>CM061360.1:15770326-16970326 GCA_030867105.1 Liasis olivaceus | reverse complement strand
CCTCAGTAAGATAAGGGACTGCCTCCAACTCCCCCCCACCCGCTATCTCCCCCCATCTCTGCCCTTTTGGCCATCCTGCACCCTACCTTGCCAGGCCCTGGGAAGCCACAGCCACCCCAGCCTAGTCCCAGCCTCAGTCTCCGTCACCACCCTGTGCTACAAGGTCCCTGCCACCCTGTGCTCTGCCACACCAACTGACTTTTGCTATCTTCTTGCTCCTGCTGCTGATGAGGCATGCCCAGCTTGGTTGCTAGGCCAAGCTGGGGCTGGGCAAAAGGGCTTTTTGGTGCACCACAGCTCAGGGGCTGCTTTCTGTCCCCCCCCCCCCCCCCGCAGCACGAAGCCCAGCCCCAGCCCAGCCCAGGTGCGCAGTGCAAAGAGGCTTTTTGGCACACTGCGGCTTTGGGGCTGCTTTTCGCTTTTTTTTTTCCCCCTGCAGTGTGAAGCCCAGAATGCAAGGCAGCAGGGGGCCAAAAGGGCATAGATGGGGGGAGAGATAGGTGGGTAGGGGGGAGTTGAAGCACCCCTGCAGTTGTGTGGGTGGGCTGCCAAGCACCTGAATTTTGATCGTGTGACCGTGGGGGTGCTGCAATGGCCGTAACTTTGGGCACAGGTTGTAAGTCCCTTTGTTCAGCGCCGCCGTAACTTTGAACAGTTGCTGAATGAATGGTCATAAGTCAAGCACTATATATTATTTGACTGTTACAATTCCTTCTTGGATTAGCAGCAACTAATCAATAGAAAACCCTGCTCCAAATGATAAGAGAGCGTAACTCAAGGAAACCAACTCAACAGGTTTTTCCCACTATTGTCGTCACTCTCACCTGACAGGTTACCTGAACAGGAAACAGCAGGCTCCCCTCCTCCAAATTGCTGAGGTTTTCATTTTGATCAGGGGCAAACTGAAGCTGGAAGGAGCAAACAAAAAGCAGTTACAGGGTGTTTCAGTTTTAACGTCATTCCGCCCACCTACTAAATGCCCAGTTTGTCAAAGAGATCCAGGCTCCGAGGGATATTTGGGTCCAATATCCTTGGAAAAGGGAGGGATGAATGCATTCACGCACCTGGATGTGTCCAAAGTCCACAGCCTCATAGTGGAAATGGGCACATTCAGTCAACTTGGGGAAGTGGCCTCGTGTGATGGAAAGTCTGTGAAGGAAGAAAAAGGCCCTAGAAAATGAATCAAGCAAATTGAACATTCCAAATTTCAATCTCATGAGGAAGCCAAGGCATTATGATCTAAGACAAAGGTGAAGAAACTGTGAAATTGCAACTACCAGCACCCTTTTTCATCGGCCATGCTGGCTAGGACTCCTGGGAAGTGTAACTTCTCCATCTCTGTCTTAGGAAAAATACTAAAAATAACCACTCCTAGCCCAGCCTTACTGTGATCTCCTGAGCCTCTCCCTCTCTTTGTAATTATCTCCATTTTAATTCCGTTGCTTGATGTAAGCCAGTCTTCTGCAACCTGGAACCTCCAGATGTGCTGGGGCTGCAAGACCCAGAATTCCTAGCATGCTGGCTAGGAATTCTAAGAGATGAAGTCCCAAATTGGGGAATCCTGAATGCCTTCAGAAGCCTTCTTCATTATCAAGATGCTTTCAGGCTTGAGTTTATTATGCAGTCACCTTGACACACTCAAGGCTTGTTACGAAGCACCAGTGGGGTGGCACCTTTCATTTGGGACCCTCCTATATTTTATTACCACTTCTATTTTTCTTCTTACTGCAGCAAATCCATTAAGAACAGAAAGAGAAACTAACTGCAGAATATCTTTGGAATGAGTGTTAAAAGCTCTCCCTCTGGAAGGAGCTGACAGATCTCAGTTTGCTTACACATCACAAGTCTATGTTCCTCAGTACTTCCTCTGCCCCAAAGTTACCTCTTGATTGGTTTTCCCTTGAGGTTACTGGTGGCATTCCCCAAAGTACGGACTTGTCCCTCGCCTGTTGCATCAATGCTGTCTGTGCTCCGAGCCTGTGTGGTTAAAACAAGCAAAGTATGCACAAATTTCATTTATCACATGGTGCGTGGTTCATAAATGTTCTCCAGAGGTCACTGTCTTAGCTCAGCTATTGTACTATATTTCCATCCAACAGCCAAGAGAAGAAATAGCTGTCGGAGAAATTTCATGGGGGCTCAAGCAGATAATCCCAGGAATTGTTCTCTAATGTGGTGTAAGTAGACTTCCGCTCATGCGACAGAATTTCCCCTTCTTCCCTCCCCCACTTTCACCCCCTCCACTCCCCACTCCTTGAATATGTTCCAGAAAGTCTTGAGTGGCTGCACAGGAAGAAATACATTTTTCTGACAGATATCTTTCTCTTGGTGATAACTAACAGCCTCCAAAAGATATAATACTCCAATCCCAAGTCTGCCACCCTGTACCAAAAGTAGACCCTGTCTTGTTGGGGTCTTTTAATGCTGAAAATCTGCTTCAGGGAAGACCAAGGAAAAGATGTCATTAATTCTAGATATTTCTGGGCACAAGCTGCTGCAAACAGGAAAAAGTGATTTTAACAACACCTTAGAGAGTAAATGCATGACAGCAGACATGTTTACACTGGAGTGCAGCATTCAATCAAATGCTTCTGATAGAAAAGAATGTATATTTAACTAATGGAATACCCACCCATTGCAAGCTAGCTACTAAAATTATCATCACCATTGTCACCTCGCCCATCCTCCAAGGAACTCAATGGCATAAAAATGTGGACACCCCTCCCTTTTTCCTTGTAAGAACCTTATGAGGTAAGTGACCCTGTGAACTTTGCAACCCAAGGGTGATTCCTAATGCAAGCATTTCCCAGTCTAGGTCCAATATGTTAATAATTATAGTAGCTGATTTGCTCATCTACCTCTGCTGCATGGCACAGGAGAGAGAGAGATACAGGTTTCTTCTAATGAACTATAAATTGAAGGGAACCAGGAAGGGAAGAGGCTATTTTGCTTCCAATGGTACTATGGGTGAGCTCACAATTTGCCCTGAATAAGAGTTAAAGGGTGATCTAGTCCTGAAATGACTACTCCTTTAAAATCCAGCGTCTCTGATTCCTGCTTTAAATATTCTCATGGTGAGTCCACTCTCTTGTAAAACATTTTGTCCTACAATCAAATAGACCGTACAATCAATAAATCAAAATGCCCTGTCTTGAAACCAGGCCTATCATCTGGAATAAAACCAAATAAATAAATTATGGTAACCCTACACATAGCTGAAAATACCTATCAAGTCCCAGTCCCTTCAATCCTTCGTTATAGAGCTTGTTTCTGAGGCTCTCACCATCTCTGCAGCTTACTGCAGGCTCCTCCCACTTTGTGGAATTCAACGAAGTGCTAATAACTGAACAAAGCCCTCCACTCAATGTATGATCAAAGCAGAGCATAGCAATTCTTCTCATGATGCAGAAACTACATTGCTGTTAATGTAAACTATAACTGGAAACTGACAGATTACTGGGCAAGCTTCAAACCAGCAATCTTCCTCTTTCTTTCAAAGTTATGTGTTGTAAAAGAAGATGTCCGTTGTTATTGCCACATGCCTAAAATTTCCCTGCTCCTCCTTCCAGGCTGTTACTTGTGAAGATGGGGAAACATGAAGTGTTTACTATGCATTTCTGGGGAAGGAGAACACTTTTTTGAGACTACCACATGGCTCTTCTAAAACATTTTAGATTTTTAACCAGAAACCCAAAAGTCTATGTGATCTTCAAGTCCTCCTAATGCTCCAGGAGCTGGCTTTGATCTCCCAACTCTAAACCAGACTTCTATTACTGAGTACCCCCAAGATATGTTGAGCTACAACTTGCATCATATCCAATTCTGGCAGGTGATACATAAGAATTATGGCTCAAAACATCTTACAGGATCAAGCTGGAGAAGACTGGTATAAAGGGCCAGGACTAGAAGAGATGAAGAACTACCATCTATCCTATGAAGCTGCACATTCACTCATATTGGAGAGAACCACCAGAGATCTTTCTGGCATTTTGTGTTCTAATTAGCAGAATCTCTGATGTTTGACAATAAGGACTTGAGCTGACGGTGCCCACAACTTCTGGAAGTGGTCAGGTTGCTTCATCCATCTATCTCCCTTTGGAAAATTAAGCAGGTGACAATAAGAGTAGGGCTTTTTAGGTAATGGTACCCAATCTCCAGAAGATCCTAACTGGAGATGCCCATTTGTATCTACTAAAGGTGCTAAAAATACAGCTTTATTTCCACAGACTTTTAATCTAGATAGTTGGATCTTTTACTAATTTTACAGTTCCAACGCTTTGTTTATGCTATTTCTTGATTACATACTGGAATACAGGACCTGTATCAGAGCTCAGATAGAGATCTTGTTGTCTTTTCCTTTTTGAATGGTGACACCAGAAGTTGAAGCTGAGATCTTCTGAGTACAAAGCAGTTGTTCTACCTCTATAGTTCCCATTCAATTCATTATAATCTTTTGCATTTAAACTACTAAGGTAGAAAGATGACTGCAAAGTTTCACTTGGGTATATGTATTATTTGACTCATCTCCAGTCTCATGGACATCCTGGGAATGGAACGCAGCTAACCGGTTGTAACTCAAATGTGCAAGAGCTGTTGAAAGACTTCAGGGCCACAAGCAGAAACCCCTCCTATCATAACACAACATGAACCTTTTAACTCATGGTAGAGAATCTGTGACTTTCTACATGTTCCTGAATCAAAACTCCCAGCATCCTCATAATTGTTCGAGCTGGCCAGAACTGCTGGGAGTTGCAGTACAGAAGAACATGAAGAGCTGCAATTTCCCAAGCTTTGTGTTAAGTGAAAGTGCCAAGATTGCACCTAGGGGAGTCTTCATGTGAAGCAACTATTCTACCAATGAGATGAAGTCCCATTCAGTAAGACTTTGTCCCATACTGCTAGAGGAATCCTTCACTGAACCCAAAGTGGAAACAACTTGGACCAACAGAAAAAACTCTACAAAGCAGCAGAAGCCGTTATCCACAGGCAGGGAGGCTGAGCTGTGCAGAAATGCTGCACAACGAGCCAGGCAAGCACATGAATTGTATATGCTTGTACTGTACACGTTTTCCATGGTGTTGGCTGGATTCACCATCTTCTTCTTTATTTTTTATTTGTTCTTTATTTATCTTGTTTTTCTTTATTCATATTGTATTTTATTTTGCCCAGAGCCATTCTGGAGTTGGGCAGTGGCTAAACCAAATGAATTAACTTGAATCAAATCAAATTAACTGTCTTTGTACACTATGCAAAGAAGACTTCTGATGCATATGCACCACTGAATGAGAAGTTATCACGCACTAGGATGCATGACTTCTCCCCTGCCTTTTTAAAAATTTGTTTTGTTCTCTCTAATCTTCTTTCCAGCCTCCCTCTATATTTTCCATTTTCTTGTTTGCCTTCTGGAAATTCTCTTTCTCTGATTATCCTTTGGAGGACCATCAGATATCAAGTCAGACTTTGGACCTTCTCCTCAAAACCTTTCCTTCAGAGCATATTCTGAATATATGACAGACACTATTGTATAGTGGACAGCGTGTATAGTGGACTATAACCAGCAGAGACCAAAATGTTAGTGGCTCCTCTACTCCTGAAACTGATCAGATGACCTTGGAGAAGGCACTGCCTCACAGACATGCTATGAGAATAAAATAGAGTTGGGAGGAGAAACATGTATGTCACCTCAAGTTCCTTGGAGAAAAACAGAGTCCCTAATCCCAACATCCTCACCAGCTAATAGTGGCACCCTCTGAAACTTGCATTTAAACAGAATTGGGTCTGTTCAAACAATGCACAGTTACTGCATATCAGATAAAAAGGAGACACAATTCAGCTAACTTTGCTACAAAAACAGTGCAAGCAAATTAAGTTAAATCTTTCCTGGAGAGGAAAAGCCTGACCAGAGTTTGGAATCTTGTATGGTACACTAAATTAACTTTGAAGGTCATTTGGAAACTGAAACAGGCCCGAAATTAGGGATGTAAAATCCTGGAAGGAAAATATCATTTTTCCTTAGGTCTTTATAACGCTATATAAAAAGGAAGTTGTGAAACCAACTGGGTCTGGCTTAACACAACTGCAATTAGCTCCCCATCTTATTTTCATACAGAATTCAAAATGTGGGTGTTATTTAAAAAAAAAAAATAGAAAAGCTTCAGAAATCAGCATCTCTTAAGAAGTCCCACAAGATCTTTCGAAATACTTTTATCTTGCCTGACCTTTTGAGGGATGCTACAGCAGTGAATCTTCTGCATCAACAGGTAGTTGGATGAGAGTTAGGGATGAGTTAGGGATGGAGCATCAGTGCCCCTCCAGGCACAATGAATTCCAACTTAGCTGTGATTTGCGTGACCAATTATCATGAATGATAGCAGTTATAGTTCAATGTTTGGAAGGCAACACGTTCTCCACCTTAGGACTAGGTGGCCTCTATGGCTGTTTCTAACTAACAGCTAACAGCCATGGTTTCTGTAACTATCTGTCTTAATGACTTTCTTGTGCAATGGGACCCAAAAGGGGAAATTAGCCCCTAAAATCAAATCCTGGTAGAAGGAACCCACCGAGTGGGAGGGGCCTAAAAGACACTTGAGTCCCAGTGAGGAGAGCCATTAGGGTTTCCCAGCTTTGGCTGGCAGGAGGCCTTCCACCAATCAGAGAGCCCAGCCTAGATAAGAAGGGGGAACCGAGAGATTTCAGCAGAAAAGGTGAACAAGGGAGGAAGAGAGAGAGAACTACCCAAAAGATGAAAAAGAGACCAGGCCCAGAGGGAAAAGGTCTAGCAGAGAGGTGTGGGAGGAGAAGGGATCACACTGAGAGTGAGGAGACAGCAAAGGAACTGTTTTCTGGTGGGAAAAAAAAGTGGGACAACGTATAGACCACCCTGGAAGCCATGATATGCACAAGGAGACCTGTTGGATGAGGGAGTGTCACTGACTCAAGGTGGCTTTGAAATTTTCACTGGGTGAGAGTTAATTAAGCTGTTCAAAGTTAGCGTTATAAAAACAACCTGCAATGTCATTGGATACATTTCTTCCTTCCCCTCTGATTTTCTTTTCCTGGGAATGCGATCACAGAACAACAAACATCCCCAGTTTGGCCCTCCTATGCCTAGGTAGAGGCATCTACAGTGCCATGTTGGTTGGCAAAGAGACTGGGATTTGAAGGGAAGAGACCCATCAAGCTCCCCCAGATCATGCCAGGTTCCAACCAGCCAGGCAAAGGTCCCTCTGGACCCCCAAGAGAGAAGAGGGGGAGACGCATTGCTACACATGATTTATTCAACACGTGCAATTGGTTTACAGATCACATTGCTTACAGGCCACAATAACTGGGTTCCGACTCCATCTTAAGTCATAACCAAAAAATTCACATTATAATTTAGTACAATGCATGAATCTAGTCTATGTTTATGGCTAATTGCCTCTGATTGGGAGGAAATAGCCAGATGGCACCCCAGGTCTGGAATTCTATCCTTAGATCTGCCTGGTGCTGTTTGGCATCTTTGGAGCAACAGGTAAAAATTGGTCTGCTGTCAGCTAATTACATCTTTACGGTAATTTTAAAAAATTGTTTACACTATTTTAATTGCCTCATAAGCCATACTAAGAATCTACTGGGACTGAAAAGCAAGCTGTAAAATTTGAGGAGGAGATTTTTAAACAGTAATCATGTTTCCATAGGAGCTGCTGAGAAACAGAACGGGTGGATGTTGGTATCTTCCTCACATAGTACGTTTACAAGATAATAAATAGAAATAAACAAATAAATTTAAAGTTAGAAAATAGAGCACGTAAATAAGAGCTGAGAGATGATGTCCTGGCTGAGATCACCCAGTAAGTGCTACAACTAATGGGCAACTGAACCCAAGTCAAGCCAATATATTATGTTGGCTCAAGTCCAAGGATAGTAGCCGAATCACTGAGAATCTTCATCTACAAAATCCTGATTTGTACTTCAGAAGTCTACATTGGATTGTAAGCATGAGGGCTGGTTTGCACATTATTAAAAAGTCTAGTAGATGTAGAAGAGGGGCGGTCTGCCTTTCACCATTTTTCCAAAAGACTCAACCCTCATACACCAAAAAACTGAGAAAATGAACCAGAACCTTGCCACTTTATAGAGGTTTCTCGTTGGAAAAGAGAACACTTGATGGAATTCTTGAGTTATATGCTTAACCTTCTTGCTAATAAGTATTACGAATCAAAACTCCTGAGAGACTTGATCTTCGGATTACTTCTTTCCGGTCTGGATGGCTACAAGACAAGTCTAACAAAAAAGCTGATTTCCCCAGGCACTGTAACAAATCTTGGGTTCTAGGACACATATCAGTACTATTTGGAAATCTGGTGCTGGTACAGAAAAAAGATCTGCCTCTGAAATGCCACTGATGCACATCACGTGGCGACTTTCCTTTATTTGCTGCTATCCACGAAATCACGCCTCAAACTGACAAGAAAGGCCACTGTTGATCTCCAAAAAAGCAAGCAACCACTTCCTCCTGTGTTTCTTTTTCCCTGCTGTGTGCAATTTCAGGGAAAGTACCTCTCTGACTTAATATCAAAACTTGCTCCATCATCAATTTTCTAAACCAATATCTCAAACCCATGTGGAGCTTTTCATCATGGACTGTGAAAAGCTAGGGGCTCATTCTGCCTAACTTCAACACCTGGTTTCTCCCATTAAATAGAAGCCAGGTTGAGACAAGTCAGCTCTCAGCCGAAGCAGGCTATAAAATGGTTATCTGGAGAGCCATAGGGGATTGTCAGTGCTCACATGATGTGAAATGTGTAGCTGAGGCTCTGAGTATTTACTGTATTGTTAACATTCACCAAGTTTTGGACATTCTCCATACCATATGTAAAACAATTTTTTTAAAAAAAAGCATTTCATAAAGACTCTGCAAAAACTCACTCTATACTCAAGTGTCTTTACATGGTTTTAAACTGTCCAGGGCTCCTTTCTTTTCCAAACTCTGCATTTATTTATATCATATCTTGGCAGGTAAACTCTAGTCCTCCAGATGTCACAGGACTTCCGCTTCCACCCAAGTCAATCAGCATAGTGAATGGTTCAGCTGTCCTCAGATCTGGAGATCTGCAAACTGCCCACTTCTAGGACATAAAGTTAATTCCCAGAGGGTCAATCTTTATGAAGGCAAAATGAAACTACCCCACCATAGTAGAAGTTAACATCAGGGTCAGAGAATCCTAACAACTGTACAACTAAAGAGAGAGAGGAGAAAAAAAAAACCTAGTAAGACAATTCAATCCAGTTGAAGCTTCATGCTTGGTAACCACAGAATAAAGCTTCCTACAAAGGGACAGAAAACCAAGGAAGAGCATGTAATGTCACAACACCGAAAAGAGCATGGTTGGTTGGCTAACTGTCTAGAATACGGAACATTGCAACATTTTATTGCGGATCCCACTTGCACTGTCGTTAACATGCATGACACTTAACAAAATGCTGAGAGTCTAAAAGATAGTAGAACTATTACGTTTGTTTGGTGCAACATAACCCAAAGGGCACCATAATCCAAGGCACCCATTACTGTATGTTGAAAATAAGTCCCCCATCCCATATTAGATACTATACAAATCAATGATGAATAAACAAAACAATATGGCTAGAAGGAGGAAACAAAACTTCCCCTCAAATGGGCAACACAAAAGCATATTCTGAAATGACTATCACCCTTCCACCCAAACTAGGAAGCTGAAATTTTGAACCAAGACATTTCTGATTTCTAAAAAGCAGTGAAAGATTTATCACTTGCGTATCGTTCTCCATCCTTCCCAGTTGGGAAAGACAGTATTGATGGTCTTTCTACCCTATCTAAAAACCTGTCATTTCAAACAGATGTAACTATCAGGTGTATATTTTGGGGGAAGTTTACAAAATGGGACACCGAACAGTAATAACCGGACAGTCAAAATAAGAGGCACCATTTTTCTGTTCTAATAGAGTTTGGCAGTTCAGGCCAGGGCTGCCATTCCTCCCTGCACCTTCCAGATAGCCTAAGATTTGAGCAGCTGTTGCTTGTTAGAATATGGCATTCAACATGTAATTACAACAGCCAAGGTTAACCCAGAAGGGTTTGCCCACCCTGTAGCCAAGTACAAAATGGCACATAGGCATATTTATTTCATGTACAGACACTAACTTCGTTGGCCAATGACTCTTGCTTTAATGGGAGTAGGCCAGAATTGTCCATTACATTTTTGGGGGGGGGGGGGGGATGAAAGCTAACTTAGGGGGTGTGGAATTGGCTGCCTGGGTCACAAGGCTCTATCATAAGGAATGCAGAGATACTCATGTTATAATGGTTTGGGGGTGAATTGCAACTACTACTGTCCTGTCCCCAAGCTCCTGCCCATCTCATTCTACCTAATGGTAGGGCCAGGCTAGGAATGATCCCAATTGTCATTGTGCCCTATTGCCATTGCCTTCTGCACCTAGATACTCAAGTGAGGGTTTCTTGGTTCACTTTACCACCTTTGCATTTTCACTGTGAATATATGTGGGTATGGAGGGTGTTGTTCCTGCTTTAGAATAAATATAAAACATGACTTATTTGCCTTTTGTTTTTCACATTTATCAAGTGGAAGAAAAAACATAATTGTTTCTAAGAGGATAGGAGGAAAGAGAGTAGTACAGGTGGGGGGTCTGCACTGCAAAAACATAGGGATGGTCATCACTATAGCTGTGAATATTCTTCTGCTCCAAAGAATAAAGCTAGTTGTTACCAGGGTGGAGAGCTCTGAAAATAATTCAGGAAAATGACCTGTCCTTATGGTATACACTCATCATAGCCGGTAAAAAAAAAAAAATCTTTACAGATTTTTGGAGCTGTTTCAAAAAACCTGCAAAACCTGTTTGATCAGTTGAATAGCAGGAGGACAGCCTGTGAAACCAAGCCCCTCTTAAGCCATGTTTTACTCTCTTTTTGAAAAGATAAAAATAAAAAAGCACTATTATTCATGCCCAAACTTTGAACTCCAGCTCACCAAAGGTATACAAAGAGTGACAGAAGAATAAATAGATTCAGCTATCACCCTAAACCATGATGTGATTTGTTTAATGTTGGTTGCATATTCAGCTCCTGATGTTTGTAAATCATGGCTTATGGCTCTAGCCCATGTGTGAAGCTACTGAGGCTTATTCAACAACCACAGCTAAAGCAAAATAGCAGTGAATATGATATGTGAGCCCAGCGTTATATTAGCCTTCCTGCAGTATTGAATTCCAGCTCTCATAAACCATGATCATTCAGCTGAGGATGATGGGAGGTGGTGCACTGGAATGGAAAAGACAGCAAAAATGTGGCCTTTGGACCTGATCGGGTTAAGGTAGATAGAAAGAACTGCCTTTTGTGTTAGGTGTTTCTATCAGCCCCCAGATATCAGGAAACCTTGCCCATTGGTTCATCTGAATATAACACCTTTGTAGAAAGTCTCCAGTAAAAAAATGGGAAAACATTCCATTTGGCATCGGTGACATTCCCATGTCACCTCTTAATGGCCTGGTTCCAGGCTTCAGTTTCTACCTTTCCTCCTTTTTAAGTGTGCAAATCCAGCTGACCAGGCCTGGGAACTCTTCTTACTGCTTCCCAAGAGCTGATGTTGTGTAAAGCGGAGAGTGGAGAAAGGTAGTGTGAATGTAGGAATGTGGGGGGAATCTAAAACTTAGGATGGGGGGGGAGGGTGGGGGGGGCTTAGAGATGGCCCTGCACATAAGAACTGGAGGGGCTTTTCTAAAAAACCATAACAAAAAAGCTGCTTTCTGGGGCAGGGCCATTTGAGCTTTGGGGGGGGGGGCGCTCCTGAGGACATCCAAACCGTTCACTGCCCAGATCTTACGAGTTCGAAGACTTTGGCTATGCCTGGTCCCCCCGGCGCTGGAGCTGGGGAGAGGGGACTGGGGAAAGGGGCGATTCGGGGAGGTAGGGATCCCCTCGGAATGTGCCGCTCCCCACCGGCGGGAGAGCGGAGAAACCCGCCGGGCTCCTGACCTGAAAGGGGTCCGGGGGAGGCAGAGGGCTGGGGCTGAGGGTCGCGGAGACTTTCATCTCTCCGTCCCCTCCCCGCTTATGCAACGCGCGAGAGGGGAGTCGAGTCCGCGCGGCGGCGGCGGCGGCGGCGGCGGGGTTGGGTCGCGCAGGGCGCCCCTTCTGCGTTTCGATGGTAACAGGTGCATGTCGCGGCAGCCGGAGAGCCGGGCTTGCCCACCCCGCCGCCTCCCCAGCCAGGGGCGGCCGGGCGGGCGGGTGGCCAGGCAGAGACCGTTCCTGCCCTGCCCTGCCCTGCCCTGCCCACCCGCGCCTTCACTCACCACCATGGCGCCGCGAGCCCGCTGTGCCGCGCCGGCGGCAGCCCGAGCCAGTCCCGGGCCGAGCGGAGACAATAGGGGACGGCGCAGCGCAGCCGCCCGGCTCCGGCGACGCCACCCGATCCTCTCCGGCCCGGCCCCTCGGATGCTGGTCCGTCCTCCTTCCTGCTCTCCAGCGGGGACGCTCCAGCCGGCCCGCGAGCGAGGCAACCGGGCGAGCGGAGGCGACGCGAGGCGAGGCGGCGTGGGATGGCGCACTCGTTCCTTCGCTCGCTCGCTGGCTGGCTGGCGGGCTGGCGGACGGGCGTGCGGGGGCGGGCTCAGCCTTTGGAGAAAGAGCGGAGGAGGAGGCGGCGGCGGCGGCGTAGCGGGGATCGATCGGTCGCTTGCAACAAAAGGGGGTGCGAGCCGAGGCCACGAGAAGGGCGGCGGGGCCGGAGGGGACGATGCAGACAGTCCCCTCCCCCTGCAACACCAGCCCTTGCTTAGTGGAATCGCGCTCCAGGGGGTTAAAAATAATAAGTATAAATCTACGGATAGATGTATATAAAATATAAAAACAAAAGGGGCACCCGGCGAAGCAGCTGGAAGGGGCTGCACAAAGGGGCTTCTGTTAGCTCAGCCGACAACTCTGTAACACCCCCCCCCCCTGCTCCCAGGAGCAGCCTTGAGCAATTTCCCACCCCGAGCGTTTATTATATGGACGCTTTCTCTATCGCGCTGTCTCCCCCCGCCCCCCAAGAGTGGAGGCACCGATATTTCCCATCCCCTCGCTCCATTCGCGCTGGTGCCGCCCTCCCTGCCCTGTGCAAGAGAAGGACGAACACAGAAGCCCAGCGCCTGGAGAGAATTCACTTTCCTCCTCCCTTTTGGCACATAAAAATATTTATTCTCTCTCACACACCCCAGTGGTTGCAAATCAGCCACCTCCCTTTTCTAGGGCTGGTAGTGGCTGAATTAGGAAAGAGCTGGTGTTGCTCAGCATAAAGATATCACCTGGATGGAGACAGGCCCTGCTCAGAATATGCCCTGTTCTACCCCCCACTCCCCCCCCCGCCCCACACATATGCAAAATCTTTATTTTTCTAGGCTCACAAACCAAGCCAAGCCTGTATCATTACTTAGTAATAAGGAAAAGGATTCACAGATACCAAACAGAGGCACAGAAGCCCCCACACGCATGCACGCACACTTAGCACTCTCCAGATGTGAGGACACTTAACTCCCAAAAGCCTAATGGCCATGCTGGGTAGAGATTATGGGGATCAAAGTCCAATACCTCTGGAATTCAGAAAGGGGGTGGGAGGAAAGCTGGATTGAAAAACTTTCCTTCCTAACTACTAAAGGAACAGGAGGGAACAGGCCAACTGGGACTGAGCTGCCAATTTTAACCCAACTCCTTGCCTTCCTTCTCTTGTACCCAACAAATATATCCTATAAAGGTTAGGAGGACCATCACTCTTACAGATGCTCAGAAGATGGGTTTTCCAAATCTTTAATATTCATGAACAGATGTTTTGTGCATTGATGTAATCCTGCCCTTACACAAGCTGACATGGTTCTGTCATCACAAATGGGTCAGCCCAAGGTAGACTGATGTAGAGGAATTTCAGTGCCTAACGGAATAAGTTATTTCTCAATGCGCATGTCCCAGCTGTATTGTCTGAAGCATGAATCCTCCCAGGTAGCCCACATGGAGGTCAATGCAGATTGGTGCTGACACAGCACCTAGTTCAGACAGGATGCCCTGAGGGAGCCCTATTAATCAGCAACCTCTCCAAATGCTTCTGATGCAGCCAGTGCAAAGTAACAGTGTTCACAACACATGCTGAACCAGCTCAGGTATGAGCTGAGTTTTAACTTCTGTTAGTTGGATTGTGTCTTAGCATGTTGTATAAAACCAGGCTATTTGGTTACTTTATGGTTGATTCAGAAAATGGTTAATTCCAGAACCAGGATAAGGGTGTTGTGTGAATCAAGCTGAAGCGGAAACTGTTGTAACCATTTTGGGCCTGTTTATCTAAAGACTCAAGGTTTTTACAGAAGTTTGGTTGCTGGTGGACTGGTAAATTAGTTCCCAGATTTGTTTCAAGTTTAGTAAAGTTTGGAGCAACCATGTTAATAATGTAAGAAATCTATCACAGCAAATCAAGGCCCCTTAGTACAGTATTTTGCTACCAAGGCCAAGCAGATGCTGATGAGAAACTCAAAGGCAGATCTGCCTTTAATTGTCCTTTCTACTGTTATTTGCCATCAACTCTGAAGCTGGCAATTCTGCATAGCCATCCTGGAATCCCCATTCATCTATCTCTCCTACATTAATTTCTCTAGGCATTTTTTTCCCCAACCAAAAATAGTCTTGATTCATATCACAGCATTACATTCAGTGCAGATAGCCAGAAAATTATCAAGCCCTGCTCTGAAATGCCCCCAACCCCTCCCCCAAGGAGCCAAACAGAATTTCTTGCTGTCTCAGAAGATCTGTCTTACTCTATTATTTATATTCTCTAGATCAGGGTTCCTCAACCTTGGCAACTTTAAGACCTGCGGACTTCAACCTTGCTGCCTGGGGAATTCTGAGAGTTGAAGTCCAGACATCTTAAAGTTGCCAAGGTTGAGAAACCCTGCTCTAGATCATCAAAATTGCACTTCCAGATTTTCATCTGTGGGATACACATGAACGACTCTTTGTTCCTATAGCTAATGCATTGGAACCAGGTTTGGAAAAGTGAATCCTGCCTCTCTGGGTTCTTTTAATGCTCTCACATGGTCAATCAATTTCTCCTATCAAAGCTATTTTCCAGATTCTCTGTATCCAATTACAAACTGCTTGGTTTGCAAAAGGACAATGATAAGAAATCAAACCTTTTCCAGCAATGTTGTCATTTATTCCCAGCAAGAATGTGTATTTTTCCAAAGGTCCTGGTCTATAATTCATCCTGTAGTAGTCGATTCTATAAATTGACATTTGGCACGTTGTAGGTGATGTGAGTGGCTTGAATATTCGCACATACAGAAAGGCAAAACAGGGCACAGCTGAAACACATATTTCAGCCTGCTTCTTCCTTCCTCCAAAATCCACTTGATAGTGAAGGGATCCTTTTGCAGGAAGGCAATGTAGTCTAGGAGCATTGAGAGATTTAAGTTCAAGTCCCCACTTGAACACAGTCAAATGGGTGGTGTTGATCAGCCGATGCAGAGAGCATGGGAATGGCCTTGAAGGACAGGAGGAAGAGCTGCTACCAAGGCAACAGTCAGATAAGTGGTGCTTGAGCCCGTTCCAAGAAACTAACTTGAGAAAATGTCTCAGACCAGCCTCTTCCTGGTTCACATGGAATAAAGGGAGGGAGGGAGGGAGGAGGCACATTCAGACTTGCAAGATTCTGTTACTAGAATTGTTCCAATAAAAATAGTCCTAACCTATATGGCATTGATTTCTTAGTCTGGTCTACCTTATCTAGCTGATAGCCACTCTATTCAGCCGAACCTATCTCACAGAATTATTGTGGGGATAAAACAAAGAGAAGCCACTACGGACCTTGAGCACTCAAGAGAAAAGGCAGGGTATAAATGTATGTGTTAATTCCAGTGTGGTATAACTGTTAAAATGTTGTTCAGGTCCTTCCTCAGCCACAGAAACTACCTGGTGGACTTTGGGCCAGCTCCTCTCTCAAACCAACGTACTTCACAAGGCTGCTATGGGGAAAAATGGGAAGTGTCTGCGTTATGTACTCTTTGAACCCCTGAATGATCACTGGGCTGTAAATCTAACAAATAAATAGGTAAAGTAGGCAAATATATGAACAAACTTGGTAGAAGTGCTAGAGCCATCCTTGTCTATTCTTATTCTGACTGCATAGAAGAGTTGTGTACACTTACATCTGTATGTACTATATGTGTGTACATTTATGTTATGTGTGCATACATGTACATCAGAGACTGCCATTCTCTTCCAATACCAATCAAGAAGTACTTCCACTTTGATTAGAAAGAAGTTGGAGTTGAGAGGGCAAAGAATGGTACCATTCTGAAAGATAGGCAAAGCTTTTCCATCCACATTAATTTCTACACATGGAATCTCAAAGAAAATCTTTGCCTGAAAAAACCCACAGCCAGCATTGTGTTCCTCCCCACTGCAACATCTGTCTCATCCACAAGAAAAAGACGAGGCTTAACCTCTATGCAAACACCTAGGGAACGTTAGTGGATCTCTGCATGGAAACTACTCCCACAATAGCCCCTTGAGTAACAACTTACAGATACAGATTTGCCAGCTCAATCAGATTTTCAAAAGTCCAATCTTACCAAATTAACAAAATATGAGGGAGGTTAACATGGTCAGTAACATCACCTTTTTAGAAATAAATCAACACTGACCCAAGAACAGAGATTAAGACTTGAGAAAGCACGATGACATAAAATGGCTCTAAGTCAGTGTTCCTCAACCTTGGCAACTTGAAGATGTGTGGACTTCAACTCCCAGAATTCCCCAGCCAGCCATGCTGGCTGGGGAATTCTGGGAGTTGAAGTCCATACATCTTCAAGTTATCAAGCTTGAGGAACACTGCTCTAAGTGATAAAAAGCACCTTGTTCTTTGCCTGATGCAGCCATCTCCAAGATGGATACTATCTAGGCCATCCCGGCTTGTGCCTCTTCAATTTAAGCCACATACCCCAAATAAGCTTGGTGTCCTAGATAGTTACAATTTCTCCAAATGGAGATCCAGCCAGTTAAAGCAGGTTTCTTTGCAATAAAACACTTAAGAAAAAGCAGCTGTGTGGACAGTGGGGTAAGCTAAAAAAGGAAAAAGTCTAGAAAAACAATACAAGCAGTGCCAAAGAAGACTCACACTTGAACTCAGCTGAAGTTAATTTATGTGCTGTTATGTAGGGTATGTTCAGAAAATCAGTAGCTGCAAAAGAATCTAGGAATCTGACTGTGCACATGAACTTACCCTTTGGAACTTTTTTCCCACCCAATGCTCAAGACAGTTAACAATTTATTTATATATAAATAAGTTTGGCAGGGAAGTATCATGAGCACTATAACTAAAAAAAAGCCATAACTGTGGGACATCCTCCCCAGACTGATGAACCTAACCTATATTTATTTTCCTTCTTAGACTGTGTTCATTTGTTTATTTTCCTGTGTCTTCTCCAGCTCTAATTCTGGTACTGTTTTCGATCTCATATTGGTTTCCCTGCAGATCTTATTGCTTTGCTAAAAGATGTCATGATGGGTTTTATGGATTTTTGAAAATATTTTGATGTAAATCACCTTGGACTACCAACTGAAAAGGTGGAACAGGAAAAGTAGCAAGCTTAACTTTATTTGGGTTAGAGGGTGATATTTTTAGCCTTCTTTTCTGTTCCAAAACAAATTACCTTTTCCCCCCCGAAAAGTTCCCTGTGTTCTTTGGACAAGAAAATATTGATTGCCATTTCTCCAAGATAAACAAGTTTGGACTCCATTGATCGTTATTTCATTAGACACAAAGCTCTGGATAGATTACGCTGTCTTAATGCAAATCATCACAATTAGTTTTGATCCAAAAATACACATTTATTTTAAATGCAATGTGAAGTATACACTGAAACCATGGAAACAGCACACTGAATATGCAGTAGGGACATCCCTACAAATCATCACTTGGTTATTCTGCAGCCCCAGATATCTTCTAGGAATATGCTGGCTTGCTAAGGGCAGGTAGACATCAAAAAGAGTTAATAAAAATAAATAAAAATCACCTTCAAAACCCTTTGACTGAATTCATCCTGAAGTGCCTGATAATGCAGGACTCATGCAATGCCTTAGTACCAGTAGAGGGAGGGACCTTAAACCACCCAAGGCTCAGCACAGAGAACACAGGAGGTGGTCAGTGGTGAGAGATGCCCTGATCAAAAGAGTTACTTTCCAGCTGAGTGATCTGGAAATCCACAGCTCTGCAAGAAAATGAAACATAAATGCATACCACTTTGAGGGCCAGAGGGCACCAGAGCAACACAAAACATGAAACCAGAGTTAACAGCGGAAAACAATGGCCAGCAGAATCCAACAGATCTTGACTGGAACCGCGGTTGAAAAGCATGGAGCAATGCAACTGTGCACTCCAGAAAGCAATGAGCATTTCCACTCTGTATTCTAAAGAAAAACCAACGAAGCCTAAACAAGATGTGCATATACATTAGACAAGTTTACATGTTGCTCATGCTTTGCATACTTTGTTCTGCTTTTCCAGGACCAGCAAGATGCCAAACTTTATTGAACATTTTAAAAATAAGCTGGCACAACTCTGAATTTTTAGATACTCCGGCACTGAGCACATGCTTTCTAGTTTATACAGGAGCCCGAATCTTAAAAAACAAAACACCCCCCCCCCGCAATGATCAGTTGAATTCTGCACTCAGTCCTATATGATGTGCACTGTGGCTTCTTCAGTACTAAATACCCACTTTTCCGTCTATACCCAGAAATGCACTTTAGAGAAATGGATAGTGATCACTGTTAAAGTATTAGAAGATCAGATCAAACTAAGGAGAAGCAGATTCAGTTTAGTGACTAATCTCGGTCTTTCCATCTCTCTCAGTAAACCCACCTGACTGGGAAAATAACAGGAGTGGAGGAAGAAACATATGCACCACCCCTAGATGATGTAATAGGTGACTTCTGACAAAGCTTTTTATGGAATCGCTGCTAAAACCAGATATGGAAGAGAGGGAAAGCATCCCAAAGACCATATTCAGAACATCAGTATCCTGATCTGCTCTTACCTCTTAACAGTGTAAGCCCCGGTGTCAAGGAAGATGGATTTGTTTTTTAATTTCCCTCATTGGCAGCCCCAAGGCAACACTCCTTA
The DNA here is from genome assembly GCA_030867105.1 of Liasis olivaceus. Taxonomy (NCBI): domain Eukaryota; kingdom Metazoa; phylum Chordata; class Lepidosauria; order Squamata; family Pythonidae; genus Liasis; species Liasis olivaceus. The sequence goes on along the minus strand of CM061360.1, from coordinate 16,951,142 downwards.
GCAGCTAGAAGCAACTCTGTAGCAGTCACCATCCCAATGAGAGGGCCTCCAAACATTTTATGAAGGGTGGCTACTTACCGAAGCTGGTGGTGCAATGATTCCCTCTGACCCCTCAGCACTTGTAAGAGAAGGTCATCCTCAAACTCCATGCCATCTGAGTCTACAAAAAAGAAAAGTAGCATCTCCATTACTTAATCATCTCTTCTTCTTCTCAAGCTACCTCTATGAAATTCCCCTGCTAACCTAAACAAACCCTTTCCCCATTAAAGCCATGCCATATTTCTATTCCTAGGACTCCATTTTATGCAGTATCTCCTTCAAGCCCAGTTTCTCACCCTTTCTCTTCAATCCCCCCCAACATGGAGCTCTTCAACTGCTGCAGCCACCTTCTTGACTTTCTTCTCCCCCCTTCCCTTTTTCATTGTCCAGATCTCACAAACCTTTCTGTCTCTTGTTAACTGAACTTGAGCAGTGCCTTTGGCTGTACTCCCATCTAGGCTGGGTGGCAAAGGAATGGCACATGCTGAAAGGGTTCCTATTAAAATAACCATGCAGCAGCACCCAGCCACATTGATGGGAGCTTTCAGCTGCTTCCTGTTTGGATCAGGGCTATGCCAACACAACTAGTCATGTAGTCAGACGTAAAGCAGCAAACTTACATGCTGAGCTGTATAACCTGACACAGTTTAAGTTTGTATCATGCCTCTCGTGTGCTCTTCACCCCGTCTCCAACTAGATACTTATTTTCTTTCCACATATTACTAACTTAAATTGTGGAGTTCAAATTAATTTAACTCCTTGCTCAAGAGAAGCACTGCAGAGGGATCACGCTCCAGCCCCAGGACCAGGGATGACCAACAAAGGAACCAGAATCTTGATCCACATCAAGCTTAATGGAAAAACTCCCCAAGTAGGAAGAAAAACTTTGCACTTAGAAACACACAACAAAATGCAGGGTAACACCCCTTTCCAAAATTGCTGCTGTGCTGAAGAACTCCATGAAATTCAGGGATCTGTCCTGTCCCCAAGGATTCTACCTTCAGCCTGCTCCAGTAGTTGAGCAGCCATGTTCAGGAGCTGGGGATGGGAGGGAGTGACAACTTTCTTTGGAATAGTCTCCCCTGGACCCAAAGTCCTTGAGCTTCTCTTTGGTTTGTCCCGATGAAGAGCTGGAGATTCAGGTGGGGAGAAAAGCCTTTCAGCAACTACCTGGGCAAGAGAGAACAAGAAAGCCCATTCAAACTGTCTTCTGTTCTCAGGACCTTAATAGGAAAAATAGACGCGAAGAGCTAGAGCTGACTTGCTTAACGCTCTTATGAATCCTGTGCCTTGCTTTAAAAGATAAACAAATAAGAGGATTTCTGTTGGATCAGGCCAAGACACCATCTAGCCCACTGTTTTGTGTCATACACTGACCAATCTAATGAATTTAAGGTCACAAGCCTGGAGAGGAGAGGCAATAGCTCCTTTCTTTGGAACATCATCTGAAATCATTGTTCTCAAAAAAAAAAAAAAATGACATGGGGTCTTCACAATTCAGCATTATTTAGTTGGCCTTCCTGACAAACCTGGGAAGACACCACTGTTTTAAGGAAGTATGTACAGCGCTACATGAATGCCTGCACATTCCAAAATCTGAGTCTGAAGCACTGCACAGCCCTATTCAGTTTGTGCTGCCACTGCACTGTTTTGTGATGACAATCAGAACGATTAACAGATTACGCTTTATACCTCTGCTAATACATGTTGAACCGAATGCTTTGTGGGGCTGCGTGGTGACTCTCTGGGGTCTGGAATTGATTTTGCTTGGCTCTGCTTGACTCTGCATAGCCCTGGTTTTCTTCTGGGTTCCAAACGTACTCCCTGATCAGATGGAGCTGCCCCTTGAACATGACATGAAGTTGTTTGGTCCAAAGGCTCACTGGTTTCTGCAGGTCTTGGAGGAGAAGTACTTAGGTAATCAGGGATGTGATCTTCTTGTGGGGTTGATTTTTTCACAATGTGCTCACCACTGCATTCAGGGCCTCCAGTGACCATTATCCCATTACTGATGGGAATGGTTTCAATGGACTGCCCAGAGGTGATTCCATTCCTCAGAATGCCTGCACAGGAGGGATGGCAAAGACTCAGGGTATATTTAACATCTAGCTGGGGCTCCGATGTTTGCAACACTTTTTGGTCTTTGCTCCTCCAGTGGGTAGGCTCAGCTGACTTCAGAACTTCCCTTTCCATCTGCAAGGAGCAACAGAAATATTTAAGAGCATTTTGGGGCATGTTCCTGACATGAAATGGAGAAGCTTTCCCCTGCCTACTGAGGTTATAAACCAAGAATTCCTTCATCAGCACAGCTGTTGTCTCCTATGTTATATTGAAGTTGAGTTTTACTACACAAGTAAATTAAATACCACTATGATGTAACTGCTGTAAGCCATTTTGACTAATATACATGTTTGTTGTCTCATACAACCTTATGCAGAAGTCATTTGAAATGTTTATTGTAAATGTTTGTAATTTTGTATCAAAAACACAGATATCTTGTATACCTCTTCTGCCATGGAATTACACAAAATGAAAGAAAGCAGTCCAAAAGTTATCAGGAGCCACAGCACTATGTTCTTTCCCTATTTTGCCCTGTCAATTTTCTTGACATGCAGCACAGGGCCCCATTCTGCTGCTGACTTTGAGATAGAACATAATCTAAGCTGCCTGCTGAAATATTTGTGAAAATGAAGCATTCCTGGCTGGAGAGTAGATGTGGGTGTGGATGTGTGTGTGTACTTTGCAGAAGTAGCCATTTTATGAAGATGTCATAAAAGCATTTTTTTTTTTTGCAGATGCTTATACACCAGTCAATTCAAAACCATTCATTGAGTTCAATGGAATAAAACAGCACCACAAAGAAAAAAATCTCTTCATTGCATCATCTCAATGCCAAATCTGGACCGTTTCCACTAGCTCATCTCAAATCCTTACTTTGCCAGAAGCACAGGTCGGTTGGATGCAGGGACTCCTCCAAACTTCAGGAGGCCTCACAGCAATGGCCTTGCTTGCTTCTTCCATCTTTCGCCGCAGACGCCACTGGAATAGGATGTCATCTTCTGGTTTTGAAGAATGGGATACAGAACTTGGAGTGATATGGTAAGGACTAATACTTAAACTGTCTGGAAAGTAAAAAAGACATTGTTATGACTCTGAAGTCATAACTGCAAAGGAGCTCCTGGGAAAAATAAATAAATAAATGGAATAATGAAATGAAATGAAATGAAGGCAAGCTATATGACCTGTTCATGGATGTCTCATAGAATTGTAGAGTTAAAAGGAGCTAATAAGATCATCAAGTCTAACCCACTCCAATGGGCAGGGAAACCGAGCAAGAGAGATGGCTGTCCACCTCTTTATGAAAGCCCCAGGGATGGAGAATCCACAGCTTCTATAGATAGACTGTTCCACTGTTGTACAGCTCTTACCATCAGGAAGTTTTTCCTTATATTTTAACAAAATCTAGGTAGCTGCAACTTGTGTCTCTTTATTTTTCTTCCTGGTTTCCGTAGACACAGAAAACGATTCTTGATCATCTTCCCTATTACTTCCCTTTATGTACCTGAATACGGCTATTACACCTCCCCTTCAGACTGAGCATGCCAAATTCCTTCAGCCTATCTTTATCAGATATGTCATTAAATCCCTGTATCACCTTTGTTGCCCTCTTCTAAACTGTCAATGTCCCCTGAAAAGGTGGAGTCCAGAATCAGATACAACCCCAGTAGTCTCACCAGTGCCAAGTAGAGAGGAATAATTACTTCTGAGATCCCTGATATCACACTGCTTCTAATGCAGCCCAGAAATGCAATAGCCCTTCTAACATGCAAGCTGATTCATGTTCAGCTTGTTATTAATGACCACATTCAACTCCTTCTCAGATGAAATGTTTCCAGGCCACAAGTCCCCAATCTTTCATCTGTGTCCTGCATTTTTTCTCCCTAATGTTGGAATGATTTTCATAAATAAGCGTATATTGATTTATCATCTTTGCTGACTGAACATGGGTTCTCCCATCCCCCTTCCACTCTCAGTGGCCATTTCTTCACTAGCCTCAGGCAAAAGTTACAGATACTCCTGTGAAAAAAAATGATTCTAGATCACAGAACTTGCCCTACCTTTGGCTTGGTGTGCTGCAAGGTGTTGTAGAGCATGTTGGGGCAAGTCTGTGGCACTATTTGTGATGGTGGATGTAGAAGTGGAACCAAGCCCTTCAGAGCTTACAGGCCTGGAGCTACTCAGTGGTGACACGCTGCAAGCAGAGGATAGATGGAGAAAGATGTCTTGTTAGAAAAGAAATTCAACTGGAGGGAAAGAATCAGTTGGCTGAGATACCAAGCAGAGGCATAGAACTGGAAAACGGCATTGGTCTATTGGGTGACGGACAAAATATAAGTCAGGCCAGTACCTTCTGCATAAGAGCCTAGCTGCTTTTTCCTGCAGGCTCACTGTCTCAGCGTCAAGTGCTGAAGCAGCTTGCATTTCTCCCTGTAAAGAGCATACAAAGAAAGTGTAAAGAGGGAAAACTCCATGGGGGAAAGTGTGCCAAGATTTTGCCAATCAGACAAGAGTGGAATTTTCAACACTTCTGAAAATGCACACCAATGCAAAACATACACGTTATGGGAAAAAAGGATGGAGAAGTCAATGCAATGCAATGCGACCATGGAAAGTAACTCTCATGTAGGCAGAAGCAAGGTAGAGGCAGAAGGAAAAAGGAGATAAGGCAACCTGGTCATCAGTAACAGAAAACTCCTGGGACAGAGGCAATAAAAAGCTGTCTGCCGGCCATTCCAGATGAACATTTAAAGCAAGATTTCCCTCCTGTGCAAATTCAGAACTGTTGAAGGCTGTTAGGTCCTTGATAAAAGACAAGGAAGTGACTGGGGGATCCAAACCTGAGAAATGTATTAACTGAGAAACACTGTAACAAGCCTTACATTTTTCTCTACCCAGAGCAGAGCAAATATTCCAAGTCACCCGTTGGGGGAGATGGGCAGCATACAAGCCGAATAAATAAATAAGTAAGTAAGTAAGTAAGTAGGACGAAGCCTATGCAGACACATTTGATCAAATGACCTTCTAATGTATCTACTGCATTTGTATTCTGACCTCCCTTGAAGCAGTTCAGGGTCACATAGATGGGTATATCCCATTTTATTCTCACAGCCAGCCTTTGGAGGAGGCTAGGCTCAGAAACCACCCCAGCTCAAGGTCATTCATGTAGGCTGAGCTTTATGGCTAAGGATTGGAATCCCCCAGGTCAAATTTTCCCAGCTCTCTGGGCCCAAGATTACCCATGGGCTGGAAAACAGGAGAGAAAGAAACCAGCAGAGTTGTATTACTTTCTGCCTCTTGCATAGAAATGATCCTCATCTAGGAGAGTATCTTGTTACTCACCAAGGGAGAATGAGTCAGGATGGGACTGAAAAGAGATGACCTCACTTCACTTTGGCTGTTATCTGCAAAGAGACATCTTCATTAAACGTGAGGGATTCACACAGAGCAATCATCTTTGGAAAGTGACAACTTTTCAAAATATGTTATGTGCAAAAAGAAAAAACAAATCACAGGATGCTTCAATAGGTTAGCAAGTCCTTGGCACCCGTGTCGGGTGTACATCCAAGGGGCTGCCGAGTTCTCTCTGAACCGTAGTATCACCTACATGCCTTTCCAGCAGGTCCACAAAAACTCTGTGAACAGACCACCAGTCGACCTGCAGGAAATACTAGGGATACACAGAACATTTAGGAACCAAGAACATTATCTGAGACTCTGCCACACTCAGGATCCCCTCACTATTGTGTAAAAAAAACCTTACGCCACATGCCCAATAGTTGCAAAGCAGATGAAGACAATGCAATACTTGTTGTCCTCTTGACAAGGCTGTTTATTATCCAGACTTGCTAAGAACTGCTAACAACACTTCATGTCCCCCAACTGGGAACTGGCAAGTAGAGGTTGCCCAAGGATAACATGCCACTGTGTGCCCGTAGCTATATCTGCAAACCTCCAAATGTAAAGTTCTTCCTATCTATTGCAATCATTCCTAAGGCAGCTTTATTTCCATTAAGAGAACTCAGACTTTGCCTTTTGCCTTGGACTGGCAAAATCTCTGTGTATACCACAACTATATTCACACATCATGTTAAGCCATAATGTGGTTGTTTATTTTGGCTCAGCAAAGCATATGAATCCAGCCACTGAGGCTCAATGTCTTGTGTGCACCAAATAAACCATGGTTAAGACACACCATGACTTAGCACAATGCATGAACCCAACCAGATCTCTATTTTTCTATAGGATCTAAATACCTGAAGACAGCGATGCCTCCTTCCTGGAGTTTTCTCCATCTGGGAGAAATGGGTGGTTAAGCCACCAGAACTCAGTAGAACCACCACTGGGTGTCAAACGCTCTTTACGATCAGTGGGCTTCCCGTAGCGAAACCGCTCAATATACCTGCCAAAGGAAAGAAAGGAAGTTTAGTTGGTAGGCAATCATTGCCTTCAGGACTCCAAGGAAAATGGGTCAATAGAAAAGCAACCAAGGCCATCACTGTGTGTTCATCTAAGCCCAGTTATCTCTGTTAACTCGGCTTCACCTCTTAACAACAGGACTCACTTGGCAATAACAGATTCACTGTCTGAGACAGAATCTGGGCGCTTTGGCACATCCAGGGTCTTAGCCTCTGATGATTGCTGTGCTGGAAGACCCTTTGTTCCTTCCGGAGTCAGGGGGGAAGAGCTGCGTTCAGTTGAGGGCCATGACTCATTGAAGGGGCTTGTAGAGTTTGACTTAGGGGGCTTTCCCTCCTGGGAGTTGGAGTCAGGCAGTAAATGAGGGTATGAAGGACCTGGTTCTGCCTCCTCAGGAAGGATAGAGCAATTCCTATGCTGCAAACGAGATGGGCTCAGAACCTAAGAAGTTAAAAAGTAAAGAAGACATGATCCCAAAACAATGCCTTGGCATGGACATCACAGAGATCCAAACTCAGCATAACTCAGCTGCCTATTCCTATACTGAAGCTTCGTCCTGTGAGACTTTATACATCACAAATCCCAATAGCTAAAGGCTTTAGAAATGTCAGCCATAGCTTTATGCCTTAAGACATCTACTTTATCCTTACATTTCCAGAAAGAAGGCTAGATGACCAGCTCAAGAAGAGCTTCATGGCCAAGCTGATTTCAACCTGGCTCTCCCCAGGCAGAGGCTAATGATTTGGCCACACCCATCAGCTCTTGGAATGCCTAACTCGTGCAGTAAGATGGCTGTTCTGCTTCAGCATTTGGATCCAAGAGAAAAAAGGGAGAACACTCTGCATTCCTAATAGCTAGATTCCCAATTCCTGTCATCCAATTCCATAAGGATGGATTGCCTGGGATCCAAAAGAACAGTCGGCTTTCTGTTGCTATTTGCTCTCCTTAGAGACCACATAGCATGACTTTTATCACCTCATCTTCTTCTCACCGTCTGTTGCTGCTTCTGCCTCAATGGCTGGGCCCGGGAGGGATGATAATGGCTTCGGGAACTGGATGCCTCCAAAAAGGGGCTCCCAAGAGTAGAGAATACAGCTAGACTGTGGGTAAACAAGGAATGCCAATTAGATAAGTGTCTACACTTAGCATTAACCACAACCAATTGGCAAGCAAAGGAAACCTAATTCTTCTGCATCTAGGAGAAAAAAAAATAGTATGGACATAATAATATGGACTTTTTGGTGAGATTGAACTACACATTGCAGACTGAAATGGTAGAACTGTGGGTGCACCAGACAAATAAATTTTACAGGGTCCACAGTGTTAAAACACTCATCTGGAACATCCAGCAGGATGTCTCTAAATCTTTCTCTCTAGGTTGTGTTGTTAAATACACAGAGTTTATATGTTGTTATTTAGATTTCTAACAGCATTCAAATCTCTAATTCCCACTTTTAATTCCTAACTTCTGTTTCTTTCTCAATCAAGGGAAAAGACACTCAGCCTCTCCCAAGGAGACTAGACAGCATTGCCAAAAACAAATCTGTCAATGGCAGTGACCACATCATAGTGTGCCACTCAGTGACAATTGCTGGGAAAGCTGAATGAGTGGGTACAAGCACATTTGTGCCCTGCTTTTCATAAGGTTCTAGCTGGATTAGATGGATTGTTGGTTAACTCCAGCATATCTATATATCTATAGCTGTACTTTACATAGTACAGGAAATGAGGCTGCCAGAATAAAGTGGTGTATTCTGGGTTGTTCCTGTGCTCGATGCATTTAATAACACAGCATACAGAGAAAGATGTTTCCAACATGCAGATTTTTTTTAACAGCAGGAATCTGCAAAATACATTCCTCTGGTACACCCAGAGTTCTATCACTTCAGTCTGTGTAATGTGTAGTTAGATCTTACAGAGAAGGCCATATTATAGTATCCACCTTGTTTCTTAGATGCAGCTAACTAAACTTATCAAGTCCATTCTATCCGTCTTTTGCCATAGTATCCCCATGGCAAAAAGCAGGCACCCACTCTTGTACCTAGAATCCATTGTTTTCCACCAAGGCATTGCAGAGAGGTAGTTGAAACCATGCCAGAAATATATTTGCCTGCTCTCCTCATGAAAATGATGTCACGTTTTCTGAAGCATGTTCTCTGAGCAAACAAACAGAAAAGGATCCAGGATTACTTTGGCATCAAACAATTTAATTCTTTTGCCTACTCTGGGCTTCTGTGGATTTTAATTTCTCTTTGGTTAGGTTTGGTAAGGATGATAAAGAATATGCTTAATACTCTCAGCAACTGACAAGGCCAGAAATCAAATTAGTAAGGGAAACAGCTGCAACTACTGTAGTTGTGGGGAGGGACTGAAGCCTCCGATCCCTTCTTAATATCTCACAGCACCCATTCAACTGTACTACTCAATTCATTATCCTGCTATTTGCTATTTTGATATGGGAAACATGAAAATTATATCACAAGCCTGAAAGAAGCTTCTAACTGTTTTCTTAGAAAAACAACCCTGCCTGAAATGCAGGGGGAAAACACCACCACAACCCAGGACATCCCATCCCATCTACCTGCATGATAACCCCCAACTACTATGGCCCTTGCTCTCTTCAAACCACTAAGTACAGGCCCCACCCATCAAATGTTGCCCACCATTTGTCTAAACTATGAGGAATGCTACTAAAAAGTGGGGTAGGCTTGTTCTCCTAGAATTCTTTATACAGATTTGGATGGGGTAGGCAACCTATTGAGGGCCAGATCAGCTTGTGGTCTTTGCCATAGAGGCACAACCAGTGACAACACGATAGTGAAAAACAATCTAATTTTGAAGGAGGTTTAGGAGGTGAAATATATCCCATAAGCCATGTTGGAGGCATAAGGTACCCATTTTGCTTTCAAGCTCCCCCAGCCTCACAAAAAGGTGTTAAATACCCACTCTGGAGGGGTCTGGGCCTGCACATGAGTTTTGAGAGTCACATCTAGCATGCAGGTCAACCACAGCTAGACCAGAGACAGATCTACATTCAAAGGACTCTCCTAGTTAACTCAACCCATACGTGAAATCCAATGCAATTCCAAAACTGTTGGAATCCCAGCCTGTTTCCATCAACTGTGTTGCTGCTATACAGCCTTTCTAGCCTCTAACTTTGCTGGGCTTCCAAGCAAGGAATTCTTTGCAGCCACCTTAATTCTCATGGGCAGTTGGGAAGGAAATTTCCATGGTGCTTCCCAGCAGCACCCCCTCCATATGCAGTTGCCAAGGCAACAGGTTTTTGTCCTTTTTTCCTCTCTCCTGTGAATGCACCTCATTCACTGACCCTACTATAGCATGGCACAATGAACAGCATGATGCAACAAACAGCACAGAATCCCTTGCTCTGGAGAAAAAACTGTACAGCTCCAAGTGATCAAAGGTGGTGCAGTTTCTAGTCTAACATCCCAATGTGATTTTCTTAAACCAGCTCTGATGCTGGCCCTAAAGATTTAAAGACAGCAGTTTTTGCCAGAATAATGCAAGCCACTGCCTTGCTAGTCAGGAGCCCGAATATGGCCCAAGAATCATGAGAGATGAAAATTGTCCGGGATCCCACCAATGGGTTGTTCTGCTTACTGCAAAAATGAAATCATATTGCAAGGAATCGGGCGGTAGCCAACATTAGTTCCTAGTTACCCATACCGTAGTGCATGCCGACAGGAGACCTTAGGTTCTACAGCAGTGTTTCTCAACCTTGGCAACCTTGGCAACTTTAAGATGTGTGGACTTCAACTCCCAGAATTCCCCACCCAGCCAGCAATTCTGGAGTTGAAGTCCACACATCTTAAAGTTACCAAGGTTGAGATACACTGTTCTACAGTCTCAGCACAGAAGAGAAGAATTTCCTTTCTAATGATGCTAGCAGTTACCAGCAGGACCCAGCGCTTTGCAACCAATTCTTTATATGGCAATTGCTACAAGTCGGCTTGTTACAGCAGTTGACGTTACTGCTCAGCAGATTGTTTCTTGCATTTGACACACCAGTTCTAACTACAGCAGCCTGTGATCCTAGGGACAGGTAGAGATTGCGCTCTGTTTAGGAAAGCAAGTCATGCTGACCGGAGCAATCCTTGCATCCTTTGGATTGATCTAGGCCTCGGAGGCTACATCCTGCCTCACAGCGTCTTGGAGGAAAGGGTAAAAGGGTGGCCCAGCAAATGAATTTGTTCTCTACCGTCTCTCTGTGAGTTTAGCAGAGGAGAAGCAAGCTTTAAGTTGCTTCTTTTCAGATTCCCATCCTTGTTGAGCAAAGGCATTGCCCATTTTCTCCCAACTTGCATTGTTGGAATTGGCTGGTGGGATGACTGATACTGCTCCCCCATCATCTTGAATTGTGTATAGGTTTTTATATAGAATTGTTACTAGTTATTTTAATGTGGATATTTATGTTTTTATTGTAAGCCACCCATAGTCACCCTCTGGGGGAGATGGGCAGTATATAAAGGTAATAAATAAATAAACAAACTTAGGCAATTGCAGAACACAAGTCCTTCTAAATTCCAGAATTTCTTCTCCTAAAGTGTTGTGGAGAAATGCAATCACATTTTCAATACATTCTCACTACAATGTTTTTTAAAATGTGCCAGACATGTGAATTCAACAAGATTAACATCCACACAGACAGCAGAAATTACACAATTCCCCAGCTACAGACTCCTCTGAGATTACTCTACAAAACACACACATTTTCTTGGACCGTTTCTGCCACTGCTCCTGTTTAGTGCCAACTCCTGCCACCTGCAGTGTCTGGATCAAATACTGATGAATGAACCAGGCACCAGGGCATCTACATGGTTATACCGCACACCAAAGCCGAAGAATAAAAGCAAGTACAATATTAAACACAGCATGAAGGCAGGAATTCCCATAGGCTTTTCGGTGTGAAATAAGCAGAGCCGATAAGTATTACACATTCTTTGAAAAACAGGCCATTAACCTGCCCCTCCAATTCCAGAAGATGGAAGTAGGAAATCCATCATTTGTGCAGGCATTACTGGCATTGCTAGCTCCGGCTTGACGAGCTAAAGATGGCAGCCTCAGTTCCTTCCCAAACTTATCACTCCTCTTGTATTTCTTGAGAGCTACCTATTATTTTCACCCAACCACCAGTACTGTAGGAAAACATGGAACTTGTCATGCATTGCCAAAGAGTTGGGGTTGCCTCAGTGTTTTTAGGCTTGGTTTCAAAGGGGTGTCTTTAGGTTGGCAGGTTTAAAGAATGCCTCTGTGGCTTGGCACTCAGACTGGCTTTGCATTTTAATATGGTGGCACAAAGAAGAAAAACTCTCCAATCCAGATGGGACTTAAACTAATAGCTTGTGGTTCATTTCATGGCACCTGCTCAGGCTAGAATAAGCCTTCTCCAGACAGGGTCTTCTTATATGTTTTTTGGCTTCTCCTTTTTGGTGCCAGAAATTCCAATTATCAGCATTTATGGAACAGAAAAAAAAACACCTCCTTTTGTCTGATTTCTCCTCTAGGTAAGCACTTACAAACACATCAGTACATCACACACTATTTCAGCCAGTAGCCAAATTCAACACTTCATTGTGTGAAATCTAATCTAGACCAATCTTTTCCTTAAGGCAATCATATTTCACCTTAGTGATTATTAGATATGGGAGATCTTCCAGATTAACTATCCTACTGTCTCTTATGCAAGGCCTAGGTAATATCTAACTTACTTCTTTTACAAGCAAGGATTATTATATTTCTCTTAACCAGACAATTACTTTTTATGTTCATTTCTAGCAGTTAAATTAATTGTTTGCAGATTTAGGGAAGATTACCTAAACATATTTTATTCCTGAAACACACCCATAGCTGTACAAGTGAAACTCGAAAAATTAGAATATCGTGCAAATGTTCATTTATGTCAGTATGGCAACTCAAAAGGTGAAACCAATATATGAGATAGACACATTACATGCAAAGTGAGATATGTCAAGCCTTACTTTGGTATAATTGTGATGATTATGGCGTACAGCTTATGAAAACCCCAAATTCACAATCTCAGAAAATTAGAATATTACATGACATCAATAACACAAGGATTGGAAATAGAACAATATCGGACCTCTGCAAAGTATAAGCATGCATATGTACTCAGTACTTGGTTTGGGCCCCTTTTGCAGCAATGACTGCCGCAATGCGGCGTGGCATGGATGCTATCAGTCTGTGGCACTGCTGAGGTGTTATGGAAGACCAGGATGCTTCAATAGTGGCCTTCAGCTGCGCTGCATTGTTCGGTCTCATGTCCCTCATCTTTCTCTTGGCAATGCCCCATAGATTCTCTATGGGGTTCAGTCAGGCGAGCTTGCTGGCCAATCAAGCACAGTAATCCCATGGTCATTGAACCAGGTTTTGGTACTTTTGGCAGTGTGGGCAGGTGCCAAGTCCTGCTGGAAAATGAAGTCTGCATCCCCATAAAGCTCGTCTGCGGAAGGAAGCATGAAGTGCTCCACAATCTCCTGGTAGACAGCTGCGTTGACCCTGGACTTAATGAAGCACAGTGGACCAACACCAGCAGATGACATGGCTCCCCAGATCAACACAGACTGTGGAAACTTCACACTGGACTTCAAGCATCGTGCATTGTGTGCCTCTCCATTCTTCCTCCAGACTCTGGGTCCTTGGTTCCCAAATGAGATGCAAAAGTTGCTCTCATCAGAAAAGAGGACTTTGGACCACTGAGCAACAGACCAGTTCTTTTTTTCTGTAGCCCAGGTAAGACGCTTCTGACGTTGTTTGTTGTTCAGGAGCAGCTTGACAAGAGGAATACGACATTTGAAGCCCATATCCAGGATCCGTCTGTGTATGGTGGTTCTTGATGCACTAACTCCAGCCTCAGTCCACTCCTTGTGAAAGTCCCCAACACTTTTGAATGGCCTTTTCCTGACAATCCTCTCCAGGCTGCGGTCATCCCTGCTGCTTGTGCACCTTTTTCTACCACACTTTTCCCTTCCACATAACCTTCTATTGATGTGCTTTGATACAGCACTTTGGGAACATCCAACTTCTTTTGCAATTACCCTTTGGGGCTTTCCCTCCTTATGGAGGGTGTCAATGATGGTTTTCTGCACAACTGTCAGGTCAGCAGTCTTTCCCATGCTTGTGATTCCTACTGAACCAGCCTGAGAGACCATTTAAAGGCTCAGGAACCCTTTGCAGGTGTTATGGATTCATTAGCTGATTAGAGTGGGACACTGAGCCTAGAATATTGAACCTTTTCACACTATTCCAATTTTCTGAGATTGTGAATCTGGGGTTTTCATAAACTGTATGCCATAATCATCACAATTATACCAAAGTAAGGCTTGACATATCTCGCTTTGCATGTAATGCGTCTATCTCATATACTGGTTTCACCTTTTGAGTTGCCATACTGACATAAATGAACATTTGCACGATATTCTAATTTTTCGAGTTTCACCTGTATTATGAGCTATATTATGAGTATTTAAGTGTTTTAGCTGTTACATATAAGCATAACTTACAATCACCTAAACAGTAATATGAATTTAACAAGTTAAAAAAATGGGGAAAGAGGAACCATTATGTTTATAAAGATCCAGGTATAAAAACAATCAATTTGCAAAAATTAAAAAAAAACCTTAGTGCAGTCAGAATTAAAAATCTCTTTGACAATTAAATGTGAGAGTAACATTAAATCCGCTTGCCTTTTTCAATTTTATAGAAAAACTTAACGAATCAAGGAAATAACGCCATGCTGCTTTCCTCCACTTAGAAGCCAAGTGGTGACTTGGATGCTTCAAAGACATGAAAGCTGGACTTCCATTTCAGTAAAACCCAGGCGTTGTTTACTACAGTCCAAAGTATTCATCCTAGTCTCATTAGCAGCAATGATGCAGTAGATACAAAAGCAGCTATGTAGACCATCATACAGGATCTGAATCCACAAGGCTCATTTAAAACAGCTCCGCTGCATTGATATGAGAAACAGGAATTTACATATTCCCAGAAATGATGAGAAGGATTGATAAGGATGCCTTAGCCCAGCCTAACAAATAAGGTCTCAAAAGTTTATGTTAAATAGCCTGAAAAGAAACAACACTTCCAGTTTACCAGCAGAATAATATGATTACTTCCAAGATGGCACCAATTAGCAATTTGTGCTAAGAACAGAAATACAGCCTCCAAGTCTCAGCTTCATCGGCCTGACCTTTTAAAAGGCCAAATGTCCAGGAAGGTTCAGAATTATTACTCAATGTCCAAGTGACAGCTATTTTGAATGCAAAAGTGAACTACTGTTGCAAAAAGATAAGCTTGAAGACCATAGTCCTATACAGGCTCATGAGAATATAAACCACACAGTAATTAGCACAACTTGATTTCAGAGCATCTGCAAGGGGTGGTGAAGGGCAAGACATCACATGCACATACAGCACGGCATTTGAGCCATGATGGGAATGGTGCAGATTATATAATTTGCATTATGCATGTAACGTCAGCATGCCTTCAGAGATCATCTCTAGCCCAAACTAAACTTCAAAGCAACTGAAACCCCGCACTACTTGTGCATGTGAATATTTCTCACATACAAAAAACTTAGCAACCACTGGTAAAGGAAACAGACCTAGATTCCTGTCACATAACTTGACCTGGGATGTTGATATCAGGATTATAGTAAAAAAATAAATAAATCACCCAGTGAAACATTTTTAATCACGGCATCTCCATGCTAATACAAGTATTCCCCAGTTTAAGAACGAGTTCCATTCCCAAGTTCTGTCCTTAAGTTGAATGTATATGTAAACCAGAACAGTATTATTGTATAAAACTGTATAAATTGTACAGTATTTTTAATTCGAATCATTGTGGATTTAACTCAATTTTTGCTACAGTAGGCTCCATTCTTAACTACGGGCCGTCTGTAACTCAGGCATTCTTAACCTGGGGACTACCTGTAATTTATGATTTCTGGATAACTGGGAAAGTCACAGAAACCTGCTCAATTATATTCTGCTCAGAGTCAGTCATGATCAGAACAGTATCTAAACCTAGCAAAACAAATGCTACCAAAAAAAGGAGTTAGCAACCCTGAAAGAAATCAGCTTGTACAAATTTAATCTATATAGCTCAGAGTCCCTGAAACTATAAGGAATCCAAAACTTAAAATACAAAGAGAACTGTATATGGAAGTTGTTAAAAGTAATGCAACACACCACCATTATTTTAATACTGAACAGTTTTAAAATTCAGAGCAGGTTAAAGAATACTAAACACACCATAATTTTAAATTCTCCAGGCCAGCAATCAGCTTAAGCAAGGTTCTGCAACATTCCCAGATAGTCAAGTTTGAGTGTCATGGTCAGCTGGTCCCAATTTAAGACAAGATTATTGACCAAAAATCCCACAAACCCAGTGCTTTGCTTGCTTTTATAGCAACTTTATCTGCAAAGATTACAGATCAATGTTTTCACAGTATTAAAACAAATCAGATACGTATGTCTACAGATGAAACTTGCACAAGAAGTTGGGCTTCATAGACACGTCCATACAGATTTTGTGGCAACAAGATGGAAGCAGTTGCTGTCTCCAAGATGTTTTCCCTACCTCTCTGTTTACAGCACTAGTATTTCCTAGAGGTTTCCCATCCAAGTATTAGCCAGCTCCAACCTTGCTTAGCTTCCAAACATTGTCACTGGCTGAGACACAAAAAGCAAGAAACTATTCAAAGCTTGAAGAAGGAGAAAATTAAGAGGGGAAAAGAAAGAGGTAAGTGCTCTGACCCACTATCACACCTGTGAACACTTAAGAGGTATAGACAGCATCTGAAGCAAAGGATGGAGTTCTATATAACATTAGAGCTGAACTTTTTAAAGAGACAGAACAGTCTGAAGCAAGAAGCATTTCAGAAGAATTACGTTACAATTCCCATCATCTCCAATCACAGGCAGCCAACTGGACCACTGGCATGCAGGCAGCCCTGGATTAACCATTAAACAAAATAAGCACCTTCTTAGAGCACCAAGGGAGCAGGGGGGACCACAGAGCTTTTCCCTATAGCTATCATGCCTTTAAATCTTTCACTGCCACATTTGACTTCAAATTTTTCATCACTGTCCTTATCTACTGTGTTGGACCTCAATCTATATTGTTAAAAAAAGTTCTCTTTGGCACGGTGAGCTACTAAAGTTTAAAAGCTTGGTTTGCAGGTGTCATCCTAGCATGAGAGTTTCGCTTCTTTTGAGAGGCACCACTGTTGGGCTGTGCTTTGGACATCCTCCAGCCCTGCAAGCAGGCTAAGATGATGCCAGCCGCATTCCAACCCCAATGGGCACTTCTTCAGCAGGCTGACACAGGAGCCCTCTCCTGTCCAGCCAAACCCTGAAGCAAGGCTCACCTCTCTTTAATGGGATTTATTCCCCGGATAAGCCTAACCCACTGCAACCTTAGGGAGGCAGGATTATATTATTTTTTGCTCCTTGGTAAGTTAAAGTCTGTCAGCGTTGCTTCATAGATGAAGGGCATGATTCACTGTCATTATTTTTCTGGTCTTAATGACTTAGGGAGGCAGGATTATATTATTATTATCACAAAGCCAGCCAGTTGTTTGGACTGGATTTGGCATTTTAATCCACCTATTGAATCCTTCCTTCCCAAGGACCTGGGATAGGCAGATGTTGTTTGATGGTGTGAAAGGTATTGTTGCAGGATGGAAGCTGTTCAAAGTAAAGCTGCCTTTTGTGATTGACTGGTGATTTTGTCAGTGCCGATGGTGTTCAAGTGGTGCTCCAGATGTTGTTGTATTATTATTATTATTATTATTACTATTGGGTTTATTCCCCTGATAAGCCTAACTCAACACAACCTTAGGGAGGCAGGAGGAGGAGGAGGATTGAGTTTATTCCCCTGATAAGCATAACCCAATACTACCTTAGGGGGGCAGGATTATTTTGAATATTGTTTTATCCCGCTTTTTACACATAACTCAAGGCGGTGAACATACCTACTACTCCTGCCTCCTATTTTCCCCACAACAGTGGGCACATTTCCATGGCTTTCCTCGACTCGGCCTCTTCCCGAGCGCGACTGCAGCTCCCATCACTCCCAGGCAACGTCTGCGCTGGACGGGGATAATGGGAGGTGTCGCCCCTCCTGCCCGAAGAAGGGTTTGCGGGCCACTCCAGGTTCGATGCAGCGGCACCGCCGTCGGGCGTAACTCCGCAGCCCTTCTCGCCCCAGACCCAATCCCCACAACTCTCGTTCTCCACAGCCCCCCGAAGCGCTTCCCGCTCACCCCGGGCCAAACTTACCGCCTTTATGGTCGCTTAGCAACAGGAAAAGAGGCAGTCCCTGCACGCAGAGGATGCAGGGTAAAGAGCACCTCCCTTTCCCCGGCCATGACAAAGCGGGTCCCAGGACTACAATTCCCAGAAAGGATTGCGTGCCGTGCGCCGGCTCGAAGGAAGGAGACCTCTCCTGGCGTACAAACTACAAATCCCGCCATGCTCTGGGCCAGCCTTTTAAAGCTTTGAGTTTACTAAGGAAGTACAAGAGTAGATAAAGCAAGTAAAGGGAGTAAAACAGACGCACAAAATCGCGTGTTTACACCAGGGCTGAGCAATCCTGGAAAAGAACACGGGCATTCCAGATCCAAGGTCTGCATCTTCATCGGGTATTTAAAACAAAAACAAAAACGGGGCAAGCGGTGGAGTTCACAGGCCACACAGTGCAAGAGACGCGGGCGATCGTTGCTCATATTCCTTTGCAACCATCCTGCTGTGAACTACCGCCCTGGCTGGTCGCCCATTTTCCGTCCTTGCGTAGATGTTCCACCTTGCCCCCCCGGTGGGAAACAAAACTAGAAAGAAAACTTGGTCAGGGTTGGGATCTCAGCGAGCGGAATCCAACGGGCGATAAGGTTTTAGGGCAGATGTTGGGGTCTGGCGTCTCCCGGAAGACTTTCGGTACTTCGAATCCGCAGGAGAGCGCCTCTTGTGCAAGGACGTCGCCCATGCGAACCAGAGGCTGTTTCTCTCTGAAGTGGTCCCCTTGCGCTCCCTCCCCCCCCCGCCCCCGCTGTTGCTGCCGTGGGGCTGAACCAAACTCTTGCAGAAGTTGCTCCTCTTATGGGTCGGCTCGCTGCCGCCTGCCCCCCGCTGAAGCGCCCAGACGCCCGGCCGGCGGCCGGACTCGGAAGGCTTCCCAAGGCAGCTGCTCTGCCTGGCGCCCGCCTTGCGGACCTTCTCCCCCGGCAGCGGGATTAGCTCCATCCCCTGGACGCTCCGCAAGTCCCCCCAGACCTGGCTGTGGGATCAGGCCCGGGGCTCCCAGGGGGCTGGGGGCATTTTGCGATGGCTCCCTTATTAATGTTATCCCTTCCTCTTTTGTGTGTTTTTAGTTTTTTGTGTGTAATTGTTTTTATGTATTTATTCTTTTTAATTGTGGTGCGCCGCCCAGAGTCACCTTGTGTGAGATGGGCGGCTATATCAATGGGAGGGAGGGAGGGAGGGATAGATAGATAGATGAGCAACTTCTGCAAGATTTTGATAGATAGATAGATAGATAGATAGATAGATAGATAGATAGATAAGCAACTTCTGCAAGATTTTGATGGATGGATGGATGAGCAACTTCTGCAAGATTTTGATTCAGCCCCACGCCAACAACAACAGGGAGGGGACGCGGGGGACAACTTCCTAAAAAAAGAAAGAAGTCATCGGAGTTGCTTATGGCTCACAGGAGCGTCATCCTTGCACCAGAGGCGCTGTTTCTATTCTCCAGGGGGGTGGGGGGAAACCAGCCTCAGACACTTGGTGGAATCGCCCTGCCTACAACTCCCAGCATGCCATGCACCAGAGGCGGTTTTTCTGCATTCGTGCGAACGGGCAAGTGATCCAGAAGGGCTGATTTTCGTTGGACGGGTCTGGGGCTGCGCGCGGGCGGGGTGCAAGCTGGGGAAGGAGGGAAGCCCGCCCGCCGGAGAGCCGACAAGCTAACAGCCGCCCCCCCCCGGCCCCCGCTCCAAGGATTTGGTTTTGATCGGACCCTTTGGAGGAGCCGAAATCGCTCCTTTCCAGCCAAGTAAGAGGAAATGCAGCGGTGCAGGGGGGTGCCTGCTCTTGGGCTGCGGCTGCGGCTGCGGCTGCGGGCGGAACGGAGAAGGGGATCTGCTGCTAGGGGTGCAACCGATCCGCCGGGAATGCTGTTTCGCGGGTGTTTAATCCTAGCAGGAAAGAAGTGATTCCCCCCGAAAGGAAAAAATGATGCAGGGTGGGGGACCGAGCGGGAAGCAATCTTGCTCTGGAGCAGTGTTTCTCAACCTCGGCTGCTTGAAGATGTGTGGACTTCAACTCCCAGAATTCCCCAGCCAGCAAGGCTGGCTGGGGAATTCTGGGAGTTGAAGTCCACACATCTTCAAGCTGCCGAGGTTGAGAAACACTGCTCTGAGGGTTTGGGGATCTCAGTCCTGGCCATAAATGTCTGTGTTCAGAGTTCTTAAGTCCTCGCTGGCTGGGATCACAGAACAGGCTAAACAGTCAAGAGGACCCACTTGCTTTGTTCACGTAATGCAACAAACCCATAAGGTTGATGAACGGGATGGCCTGATTCCAAGGACACGCTAAGGCAGGGCTTGAGTTCCCAGAACCACCCGAAGGACAAACGACCCATCGCCTTTGAACCACAGGGGAATCCCCCTGTCTTGTCTCGCAGGTTGTGCAAACCTGGCCGGTGTGACTTTGGAGTGAGGCTGCCTTGAAGTAGTTTTAAGGAAAGCAAAACCACTTCCAAGTTTCCCTGCTTTAACGTGTCCTCTGGCCCCGTTGTACTGCAGCAGCAAACGGAAGGAACCGTTTTGTGGCCCTTTAAGGAAACGGCTCCCGAGCTGACATCTTCCAAGTGAATGGGATGACAGGTCCCACCCTTGTTGAAGCACTGCAATGAGGGGCTTGTAGTCAACACATTCAGAGCACTTCTGTCATTTCTTGAATCCAGTATTGTAGGTTTAAGTTTCTGTACTATTTTTTCCATATGTCAGCCCTTTAAGGTAAACCAGACCAGGAAACTGATTCTACAGAAAGACTAGAACTATACTTAATTGAGATAGGCTAGAGCAGTGTTTTTCAACCTTGGCGACTTGAAGTCCAACATCTATAAGTCGCCAAGATTGAGAAACACTGGGCTAGAGCAACAGAATCTTGCACGTCTGATTGTGCTTTTCCTCCCCTCCCTCTAATACCACAGGGAGGCAAGGAAGGGCCAATCTGAGTCTCTTCTTAATACTGTCTCTCTTCCCAGGACAATAAATGCTTCTGTCCTTTCTGTTTCCATAAGGCCATTTCTGAATATTTCCTTCAAGGCCGTCTTCCTGGCTCTCTACAATAGGCTAGGTCAAGAAACAGACACTGCAGGAATTCCAGAAATGCTGCTTTATTGTTATAGGTATAATAAGAGAATCTTGAAAGCCGGTCCAAGTTTGTCCCTTTTTATATTAAACAAAATCAAAGTGGGATTATTTGAGTTCCTTTCTCTTGCTTCCCTTTATCTCTGGACTATATAATCTTTTGTCCAAGTCCCTCCTTAATAGCTCTTTCATGCCTTCCCCAAGATCAGGTCTAAACTCCTTTTCAATATGTGAGTTTGAAGATTTTTGCTCTCTTACTCTTGCAGGGACTTGAGTCTCGACAAACATGCTACATACCAAAGTCAAAACAGAAAAACCAGGTAAGATGCCTTGGAAATGTTCTGCTATAAATGTTCAAGGCTTTGGACACCGTCTTTATCCAACGTCTTCTCTCATTCCCATTCTTATTCTTCAGCTTCAACTGATTGCATTGAAAGCAAGTGTTATTTAGCTTTTTAAGAGAATAATCCATAGACCTTTTGGGTTTCCTGGACCTAGAAAGCCAGGGGACTTCATTGCTAACCTAAAAAAAAGATACATCATGAATTCTCCTCAGAGGTGGCTTTATGCTGGAATAACAACCTCTCACCATCCCCAGATCTTGAGACAGCCAATGCTCGGAACCGTCTTGACGCCGTCCTGCAGTGTCTGCTGGAAAAAACTGATGTTGATAGGTAAGCATCACCAGGCATATCAAGGTCAGTTCTGAGCACTGAGAAGGAATCTGAAACCCTCCATTAGATATTTGAAAGGTGTTAAAACAGTCGAATAGATCAATTTTGCTTTGTATTGCTTGACATTTCCTAAATTATCATCTGCAAGAGGTATTGGAATTATAACCTCCAGAACTCCTCACCATTATGGCCAAAGTCCCAGCACATCTGACAGGTGCCAAGTCAGGGTAGAATACTCCAAACAGCAGAAACTAAGAGTTTCAGGTTCCAAAAATAGGGATTTCAACTAAGTCCCATATTAGATCATTTTCTGAATCAACCCCTGATTGGCTGAGCCCAAGAATAGGCAATCTGTGGCATTCCAGATATTACTGAACTACCACTCCCAGTATCTGTAGGAAGCATGGCCAATGATGAGCGATGCTGGGAGTTGTGGTACAGTACCACTGGGAATGCCATGGGTTTCCAGTCCCAGGCTAAAGATTCTTTAGAATCTTCCTATTCTACAAGCTTGTCATCCTCTCATTTCTAGTGAGGTTGAAGTAGTTGTCAGGAAGAACCCTCGAGGGAGAAGCCATGTTTTGGACAAGGCTGATGACATTTTTCCCCTTTTCTTTTTCTGACTCATCTCAGAGAACAAATGGAAGAGGACCCCGGAAAGGCATCGTCAGATGTGCTCAGCAAGTAAGGAGCAGCCATAATGTTCAGCCATCTCTTGCATGTTGACCCGCCTCAAGCCATATGCTCAATGCAGGCAGAGAAAGGATTTCCTTTCTGGGAGAGGCTTACCATGTTCCTCTGAAAATCGCTCATTGAGATAATTGGCTTATGTTTCCTGCAGCATCTCTGAAATCCTTTGCTTTGCTCTTGTTTCTGGAGTACCTGAGAGGAATTTGAGAAGTGGGTCCAAAAATCTTTTATCTTCCCCAAGCAACCTCCAAATTTAAGAATATCGTGTACAAAAACCAACAATATATCTATCTAGTTATCTTTCTTTCTGCTTCCTTGCTTTATTTCTTTTGAAGCTTTTTAAAAATGACTTATTAAAAAGTATTTATAATACTTTTATAAATATTTATAATATTTATTATTGCCAAACATTCACAAAGGAGGTTTTACTAGTTGTTTGGGACAGCAGGCCCAAAGAGGTGAGGAATTTATATCCTTCCGGGTGTACCTGAACTACAACTCCCAGCATTCACTGTTGGCCATGCTGGCTGTGACTTCTGGGAATCATAATTCAGTAACATCTGGAGGGCTACAGGTTCCCATCCCTGCTCCAGTCTATAAACTTGCTAACCCTGCTGAGATCAACTCTCTTGGAAAGCAATTTTCTTCTTACTGGTGGGGCTGTTGCGTGCTAGGTATTTCCTAACCTCTCTTGCTTTGCGGTTGCAGGGATCCTTCTCCTATTGCTACAGGAAAGAGGTATGGTTCTTAGCAGTGTCCTCCCTGGCTATGGATGACCACTGGGTGGGAGAGTAGAACCTTTTTCCCACTGAGTTTACTGGAGAGCTAAAGAAAGAACATGCAGATGTGTGGAATTCGGTGGCCTGGTTCACATGCAATTTTGTTGAATGCCATCGTGGTCTGGTTCTCCTAGAGTGCTCAGTGCTGTGTGTGAACTGGCCTGCAGGTTTTCTCTCTGGATTCCTCCCTGGCAGTTTTTTTTTTGTTATAGTAATTGTATTAAAAACTACAATTAAAAAGATAAAAACTAATACAAACTAAAACAAGAGAAAAGAATAAAAAGAAAAAAATAGAAAAAAATATTTTCTGTGCTTTCTATTTTTCTTTTTTATTCCTCCCTGGTAGTTCTCACAGCCAAAAAGACAAGCTAAGTCGTGGCTGGTCAGAAGTCCCATCGTCCCCTCTGCTCAGTGCAGGGTCTCTGGCCAGTTGCATTACTCTCTTATGCTTTTGTGCTCTCAGGCCTTCTACCCGCTTCTCCCATCACCGCCGCAAGAAGAGGAAGGAGATGGACGATGGGCTCACGGAAGGGGGACCGCAGAAGCAGAGTGAGTAAAAGAACAGAGCTGCCTTGGGGGCTTGGGCCAAGACAGTGATTCTGTGGAGTCTCAAGCTGCTAACCTTAGGGATGCAAAGCCTATGTTTTGCTGCTGAGTTATGACCCCTCTCTACCACATCCCTTCTCCCCTATCCCAGCACATCTTCTGTTTCTGAATTCCAAATTCCTAAGTCTCTGGGGCAGAGATGGCCTCCAGGTATTGCTGAACAATGACAGCCTGTGGCCAGCAGTGGGGGACGCCGGGAGTTGTAGTTCAGCAATATCTGGAGCAGTGTTTCTCAACCTTGGCAACTTGAAGATGTGTGGACTTCAACTCCCAGAATTCCCCAGCCAGCCCTTGCTGTCTGGGGAATTCTGGGAGTTGAAGTCCACACATCTTCAAGTTGCCAAGGTTGAGAAACACTGATCTGGAGAGTCACCAGTTCCTCAATCCTGCATTAGGGGAAATGCCTGTTTATTGGAAGTGCAATTTTCTTCTTTCCTTTCTTGGGAGTAATACACCCCAGAGGCCTTTTGTTTCAAAGAAAGGGTGACTGTACTTCTCTTCCTTTGTAAGAAAATTAGCTGGCTTGGAGGAGAAAAAGGAATGAAAGCTTTAGGATCTCTTCCTCTACCATCTCCTCTGTTCTGGAAATAATTTGTTGAAGGTAAAGATGCCCAGGGATCAAACTTAATTCTTGGTGACTGCATCTGTGGAGTTCTTGGCAGCATTTCAGAAATGGTTTGTTAGTACCTTTCCACCTCCCAGTCTAGCCTAGGTGGTCTTCCAGCCAGGCACTAACCACAGCAGACTTTGCTTAGCTTAGCTAAGGGCTGCTGCTGGTGGAGGTTTGCTTAAGGTAGGTGAAATAGGCTACCACTGGGCCATAAATCACATTTGGCCCAAAGCATCTGCGAACAGGTTCAAACTGTTGGTCTGTTGTCTAGGGTTCTTGCTGGGGGAGGTGTTTGAAAGAGCAAAACCGATGGACAAATGTAGAGAACCACAGAGATGACCTCGGAGAAGGAATGTAGCAGTTGGCCAAACTTAAAATGACTTTGCCTTGACTCTCTTTGGTATAAGAGGGAGTGAAGGGAAAATGCTGCCCGGCTTTCAAGATTCTGTTACCATAGCCTATATCTATAAAGTAGAATTCCAGTATTTTTTATGGTGTCTTTTCCTGTCCTGGCCTACCTCAAAGGGCTGACAGAGGCTTAAGGCACAGCTTTTTCTCCCTAAAACTCCACTGAAGGATCAACTTTTCCTGTTTGGAGCAGGGGGCCTTCAGAGGTAAAATGACTAGCTTAAGGCACTCATTTCCCCATTAAATCTCCCCAAAGCCTTCCTAAACAAATAAAAATTGTTGCCCCCTCCCACATTGCTGATGTTAAGCAGGGAGGGAGGGAGGGAGGAAAGAAGGAAGGAAGGAAGGAAGGAGGGAGGGAGGGAGGGAGGGAAGGAAGGAAGGAAGGAAGGAAGGAAGGAAGGAAGGAAGGAAGGAAGGAAGGAAGGCAGGCAGGCAGGCAGGCAGGCAGGCAGGCAGGCAGGCAGGCAGGCAGGCTAGATCATTCAGCTCTGATTTAAGATCTGTCTCTAAATATGTTGCATCTTTATCCTTGCAGATACCTACATCATCAAGCTATTTGATCGAAGTGTAGACCTGGCCCAGTTCTCCGAGAACACCCCACTCTATCCCATCTGCCGAGCTTGGATGCGGAATAGTCCCATGGTGCGGGAACAGGAGCGATCTCCCAGCCCAAATCTGCCTGCCCTGCTTGAGGATGAAGAGGTATAGAACGGGATTCTCCAATCCCACTTCTAGTGGGAAAAGTCTTTTCATAAGTAAAGCATAGCTGGGTTTAATGCTTTCCACAAGACTTTTCTCTGTGCACTTAAAATCTGTTGCATATCTTTGTCTCTGTAACTCGCACAATTGTGGAAGGTAGGTCAGTAAGCATGTGATCCAAATGAAGTCTGTATCTGATCTGGGACACAGCTTACACCAGTCTTCACCAATGTGGCATCATATACAGGTCGTCCTCGTTTAGCAACTGCTTCATTTAGCAACCGTTTGCCATTACAACAGTGATGAAAAAGTAACTTTATGACCAACCCTCACATTTACGACCTTCACAGGTCTGTAAAACAAAGGAAATCTGAAGGAAGATCATAAGCACAGTCGTGGTTTCACTTAGCAATCACTTTGCTTAGTGACTGAGTTGTCAGTCCCAATTGTGATCACTAAACGAGGATGACCTGTAGGTACATTAAGCTTATAGCTTCCAGAATTCCCAGCCTGTAGGATACTGGGCTGATGTGGATTGAGCAGAACATTGGATTCCCAGCAGTGAAACAAGATTCAGATCCAGATCTGCCCTACATGCTCCTCTGTCTAAAATGAAAAGGCCAGTCTTCTCCATAGATCTCCATATGGACAGGCCTGCCCTAGATTCTGAAGAATTGTACAACCAGGTGTCCAGATGAAAAACTCAGATGAAAGCAGATGTCCCAGAACCGCACCTCCAGCCAACCCTGATCTGTAGCTGTTCTGGCTGTCCATGCAGTTCTGTGCCATTTTTAGAGCCGTGGCATCTTCTCTGTCCCTACCAAGATGTTTATAGCTGAATGAGAACTGCAGAAGTTTCAGTTTAGAACAGGTGGTTCAAACTTTGCTAACTGTTTTGGCCATTCCAGAAGTGTTTTGAGTTTGAAACTCATGTGTTTGCTCTTCAGGCATGGAACACTTCTGAAATAGTCAATACAGCACCAGCACTTCCAGGCTGGCCTCAAAGAGCTGGGCCAGGTCTACACTTTCAGATTCGGAACAGAGAATGTGAAGTTTAGAGCATTTCAGATTCAAAAGATAGGAGATAGGAGCACAGCTTTATATACTGTATTTCCAAAACAACTCCCCTGATTAAGGCTGCAAAGGTTCAATCCATTTTGGGTCCTCAACTCATCCTTCTCTCATCTCTCTTCAACTCTGTGATCCCAGGGTGTCGAAGTATTAAATGGGAAGATCCAGGATGTCTACAAGCTACCACCTCCTGTCCCCTGCCAGACAAACACTGCAGGGGAACCCGTTAACCTGCGTATCCCGTTCCCGGCAGAGTCCGAAGAGGAGACAAAAGTAGCTACTGACACGGTCAGACCACCATGCTAGTTAAGGGTCATGGGGGGCAGTAAAGAAATTGGGTGGTCAAATAGCAAGCGGCAGGTATTTTGAAAACTTCTTCTCATCTGAACCCCCTCTTATTATTGGCAATACATGGGGCAGTATCCATCAGAATATTACTCTTAAGCGCACACTAGCATTTTGAATTTGAAATGGGTTTTGAACTTTGTGGCTGGATTCACACCAGATGCCAAAACCTAAATCCAGACTAAGAAAACATTGTTGCCACGTCACATAATACGTGAATTTAACTGGTTTACTGAATTATTTCTGGGTTTCCACAGTGCGTTGAACCATAAACAGCCTGGATTCACACAATGCCATAAATCACACGTGCACGTCATAACAGAATAACAACCCCTGCCCCCAGCAACCAAGCTTGGTTTGTTGTATGACTCAAGCCACTACATATTCAACTGATTTGATTGTGTGATGTGAATAGAGTTGGTTTTTGTGCCAAGTTGTCAGAGGAGAGGATTATGTTAGAACACCTTTCTCAGTTCAAGTGCGCTGAGAGTTTCTAAGGGAAGCATTTCAGAAGTAGTTGATCGGTAGCAACCCTTTGGGGGGGGCGTATGCTGGAATACTGGGGAGAAGTGAAGGCTGTGGAACTGACACATAGAATGCTGGATATCCCCATACTCCATCATGCAAATGGCAGAACTTTGTCACTGAGCAACAAATTTTAGTTCACTTACCCCCAGGTCTCCAGAATCCAGTTGCAGGGGAACTGTGAGAAGGTTATGTCTCCACCCCCTGCTTGCAAGCACTTTGGAGGATCTGGTTGGCCGTTGTAAGAAACAAAATGCTTAATTAAGTTGGACCTTGGCCTCATCCAGCAGAGTTATTCTTAGGTTCTTACTCTTCATCAGTCTTTATGACAGTCATTAACCTAGCCCAAAGTAAATCATGAAACAAAGGTAACTATAGATCTATAGACTAGAGCAGTGGATTACAGTCAATAAAAAGGGTACTTATAAGAAGTTTTAATTTAAAAGAATAGGAGGAATAGAAAACATGAAGATGAATGAGACAGAATAATGTCAGTATAAGCTTAAAAATGCAATTAAAAACTTAAGATGAGCCACTAAATAGATCAACTGAAGTGAAATCAACTGAGAAGGAATTAAGGATTGTCACTTACAAATAAGCTTCTAATAAACCCAGCAGAAATATCTGATGTTCTTATTGTTAAATTGAAGTTGCTTGTTGGGACATTCATACAGTGTCTTAGTCCCTTAGCAAATAAATGTTGTCTGTCTCTTTCCTCTCTCCCATAAACTCTCCCAGTCTTCTGACACAGGTCCTTCAATGTCCACCCTCATCTACAAGAACATGGAGAGATGGAAGAAGATCCGACAAAGGTAGGGTTTGGGTAACAGAAAGCCAAGATGTAGGCCAGAGGCAGGACATCAAGCCGTTTGTACCATGCTAGAAGCAGTGTGAAGCAGGAAGCACTTAATTTGTGGGAAGGATAATGCAAAGATCCCTGTGCAGTGGTTGACTTGGGGCCTTGGTGTTTCCAGGTGGAAAGAGGCTTCGCAGAAGAACCAGTTGCGCTATGCTGAGAGCATGAAGATCCTTAAGGAGATGTATGAACGGCAATGAAGAGCAAGGTGCAGGAGCTCGTGTGTTCCTGGAATCCCAGGTCTTCTGGGTTTGTCTACCAATAAATATAGCTTTTCTTTCCAGTATGTGAGCCTGTAGATTTTGTGGGCCTGTAGAAGCCCTGACGTCATAAGAAGTCGTATCAGGACCCCTGTAGATGTACACATTATGCATACCACTATGCATGCCCTTCACAGCCTAGTCATCCATGGTTAATTGAGCTGTGGGCTGGTGAATTAACTCTGTGGTCTTGGTTCACACAACACACTCAACCATAAGTTGAATGACGCCGGCTAGGTTCCTGCCACACTGACCACAAGCTGACCAACCAGACTTCAGCCAGGTACATTGTGCAAACACAGCTCATAGGGTTAGTTTATGATTCAATGAGTTGTACAGTGCTAGAAAATTTAGTTCATTAGGCTGACCATAGGGAAATGTATTATGCAGATATGGTCATAAAAAGATGGCTACTTCTTCTGGTCAACCATGTAGCTTGGACCTCACCCAATATAGTCCTAAGTTCGATATTAGCATTCTTGAGGAAGTGGGGGTTCCTCAAGGGAATGGTGTATGACATCCATGCTTTATCTCTCCTTCCCTGCAGAGCTTTCAGTGTAATGAATCAATCTTGTAAATTAGCTGCACATTAGAATAAATTATCCATGTAAATTAGCTTTGCATTGGAATACATAAATTAACCAGATGATGCATAGCTGCAGCAGACTCTACTTTGCAGTCAGGAGTCTTTCTGGAGCAACCTGGACTGCCGGAATGTGAACTGGGATCTCTTGTAGCACCATAGTCCTTCTCTCTAGCAGAGACAACGTTCTCCCAGTTTGGGAACTGCTAGAACTTGCTACCCAGTCTGATGCTTCCTACAGTGCATCTTGATGATGTGCTGTTTGTAGCATTCTTAAAGAAGAAAGTAAAGGAGATGAAGGCTAAATTAGCCGAGTACCTCTGGCTTCACTGGGAAGAAGGGAAGAAACCCATTTCTCTCAACTTCTAGCCATTTTGCCTTATGTAGGTTGGATTCATCTATTATAAGCCATCCAGGATTCACTTATTATAAGCCATCCTGGGCTTGTACAGTATGCTAAAGCACCTTTCCCTAATCTGGTGGTCTCCAGATATTACTGGAGAATTCCAGGAGTTGTAAACCTGGATACATCTGGAGGGTGCAGTGTGGGGAAAGCCACGTTAAACCCTGGTTTACAAACCACAGTGACTGGGTTCGTGTGACTCACAAAGGCAAAAGTAAGGAAAGTGTCCCCTGGCTTAGAAAGTTGGGGAAAATCTGTTGCAGTCAACTTTAACCAAACTGAATAGGAGCCGTTTGGACCCTAAGCTTGTAGCCCCAACTTGGCTAGCTAGAAGCTAACACAAAAGAGCCAAGGAAGCAACTTGTTGTAGGTCTATCTATAGCATATTATGCAAACATGTAGTCCTCAATCTTCCTCCACAAAGCTCATGTTAGGTCCCAGAGAGCGTTCTCAATTTACTCTTTGCAGCTAGGCTGGGAGCCAGCAATCCTCGTGACCTGGCAAGTATCTTGGATTGATATTTTCCCACATGCAAAGCTAAGTGATGCCCCAGCACTCCACACCTATTCTTTGAGATTGTTGAGGACTGCTCCTGAGACAGGTTTTCTAGCCATTCTGGGATGAATTCTAGGGGGAGAATCATTGTTAAGATGGCATATATTTCATCTCTTAGGACCAGCCTGATTTAAGATGGTCCTGGGCAGCTGGTACATCAATCACATGCATGACTCAGTTGCTCTTCAGTTGTTCCCTAAGGTACAGGGTGAAAAGCCAACATCTAAAAACCTTCTCTGACATCACCTTTCAGTTGTGGCTGTGTTTGAACATTGTGTTCTACCATGGTTGAACCACTAATAAATCATCATAGCAAATCACAGTGGGTAGGCCATAAAACATGGTTTACAGTCCCTGTGGCTAATAACATGCAAAGCTAAAACATATGGCTTAGCATGATGCATGAACTTGGAGACCATACAGCTGAACACACACTTTGGTTGTGTTCTAACCCTTAGGCTAAACAGCTGCGTTCAGATAACATTTAATGCCCAATTACAATTAATGTGAGCCTGGTTTACACAACATGCCAAGACAAGGCGGGGTGGGGTGGGCAAGTCTCCCAGTATACTGAAACAGAAACTGCCTGACCTGATTATAACCTGCCTGACCCCAGTGTGTGACCCCTGGCCTTCATTGTGCAGTTGAAAGCATTTTTTTTCATTGCCCATTTCCCTAATCCAATGTTTCTCAACCTTGGCAGCTTAAAGATGTGTGGACTTCAACTCCCAGAATTCCCCAGCCAGCATGGCTGGCTGGGGAATTCTGGGAATTGAAGTCCACACATCTTCAAGCTGCCAAGGTTGAAAAACACTGCTGTAAACTGTTAGGCAGAGTGCAGATATGAGTACATTCCACACCAAAAATACACACCAGCGTTAGAGAGATTTAAAGAATGCAATGTCTTTATCTTGTTCTCCAAATAAATCCAGGCAGAAGTTATAAAACATATCTGGTTGTTTATTGAGAAAAATAAAATTACATAAAATACAAGTTCCATGCAAAACAGAAAAATCACTTCTTCTCATGTATGTGGCATCCATGACTTAAAACAAAACTTATCCAATAAACAAGTTCAACAAAGTCTCTAGCCAAAAACTCTCAGAGAAGAGGTATACTACTTAGTTATTAGTTACAACTACATAACCTATAAAATTATTACATGATGACTAAATCCCTACTAGCAGTGAGGTGTGCAATCACCCACAATTTATTGGAACTGTGCACCTCCGCTTAGGTAACTAGCATGAAGATGCCAATAGGTGGCAGTAAATAGCAGTATAGGTGCAACCTCGAAGGCCAATACAGGTGGCATGATTGCTGTAGCCAAAACATTGTGTTTGAAGATAAGCGATTTGTTCTTCTTCCCATGAGAATATCCTAACATAAACTTCCTTTTTCAGCTCATGCAAAGAGCTTCCTAGGAAAGCTTCTGCTAAAAGGGTTTGAAATCCTTAGTTTCAAAAGGCCACTTGCAGCCTTTTCAAAGCAGCATTTAAATGTAAACCTAATATCCTGGGGGAGCGGGGGGTATTGTTTAAGATGTTCCTTATAGAGCAATGCTGTACCTATACACCAAAAGCCAAATAGAGTTAGTGGTAAGATGGAAAAAAATCACATTTAGGGCAGCACCAAATGTAGAGAGGGCAGAATGGCTAATCCCAGGTAAACAATATGCCACGTTGCATGTTAAATCTTTGCAAAAGGCAACTTGTAAGCTGTATGGCGCCAACCCAACATTTGCAGCCCCAGAACTGCATCTTGAAAATGGGTACATTCCCATTTAGCCAAATGTCTAAAATAACTTTGGTAAATTTCCCTTGGATTTACCATACCTACTTTGTCTCGTGTCATCACACCACCCCGTTTGCAGATCTCTTCAGAAAAGAATGCAATTAAAACCTGCTTCTACTCCTTCTCCTGGGTGGAGACTAGCTTTTTTGATTTCCTCATTAAACTTAATATGGGCAAGTACCAACAGCTTCAAAGAATAATTCCTTTCATAGGCATTGTGCGTCTGGCTGTATGATTTGTGTCCACCTAACTGCAACATTCTCCTTGGCAGAGTTCAAAAGTATCTTTTATTCTCCACTTTGTTAACTAAAAACATTTTTTTTTCTTTCAACATAGGAGCTAGAAACTATCATCTATAAAGGGCTGCGTTGTCAGTTTATGTCCATCCCACCTCCTGCCCCCACCCCCTTTCTGCAAACCAGCCCCTAACTTATTCCTTCTTCTTCTCCTTAATTTCAATAGCAGGAAAACTCTTTATGTAAATTTCTAGTTCCTCATTCACAGGATTTTGTTTTGCATTTCTATAACCATTAATTACAAATTTGATCTGTTTTGACAAAGAACAGATTTTACCTCACCCCCACTCCAACTTTCCAATATGGGCATGATAGCTGAAAATGCAAATGATGCAAGCTGTTGTAATAAAAAAGGAGGAGCACAGTGAAAAAATGGGACTGAGATTAAATATCGACACCAAGCTAGTGACCTCGGGTACATCAACCAGCCTTAGATACTGGAGTAGTTGATTGTCCCTGACTTTTAGGATCAACTATCTACATCAGTGTTTCTCAACTTTAGCAACTTTAAGGTGTGTGGACTTCAACTTCCAGAATTCCCCAGCCAGCTGAACCTGAGAAACGGTGATCTACAATAATGGAACCAGCAGTCAGGAAATACACTGCAGACTAGCACTTGGTAGAGTAGCAGTGAAGACCTTGGAAAAGATACTCAGATGTGATGTGTACAAAGGTTAGAACAGCCCAAGCAATGGTTTTCCTGGTGACATTTTATGGAAGCAGAAGTTGGACTTTGAAGAAGCAAGGTAGAAAGAGTATTGACATGTTTGAACTTTGGTGTTGGAGAAGACTCCTGAGAATACCATGGACAGCCAAGAAAACAAACAAACCCAGAGTTCTTGCTCAAGGCACAAATGACCAGGCTCAAGTAATCATACTTCGGATACATTATGTGATGACCTAGGCTCTCTGTAGAAGTCTATAATACTGGGAAAGGAGGAAGGAAAAACAAAAGGATGCTCAGCGGCAAAGCGGATGGACTTGATTGCACCATTGGAAGACTTGAAGGACCGGGTTAAGGACAGATCACCCTGGAGAAAATTTATGTGGTTGCTAAGAGTCAACACCAACTTGATGGAATATCAATAATCAATATAGGCAGTTGAAACATCACAGTTCCTCTACTTCTATATGCTGTTTTTACCCAATGTCCTTTCGCAGATATTAGGCAATCATTATTTAGCAGAAAAATTGTGAAGAGAAATGAAATCTGCATGATAATTTACTCTGCAATTATAACCTCTGGTTATACATTTCAATAGCAAAGACCAAATGCTAAAAAATTTTCCCCAAAACTGTTAGTCCTATTCAGCTTTAATGTGACCTGTTTCCTCCAGTCAATTGTTGCAACGTAATGTAGCCTTTAAAAATTTATTTTTTGCTATCGAATGGGACAATAATCAGAAAAATGTGTAACCAAATCATTTTTTCTATTCTCCAAAAGCTAAGCAGTGGCCAGGCTTGAATAGTGCTTCGGTGAGAGAACACAAGGAAATTCCAGGGCTGTAGAGTAGGCTGGAAATTGAAACAAATTCCAGAAGGCAAGCCGCTTCCATACTGTAATCCATATAAGACTTTTGTGTGTGCATGTATGCATATGTCTCTGAAATGAACTCAACTCGAGAGACTTTTATTGGTGATCAGGTTAGATCCAGACAAACTGCACAGCAGCATGGTTAATTCCTCACACCAACTTCAGTGAGATCCAGGCACAACTAATTGAGTGCAGGGCCAACTCATTGCACAGCTTGAATTGTAGCAGCAAGGAGGGATTGTCCATAGCCCTCTGAAAACCTACTTTTTCTGTAATAACCCACCCATTTCTAGAACATCAAACATTCAGCTTTCCAACCACATTCACACCCCACAGCTCCTTCACTTCAAGCTCTGTGGGGCAGCTGGGTCCACCCCAGTCCACTAGAAGATACAGTAATAGCTTCATGTTTATTAGCAAGCATCCATCAGGCAACATGTAGCTTTTAAGCAAAAAAAGCACTTTATTGCAAATGTGTATTTATACAAGGAAATAAGTTCAACGTGAAGAGTGGTATAAAGTAAGCCTGCAAAGGAAAGGATACTCCTAGCCAGAGGAAGAAAATGGCCCTGTCTTCTCTAGGATATGGACTGAAACGTTAAGACAACAGAGTCTTTGCTGTCAGCATCCCAGTATGAATTAGGAGGGTAGGAAAGGAATGTCACTTCCTTAAAGGCTTAAGAGTGAACGACCTTGTACCTACAAGCAAGGGGAGCCCAAGCTCACAATGCTGGTATCTAAGGGGAAGGGGGGAACACATAAAGGATGCTGGGCCAGGATGCTTCCCTCTTATTTTCCAGTGACAGCTGGCTTCTCTTGGCGCGTGATGGGAATGCTCCGTTCCAGTGCGGGGGTTTTAGTGGGGGCAGTGATGGAGAGCACCCCATCTGGAGACAAGGCGGAGGTGAGAGCTGCTGGATCGACCCCCTTGGGGGCCATGTAGCGACGGTGGAATTCACGGGAGATATAGCCATGTTCGTCCTGTAAGAGCAGAGCAAGACCAAGCAAATTAATGACTAAACAGGGAAGTGGTGGACTGGCACACCAGGGTATCCTTCAACGTGCCTGCAGGCTTTGCAGGCCTTTGCAACCCCCGGACCCTTTCCTGCCCCACCTTTTCCAATTGAAGCATCTTTAAAAAAAAAATAATGGCAAGGTATGTTGATGCTTCAAAGGAAACTTCCAGCACTATCTTTATTCGCTCAGGTGCCACAAGGCCCCTCATACACTCTCTAGGCATCTTCAGAAAACAAAAATAGCACTGGTAACATTGTGGAGTGTTGTTCAGAAGTGGGCCCACCTGCCTGGGGTGGGGTGTGGTGGGAGGGAACGAGCAAGAAACTCATTGAAAAAGAACAAGCTTGTTACTTCCCTTCATGGAAACAAGCATGTTGTTGAAAGGCCATGCCCATGAAGGCAGTTGTTTTGCAAATCTACAAACAATACGTGGGTGACATTTTGTCAAAGCATCCAAAAGGGGCTCCCCAAATTTTAAATATTCCACTGGGGCCAAAAGCAACCATTATGCAGAACTGGGGGTACCCCAGCAGTAATGCACACTTTATCCATAGCATCAGAGCACAAAAATACTTTCTATTTACGTGTGGGGCCTACCAGGTGGGTTAAACCATCCCACCTCCCATTGCTAGATCTCTGGACAACTAAACTCAGAAGTATTTTAAAGCTCTTTCTGTGTTTGATGAATGATTTTAGGCAATTAATACATTAAGGCCCAGCTTAGCGCAATAGACATTAGCCTAGGCTACAGTAAGATAATCTGTGGTTCAGCATATTGGAAGAACCGAGACATCGCATTAAGTCATAATATAGGGTTTAAATGTTTGGACACAGAGCATTATATGAATACAAAAACTGTAGCCGATTAACACAAGGTTAGGGTTAAGCACTTTGTGCAAGATCAGCCTTTTTGTATCTGATCCTAAGCACATTTTTGGGTCGGGAGAGAGAGACGAGGAAGGAACATTCCATTTGAGTTCCAAGTTAAGAACAGATTTTAAAATGCAGCTTTAAAACATGCTGCTTCCACCCACTGCAACCTGCTCATTTTTTCAGAATGTAAAACAGCAGGAGACCTAGAAGGCTACCTACCGGACGTTCCTCATGCTTGGCATGTACTTCAATGTAGTCGCCTACCACCTTCACGTTTATCTCCTCCGGTGAAAAATGCTTGACATCCAGCAAGACAGAGAACTTATCCTTGTCCAGCTTCATCTGGAAACAAGGGAAGGGAAAAGGTGGATCAGAACCTATCAACATTTCTGAATCTAGCTGAGAACATTTGCTGGGGTAGTGCAGCAGACAAGCCCAACATCACTGTATTGGTTTTAGCCATTTCCAGTGGAAACATCCCATCCATCATTTAATCACAAGCAGCAGCAGCTTTATGTCTACCCGGTCCCCCCCCCCCCCCATCTTTTCATATTTATAATCCAGGACTCTTAGCATCCGAAGGCTACCAGGACAGGTTTGAGGTCAGACTTCCATTAACTCATCTTTGAACACCTCTCTCATCATCCCCAGCCAGCAGGCAGGATGAAGGTTTTCTTCCATCACCATCAAAGAAACTGGCATTAGAACAGACTGTAAAACATGAGCATGAAAGTATCTGGCAGGCCCACAGATTACAAGCACGCATTAGCTGCAGGGCATCCGTGTTTCTACCATAGCCAATCAGAAACCAGCCACTAGGCTATGTAGGGAGGGACCACTGCCCTGGTTGCTAGGCAACCGCCATCCATCAAAAAAACTATTGGTCCAATGCCTGGCCTCCCTTGCTACAATCCGGATGTTAAATTTCAGGCGTTTGAAGTTAGAGAATGATTTACAAATGGAGTTCCAGAGTTCTTGTTCCACTATTCTGATCACCAAAAGATCTGCATAAATAGCGGTACTCCATTATTTGCATTCTTCCGTTCCCCACCCCGTTTCTTTACTTTTCTAGCCAGTAAGTCTATAGGCTAGGAAATACGCCACTCTGAGAGTTGTCCCAGCTGAAGTACAGAGCATACATGCTTTACATTAGAAGAAGGGTGGGGGGAATCACTAAGGGCCGTTTAAACAAAGTAGACCAAACAGATACAAACTTGCCTAAAACTGCACAACTCATTCTCAGCAGTTGTTAATGTTACATAATAAGACTGTTGCATAAGTGTGCAGACTGTGCTCAGCAAATTGGGGGTTCTTTCAACAAGCCACACGCATTGCCTTTGCAGCCCCCCGAACCTCCGAGATGATGGGAAATACAGCCAGCTCCTGGGAGCATCTGAGTCATTTTATAATTTAGAGTTGAAGCTTCTATGCCGTTACTAGCAAACTTCTCACTATCCTTTCTTGCTCATTGGTTGGCCCTGTTCTGTATGCTGAGGCCGGGCGTCTGAATGGCCTGCTCTACCAAGGGGCATCAGCAAGGCATGGAGATTAAATATGTCAATTCATCCTGCAGAAGCAAGTAGCAAAGTGACTTAGGTGGCTTCCTCAGGCTGCTTTCTAGCTTTAAAAGTTTGGTTTAGTTGCCTTGACACTAAACGAACTATCACCTCACTGCCCTAATCTTCATGTTCAGTAATGGGAAGAGGCAAGAGGTCCCCCCTCCAGGGGAAGAATAGATGCTTTACATGTTGAAGGCTCTCCAGGGCTGGATTTTTGAAAAGGTTAATAGTTAACAGGAACATCTTCTGTCCTGCTCCAAAGGAAGGCATTGTGAACAGGAGAATTTGAACGCTGCACTAAGCCATGGTTTATGGAAGAAACTGCAGCTGGCTAAGTTCTTGCAATCCACAAACCTTAACCAATGGTTTGCAAGCCACCATAGGTGGTTTTCCCTAAGGCGAGCCAAATTGGCTCCTTGCTGACTTCACAAGCCAAGTTGCCATCTGACCAAGGAACAGTTGCCTCCGTCCTCACTGGCTTTCAAGTCGAGGGAGTGAAGGCAAGTCCAGGCAGCCATCCAGGAAGATAGGGTTTCTTCCACCCTTTAGGGCTTCTGTATGCCAGCCCTTTGGCCTGGAGGGCAACTCGGCTGGCATTGTCCTTTCAGCTCTGCCAGGGGAAAGAATGTTACCATAATAGGCAGCGGACTCTCCCATGCCGCTTGGCACCCTGCCCTGCCTCCCCCGCTCACTTTCTTCCACTCATCGGGCCCGCCACTTTCTCGCCTCTCTCCGCCAGGCGCGCGCAGCCCCATCCCCACGGCGCCCCCGGCACGCGAGTCCAGGGCCAGAGGAGCTTCTACGCCGCTCCGCGACCGGCCAAGAGCCGACGCGGGGCCTCCCTCCTCCGGCCCAGACTGCGCGTTATTCCCCCAAGACCCTCCGAGCACCCAAGGGAGAGGCCGTACGGTTGCCCCAGCCGGGGCGCGGCGGCGCCTACCTCCGAGAGCCCCGTGTCCGGCACGCTCGGCATCGGCGGCACGCTCGGCATCGGCACGCTTGGAAAGCGCATGTAATACGGGCAGAGGGTGGCCGACATCAGGTCGGACTCCAGCAGCCCCTCTCCGAACCTCTGGTCGAAAAGGCGAGGCGGGAAAAGCGAAGGGAAGCCCATGGTCCGGCGGAACCAGGGGTGGTGGATGGCGATGTCCATGACGCAGGAAGAAGCAGCGGCGGCGCTCTACCAGCCTAGCAAGCCTTGACTGCACCGCGAGACGCAGGCGGCACGCCGGGCCCGAGCGGCCCCTTTTATACCCGCCGCGGACCCGCCCACCCCGCCTGGAACTAGCTAGAAGGTTTTCGGCGCTTCGGGACAAAGGCTTTGGCGGCCGCGCTCGCCCCAGTTCCTCCGCGTCCCGGCGCGCCCGCGGGAGATCCGGTCGTCTGGAAGCGGCAGGGCAGGGACGGGACGCGTGCGAGCAAAAAGGGCGGCTGGCGTGGAAGGGCAGGCGGTCCAGCCTTGCCTTGCCTTGCCTTGCCGTGCCTCTTTCTGGCTCGGTGCGAGCGTTGGGTGGTCTGACCGCAGGTGGGCACGTAGAAAAGTTAAGACCCGGCCGATCTATGAAAGTGGGCTGACTTGCGAACGTCTGGATTTGGGATTAGAAAAAGGGGTCATTCGTCTTTTCCAGGCCCATTTCAGACGTTAATTTATGCCCGGGGAGGAATGCGAAATAAGCACCGCGAGACGATCGAGCTCCGGACCTCGTAAGCAGGCTTTGAATGCGAGCGCGGTTACCGCGGAGGCGGGACGGCCACGAGAGAGCGGCAGGTGGTTATGCCGCCCTCTAGTGGCCACCCGGGGCATTGCAACACAAATCTGGTAGCTGTAGTCGTCGTAACTCGATCTACGGTAGCACATAGCCGGTGGGTGAGTCAGTCAAGAGATAGCCCCGGCCCGGCCTTTGCGTCGCGATTTCATCACTTCTTTAAAACAGCTTTTCTTAAAGAGCTTCAGAAGGCAAGAGACCAACTTTCCCATGTTTCTTGTTCTATTCGTAGTTTTTGATTCTGTTTTAACAGTTTTGCTTTTTAATTGTTTTGAGGGTTTGGTTTTTGTTATTTTAACTCTGTGTGCCACCCAGAGTCACATAGATAAATTATAAATTTAATAAATAAATAAACTAGCCCAAAGGACTTGGTTCGTGCAGCACCCTAATCCACACCCAAACTAATCAAGATTAACATTAACCAAGTCTAGCATGTCCTAATACAGTAGGTAAGTCTGTAACGTGACCAGGTTAAGCATGTTACATATACCCAGCCAGTATCTTTAACTGAGAAAGGTCAGAGTTGTGTAGCAAATTATTATGGGATGGGAAGTGTTTTCCTTTTCATTCCAAGTTTTTATTTATGAATCTCTTTAAGCTTTGTATAACAACACAAACCAAACGGGAATAAAACAGAAGTAACACACTCAAGGCAAAAAAATGGGCTTTTCATGAGTGAGTAACACATTGATCCACTCGACAACCATTTTAAGAAACAAGGTCCACACAGAAAGACTCGGCTTTAAAACACAAGATTTTGAATTTGTTTTAGGAAGCAGAGGGCTGTTTTTTAATGATAATAATAATGCCCGCGTTCTCCCAAAACCTCCATCCTTTTAAAAATACAAGAGCCAGATGGCTGTCATGGAGTACGCTCACCTCCCCAGCCTGATGTTTTCCAGATGTGTTAGACTACAACTCCCCTTGCCCCAGCCAGTATGACCCATGATTGGAAGACCAAGATAAGAATTGTTGTTCTCAATCGTGATGAGGCCCAGTCCACACAAAGTGTGTTCCACTGGCAAGGGAAGATGCTTGCTTACGCGTCTTTTGCTTGATCAAAGATGTCTCACGCCCAGCACGATTAGCTACTTCAGCAGTTTCTGTGTTGAGGGTGGTGAGATAGACTCTCTTGGAAGAAAACAGGACATGCCAAGGGCCACCTGGGAGAAGAATTTGGGGAGGCTTGCTGCAAATGTGTAAGCATGCTTGCCGTATTGTTTTCATGGAACCCTGCATTCTGCAGGGCTGGCTCATGCATGTTAATTTATCATCTATGTTCATGCAGTGACTAACCAGTTCAAGAATAGACCTAGTAGCGGCATTAATGTAACGTGTCAAGCTCGACTAATGTTAAAGTTATTTTACTCCTTTTTTGTGATAGCTTAGCATGTTATGCTGGCCCGACCCAATGGATTAATTTAATATTTCAGTATATTAGTAAATTAAATGAGTTAACTCAGCAGCTAACTTAAGCAGGTTGAATGAAGGCAATTATATTTTGAGGTTCTGAATCATACCAAGCCCCATTCAGACTCCTGCTGAGAAATTTAATTCTGTTTCTTCAGATCCAAAGGAATATAACTCAACTCAGGGATGCATAAAGCCAGCCCCTAAGACTGTGTGGTTGGGTTCATACAACATTGATTATGTGCCATCAAATTGGCGTTGACTCTTAGCAACCACATAATTGCTTAGTTTTACATTGCTGCATCTACGGCAAAACCAGGCAATTGGGTTAATTCAGTAAACCATTGTTAACTATGGGTAAGTGTGTCCTCCAAACCCAGTGGCTGGATTTGTGGAGCCCCATAAATCAGGCTAAAATGAGTTTGGGTGGGTTATGATTCCATGTATTGTGGGAAATGGTAGTCTTTCTTAGTATATTATGGGAATAGCCATCATGTTAAGCCATAATATGGTTGGTTAATTTATTTTGACAAAGTGCCGTCACTATGTTTTGTTAATCTGGGTTTAGGATTGAGTATGTTGCATAAATCCAGATGGTCTCTTTGGTTAACCTTCGTATTTGTAAACCATGGTTCATGGCTTAGCATTGTGGGCAAATACAGCCAGTACCATTTGCTGGGAATGCAAAAAGGAGAACGCTGTTAGGCACATGCCTAGCCTGTGGGCTTGCCAGAAAGGTTTCTGGTTGGAATCTCAGTCCTACCCAGGATTTTGATTCAATCCTGAAAATTCCTTCCTTTGTTCTTACTGAGGCATCTCTGCTCTCCTGATGCAAAATTGAAGCTTCACTGGTTTGTCAAGATACACCTTGGTGGTTCTTCCTTAGGCTAACTTCTGTTCCCTGCCTCTTTAATTTTCCAACATGCTTATCAAACTGGTCTTTCCCTGAGAAATTCTCTGTCATTGTCTGAAACCAGCACGCCCCATAAAAAGAACTGCGAGTCGTGGCGCACTTCATTTCAGCTGTTCAGACTCTCTACTTAAGCTGACATTTCAGGGAGGCAGAAAGCAAGCATGAACCAAAACCTGTGTTGACAAGCTACTCTCGCTCTACATTCCCCACCTCCCCAAGCCCTAACCTGGAATTTAGCAATTATGTCAATTCCCCATTGTTATAAAGCAGCATTTTCGAACCTGGGTGCTCTCCAGAGGTGGACTTCAACTCTTGGAATTCCAGCAGAGATCATGCTGGCTGGGACATTGTAGAGGATGGTCAGGTTGGGGAAGGAAGCTCTCAACATTACTGTACTGGGAAAATCGGAATATGAATCCCCAAATGAAGGAGTAGCTAATCTGTTCTCATGGTCTCCTATGTTTACCATAAGGTTAAGGCCTGGATGTGCTGACTGGGAGTAAACCCCCAAGGTTTTATTAATCTTATTCCAGAACATTTGGATTGCTCACATCTAGCAAAATGTTGACCATTCCCACTACTTTCCTTCTCTTTCCTAACAAAGATCTTGTTCATCCAGAACAGGGTTTCTCAACCTCAGTCACTTTAAGATGGGTGGACTTCAACTCCCAGAATTCCCCAGCCAGCTATCTGGCTGGGGAATTCTGGGAGTTGAAGTCCATACATCTTAAAGTAGCCAAGTTTGAAAAAGATCCAGAAGATCCCAGTTCCTTCATACATGGGCACCCATCACTCTCTCCCCACTGCTTTCTCGGTTATTCTCACTACCCACTACTTAAGAAAGTTTGAGCCACCTGTTTCCTTGGGGAAATAAAGCTTCGAATACTTTCCAATCTTCTCTAATCTCTTGCTACCCATGTCTCCATCTCTTTCCCTTGAGATGCAGACCAAGTTTTATTCTTGTTCTCTCTGGGGATTGATTAGGAACTGCATCCACAGGTGGTAGCGGCACATGGCTGACCCTATCTGGGTTTGGAAGCTAAGCAGGAGTGGGTTTTGCTAATACTTGGGTGGGAGACCACTAGAGAAGGTCAGCACTATAGACTTAACTGAGAAGACAAAAATCTTTCTGTACTGAAGATTAGTATTGAGAAAACTACATAGATGAGCTCAGGAGTGTTTACTTTAGAGCTAGGAACTGGAGCAGGGGTGAGGATGAATAGCTTTTCATGGACCAGAGACTACATGTAACATATTGAGGAACCTACAGGCCACTTTTCCATGAGTTTGTGTGTGTGTGGAAGTTCAGGGGTGCTTAGTTTGTTAAAAGTTAAACTATGATTTCCCTTCCAATTTTCTCAGCCTTGTGTCTCCAAATGGTGAGACATTATTCCACAGGTGTTCAGTGTTCAGCAGAGGCTCCAGGAGAGAGACTCTAAATCAGTGTTTCTCAACCTCAGCAGGTTTAAGATGGGTGGACTTCAACTCCCAGAATTCCCCAGCCAGCCATGGGAATTTTTTGCAGTGGCCATTAAGCGAATCATGCGGTTCCCCATTGATTTTGCTTGCTGGAAGCCGGCTGGGAAGGTCACAAATGGCAATCACATGACCCCCAGAATGCTGCAACTGCTGTAAGTGTGAGCTGATTGCCAGGTGCCTGAATCGTGATCACATGATCGTGGGGTACTGCAACGGTTTTAAGTGTGAGGAC
Organism: Liasis olivaceus; assembly: GCA_030867105.1. Taxonomy (NCBI): domain Eukaryota; kingdom Metazoa; phylum Chordata; class Lepidosauria; order Squamata; family Pythonidae; genus Liasis; species Liasis olivaceus. The sequence continues at coordinate 16,908,270 of CM061360.1, read as the reverse complement.
CAGTTGTAAATCCCTTTGTTCGGCACCATTGTAACTTCAAATGGTCGTTAAGAGAATGGTTGTTAAGTGAGGACTACCTGTAATGACAACCTGTTCCTGTTCCTCAGCCCACAGACTTCAGCCTCTTGATGAGGGACAATTTACTAGCAGGAGAGAAATAACAAGGCAGTGTTGGAATCCGTCAGCTTGAGCCGATAATCGGTGAGAACTGAGTTATAGCAAATGGTAGCATTCACACAACACTCCTAACCTGGTTATTGGATCTTTTTCTGGGCTCACCTAAAGCACTGAGCCAAACCATCAGGGTTCATCTATTACCCTAAGCCACAAAAACGCCGACCAAAATTAACATTAACCAAAGTGTCCCTATGGTGCAAACACAGCCCTGGCATCTGATTGACTGTCAGGAATGGCTTCTGAGTACAGGAAATGTGGTTGCAACCCTCAGAGGCAGATCTTGTGGCGGGAAAATCGCATTAACGGATGGCACCCGCCCCAGTGAAAAGAAATCCTGGAGAGGTTTGTCTGGTGCCTCTTCTATTACTTTTTTTGACAGCGAGCAGAATTTTCTGGAGGTTTTCCTTCCCAATGTTTCAGTCTTGACGTCTGATGCTGCTTCTATGGTCTGGGAGCCGTTCGCTTTTTATTCTTGCATTTACTTTTTCTTTCTTGAGGACAGCGTTGCTGGGAAGGCGATCAAAGGGCAATGTGAAAGCACTTCAGTGCAAATACATAAAAATGAAAGGAAGGAAGTATCCCTCTATTGGGGTGGTGTTTTTCCAGGCCAGGGAAAAGCTTTGTTTGGCCTCAATCTAGAGCAGCAAAATGCCTGTAAAATAATACAGATCATGATATCATCGGAAAAAACAGCTCTACGACAAGTCCGCTCTTTCTCAGACTGCACACACTTTGTCTTGTTCTCATCCTAAATCCTGCCGGAACATCTTGGGAAGCGATTTCCCACAAGTCAAGCCACATGGGACTGATACTGCTCTGCCCAGCCCTGGAGCAAACACTCTTCTTAAACTGCTAAGCAAACAATCCTTGTACGGGTTTCTCCAGCTCTTGATGAACACACTCCGGATGAATTTTGAATTGACGGTTCCAGGCAAAAAAGGGCTACCTTTGTGCCAAAGCAGTTTACTGTTCTAACATGCTAAGAACGAGTCACCAAGTGTGTAATGAGCCTTCTCCAGAGGTTTAACTAGTCCTTGTACTCTTCTGTCTTCCCTCGGGGCCTTCAATCTATCCAAAACAGAAAGATCACACACACTTTCTATTGCAATAGTCCCTTAGCCAAGAATCCTCAAATTTGGGGACTGGTGAGCATGTTTGCAATTTGCAGAAGGGTTGATGGGCAGTTTTGCAAAACAGTGCTACAGGTTGACATTGTCAGTGACATGATGTACCGATTGATGAGAATGCTCCCTGCTAGCTTCTCCAGCCCGTCTTTCATACCATGCTTCTTTCTATTCCCTGCATATTTTACAGGGTACCACTTTCCCTTCATTTAAGTTTATTTTTAAAAGGAAGAAGTCAGGGCAGAGAGTATGATGGGTAGAAAAGGAGGAATCTGTGGGCACAGGGGTGCCTGGGCATTCATTCCATTGGGGAGCCCAGCCCCAAGTCATTTTTTAAACAGTCTACAGCAGGGTTTCTCAACCTTGGTGACTTGAAGATGTGTGGACTTCAACTCCCAGAATTCCCCAGCCAGCAAGGCTGGCTGGGGAATTCTGGGAGTTGAAGTCCATACATCTTCAAGTCGCCAAAGTTGAGAAACACTGGTCTACAGTATTTGGCCATTTTTTAATATGTAATTTTTTAATGTGCTTTTGAAACTACTGTATAAAAAAAATGGTCAAATACTGTAGACCAGTGTTTCTCAACCTTGGTGACTTGAAGATGTGTGGACTTCAACTGACATAATTATGCAAAGTACTTTAGGCTGGGAACTCCCTCAATGTCTTTGTTAAGAGTTCCAAAATTCAGGGATTTCCCTTGTGAGATAGATGAAGTTTGTCACTCCCTCCACCTCATGTAAATAAGAATGCTTGAGCGTCAGGGCTATGCTGGTTAAATGATTCTTATGGTCCAATGCCTGAGACTGCAATCCCACTTAGAAGCAGTTGGGTCTGAGTGTGATAATCAGAGTTTTGGATTAAGATCTAGGAGACCCACCTCCAGATTCATCCTCACAGAAGCCCTGTCTCAGCCCAACCTACTTCAAAGGGTTATTGTGGGAGGAAATATCGACATTTAACCAGCAATGAGTAAATAACGAAAAAAAAAAACCTTTAACTGTGTCTTTCTGATTTTTATTGGACCAACATTTTTTCTTTCACCTAAGAGTTTCCAATGCAAAAAACCAGAAGCATGGATCTTCCCCATTCTTAGTCACTTAATCTGCAGCGCTTCCATCAGGGGTCTTAAAGAGGAGATACAAAGGCATCCTGCTTAAATTCAGACTTTGCCCATGTGGTGAAGGAGTCATTGAAACCATCAAACCTGTTTTATTATACTGTCCATTTTACACTGACACTTGGCGTGAGCTGCTAACCCCACACTGAATTAAATATCCTGGTCACTTTCACATTCAAATGATTCCATTTCCTTAAGTGTGGCCAGATTTTGTCACGTTATATGTAAGACATGCAGCAGATTGTCGGATTGATCTGTTTACCTAATAGGTTAATCAGTATCAGTTTTATGTATGTCAGGTCTTTTACGGACTGGTCATTGACTGCCGTCATTTTTGCTGTCGCCTAGAATTATGCAACACCAATCTCTGTTGCTTTCAGTTTTAAAAGGAAATAAAGCATGATATTATATGCCATAGCTCTGTCTCAAAACTATCTCTTTGATTCACAACAGGTTTAATAGCTGACACTGCTATTTACGATTGGGAACTATCTCTATGCCAAAACCTACTAGGTACATCAACTTGACCCATTTATGCTGAACTAGAAATCACATTACCCACTTAGGGCAATTAGGCATATTGCCCAATTAGTTAGTATTGTCAGTGGATAATATTACATTGGATAAATCATATGTTCAGTTCCTCCATCCTAGTGATGTTATGGCAAATCAGTGCTGAGTCTCTTTCTGTTCTTCACAATGGGAAGAATGCCAAATAGTGATATCAGAGCGATGGCCTACGTCAGAAATACCAGCGCATCCACGCAGATTTCCAGCTCACACTTTTCCTCATGCAGGGGTGGGAGGGAAGAGGATAAAACATTAAGCTCTTGCCTACCAATCAAAAATTTCCCCCGACTTCTGAAACATCTCACAAAGTTCCAGAATTTTGCACAGGCTACGGATTCCTGAAAATCTTAGCATCAGCATAAATGCTCATGCTCGCTCCTAGCTTTTGCAAAAAACCAAGCAGATTCAAAATACCGGGGAAGCATCTGAGCCCCATTAACTCCAATAGGATTAAAGCATACCCCATTTTTGTTAGAGCTGACTTGTTGAAGATCATTGTGGGGAAAGCTTCATCTTAAATAATGTTGGAGGAAGCAGACCATGTTAAAAAATGAAAGTGCATCCAAGATTCTAGGGAAACCAGTTTTTAGATTAATGCTCTTGCCTTTGTCTCAAGGGCACCCCTTCTATATTAACTTGGTCTCTGAGGATCCTGTGCTTTGCAGAGGATTCTATGGCACATTGGCAGGATGCGGCCCAGGCATGCTGAATGTTGCCATTGCCCGCAGCAGATATGATAATCTCTGAACGCACAAAGGAAGCCTTGTGCCACCATAAAGACGGCCACATTGTGCTAAAAACTAAGGGTGGCTCCTTTTTTTTGAAGCCAGCAGAGCCTTTTCCTACAGTACTTACCTTTGTGCATTAGAAAAGCAAAGCCGGTAATGCAATTCCCACACAGGTTTAGCATAAACAAAGCCACACACGCACACACATGCACACACCCTGCAAATGAGAAAATTACACCCTGCCGGTATTTGTGATACAGTATTGCTTCTTCCCTCACTATTGTTCTCAGCTTTTCTCCAAAAGTTAAACTCAGATTATAGCCACCCTGGCCCTAATTTTGCACTGGCAGAAGCCCATTTTTGTCATTTTATGAATCACTTGGTTTGGTAGCTTGGAAGTGAGGGAGTGAGAATCAGAGCGCTACCATCTCGGTTGCCTTTGGATTGCCAACACAGTTATGCTTTTAAAAAGGACATGCCAGGGAGATTTGTGGTGGGAGAGGAATAGGAATTTGTTTGCAGCTCCCAGAACTGAATCAATCTGCAAAAACAGAACTATCTTCCTTTCTTGTCGTTCGTCTTTACTTAAAAACAGCAAACATACACACACCCAAAGGCTGCCCTTTAGTGCAAAAAGTATGGCAGTTTGCCAACACAACATCACATTTTTGACCCCTTAAGCAGCTATGAGCAAGCAAAACCCACCTAGGGCTCTCAGATGTAAATTGTTGTGGATTTTCCAGTCCCTTCAAATCATAACTGCAAGATATTAGCAGCACAATTCTCTACCACCCCAAGGCAGGAAAGACATGAAAACCATAATGAAAATGCAAAAATATGCTCAATGTAATTTTTATAAAGCAGAAACACACAAGAGATATGTCTGCCCTCTAACTCTTGCCCGTTGCTGCTCTTCTCCCCATATTAGGTATAACTACAACTAAAGAAAGCCAGATGGGTGCAGTGGTGAAGGCGCTGGCCTAGAAACCAAGAGACGGTGAGTTCTAGGCCTGCCTTAAGCGTAGAAACCAGCTGAGGGACTTTGGGCCAGTCCCTCTCTCTCAGCCCAGCCCACCTCACAGGGTTGTTGTGGGGAAAATAGGAGAAGGCAGGAGCATTAGGTATGTTCGTCGCCTTGAGTTACATATATAAAAAGGTGGGATAAAAAAACTATAGTAATAAGCTACCCATCACCGCATAGAAATTTCTGAGTTCTACAAACTGCCAGTTAGGCAAATTGTCCTCTTACGTTCATTGTACTCCTCAACTTGCAGGTCAGTTAAAGATTTAACACATGCATTCATGCAACTTGCAAAGCCTAGATAATTTTATCCTTTGTTAGACTTTTTTAATGGCTTAGCATATTGCATGAACCCAGGCCTTTGGCTAATTTACGGTTGAAGATCCTGTAGTTAAGAAGTGGGATAATTCAATAATCAAGTTACACAGATTGTGAGAACACTATCTGATCATGACTTTTTTCAGTCTGGAACCTTCCAAAGGGGTTAGCCTTCAACTCCTACAGTCCTTAGCTAGCCCCCAAACTGAGCTACAGTCAGTAAGATGATATACTGATAAACATTTTACTTCTTTTTTAAAACGTGATGGGCCAAAGTAGATGAGAAAGCAAACCCTTCAAGCCTCAATCAGTCCGAACAATTTAGCATTGGGTAGAGCCCTCTGAATCCACATTCAAGCCATGTAGCTTATTACAACACCACGAAAGGAATATCACTGGTCAAGAACAAAGAAGCAGCATGAAGTTCATGCACTAGTCAGACACCTGTTTTGACCAAGAGGTTTTCTTCCCACACCACCTAGCACTTTCTCACAACATCATCACACTGAAGGCCAGCAGGAACAGATCATCATATGTTTATTGATCATCTTTTGTAGTCAAGGAGACCCAGAGGTGATGATTCAGGGGACCACAGAGAAGAGGTGGCCCCACCATAGTTTACCACAGTGTAATCCCATCCTGGGTTCCATGAAAAGGAGAAATTAGGAAAACAGTGGCCAGGTAGCTATTCAAGGAGTCCAGCAGTAAAATGCAAAGCTCCATGTTGATGATCTCAAGGAACAAGGCATATCAGGGGATGCCCAACGGTATGGTGAAGGAAAGATAGTCGCCAAGTTCACCCCACTCAGCCCGACGTGCCTGGAAGATGCTGATCCACGTTGTGAGCACAATCACCCAGAAAAGGAGACCTAAGGCTGACCGCTGGACATCTGAGAAGAGGTGGAAAGAAAGGAGCAGAAAATATCAAGTATTCCTTTCCTTCTCCAATGCTCTCTCCCCCCTCCCAGCTCCTCATCAAGAACTGGGGGCCGGCCAGGGCTCTTGTCTTAGGAAATACTGTACATACTAGGTTACCCTCTCCCCCCAACCCCATGGGCAACTCACAGCGCCTGATCTGAAGCTGCTCAGTGTACGCCGGTGCAAAAAAGGCCTCTCGGAAAAACCAGAGAACATTCACCAGCCACAGGAAAGGGAGCAGAGCAAAGCCACCTAAAGAAGGGAAGAAAGACATTACCCACCAACCACCCTGTTAGAATTTTCTTCCAGAGATGGTGGGGAAAAAAGATTTTCTAAAGGGCTGCAAGAAGTCTCAAACATCAAAAGTCCATTTGTCCTGATTGCTTTTCCTATTCAAAAACAACTTACCATTTCAGAAAGGAGGTAAAGGGTGTCTGAACCGCAGTCCCTTGTTTTCCACTGGGTATATTTCCAGATGCCTGCACTCCTTAGCCCCCTAAGTTTAGATCTGTTCCCCCCAACCACGACCCGGCTCGCTCCACATTCTCACCACCACAGCCCACAGAGGTGGATGAGGTTAAAAGAAGGGCAACAGATCCAGAGTGAGCAACCAAGTTGTGACAAGCTGTGGGGACCTCCACACAGATCTCCCTGGCATAAGCCCAGTCAGGGTCTTTTTAAGATTCCTGGACACCCAAAGTTGAAATTGTGTGCAACTTTTTTCTTGCTACATCCTGTTTTAATGTTTTTTGTCCATCACCTGAAAATTGAGAGTGCTTGAGGAAGCCTAAAATAGCATAATAACTCTCGTGAGTTTGGTGTAGGGGCCAAGGTGCTGGACTAGAAACCGGGAAACCTCCAGTCCTCTCTTAGGCACAAGAGCCAGCTGGGGGACTCTGAGCCAGCCTCATTCTCTCAGCCCAACCTACCTCACAAGGTTGTGGTTACAGGGAAAATAGGAGGCAAGAGCATTAAGAATGCAAACTGCCTAGAGTTCAAATATAAAGGCAGGATAAAAATCTCATAAGTGACCAATCAAAATTTAACCGGCTAGTTTCCCTACCTGGAAAAGAACCTATTAGGTAGGGAAACCAACCTGTTAAATCCCTCCAGTCCTTTCAAATACTAAATTATACTTCAGAGAAGTGTTTATCAAGCAGGGCAACTTAAAAGGTGTGGAATTCAACTCCCAGAATTCCCCAGCCAGCCAGCCAACCGGCCAGGGGGAATATAATCCCGGCAAAAAAGAGTTTCCAAGAGCCGGAGATTTTACTTCATTTGGATCTAGTCACGTATACAAATGGCCAGAGTCCATTTTCCCCATACTTTGGCTGCTTGAGCTACACCAGTATTCTTCAAACTTGGCAACTTTGAGAGGGGTGGGCTTCAACTCCCAGAATTCCCCAGCCACGCTGGCTGGGGAATTCTGGGAGTTGAAGTCCGCCCTCTCAAAGTGGCCCAGCGCGAGAAACACCGACCCACTTCCGAGAGGAGTGCTGAGCACCCTGCCCATTGACCCCTCTTTTCGAAGGACCCCGGTCCCACCCCACCTGGCGCCCTGCAGAGACCGAGGGCTGCGTCCCAGGGGCCGCCGGGCCCCCCAAGGCCGCTCTTCCCCCCGCCCCCCAATCAGGCTGCGCCGGACCCGCCAGCACCGGCTCACCCAGATAGTATTTCCGACAGAGGTTTAGCTTCTCTTCGTTGGAGACGCGCTCCAGGTTCATGGTGCCCGCGGCTGGCGGCCCCCCAGTCCCAAGACGAGGAAAGGAGGCCCCGCGCTGGAGAGGTGCGGGGCTGGAAGGACCGGACCGGACCCGCGTCGCTCGGCAATCCCACCGCCCGCGCGCCGGAGCCCGCTCCCTCCCTGCGCAGCTCCTTCCGGGCCGAAAGCCCCGCCCCGCCCCGCCGCACCCCTCCCTTCCCCGCCGCCAGGAACTCTGGGAGCTGTAGTCCGCGCGTCGCCGCGAAGCGCCCCGCCAGCGATCGGAGGCGTGGCAGGCGGGCACGCGGCGCGGGGGTCACCCCGGGCTCGCCCAGCACGCCGGAGCCAGGAGGCGCAGCCGCCGCCGCCGCCCCCAAACCAGGTTCAGACGAACACAGCAGCCCCTAGGCTGGTCGGCTTTTGATGGTTTTTCTTGTAGGGTGTTAGGTGCGCAGTAAGGAATACTTTCAAAGAGAAGAAGTAGAGTAAAGTGAATGGGGAAAGGAGGGGAAAAGCAGAGGCAAAGAAAAATGAAGGCCGGAAAAAGAAAAGAAGAGAAAACGAACAACTATATATGAAGTGGCTTCCGATCTTCCTCTCAGCAATTATACATACAATTCCAATCAAAGCTTTCTAAGATTACATCATAATTCCCTTCTTTCTATAACCCAATGCTTCTCAACCTTGGCAGCTTGAAGATAGGTGGACTTCAACTCCCAGAATTCCCCAGCCAGCAAAGCTGGCTGGGGAATTCTGGGAGTTGAAGTCCACCTATCTTCAAGCTGCCAAGGTTGAGAAACACTGCCATAACCTATTCCTTCTAAGCATCAAAGCCATAAGTCACAAAATCATTTCCTTTTTACGCAAAAAGTCCATCAGGGCTTTCCAGGCATTGATGAATGCCAAGAACGCCCTTTCCCTCCCCTGCAGCCCCCAAATTTGGGACTGATCAGCGGAAGCGCGCGGCGTACCTAGAGCCACTCACCCTCCAATCACCTCCCAGGTCGCTTTGGACGACAGGTCCTCTCCTGCTCAGCTTTTCCCCAGCTGTGGCTCATAGGATTTGTGATCCGAGATGCGGCACCCGACTGACTGCCTCCTCCCCCGCTCGCAGGACGCCGCGCTGCGTGCTCGAAATGCGCACGGCTGCCCAGCGACGCGCGGCCCTTTGCAAGCTCCCCCCCAGGAAAAGCAGCCCCGGACGGCTGCTCAAGGCCACAATTCGGCCAAAGCAAAGCGAACGAACAAAAACAAGGACGCTGTAATGGGAATATCCTGGAATTTTTTATTCCGCACAGAGCCGCAGCTGCCCGCCGCCCAACCGCTCTGCGAAGCCCGCTTTTGAAATCTGGAGGGCGAAACCACGCCGGCCGCAAGGCACGCTGGGATTTGGTGGCTCGCCGGAGGAGAGGATGCCGGTAGTTTTAGTTCTTTCGAAAGGGCGTCACGTGCGCCGCCGGACGGGAGCGGGCGGGGCCGGGCGTTCCCCGCTTTTCTCCGTTCGGCCGTGGCGCCGATCGGTGTTTAAAGAAAGTGTTTTTCCCCAAACTGGGCAACTTTAAAAGGTGTGGACTTCAAGTCCCAGAGCTCCCTTGGGGGAAAATACTGTCTTAAAACGAGTGACACTAAAGGGAACCAAAGGTGCGATCACCTTTATCAGACGGCGTGGGGCGTGTATCTTTAGCCTCAAGAACTATTTTCCGGTTTTTCATCAATGCACCGAGCTTTGGACAATATGCGGAGCCTCTCCAAAGCGGTCGTTAACATTAACCGAGCTGAGCGTGTTCTAGGAATGCAGCTGCTAGGCTCGGAGCCGATCCCTGGGTTGGGTTGTGTGAATGCCAGCTGTGCCTACAGGAAAGGGATCTTCGTTGTATAGCTCAGTGTTTTTCAAACTTGCAACTTTAAGAGGGGTGGACTTCAACTCCCAGAATTCCCCAGCCAGCATTCAATTCTGAGAGTTGAAGTCCACCCCTCTTAAAGTTTGAAAAACACCGGTACAGCTCAAGCGGTCGAAGCCTGGGGAAAGCGGACTCCGATCATTTGTATATGTGGTTTGATCCAAATGAAGGAAAATCTCCCGCTCCTGGAAACTCTTTTTATGTCCCTGCAGTTTTAGTGGCCATATACGGAAGGGGTTTGTCACACAGATGTCTGCAAGGGTCCATATGCTGACCTGTGCAATGACACCACACAAATGCTGCCGTTGTGTCTTTCAGGGCCAACACCAGATGCAAGCACAAACGCTACAACTTAGGTACTTGTGTCTGCTGTTCGGATGGCAAGATGCAATGGCAGCATTTGTGTGACATTACTGTGCGTGTGGAATTGCACGTGGCATGGTTGTGGAAGCTGCTGGTTTGCCACTGTGTTCTTCCACATTGCTTTTTCAACTTCCCTGTCCAAGTATCATGGCTTAACCTTTGACTCCAGATGATGTCAAACAGGTGCTGCCAGTCACATTTAGCTTCAGCCTTGCAATATATTCCTAATTTGGGAAAGATGGAGTAAATTCTTTCTCTGGCACACAGACCCTCCAACTTCAGAATTTAATATAAAGAGGATATGCACCCAAGTTCACAACCAATGTGGAAACACAGGCCAGCTTGTACATAAATGTTTGGAAGTGCAACTGCATGTCACTGAGTTTGTATGGCCTGAGATGTCTGAATTCTTTAAAATCCTGGCTCGTTGCTCTGTGTTTTTTTAGGAGAAACAACCTAGAGATGCCAATTCAAACATGGCTTGCATGGTCAATTCAGTTGCACTTAGCGGAAGGAGGCAAGTAGAAGCTCTCAGGCAGCAATTATCAATGTTTAAGAGAAGCCAATATTCTCAATTCTGTTATAACCAAGGAAAGTTCACTGAATCACAGATCCGCCACTGTCCCTCTCCAGAGGGGTTTTGTTCAACATTCACAACCTCACAGAAAACACATTCTCCTTCATCCTGAAATTAAAGCAACCGAAGCCACGAGGACAGCCTTGTGTCAAAATTGCATTTTATTTAAAATTATACCAACAAGAATCCAACCCTTTCCCGTCTGAGTTGACTGAGCATCTTAAATAAAAAAGTGCATAGAAAATAAACAGGTTTAGAAATTTGTACAAGTATTTACATCCTCCTGGATTTGATGTTTTGTTTTTCTTCTTCTTTAAAACAGAACTTATCTTGGAGGAAGGAGAGAAATCACAAAATTTAAAAGTACAAAATAAAAGATTGTTCTCGCCCCATAGGATTGGGGAGGGGGGAGGAGGAGGGGAAAGAATCAGGTCTATGAAGCAGAAGGGCACAAAGAAGAGGTCACTCTTCCCCTGTTAGCCCTGTGATCTCTGCGTGTCATAATTTCAAGCCAAAAAAGGACGGAGCTGCCACTAAGAGCTTTCCCTCATCACCCACAAAATGGGCATCACTGATGCGCTTTGGAGATGATTGAGGCCCTTGGAGTCACACGCTTCAAGGAAGTAAAGGGATGAGTCAGCACGCAGCAGCCCACCTAGAAAGGTATGCCATGATTAAGCTCCCTCCATGCCACTGGGTACGCCCTCCCGCTGACACCGGGAAGAGGCTGGGCTGGGGGATGGATCGGGAGAGCCGGGGGAGGGATCAGTCTCTAGTTGAGGAAGCGACGGCAACGCTTGGCCCCGCAGTTGCACGGAAGCTTGCTGCCGGCGTCTTCAAAGGGGAACTTGTAGTCGTAGGTGAGCTCCTCACCCCGGAAGATCCGCCGCAGGGCGAAGATGACGATATGCTTCTGGCCCTCGACGTGGATGACGCGGGAGTAGCAGTTGGGCTCGCAGGAGTGGTTGATGAAGCGGGCAGCGTTGCCGTGCATTGTGGCATCCACCACGTCAAAGTCATCAATACGGAACATGTAGCATCCAATGCCCTGCAGGGATGAACAGGAAAGTTAAGAGAGAGTCACCACAGTGGAGAATCCATGTAGCTCAGAGCTGAGTGGTTGGCTTCTTGGTTATGGACTCCGGCTCCTGAGAATTTTGGGCCCTGGTCCTCATGAATGAGGAGAAAAGTTGGAAATGAGTTCCAACACATGTTCCAGAATGAGCGGAAAGCTTGAATGGTGAACCACAAGCTTGGAAAGATAAGGTTACCTAGGTTGATAATGAAATGCCTGCAGGAAGAGAAGCATGCTCAGAGAACACCAAGAACCCATCAGAGCTAAGAGTAGAACAAGTTGGGAACCATGGTACTTCCTTCCCAGCATGCACACCCTTCCTTTCCGCTTCCTTCATCAGCACTACCTTGCTGTCATAGTACTTTTCACGCTTATCGGTGAGCACCGAACGGATGACAATGCCAGAGTACTCAATCACCATCTCGCCTGCGTCAATGTTGCGCTTGCAGAACAGGCCCCGGCCATGGATGGCTGACCTAAAAGAGAGAGGACATCTGACATGTGAGAATGAACAAAGGGGATATGAATTAACCCAGCAGGCTGGCAGGACTTCTGCTTTCTGAGATCCTGAAACAAGTACAGAATGCAGCTTTGCCTACACTTTGTCTGGAGGACTTAGAGACGGGGTGACCCCTTCGAAGCGTTACCTGTACACTCCCACAGCCTCCTTGGAAGTTTTCTTCAGGTGCCGAAACCTCATGGCCATGGGTAGCTCCAAGCTGGTGGCCCGCCTAAGAATAATAGATCAGGTCAAAAATCACACAGCACAATTGGCTCTTTGACAGTTACTACACAAGATCTGGTGAACAGACACAAGATTTAGGGCAGGAAATACCCCCCCCCTTTTTTTAGTACAATACTTTGGTACATATGTGACACAAATATTATTATAAGGGATACTTGGCTGTTCAGGCTCTTAGTCTTACTGGTTAAAGAAGAAAAATCACACTTTTTAAAAGTTTGCATGATTCATATCTCATCCACCTCAAATTATCACACAAGCCATCAAAAATTGAGATTTTGCAGGCTATATATTAACAGATACTGGGTTCAATCCAGATCTAACTATATGCTATTCTGTAGATCTATTGAAATCAATGTAACCTAATTAAGGGTTAATTAACCTGATATCAATGGTTCTTCCCTCCTCATGAATAAATCCGTACCTATAATGAATACCACAAAATCTGGAGAAAAGGTTGGTGGTTTGCAAAATAGTCAAGTTCAGGACATTTACACATTCCTCCTTTATCAGGAAAATGGGTAGTCACCTCCCCACTAACAACTAACTTGCTAACAGGTGATTAGCAAGACGATCAAGGGATCCTTATCCTAACGAACTTAAAGAGGTAAATGGATCCAGTTGCCACGGTTTCTGTAACATAACCCCCATTTTTCAATAAGCCTGACTGTGAGAATCTAATTTCCTTGGTTGTGCACAGCTGCAACATTACCCATAATATCCCTTATTAATTTTATCCCCTCCTGTTACCCAACCCAAGAGTCATGATCGACGATACGATGTTTGCTCCAACTCCAGGACAATGACACTGGGAGGGCCTCTTTACCTGGTGGATTTCAGCTGTACTTCATCCTCTTCTTCATCATAAGGGCCACCCTCAGGAAGCACACGATGCTGAGATGCTAAGAAGTTGAACATGTCAAAGGTGCATTTCCTGAAGGAGAAGGAATAGAGGATGGTTCAGAACCCAAATGGATTCTCTGCCCTTTCCTCTTTCAATCACCATTTCTCACCTACACATTCTAGCCTGCTTTCCAAATCTATTGGATAAGCAACCCCTTTCTGTTGCTGCACAGCCTTCGCCATATCGAAGCTGGCTATTACCCACACCACAAAAAAAGGAAAGTTATTCATCCACCTGACATAGACTTCAGCCCGGGCACAGCCATGAGGATTAAGAGGCAGCTCCTCTTCCTCGCCTTCATGCTGGTGGTAACGGAATTTATACTTGTGGCAGGCTTTGGCACCATACAGCTGCTCCACCAGGAAAATGACAGCATCGTGATGCATCCCCAACATTCTCACTCCATTCATTCCTGTAAGGAAAAATAGGGGTGTGCAATTCAGCACCCAGGCCTGATTCTAAGATGTCCTGTTTTCACAGAAAAAAGCCTAAAACTATTTCTATCTATCTGTCTGTCTGCCTGTCAGTCATATTTATATAGCCGCCCATCTCACACAAGGTGATTCTGGGCGGTGTAAAACAATTTAAAAAATAAATACATAAAAACAACTACATATAAAAAACTGTAAAAATACACAAAACAGGAGGGGATAAAATTAATAAGGGAGCCACCATAAAATCCCCCAGTCCCCTGGGAGCCCCAGGCCTGATCACATAACCAGGTCTTGAGGGACTTACGGAATATTAAGAGGGATGGGGCTAATCTCACTTCTGGGGGGAGAAGATTCCATAAGGCAGGCGCCACAGCAGAGAAGGCCGGCCTCCTGGGACCCGCCAAATGTAATTCTCTGGCAGACGGGATCCGCAGCATGCCTTCTCTGCCAGATCTGATGGGATGGGCAGATGTAATTGGAGAGAGGTGGTCCCTCAGGTAACCCGGCCCCATGCCATGAAGGACTTTAAAAGTCAAAACCAGCACCTTGTATTGGACCTGGAAGCAAACTGGCAACCAGCTCGCAAAGCAGAGGTGTAACGTGTACCACCCTAGGGGCACACATAACTGCCCGCACTGCTGCATTTTGCACCAGTTGAAGCTTCTGGATACTCTTCAAGGACAGCCCCATGTAGAGTGCATTACAGAAATCCAAATGGGAGGTGACCCAGGCATAAATGACAGTGATTAGGTCCCTTTGATCTAGGAATGGGCACAACTGGCGGACAACACGGAGCTGGGCAAAGGCCCTCCTAGCTACAACTGCCACCTGCTCTTCGAGCAGGAGTTGTAAGTCCAGAAGGACCCCCAGATTGCGCACAGGGTCTGTCTGGGGCAGTGTAACCCCATTCAGTACCAAAGATGGCATAACTCTGGCACCAGAAGGCCCCAGAAGCCACAGCCACTCAGGTTCGCCAGGGTTCAGCTGAAGCCTGTTGTTCCCCATCCAGACCCTCACAGCCTCCAGGCACCGGGATAAGACATTCACAGCATTGCTTAATTTGCCAGGGTAGAGATGTATAATTGGGTATCATCAGCATACTGATGATACCTCACCCCATGGCGATGGATGAGCTCACCCAGTGGCCTCATGTAGATGTTAAATAGGAGGGGGGAGAGCACCGAACCCTGTGGCACTCCACATAACAGGGGCCAAGGGTGGGATCTCTCCTCCCCAACCACCACCGACTGGAACTGGCCCTGGAAGAAGGAGGTGAACCAGCACAACACAGTGCCGTCCACCCCCAATCCTCTGAGCTGATCCAGAAGGATACCATGGTCAGCGGTATCGAAAGCTGCTGAGAGGTCAAGTCGGGCAACTTTTATTACCTGCGAAGGACAGGTGTTTGAGCCGGGCATTGGTGCGGGCTTCCTGGACCTTCTCAATCACTGCCTTCCAGGCACCTGAATATAAACAGAATACAAATGAATTATTAAGAGTGGTCTAGACAATTCACTGCAAACATAATCACCTCTAAATGTATATGTTGGGCACAGGGGTATGTCTAGAAACTCCAAAGGATTCTCAAGCAAACCTATCATGACTGCAGCTGGCACCCCAAGAAAATTCAGCCCATCAGTACTAAGGGAGTTGATGGAGTTTTGCAGGTGGCACAGAGCACCCAACAGAACGACCAAAGGAATTCTGAGAAGGCTGGTCCCTCCTCACCATCAATGCTGTCAGCCTGCACGTTGAAGCCGTCTTCGCTGGTGATCTCAAAACACAAGTGGGGCTGCGTTTTGCGGGGCATCTCATTTTCTTTGTCCTCCTGTTTCAGATTGTCTTCATCTGAGCTGGAAAGATCTCCTAGGGGCAAAAAAAGAGGCCCAAATCCTTTTTATTATACTGTGTGGAGACTGCCTGTGTGAAGATCTTTGGTAATGGAGTGGCATAGGGAGGGAGAGAGAGAGGGCCCAATATGGGGGCAGAGGGAAAACAAGAACATTTAAGGATCTTTTGAAAAAAAGGAGTGCTATGCACAGAACTGTCATCCCACATAAAGCACAGAATTTCAAAAACTAGCCTTGGGTTGAGACTTTCCCAGAAGAAGTACATCTCACCTAACTAAGGTACTTCTTAGGCCCATTCTCTCCAGATGTGGTTGGAACTGCAACTTCTAGGATTCCAGAAGCAGGTATACTGTCTGTTCGAGCATCGAACATACGTACCCACATTGGCTGCTCTATAGTGCTAGGATGACCGACTGACCAATGCATTTGTGTTAAGTATCCATTCTAACTTTCTGCATTTATACAGGCAGTCCTCGACATACGACGGCAATCAGGACTAGTATTTCCACTGCTAAGCAATGTGGTTGTAAAGTGTGACTGCATTGCTTAGCGACAGCAATCGCTGCAGTCCCAGTTGCTATCATTAACAGAATCCCACGGTCATTAGGCGAGGTAATTTCCTGCAGGCTTCCCACAACCAAGTCAGTGGGGAAGCGGGCAGGAAGTTGCAAGTCCCAGGCCGGCAGGTAGGTAAGTGGCTGCTGCCAGGTGGGGGAGGGCACGAGGGGGTCTGCAAGGATGCGAGGGAGGTGCATTGAGGGTCGGGGAAGGTGCGTGAGAGTGCAAGGGAGGTGTGGCAAGGGTTGGGGAGGGTGTGCGGGAATGCAAGGGAGGTGCTGTGAGAGTCAGGGAGGGTGTGCAAGGGAGGCACAGCAAGGGTCAGAGAGGGCGTGCGGGCGTGCGAGGGAGGCTCAGGGAGGGTGTGCAGGGGTTTGTGAGTGCCCAGTGTGGCACAAGCACAGAGGGACTGTGGGAGGGGGTGTATGTCAGAGGGACTTACCCCAGCGACTTGCAACCTTCCCTGCTGACTTCCCCATTGACTTTCATGTGACCGTGGGGGTGCTGGGATGGCCAGAACTCTGAAGACCAGTCGTAACCACCATTTGTTCAGGGCCATGATAACTTCGAACAGTCGCTGAACAAATGGTCGTAAGTCGAGGACTACCTGTACTGTGTCTTTCCTCCATGGAGCTCAGCTCAGGATCGCCTATTCTTTTTTTCATATATGTATGTATATATGAAAATGATATACATATACATATGCAATGTATATGCAACATATATGCGATACACACACACACACACAAATGTTTTTTTTAAATGGGTCATGTTGAAAACGAGCCTATGTGGGACCTGATGCTGAGATCAATCATTGTTAATGTATTACTGTATATTTAAACCTATATTCTTATGCTGTATATTTAAATCTATATTCTTATGCTACTAAAACCTTAAGAGTTCTTCTCTACTCCTAAACAATAATCCTCACAACAATCTTGGCAGGTAAGTTAAGCTGAATGGCTGTTCCAGGACTACCCATTACATTTTATGAGCAAATGGGGATTTGAACTCTGGTCTCTCAGACCTCCATCTGAAAGCTGTAATTTCCACACTACGCTGGTTATCCCCACTGGTTATGTAAAACTGCCATTTTATCCTTGGGTTTATGCTGGTCTAGGACCATAATGAAGACTGATTTGCTTATTCTAGATGTATCTATCAGGAACTAGCCCACCACCTCCCAGCATTTATGGACCCTTTTCATCAAACCAAACATGGCACAAGCAGAAGGTTCTACCTGCATATCTATGCCAGACATGTTCCAGCATAGACTTCTGGATCTGCTCCGGAGATCCAGGATGAGAATGCAGTGCTGCCAAGGAAGGAGAATGCTCCATCGGAGACCTGCAGAGGCACCAAAAACGAAGGGTTAAGAGCCAGCAGCAAGCAAAACCTAGAGCTCCTGTAGCTTGAGGCCAAAACACTTACAGCTCATTTTTGCTGACGACGCTTGCCTCCTCTTTGAACGCATCCAGGTTTAGGACGCCCTTTGCTGTGGGCGTCTTCATCCGTACCCTCCCAATGCTGTAGGGCAAAGGGGCCATTTCAATAGATACACACGCGTACACACACACTTGCATAAACAGACACTTGTGCGAGGGAAACCAGTGCTATTGTGCTATTTCTGCAAGGCTGCTGATAACAGAAGCTGGCTGGGCCACCCAGCAGCACAGCTATCTTCAGCCGATCACGCAGCTGCAGGGGACCGAGGCTCCAAACACCCGACGGCTGATTCAAAGAGATGAAGGTAACTTGGAATTGGGATTTCCTGCATTTTTGTCCTTATGGAGAGTAAACAAGTAAGGAATGGTGGGAGGACTGTTTCAAATCAATTTATATTGTGATAGAAGAAATGCGTATGCCTCACTGGAATGGAAAACCTTACTCACACCTTCTGTTTATTAACATAAAACATATATAGGCTCCTCTTCACCAAAACTGGTTCCAGGACAACTTACCAAATTAAAAAAATCAAAACTGTACAGCCACATAATAAAAGAGCCTCCCTCTAGTTGTCATCATTTTTCCTCCTCATCCTCCATGGAGGGAAGCCTTTTATCCATGAACTGAATACTGGAGGGGAAAGCTTCCTCAGGTTCTCAACTCCTGAACCCTTTAGGACAATGTTTCTCAACCTCAGCAACTTTCAGATGTGTGGACTTCAACTCCCAGAATTCCAGGAGGCTGGGGAATTCTGGGAGTTGAAGTCTGAAAGTTGCTGAGGTTGAGAAACAGTGCTTAGGATCTCAAAAACAAAAACGAATGCCTTGAACAGAGTGAAAAGTGGAAGGTAGGCAGCAGGCTCCTGGTGAGATCAGAATCAAATAAAATCATCTGGAAAATCCTTGCAACTCTATCTGGACTTCCTGCAAAATCAGCTCTGTGAATCGTTATCACATACTACAGTAGTTTGATCAGGAAGTGACCAAGGCACAGATAATTGTGAATGGATTCTCCCTGTCCATGATAGGTTGCAGCTGGTGCTGGGTTAGAAAAACGTGGACCCTATTAAAGCTGTAGTAGGTGGGAAGGCATCCTACAAGCTGCCTGTACATAGACAACTCCCCCAGCCTCTTTTGGTGATCCCCGGAGCTCCCCCAAAATTGTGCCACTGAAAATTCAAGGTGGATTGCTGCCTTACAGTGATATAATTTATGCATGTTAGTTCTTTTAAAGGCTAAGCAATAAAAGAGGTGCATTAAACCTTTGGTAGACTTAATAGAGCTACTACAATGGCCAAAGAGGGACTGGAAATATCAGGTTTGGCTCCTCTGTGATGTCACCATCACTTCCCCTGTAGCTGTCATGGATGGCAACTAGCCAAAAGCCAGTACAAAAAAATGCAGCCCGCGGCTGTATAAAGCTTACCCAGCCTTATTCTGAAAGCTGGTAAAAGGCGCTCTGAATTAGCAAGTCTACAGGCAAACCTGAGTCAGGAGAAATTCTAAACTTAAAAACTCAATCTTTGCATTTCCATCCAGGAAAGGCAGAGCACCATCTCCCTGAACTTGGGAACCATTTACCTCCAGCTCCTCCATATTATCAGAATTTTAAAGTATATTTGCCTTTTTACTCCCCATCCCTGCTTCTAGACATTAACTCAGTCTCTCTACCCTTATCTCCTGATACCAGTTCAGCATTTCCAGTTTCACTTGATTCAGTTAACGAAGAGAGGTAGGCATAATGAACGTATCAACAACAACTTGCTACAAATCCTCAGAAGATCCCAATGAGGAGCTTCACATCAATATTAAAAAAATACTGAGTAAGGGGCTTTGTGGGACATTTAGTGCAATGCCAAAAAGATGAGCAGGTGGTCCAAAGAAGGCCTGTGCAGCCCATCCTACAAGTCAACTCAGAAGCATAAATGGTACCATAAATGATGGTGAAAATCTCCAAGCAATCAAGGATGACCAATACGTTTCCATTCTTCCCACCCTGCCCCAACAATAGAAGTGACCCGCAGGTTAATAAGAGCTGCTTTGGGGTCACGAGCTTCAAGATGGACTGAAAATGTTCTAGATGCCCACATCAAGAAAGCACACAGCTGAACAGCAGCCCCACCTCTGCAAAGGGAAGCACCTACAGCTAAGTCTAAGCTACTGTTTGTACTTTTATCCTGTCCCTATCTTTGGTTTTAATGTTATTTCTGTGGTTAGCTGCCTTTTGGACTGAGACAAACAAATTGGGCCTGCAAACCAGCTGAGTGTGAAAGTGGATGTTAATGCCACCTCACTACCAGATTCACCATGCCAGGACCACTTTCAATGCCTAGAAAGCTATTGCCTGATTCTTGTTACAAGGAACAAGGAATTGAAACCAGGTACCCAGAAAACAGTCCAGTGAGTCTGGGTGCTAGTAGGATGAGGATAGACATTGTTCGCTGGTACTTATTTCTGAATCCACGTTCTCTCCATGCATCCTCCACCATGAGAACCAGCAAAACTCAAAGTTGTGCATGTGAAGAATTGCTTTGTGTGGTGTTATCTGCGGTATTATGTGGCAGAGTAGTTAATATCTTAAAAGAAAAACCATATGTAATGAGACCTGGTGTTAGAATGGGAATAACTTTAGATGGGACTGCAAAAAACACTATTGCATTAAAATGACAGCGTCTAGATCATGAGAGATGCTAGATTTAACACTGTACTAGCATTCAGCACAGAGGAGATGGACATCTGGAAGCATGGTTCTCACAGCTGTTGTAGCATGTTCTCCTTGGATCACGGCTCTCAATCTGCTGGGTCTCGTAATTCTCGAACGATGTGTGTTTTTGGTTTTCAACACAACCTCTATGTAATCAACGTGAAAGGGACAGCTAAAGATACCTGTACTTACCCAGAACCCATTGTACTGCCAGAAACACAATTATTTGCCAAGTGATCAGGAGTAACTGTGGGGGATACAGGTGTGGGCTCCTCATCATTAACCCCATCCACTTTCATCTTCTTGACGGGCACATTTCCGACAAAGGTGGAAACTCTCTTGACACGGATAGCTGGGCGAGGGCCGGGCAAAGACACCAAGCCAGGAATACTAAGCACACCAGAATTCATGGCGACAGGCTGAATAAGACAGGTCTGTTGGAGTCCCAGGGAGGGTGTCACCAGAGCTGGGGCACCAAGCGCCAACTGCCCACCTCCAACAGCCTGAGATGTGGTGCTCACCACGTTCATCATGGGCACCATGCTGAGCACTGGGCCCCGGATGGTCCAAGTGGGCAAGGGGTTAGGAGTCAGGCCGAGAGGTGCCCGCAGAATAACCGTGCCAAGGTTGGCGGCAGTGGACAGTGGTGTGGGGTTTGGTTTGGCTTTACAGCTGGAAGCCTGCTCCCCATCTTGGGGAGCCAATGGGCCTTCCTCGCTTTGAACTTTCATGCACACCTGCCCCAGCTTGTTCACCAGAATGATTCTGGAATTGGATTTTTGCCCCTCAGGTCCCAGCACTGCCACTTCAGGGGTAGACGGCACTTGGGCGCAACCGAGGGTTAAAGTTGGAGCTGGATCTGGAGCAGGACTGGGATGGGCTGACTCAGTGCCGTTGAGGCTGGCAGAGGTAGGAGGCGCCGGCGGCAGTGGCATTGGACTGAGGCAAGAAGGTGGGCTGGCCTTGCTCTCGGGGGCATCCATGTTCTTCAGCACAAAGTCCACAATGTCTGAGGGCAAGTCCTCTGGAGCTGGAGTGGGGCCGGCCAGCTCTCGCTCGACCCTCGGCTCGGGCTGCTTGCCCTTGGTGGAAGGGTGGCCGCCCGCTGCGTCTGCCTCACTGTCAGTGCCATCGTCTATGCCATCCAGCTGGTGGATATGGGGCAGTGGGAGGTCCAGTGGGTATGGCGGCAGAGGTGGGTCTCGGGTCACCACCGTGCGCGGGAAGCGGAAGTAGCGGCCGGCTTCCCCTTCCTCCTCGCTCTCGCCATCGCCCAGCCCATCTAACTGGGGCAGGCCCAGGCCAGGTGATGGGGGGCACGTCCGTGGCACTCCCAGCTCTTCCTCCTGGAAAGGCTCGTCCAGAAGGCTGTCGTCAAATTCCAGGTCGGAGACACTGAGCTCGAAGGCCAGCTCTGGTGGCACAGGGGGGGGTGAGGGAGGGGGCGAGGTAGCTGCGGGCCGCTGCTCATCACACCCGGCTGAGGTAGAAGGATGCCTGAAGCCGTTCCCAGCCGTGGGATGGTCTGGGAGGGGTGGCATTGCCCTGAGAGAGGTGCTGGGGGGGCTAGTCCTGCTAGCAGGGGCTTGGGGCAGGAGAGGGGGCCGGCGGGGGCGAGGGTTACTACTAGGTGACACGGGGCTGGGGCGCTGTGTGCGGCGTGGAGGAGGGAAGTCGGGGTCACCCACAGTCAAGATATGATGGGACATGGATGATGCACTCCCTGCAGAAAGGGGGGAGAAGAGAAAAAAAAAGGTGTCAAGAGCAGCAAAAGTGCGTTGGCCACAAGGAGCTCTCCTAATCAGAAATCTGCTGTGGACACAAACCTCCAACTTGTCACCTCAGTTTACAACTCTCCCCCATCCAGAGGAGACATTTATAATGGTATTAACAAGGTGTCTTTTGTGATACAAAGCACTGCGGCCCCTCCTCTTCACTTACTTAGGAATTATGCCTTCCTGGGGAGGCAAGAGACCCTTTTTATGGGTCACCATGTATGTTTTGCTAGAGGGCTAGCCTGAAAAAAGCTTTGAAGGAGGATGTGATGAAATGCAGTAGAGATCTAGGTTCCCGGAAGGAGGGCGGGACAGTCCAGAGCAGGAGCGTGGGAAAAAGAAACTTAAGATAGCCACTCCCTAGAATCTCCCAGGATATATCTATTAGGTTAGCATAGTACAGATTTAGTCTGGCAAGATTTTGTCTATATGGGTAAGCAATAAAAGAACTGAACTTGGTTGGACTGTTTCCCTGTTGTTCTTGGGCTGGGCCTGATAGAGGATATGCCAAGACACCCCCACCCCATCCTCCCCACTCTTCACACATCTCAGGGTAACTTTGCTAGACCTTCCCTTCCCATGACCAGCTTCACATGCTGGTTGAGACTAGTGTTGTATGTGAAACCAACCCTGGATTATAGTCTAACGAGTGAACCCGAGTCACTGTGGTTTAGTTAGAGAACTAAAAAGAAAAAAGGGACCCAGCCCTGTCGATGTTACTTCTATGAACTGTTTTGTCCCAGGAGTTGGGCAGTCTTGGCTCAAGAGCCAACCCTTGATTTTAGAGTGCGCGATCCACACCCTATGGATGTGGACTCCCAGGCACTCACCGGGAGAAGGCAACGGGCGGGACGACACCCCACTTAGGGGCCGCCGGGTGGGGGAGTAGTTGGGCACTTTGATGCGAGCTCCAGTGAGAGATTTAGGCTTGGAGACAGCAGGCTCTGGAGGTGGCAAAGGTCCTGGGTTCTGTGCTGGAGAGTGGCGCTCCAGTGGTGGGATGGAAGGGGGTGCCTCCTGAAGCGGCTTCTCTCTGAGGTTAGGATCTGAAAACAGTTAACATGCCAGAAGTAGAACACAGAAACAGTGGAACCCGGAGACCTGAAACGGTTGAGGAATTCTGGCACCCAACAGAATATCCCAAGGGAAAAAGAATGAGGTTGTGCAACCAATACAGATTTGGAGGCCTCTAGCAAGTACCCTCTAAGCAGCAAGAATACTCAAGAATATTCCTCTTGAATAAAAGTAACCCTCAAGGGTAAGGACGATCACCTTAACCCAGCGTTTCTCAACCTTGCCAACTTTAAGATGGGAGGACTTCAACTCTCAGAATTCCCTAGCCAGCCATGCTGAGGAGTGCCTGAGTGCCAATGGCTATCCAAGCAAAGAACTTTCTCAACCACTTACTACCCAATTTTCTTGACTCAGAAGGACCCTGAGATCTTACACGTGCAAAAGATGCGTTTTGCTCCTAAGAAACAGTCCCTGCACCAAAACCCAGAGCCCCTCCTTACTCTAACAAGTAGAAGGACTACAGAATTATCCAATGAGTTTGCTGAGCTGGCTCCAAACCCCTATCCTCCATCATCAAGGGATGCAGCAAATGATCTGTCACATTTCTGCACTAGATGGAAAAATGAAATCCAAAACAGATCTAGAAATTAGGTCCAGACCGGACTCACCTACGGGAGCAGCAGGGCTGTGTACGATAGTGTGGTTCTCTTCCTGCATTCCCGAGGCATCTGGCTCTTCTTGGCTCAGCTTTGGCCGATATTCCAGGACCCGGCAGGTATAGCGGCACCGCTTACGGGCATCCACTGTGCTCCAATATATTCTGGAACATCTGGGAGGGTTATGTTCAGAAGGAAGCAAAGAATCTCTGTACCTCCTTGGTCTAAACAGCAGGATGCCTAGGAATCATGCATCTTCCTGCTAGAGAAGAGGTGGGCAACCTGCAATCCCTAATACTTTTTTGTGGTCCCCTAAATACAGTGTTGTCCAAACATGGCCACTTTAAGATGAGTGGACTTCAACTCCTGGCTGGGGAATTCTGGGAGTTGAAGTCCACTCATCTTAAAGTGGCCAAGTTTGGACAACACTGCCTAAATACTATTGTTGAAATTTTGCAGCATGGTTTCCTGCCATCAGGAGAGAGAAAATAATTAAACATTATAATCAAGCCTTAAGCCTGTCTTAAGTCCTAAGAGAAGCTTAATGTGCTTAAAAAACAAGGACCCCCGACATGCCACAAAATTGGAGGGGCGGGGGGGGGTTAAAAAAAAATCCTGGCCTGATTCCATTAAAAAAAAAATCCTCCATCACATGTTACCAAAGATGTGCTCTTCCCTCTCTCTCTAAGGGGCAATCACTCTTTTCCAACCTGGTACCCTCCAGATTTGTAGGGCTGTATCTCCTAGCATCCCTAACTAACATGGCCATTCAGGGAGCTTTTTTAGAGGCTAGATAAAGAACTAGTATCTTTTTCAGGAGTGTATTCATAGCAGGCATTTTGGCACTGGGGCTTAGGTAAGGACATGCACGCGTTTGGAAAGGAATATGCATCTGGCTTTGCGCTCACGATCACTATTGCAGATGAGAATCTCTTTATTCCTCAAAATACGCTGGAAGTATGCTACAGAAAGAGGAGTGGAAGGTTCAACTTCTCTTCAGCCACCCTGCCAGCAAGTGCCGAAAGCATAAGTTCAGAGGGCAAACTAATCCTTGATAAGCAAGTGAATCTCAGCCTGTCTCTCTCCAATCAAATCCTTTGTACTTTCTAATTCCAAACGTCTCCATCACTTTCACTAGCCTTGGACCTCAATATGCCAAGAGGAGCCTGTAGTAACTAAATAGCAAGCCATCTTTTAGGAAAGCAAACAGAGTTCATTGTGTAGGTTTTGCCTGAGAATGTATAATGGGATGATACTCCCCCAGCAGCAACAGATACTAAAAAATGTCTGGGGTCCTTAACAAAAAATAGGGCACTCAGATAAAAAATAGGGCACTCTGATCATGTCTCAGTTCATATTATGTATCATCCCACACGCCTATAACCAGACGTCCATTCTGGCTCTTCAGGATCCCACCAAAGGATGGAATATGACACTGCAAGCAACGTCCCAGAAGTGGATACTCACTGGTAGCCTACAGGTAAAAGCCGTCCCTCACATTCTGACAGGTCGGTCAGCATCCCCAAGCTATCGATCTTCATGGAACCTGACAGCAGAGACAAGATTTGGGAAGCTGTTAAGGCTAGCTGAGCAGGAGAGGATCCAACATGCTTCACCAACCGGGCAAAAGTTACTGTGAAATTCTGCTGTGGGCGTCTCTGGTTTCCATGGGGCTTGCACCCAAGAACGTCCCAGTGGGTGGTGGCCCATGGAAAAACGGGGGCAGGATGAGAAGGATGGGAAAGAGTTTTCTACCTCGGGCTACCCATGCTGGTAATGCTGCACAGCATGTATGAAGACAGAAAGCTGCCTGGTAGAGAGTCAGACCACTCGTTCACCAAGCTATGTATCGTCTATACTGACTGGCAGACGCTCTCCAAGGTGTCAGGCAGGGGACTTTCCCAGCCCTACCTGGAGATGATGGGACTGAACTTGGGACTTTCTGCATGCAAATCAGCTGCTCTACCACTGAGCTACAGCCCTTCCTGCAAAAAGAACATAGGAAGCAGTCTTCAACAGAGTCGGAGCCCTCTGCCATCCTATTCAACGCTACCTGCACCTGCTGGGAGAGACTCTCAAGGTGGCAGGCAGGGGATCTTCCCAGCCTTATCCAAGGATGCCAAGATGGATGCTGAGTCAGCCTCTCCCCATTTGCAATGGGCCCCAACCCCCCTCCCCCTTGCATTCCCAACTAGCAACCTGAATTTAGTTTCCCACCCACAAAAATGAAACAAAACAAGCCGCCAAACAAAAGCAGAGTTCCTGGGAAGCCAAGAACTGGGAGCAGGGGTGGAGGGGTATAATCCCATGCAGATGTTTAAAGAGATCTACCTATTTATTTACAATATTTGGAGATTGCCCTATTGTGAGACTCTTAGGATCTAAAAAGAGATTTCCGGATGGACTGCACAAATTTAAAATCGATACAATATTAAAAGATCAAACATCATGTGCAATAAAATTGAGAGGGATTAAAGCATGCCACTGGCTAAAATGACAATAATTTTAATTGCCCAGTCAAATAAAAAGATTTTATCCTGAAACAGTATGGGTAGCAGGTACACCTTCAGAATGCCATTCCACAACTGAGGAACTGCTACCAAGAAGACCTTTTCTGTTCTTCTCTAGCTGGCATGTAGACAGGCGCCAACTTGGCTGTCAGTGCAGCCCTTGGAGGCAACATTTTCTCCAATATTCCCACCCACCCCTTCCCACACATATGTAGCCATGGAGGCCACCAAGAACAGGTTTAATTCTAACTCCAGGGATGGGAGCCTGTCTTTTATCCCATGACCATGAATTGCTCCCATTCACTTCCATGTGGGGGGAAAAAAAATCACCACTAGAGGGGTGGAAACCATTATCTTGGAAACAAGGTGACCTGAATTCATCACACCTCCACCACCATGCAATGCTTCTATGCAATCTAAGGATGGGCACTGCCAGAATGGAAGAGATGAACATGAAGGGCTGCAGAGACACTTGCAGATCAGGTCTTCTTTAAGCTTAAACCAGCCAGTCTTTCCCACATCCTCCATGAGAACCACCACCTTATGGGAGAAGAAAAGCTCATCTACTCTGGATCCCAATGCTTCCTTAGCACACCACTCCGCTTTTGCATCCCATCAAGTACCTATCATCATGTGGATGGTATCCGGCTCTAGGCCCACCATAAATTTCCTCTTGAAGCTGATTCCCTCAAAGTCGACATAGACACGCCGTAGGACATCAAACCCGTCTTCAGCGACTATTTCCTAGAGGGCAGGCAGACATGACAGCTAAACACGCTGCTTAACTGTATTCATGAATGTCACCAGCATGCCCCCTTTGGCAGATCACTTTGGAAGGCACACCTATGGAAAACCCAGCTTGCTCTTCCAGCTTTTCAAAGGCCAGAAGTGAGGCAACTGTCCCAGTCATGATCCTTTGATCCTAGCATTAATGGAAATTCCTCCATTCTTCCGCCTTCCCCCCCCCCCCCCCCAGCAGCTCTCCTGCCCCCTTCTTTACCGTTCCATCCAGGAGGTCAACATGCTTCTGGCAGAACACTTTTTTGTCATCCTGGAAGGTACAATGGCAGAGGCGGGCACACATGAAGTGGTAGTTACTGAGACATGCAGAGAGGCAGCAGCCAACCGTGGCCCCAGTGCGTTGACAGTGTTCACAGCGCTAAAGCAGGAAAAGACAGGTATGTCAAGGACAGGGTGGCAACGTCAGTACAGCAGGCCAAAAATATGGCACTAACAGAAGATGCCAAAAGGCCAAAAGGCCAAAAGGCTGCAGCTGATCCAAGAGAAAGGCCCACCAGTCACTAATGAGTTTGCTGTCATCTAATCAAAAATATGTTTTGTGGTGTGCACACAAAGAGACACATATACACACACACTTCCACACCCTCCTTTCTCTACTAACTCCCCCACATCATTAAGCAAGCCTTGTCAGCTACAAAAAATTTGGTATGGCAATCTTATAGTCTACTCAACTTCTTCTTAAGATCAATAATGCTAGGTCATGACTCTGAAAATAGAAGGATTCAAAATGGTCTTTCAGTGCCACTCCAAAGGGTGAAAGTTTTGCTTTTCTTTTAGCTCAGACTGAGATGCTGCACTGGATACAGCTAGACATCTGTTCTGGTCCACTTTTGAGCCTTTGGGGCTCAAGCAGAATTTACATCAGCACTTCTGTTGAAGCTGTAGCGGATCTTCCAGCATCAGCAGCTGGGGTACTACTGTGTTACCTGACTTGGAAAATCATGTCTGAACAACAGATCTAATAACAATTCTGGTTATGATTCCACCAATCCCATCCAGTGCAACAATCCATATTATAACATTTACATCCTATATAAAATGTACCATAACGCATTGATCAAGTGATCTGTAATAAAACCAAAATGATTTCAAATTGTGCTTCCACTAGGAAGGGCCTATCCTTGCTCCCCTTCTGATGGACTTGGCAGAGTGGAACAGGAATGGCCCAAACTCACCATCTGCCGGCCTCGAGCCACAGCAGCATGTACATTCTTCAAGGAGCCATCATTCTCCTCAAAGACCTCTGCTGACCAGATGGCACAGTTGACATGAGTCCATTCATTTTGGCCAATGTACAGCAGCCTCCCTGCATCCTAGAGGGAAGAGATCTGAATGAGAAGTGATGTGTCTGGTTTTGGATTAATATGATTTGTGAACCCAATCATGGTTGGTTGCTTAGTGTTATGTGTAAATCTGGGCATTATGGCTTGTTCAACAGACCATGCTGGAGCAGCAAACCAAATCAGAACTCTGGTGGTCCCCAGTCCCCTATTTCTTTATTCCAAATGTCATTTACTTAGCTCAAAGTGCATCAAATGAATGCCAATATTTAGTGGTTAGAGCACCTGCACCTTCCAACAACGGCTATCATCAGGATCAGAGCCAGCATGCTATGGCGTATCAGTTGTTGGAGAACTAATATGGGACAGTACATCTACACTAATGTCTTCCTTGTAGGCTTCCCTGAGGTTGGCCATTACAGGATCAAAGGCCTTTGGGTTGAACCAGCAGGACCACTTTACCTTGGAAGGGGCATCTCCAAACTGAAGACAGAGGGCACACTGTCTCTTATCCTCAGGGTCAGCCAACAGCTGCTGTGGAGAGACATGCTCTGCATCTTTCCCAGCTACAGGGAGAGAAAGAAAAGCATTGGATTTTGATCTCCACTCCCTACAGCCCCTTTAATATTTCTTCAGGGTACACGTTCCTGAAAAGTAGGCAAGATCTTTATTCCACAGAAGGAACTCCAGAGCACCTTCAAGTACAATCAGAAAGACCAGCCTTCTACCCTTCCAATATGCTTGACTACAACTCTCATACTCTTCAGATAGTGTGGTGCTGGCTGGAAAAAATGGACTTTGTAATCCAGCATATTTGGAGAGTGCTGGATTGCAGAAGGCTGCTGTAGGCAGCATTGGAACAGTGGTCTGACTCAAAAGAAGGCAGCGTCATAGGTTCTCTATGTGTAGGAGAGATAGGGGAAGAGAAGGAAGCCCTCTTGAGCAACTGTCAAGCTGAAGATGTCCTCAAGCCAAGAGAAAACGCCTGTCCATTGAGGCCTTACCCATATTTTCAGGGCCAGCAGAACTCAGATGGCTGTTGGCAGCTGAGCTGACCTCTTGAGGTTGCCTCCACTGAGCATAGATGTGGTCAGAGGAGGGAGGCAGAACTGCATTGGGAAGCATGCCACTGTCAGAGGAGGGGGGAAAGAAAACAGGAAACCATCAGAAGCTGCAGATGCTATTCAACATGAATTTCATTATAAAATAGGTATGGGTTGCATCGGGCCACCCAAACGTTGTTCCCAGTATCCCTCACTGTTGATCGAGCTTGCTGGAATTGAGGGGAGTCAAAGGTCAGCAAGAGGTGAAAGGTTCCAGGAATCTTGCTCAAGGGGACTTGCTAACTGTAGTCTGAAAAATGCAAGATTCTGCACTGAAAATAAAACATAATTTTTGCATCTGGGCTTTGCTCTCTTTTCCCCTTGGGTTCTTTACATGCACTTTTCATAAAAAGGTGGGTCAGGGAAACACTTGAAATGAAAGGGGAGAGAAGAACTGGGCATGAAATCAGCCGTGGCACCTAGCAAATAGTTCCTGTGGCACATTGCACAGTAACTATCCTTTACTGCCATGGATTCAGTAGCAATCATCTACTGGCCTCAGTTCCAGATCTATAAAATGGGAATAGCATCTTGCATTAAGAGACAGTTGCAAGAAGATGGCTGGCTAAACATTACTTTACATAGAAAGTATTACGTGTGCTGTGTATACTTAATTCCCTCATATCCAAGCTCTGCTCAATTTCTTTGTGTTAGCTGAAACTTTTGAAGAAAAAGAAGACTGTACTAGTGGTTCTTTTTAAAAGTTCCTCTGTAGCCTTAGTCTTTTCTTAAACTCTGTGGAGGAACTCCCATACTATAGATTCATGGTGCACCAAATTCATTTCATGGCATAATTAAAGGGCTCCCTGCCTCCAACAGCCCCAATCTGAAAGATACCACATCCCCCAATATGATTTTGGAAAAGACTTCCATGCTTTTGGCTCCTGAGCACTCACTTGGGAAGGGAGCTGTTGCGGGTCCAGTGCTTCGCATCCTGAGCATCAAACCAACTGAAATACTTTCCCATCAGCTGGAAAGGCAAGACAGAGGTGCTCAGAAGGCTATGCAGAGAGGCAGCAGTTCACGTGCAACCAAACAAACAAGAACTGTTCCAAGCTCAGGACAAAAACTTGCAAACCCGGGATACTTACTTCCAAACTTGAAATACTCTAAACAGCTGTTCTAACTTGGAACAGTTTGCCTAACCCTTACAGATGTTATACATAACTATAAGAGAGAAGGCAGGTGAGGCTAAGATGGAACAGATATGCATACATTGTCAGGCCCAGCCCAAGAACAACGACGAAGCAGTCCAGTCCACTCCAGTCCAGTCCCTTTATTAGCTTACACCTTATAGACAGAATCTTGCCAAACTAAATCTATACTACAGCAACTAGTGGAAATACCCTGTGAGATTCTAGGGAGTGGCTATCCTGAACCTCTTTCACTTCCCACACTCCTCCTGCGGACTACACTGCCTCTTGCCTCCTCCTGCCTCCTGGAATGCACCCCCTCCTTCTCAATAGCCTTGATCTCCCACATCAGTCTCCTCCTCATAGATACATTCCATCACATACATGCACATTCACACCCTTTTATTTTAACACTCAATTAATTCAAGAGAGCATCTCCCATCACCAACAGGTGAGAACAAATGGGTACCTCAATGTAGAGTGCCTTTGCAGTGCGGATGACCTGCTCTTCCTCTGTTTGTCCTAATAGGACTCCCACCATGTCCTCATTGAAGCTGTGCTGCAGAGAGAGAAAGCAGATCAATAAAGGTCACAAGCCTAGCCCCCACTCTCTGGCTCCAGCCTGGAATTCTCTTTTCTCAACACTCACCACAGATGAGTAATGCCCCTGTTCAAAGAGCTTGTTGACAGTGCGTAGGTCACAGGGCCGGAGGTGAACTTTCACACCATCATCTGGGCAGCACTGCCGAGAGCGAAGGAGTGGGGAAAATGCGCTGTTGTCAACTGGCTTACAGTTTCCACCTGCCAGCCCACACGCCACATTCTCCTATGCCAAAACTTCTTCCAAGGTAAGAGAATTTTGCAAAACAACAGCGACATGCAAGCAACCTTTAGACCAGCCTTCTCCAACCTGGGCACCCTCCACATAGGTAGACTTAAAAGTCCCAGTGTTCCCCAATCAATATGGACGCTAAGGAGAATTCATACATCTGGCAAGCATTAAGGCTGGGGAAGGACCAGAACATCAGCACCAGGAGCAGCAGAACTAATGCTTCCACATAAATGGTGCAGCCACTGAGAAAACCTTGTAGCCGCCAACCGCCACGCCTCTAAAAGTAACTATAAGAGGGGTTTAGCAACCAATCTTAAAACACGGGTGAATTCACCTGGAAAGAAACAGCCTTTCAAATGGTTAGGCCCCAATCCATATACGGCTTAAAATAATGACAACTGGCATATCTGTATGTATTTATTTATTTGGTTTAGGCACCGCCCAACTCCAGTCAACTTTGGGGCAGCTCGTCACATAAAAGCAAACAACAGATACACAAAAAGCATGTAACAATAATAATAACCAGATGGCAGAACCGATCAACCAGACAAACATTTCGTACACCCACAAGGGGCTCCAACCACCCCAACCCAATACCTGGGAGAATGCCTGCCAAACCGATCGGCAGCTGGTGCATTTGGGTCACACACTGCAAGCACTTTGCACTACCAGATTTTGTTGGGGAAAGAGAGAAAACAGAGAAGAAATTGTTCCTACCCGCCGCTCCAGCCACCATACCTGTGCACACTGCATCAGTGGGGTCATGCACTTGGAGCCTAGCAATCCTTGAAGCACTTGCCGCAGTCCCTTGCGCAGCTCTGAGTTAAGGACCTCTCGCCACTTGGTCTTATCGCTGCCACAGCAGGGCCGGCATGCATACACCACGCTCTCCGGCAGGTTAGACAAGATCTCATAGCCCTCATCTGGAAGAGACAGGGAAGGAGCACATGCCTCATGCTCACGCCTAAGCTGAAAGATACTCAATTTTTCTCAAGTCTTCTTGATACCGGCTGCACTCCTAAGCTAGATTTATAGCCAATGCAAAACCCAGCTGGGGGAACCCAGAAAAGGGAAAACACCAGAAAGGATACACAATTCTAAAAAAAGACACAACCCTTACCTCTGCTACAACTCTTCTGCTACCATCAGAGTTTTCCCCACATAATATCTGGATTCAGACTTTATGCCAAGTTTAGCGTTATGTCTAAGGTTAACTCTGACTTTTAAAAGAATCATTTACGGTTTAGAACTGCCTGACCGAACCCAATTGTTCAATACCCTGGTTGAAATGATAGATTAGTGCAGTGTTGTCCAAACTTGGCCACTTTAAGATGAGTGGACTTCAACTCCCAGAATTCCCCAGCCAGCATTGAAGTCCACTCATCTTAAAGTGGCCAAGTTTGGACAACACTGGATTAGTGTGATGACTGAAACCCAGTCTGGAAGAAAAGGAGAGATTGTAGTGCAGCAGTAGCAGTGAGATCCACCTCCTTAGGCCTAGCACCTTCCAAATGTGGATGGACTACAGAGCGGCTTGTCCCTAGTCAGCCTCCTGAACTAAACCGTGTTGCTCCGGACCACAAACCTGAAAGTCCCTCGCACTTGGCATGAACCCAGTGGTCACACTTGGCACACTGCATCATCTTGCTCTCATAGTCATTGTCTTCGTAACAGTGCAAGCAGATAGGGCAGTAGTTCCCTGCATGAGGAACGGAGACCAGATTAAGGGATATGGTGAACTCATCCAGCCTCTGAAAAGGATGTTAAAATTTCAGTGTTTGCTCTGTTTATACCCTGTACTTCAGTACCCAAACAATATTCAGACTGAAACATCACTAAAGGCAGAATAGAAACTGCTGGCCACAAAGTAGAATAATAACCACGCCTCGATGTAGAAACAGAACATGCTTAAAAGGTTGAAGAATTAAACCATCTTTGCCTAGCACCAGAAAATAGCCAGTGGAGTGTAGTGGCAAAACTGGGGAGACTCAGGTTCAAGTCTATTCTGGGTGACTTTGGGCCAGCCATTCTCTCTTAGCCCAACCTACCTTACAGGGTTGTTCCTGTGCGGAAAATTGGTAGAAGTAACCTATAAATCTGTAAAAATATAGGTATGCATAGGCAAGAAGAATGATCTTGTATGGGATAGTGGTTAAAGCAGTGTTTCTCAACCTTAGCAACTTTAAGGTATGTGGACTTCAACTCCCAGAATTCCCCAGCCAGCATGGCTGGCTGGGGAATTCTGGGAGTTGAAGTCCACACATCTTAAAGTTGCCAAGGTTGAGAACACTGGGTTAAAGGGTTGGACTGGGACCAGAGACATCCAGGTTCTAGTCCACCCTCAGCCATGGAAGCTCACTGGATGACTCTGGGCCAGACTCTTTCTCTCAGCCCAACCTACCTTACGGGGTTGCTGTTGTGAGGAAAGATCAGAGGAGGGAGTGTTCTGTATGCCACCTTGAGCTCCTGGATAAAAGGCTGGATCCATTCATTCATTCATGCCTGTATGTCAGGCAAACCTCCCTGGGAAAATCTTTTCAAAGGCTTGAGAACCATTCACAAAAAGATTTTTTCACTCTCTAGTATTAGCCTTTGCACCTTGGAGGACAGCCTCAGTGCTATGGGAGAAGGCAGTTCAACAAATATCTGTATCCCAAGATAAGTATGATTCTTCCCATTTAGGGCTACTCCGAAAATGATGCAGACTATGCTACTTCAGACAATTATATGTTGGTTTATCTAAACATATTAAGCAAAGATAGCAGAACTGCATATCTGTATGGTACATTTTTGGAATGGTGCATCATCCTTTTGCAGTGATCAAAAGTCTTCAATTAACATTTCCACTCAACCTTTCCTGAACTTAGAACTATAGTTCCCAGCTATAGAACAAGGGTACTAATGTTGAGATATGATCCATCTGAATACATCACTATGTATACAAATGAACATGCAAGATGTGGATTCCTTCACAGGGCTCCTCCCAACAAAACCTAGACCTCAAGGCTTTGCAAACTCCCAGTCCTAGCAAGTTCCAAGTTGACTCAAAGGTATTGCAGACATATTTTTAATCATACGTACATACTCATTTTGCTATTCTCTTTTAGGTAAGCAAAATTATGCAAAGCACAGACAAGGAATAGTAAACCAAAGGAATAAAAGAGATAAGAAAAAGAAAAGGAAACACTTAGCTTAGTTTACATCAACACCATTGATTATATCTCTCTGTAACTTTGCTTGCATGTCCATACAACATTTGTACACTGCTTTTTGTTCCTTCAACTTTTCACCTCTCCCTTTCTGACTCTCCCTTTCAACTCAGTCCAACTACAACTTTCTTGTTTTTCCTCTTCCTCTCAACCCACTGACTTTTCCTTCATATATTTATTTATGTTGCAATTACATTCTCTCAATATAATCAAACTGCTCACTATGCTTCTGTTACTCTGGTCATTCCATTTTGCATTCAGTCCAAATTGATTCAATACCCATTCCTTTTTTGCCCTATCATTTCTTGTTTTACCACACACACTTCTTAAATGTCCCATTCCCACTGCATTCAACATACTTTTACATGTCTCCTGACAAATCCAAAATTCACTTCCGTATAACCAAGTGGGTGAAAGCCCACATCCTAAACTTTTTCACTCCTTTAGACACACATTCATTCTTGCAGCAGACCACATACTATCCACTAAATTTCTACCAACATGTACATGTCTTAAAAGTCTCCATTTCCCCAAATTTAGTAAGCATTCTATCAGGGTACCCAAATTCATCTACTTGCTCTAGGTTTTTTATCACTTATTGTAACCTGCAATTATTCACTCCATTCTAACCTTCTAACCCCCACCCCCACCTCCAAATGTTGGTCTTTGGTACATTAATTTTCAGATCTGTATACTACACTGCATCATACAATCTCTCGAGCATTCAGTGCAAATCATTCAGATCCTTAGCCTATAACACATCATTTGCATACAAAAGGATATGTACATTCTTGCTCCCATCCAACACACCTCCAATGTCACCATAAGTATACATTTGTCCATAAATTCACTAAACATATGTCCTTGTTACTCCCTGCACGATACTGAACCATTTGCTAAGCGTTCCATTTAAAACGGAAACTTCTGAAACTTTTCAGGGTATTCTGCTGCACTCACCTTTATCATACAGCACAGAACAGGCAGAGCAGAGACTGTAATCGCTGGACCATTCCGTGTCCCAGTTCTTCCCTGGTGCTGTCCCACAGCTTTTGCAGCGGATGCAGGCTGAACAGATCTGAAGGAGGTAAAGGAAAATAAATCCACAGGTGCAATATAGGGATGACTGAACCTAGTGTATAATGGCTGGAGGGTTGACTCCCCCTCACCCCCACTCTTTCCAGTCTGCAAATACTTACCCAACCCTTCCTCTTACGGAAGGGTTTGGTGGGATAGTTGGGCCCAAGGCAGGCCAGGTGATAACAGTTCCTGCAGCGTTCACACTCCAGCAGTTGCTGTAGCAGGTTATAGAAGAAAGAGAGGAAGGGGGGGGGGGGAAATCAAGGTGCTACCCATGTATTTGGAATTGGAATCCTTCACATCTCCTAACTGAGAATTCTAATGAGAAATACAAAATGCGCAGAAGATGAAGAAGAAAACAAAACAGAGAGCTAAACATAAAAGCTATGTAAGAAAATCAGGTCCTTAGAATTCTTATTAAAAAAAAAGGTCAAATCTTTACATTCATGGCAAAGATGTTTCTCCTTATTCTACCCAGAAGCCTGCCCAGCCTGCCATGTTGTGGGCACTATTTAACCCACCTTTCATCTGTTCAAACTGGCACCATCATTCTCCCCCTATTCCACATACAGCAATAATACTGCCACTTTCTGCTCCTCTTCCTCTAACACCCCTCCCCTACTTACTTCTGCTTGTCCTTGCTGTATATGTTGCTTTAAAAAAAAAAACCCCTTGCAGAAATACCTCTCTTCCATGTCAGTTGAGAATTCTTTGGCTGTAATAACACCTCATTTATTGTGCTTCTGGCAGTGCAAGCTAGCCTCCAATGCTGGTTTATTTATTTACTGGGCTTCTATGCTGCTCTAACTCTGAGTGGCTTATTGGATGACAACAGTGGCAGCTTAGAACATGCTTCAAACATGTGCTGGGAGATGAGATGGGAAAATTGCCAGCCTGACTGAGGTTACAATCTGGCAAATGGGAGGGCAACTGAGGATACCGAAAGCCTGAGGAGGTAGGGAGCAGACACACAGAGCAGTGTTTTTCAACTTCGGCCACTTTAAGATGTGTGGACTACAACTCCCAGAATTCCCTAGCCAGCATGCCAAGGTTGAGAAACACTGGGACAGAGGGACAAAAGACCCAAAGTTGGCAGAAGACTCAAAGGAAAAGTCTGAGACACAGTGAAGGAGCATTCTGAAATTCTGCATTTGGTTAACTGTTAGCTGTCATAAGCGCACAAAAGTAGAAAAATGGAATATAAATCAGTTAACAAATTAAATTAATTTTATGGGTGTGAGGGAAGAGGGAGGAGGAGAGCACCAGGGAGGCAAATCAAGATTCAAGTCAGCTAAAAGGGAACCAGTGAAGACATCTGGTAGATGGAGCATTCATGTTAAGCAAGTCAAGAGTTAAGAAAATAATAGGATGAAGCGTAAGTACCTATATGGCTCTAGAAAAAGGAGAGATGGTATGCTTGTGAAAGGAAGGAAGTGTGGTGGCAAAAGAGGAAGCCAAAGGAGGATGGGATTACTGTTTTCTGAGACCTCAGCTTGTTGTCGCTTCTACTATTGCTGCACGTGCCTATTTTCTGGTTACATTTCCTGAGTCTGGGCTTAAGAAGGGGAAGGCCCCACAAACTCTCTCCCCACAATCTGAAGCAGGAGGTGAAGGCCAAGGAGCAGGATGTCACCAACCGATTTAAAGTCACTTTCCTGGCCCTTCAAATCCTGCTTCTCTGAGCCTGAAAAAGCTAAGAGTATTGCCATTTCCAGAATGCTGATCCCTGCACCACGTGCACATACTGTTGGGTGATGCGATCATGGACCGCTACATTCCTGTTAGCAGAAGCGGCCCAGACAAAAATATTCCCTGCACAGAGGGCGCACACACACTTCCTTACCTTGGATGCTTTGTTTTTGCGGTCACAGACGTAACAGAACTTGCAACGGCGGCAACACCAGCTTTCCTCCTGCTCGGGCAGTGGCTGTTCATCCTCCTCCAGGCAGAAGACATGGAAAGGGTCACAACATACCTGGCAGTACAGAAGCTGCAGAACACGCAGCAAGCAATCACATTAGCAATCCTACATCCACGGAAACAGGAAACGCGGTATCTTTGAACCCTCTTTTATCTGAACCCCAAAGCCCCACCCAATTCCAAGGGCAAAAGGACTCTTGTGAGCAACTCCACCTTACCAACCCCAAATGGAAAGGAAAACCCTTCCCTCAAATTCCTATCTGGGGCAACTCGTGCCCCACATTCGGGTTCTTTTTAATTCCTATTCACACCTGATGGAAGCCCTTGCTTGCACAGAGCAGGCATACCACCTGCGTGGTGACGGGTACGGAAGTGAGGATGCTGAGACCGCCCATCAGCCAGACGTTCTCCAGGTCACAGTCTTCCTATAAGGCACACAAGCAGGGAAAAAAAATTGCTGTAAAAGCTGCAGAGTCACATGCAAGAAGTCACTGAACTGACAGGGTTCCAAAACCATCTAGCCCTCTGGCAGGGGTCATAACAGAAAATAGGACTACAGGATAGGATACAACTGCCCTGTTTAGCAACCATTCGAAGTTATGACGGCACAGAAAGAGTAACTGTAAGACCGGTCCTTGCGCTTATGACCATCACAGATGTCAGGGTCAGCCCAAGAACAACAGCGAGACAGTCCAGAATCAGTTCAGCTCCTTTATTAGCTTACACCTAATAGACAGAATCTCGCCAGACTAATTCTAATCCCCAACAACAGCCACTATAACCATGATGCCCTTAGGGAGGGGCCAGTCTTCTTCTCTTGACTTTCCACACTCCAGCTGGGGGCTGAGGAGGTGCTTTCCCTGGAACCTCTCCCCCCCCACCCCGGCAACCTTGAAGTTCCATTCCAGAATCCTTCCCGCTATTGTCTTCCATCACAACAGCATTCCCACGGTCATGTGACTGAGATTAGGGCGCTTTGCAACCAGTGGGCATTTATGACCATCACAGCATCCCACTGTCACGTGATTGCCAGCTGCATGCTTCACGGCTGGCTTCCAACAAGCAGAGTCAATGAGAAACTGACAGTAAAATTGGAAGTTGTGGACATGTGATGTCATACTTAATGACCATGTTGCTTGGCAACAGTCGCTGGTCCCAATTGTGGTTGTTAAGTGAGGACTACCTGTATTTCCTATCTTCAGAAATCTCCCAGTTAAACAACCTCAACTAGCAAAGCTTCACTGATTCCATGTAGTTTCATTCCCACGCAAAGGGAAGGGCTTGCACCTGTTGTGATCCCTGTCTCCTCACTCAACTCATATTTTATTTATAGACCGTTTCTACTAGAAGTGTGCGACAACACATGGTCACACCTTGTTGCTGCCTCCATAACGCAAATGTGCCTTTTCCTAAGCCCACATCTCTACCATGCGAGGCCAAGAAAAGATATATCTCCTTGAAGGAGTCACTGACTGATGCAGCAGGGTGGCCCATGCCAGATCTGAAGCAACTTTGCCTGCTTCAGCTCCAAATAACATATACTTCTAGTTTTTATACTGCTTTTCTGAAAAGTCCAAAAGCAGTAACAAAGGATTAAGCCTGAACATAATTAAATAGGACTGCAGCAATTTACAAAGGTAACTTTAAAAGGTATGCCTTGATTACTTCTTCTGACAGTAGAGAGAGGGAAGACCAATCAACATCAAAGGAAGTTTGTTCTGCAGTTTGGGAATGACACAGGAAGAAACCTTCTGTGCACTTAAGCAAGCAGATGTGTAACAAGACAAATAGGCTCTCAGATTAACAGATCAAAAAAGAGGTTCAAAATTTTAAAACTAAAATAAACATCTTATATTGAGTCAGGGAAACAACTAGGAACCATCACATATCCTGGACTAACAAGGTTACAAAACTGTGCACCGGTACATAGATTAGCAGCCAAATCTTGTACCTGCTGAAACTGCAGAACAATTTTCAAGGACAGTCCTGTGTAGAGTGTGCTGCAGTAGTCTAGACCGCAATTGTTCATGTCTAGTTCAACAATGTCTATAGGGCCACCTGGGTTAACAGGCATAAGGCTGTAAATAACAGATTTAGGAACAGGTGCCAACTGAGATTTTGTTTCACCAGGGAATATGCTTTGAAGTCCAGTGGTTACCAACACAACTTAGCTTTATATGCCATTCTTTCAATTGGGTGTCTATGAGACAAATGCTCCCCCCTCACCTTGAAATCAACCCTGAGCCGATGGACTCCATCTGTGGATTTCTGCTTCCCATTCCAGCCATTGGAGATGGAGGGGAGTGAGGCAGAAGAAGGAATGTCCTGGGAAGGAGGGAGGGAAGAAGGAAAGGTAGTGGCAGGTTAACAGAATATTCCCAGACATTCGCTGTATTTGCCTGTGGGATATACAATACAGTCATCTGAGTATGACAGCAGAAGAAATAAGGGTCCCTTGGAGTCCCTGATATGTGCTGTGCACCCTCCTGGGTTACAATACAAACAACAATAAAACCTTGCCCGAATGTGGATCTTGCCTCTCTCACCTTTTCTTGATGGCTCACCTTCTCCGGTTTCTTCCTGGCTTTCAACTGCACCACAGGCTGCAAAGAAGTTTTACGGGGTCGACTTTGCTCCTCAGAGTCCACGGGAAGCAAATCTGGAAACAAGGCGAAAGCAGCTTAGAACACCTTTTCTTCCCAGTCAGCTTTGTATCAAGTCTCAAACAGGATGAGAAGCTACTCTTCGTCTTGAAAGCACAAAACATAGCAACTCAGCTAGCCTCTAACCCAGAGATGCTATAAGTCAAAGATAACTCTGAATCTGCTGGAGTTCTGGATTATCTATAGCTGAGCATTAAGAATTTCTGGCTTGCAGTAATGTCACCACCACACTAATGAACAATCTCCCAGGTCCTATGTGTATTTTTGGTCACTCCCACCAACAGCCTCCTCTTAAGAAAATTCTGCTCATGGTGGGCACACCAACATATATATGTGCCCTCGGAAGCCGCAACTAGCCACAGCTTCAGATACGTGTGAAAGCTTATTCTGTTGTACAGCTGGCATAGAGGGCTATCAATAGGCACAGTAGATGGCAAATCTTTACATGGATGTCATGGGACAAGCAACCCAAAAGCTCACATCTCACCTGAGTCCCGGGAAGATTTCCGGCGATGAGTGGCCGAGCCAGAGGCCAGCTCTGTGTCTGAGTCAGAGGATTCAAAGATGTCATATGAGGGCCTCTGCTTGACGCAGCGCCGGGCTGACTTACGCTGCAGCAAAGAGTCTTGCTCGGCAGTCTCTGTAGCCCCCAGCATGACTTCCCAGGGGGCTGGAAACTCCTCTTGAGAATCCTCTGAATCCCAGGGGGCGATGGGCTTCACTACTGTACGGCCTGAAGACAAAGGCATGGGTGAGCAGAGCCTTGCAGTCCGACTAGCAGCACATGGATGCTGAGCGGAAGGACCATTTCCTCCCATCTCCTCCATCCCCGCTGCGCACTCCCCAAGACTTGTCGTAAACACATGATTGGGGGGGGGGGGGAGAGAAAATGAATGCAAACACTTAAAATTAGGCATGCTACTTAATGCAGTCTGCCTGCAATCCCAGTGTGGCACAATGTGCTCTGAATGTCTGACTAGACCAAATTTCAGAAACTGGCTCAGCTCTGCAGCTCGGATAGGTGCCTGTGGTTCTAGCATCAACGCTCAGCCTCATCTACTGCTCAGGGCCGGAGGACTGACAAGGACTGAGAATAGATCTAGGGCTGCCAAAAGAAATGTTCTGTATCTCTTTGCTGCAACTAGAAGGCATCTGGGTTCTTGCAGCCCAGGTTTAATATCTGTGAGAGGTGACAACTCTCATCTACCTTGGGGAAGAAGCAGGACCTCAACGGAATAAAAGAACACATCTTGCGTCAGCTGTTGCCTTGCTTAGCGCTGACCCACCTAAGGGTTTCACCTATGACAAAGTCTTCATTAGCTCACTTACCTTAGCTACAGCTCATCTTCCATCTATTGCAGCAATGCTTCAGCCCCCGCCCCCTTCTGTCAGCAATCTATGTCTACAATCTCTACCTATCCCTGATGGAAATGGCTTTGAAGGGGCCCACTCTTCCTTTCTAAAAGGCTGGTAAATGGTCCTCCTCCTTACTCTCTCATTTCCAACACAAAAGAGATTTAAGCCTCTACAGCTAGGAGACAGGAGATAAGGGAAAACTAGATGGGATTTCAGAGGCCATTACTACCTAGGTCATTGTTCATATCACACTGACCTTGGCCCAAGGCTCTGAGATCTTATAGGTCCAACTTCAGTTAGGCACTATGGGATTTACTCAAGAGCTAAAAGGTGCATTGGATGATAACTCTCCTTTGCCACAGCAAACCCAAGGAGCAATTTTCTGCCTCTTTAATAGTCATTGTCTACTTTCTCATATGCAGATGAAGTGGAATCAAGTCTCTGACCCTGACTCCACCCTCTTGAAGGTACCATCAAGACTTTTGTGTGCTTCTGCCATTGTTAATTAATTTCCACCCCTGTGCTGGTCCAGAAGTACAAGGGAATTAGAAATTCAAACAAAGGAAGGGGGGTGGAGGGCAAAAGCTTCTTGCCTCTGCTCCCTTTGTGGAAGCTGAAAAAGGCTGAAGAAGCACTGAAGAGATAAGGCAGGAAAAAGATTCAGCATCTCGGAGAAACAGAGGGTTACCCACTGAGATCCCAAAAACAGGTTGCACCTTCTAGCAGTTCTCCCAAGCCACCCTAAGCTGAGCTGAAAAAGTCAGGAATCTGGGCTCCAAAACAACCCCCCCTCCCCAGAGCAGAACAAGCAAAATGTCACCTCCCCCCCACTCTTATGCCACCCTCCACACCTGTAGCCTCCTTTCCCAGATTTATCTGCTCACATAAGCAATGTTTCTTCAGTCTGCACGGCAAGCGAGGGCATTCTCAGGGGCATGCAGGATCTCCTCTGGTCAGCCCCCCTCAGATCACAATGGCTTCCCCAGCCCAGCCCCCTCCTAGTACCTGCCCATTTCCTCCCCATAATCCTAAAATAGACAGGACCTCCACCCCACCCCCTACCACAGTTGCAGAACTATCTGTGATATCCATGGCTCCACCCATCCCTGTCTTTAGCAAACAACAGCTCTCCCCCCACCTAGCAAAAGCCTTTCCCACTTGGTGGCCTCCAGATGTGTTAAGGCTGCAATTCCCAGAATATGCCAAATTAGGGAAGTCCACTTTTAAAACCCAGTTTCTTCCAGAGCTTCTAAAAGGTGGGTGGGGGTGGGAGGGGAGCAGAGAGAATGAGGCAAACTGCTCCCTGGGATTCCCTCCAAAGAGCTTTTTAACGGTACCAACAGATGGCCAAGTTTTAAGACATGGTTCTCAACCTGCTTGAATGTTAACGCAACGACTCCTTTGAGTCTGAGTGACTCCTGGTGACTTCACGGACACATCCACGTAGATTTCTCAGATACAATACAGAAGTGGTTTATTTCTGCCTTCTGGGATGTTTTTGGACCTGTCAGTCTAGCCTGGTGGTCTCCTATCCAAGTACAAATCAAATCCAACCCCAGCTTCGCCTTTTGAGATTAGCCAAGGCTGGCTAGGTGCTGCCCTCTAGTTGGGTACATGAATATTACCTGAGATAATGAAATCCACGCGGACCCTGCTTTTGCAGAATTGAGGAACACAAGTCTATGCCTCAGGGAACTACAAGCTAAACATAAGCACAAAGGGGAAACGACGGAGGGAGGGGGAAGACATGGGTTTATAAGTAAGCAGAAAGCATGGGTAATTTCAGCTAGGCATTAATTACAGCAGGGATAAGCAGAAGGACATGGAATCTATTCGTTGAACAGCAAAGGTTTCCTACTTACATTGTTCCAAGAACAGCAGCACAAAAACTTGCTCTCTTCTAACATTCAGGAGAGATGTGTGAGCTTGGTTCTGAGAGCCACCCCAAATTCCTGGGCTGCACATTTGCTCAGAGGCGTCCTATTAGGCCAGTGTTGTCCAAACATGGCCACTTTAAGATGAGTGGACTTCAACTCCCAGAATTCCCCAGCCAGCATGGCTGGCTGGGGAATTCTGGGAGTTGAAGTCCACTCATCTTAAAGTGGCCATGTTTGGACAACACTGTATTAGGCTATGTCTGCATAACATGCTTATTCGGGCCCGTCGGACCTAGCAGTTGCATTTGCCCAGCAGGCAAAGTTTACTTACTTTAAGCTACTTTACTGATAGCTTTTTGTTGATTAGCATTTTGTGCAAACCTAGCTTCATTTGGTTAGTTCATGCTTCAACGTATTGTGCGAGCCAAGGAAATGGGCTAATGTGGTATGCCAGTGAAGTGTGTGGTGTAGATCCAGCCTTAATGCATGTCCATACCTAAGCCACTCTCGTGCACTTTGTCCTAGTGATAAATGTGTGGATCCCTGCAAGTCCCAAGCCTGTTCAACGCTGATGAAAGCTGGGATCGAAACATCTGGGGAGGCAACAGGTTAGGGAGAAGCTGCAATGGAACACAGGAAGTGGGAATACCACGGCTAAAGGACCAATTCACCCCACTGCTTGGTGTGGCTTCTTTTCTTTTACACCCAAATCAAGAAACTTGTGTTTAAACCGAGCTTCTTATATTTAGCAGCCTATTCTAGGCTATGAATCAGGAAGGTCTTATTTCAAGGTGATTTTAGGGAAGCTTCCCGCTGTGAGCCTCAGCAGCCCCAACACCCATGTGCAGGACAGGACAAGAGAGGATAACATATCCCATTTCCCAAGGTGGTTTTAAGGATTAGTACAACATAAGGTACCTTAGAGCAATTAGAACACTTGAAAGCAGGATATAAATGTTAGATAGCATTTTAATAGTCACTTTAAGAGGGTAAATGTTTCCACACGACAGGATCCTACAAAATCTGAACTCTGAAGGACAGAGGGGGTCAAGTTGAATGTATGGCTAAAGTCAGTGGTAGAAAATCTGCATCGTTTGGAGATATCATAGAAGTATTTATACCCTCACCAATATTGGAAATTAAAAATTGTAGCAGATCAGATTCCACATTCCCATTGGAGGGGCAGCAGAAGAACAGCCTGGGGGGTTGCCAAGTATTTGTTTTTTGGAATCCCTCCTTGAGAAAATAAGAGACCAAGGATGAGTATCATCTTTCTTTGGTGGGGGGCAGAGCCCACGTGT
This sequence comes from Liasis olivaceus, assembly GCA_030867105.1. Taxonomy (NCBI): domain Eukaryota; kingdom Metazoa; phylum Chordata; class Lepidosauria; order Squamata; family Pythonidae; genus Liasis; species Liasis olivaceus. Next base: position 16,863,535 of record CM061360.1, on the reverse strand, counting down.
CTCAAGAAATGGTGCTAAGAGAAAAATCTAAGGCAAAAGGGCCTGTTAAATGGCTTTGGGGCAGGAGACGATTATCTGAACAGGGTAGCTCTTTAAATTACATTCACTTTAATGGCTATATTCTGTGAAAGCAGTGTTCCAGAGAGAAACAGTAAGGAGCATATGTCCTCGGGGCTGAAGGCGTGGCCTGAAGGTTATGTGATCGAGACACCTTCCTTAAGCTAAGCAGGACCAGTCCTGGTTAGCATTTGGAAGAGGGGCCATATGGTAAACCTTGGTGCACCAACTTTAGGTTTCATGGAATTAGTGAAAGATAGCCTGCCCAAGAATGTCAACTAGATGGAACAGTGTTTCAAATTGCAACAGGCACCACAGTTCATGATTCAGGGATAGGTGTATTTGTCACAGCATGAAACAAAGGGAATGAGGGGAACAGCACATTCTAGGGGAAAACAAGCACAATTCAGTTTCATGGCTACAGACAATACACATTAAAAAGAAGCAAAATACAGAGCCAGGAATACATTAAGCCAGGTCACTGGACCAGTTAGTATCCACACAAGAGTGGGCAACAGCTCAAGGATAGAGCCCACACTTTGTAGAAGGTCCCTAATTTGATTTCTGGCAGCTCCGGAAAGAAATAGCAGGAGGGGAAAGACTTTGTACACCTTGGCCCTTGGAGAGCTGCTGCCAGCCCAAGGACACAATGGTCAAAAAGTCTGGCCTGGTATAAAACAGCTTCCTTGGTCAGGAGATCAACTGTGATTGTGGAGGAACAGCAGGTATTTGCTCAAGTCTGGAATTTATTTTATTTTAATATAAAGTTTGTGCAATCAAGCACACATTTTCAGAAGGCAAATCCAAGAACAGGTCAGCCCTCTTGCTCTCTGGCCTCAGATCTTAGGATCTGGACAGCCTACAGAACTAAACCGACTGAAATGTCCATCCAGAAAGAAAAAGCAAAATTAAAGGCCAGGTCCCAACCGCAATTAGCTGTTGCTACTGCTGTTGAGGCCCAACTGCACAAAATACAGGAGGCCCAATATTCAATCATCGCCCTAACTCAACAGCCCCCCTGGCCCCCCCACAATATTCTTGAAGCAAACCTCATTAGAGATGTATGTATTAAAAGATTCTCTGGAAGCTACTACTCGTGAAATAAACACTCTGACTCTGCTCCAAGAAACACAAACAGGCCAGAGAGAGTGTGAGTGAGCTGACACTGTTCAATAGCGTCACAGCAGTATCCTGAGGGCAGCAGATGAATTTGGATCCTCCTGAGTGGGACATCTGGTGTTCTGTATGTTTATCATCAAGCCACATAATGCATTATTGGGTTTATGACACAAATTCTGTACACAGATCCCCAGGAGTGCTCATCTTTCACTCGATAGCCTGACCTTTATATTTAACAACTGCCTTGGTTGTCCAAGGTGACTGGCTGGGCTGGCAGAAGAGGACACACCTTTCCGTTCCTCCTCTGCCAATTCCTGCTGGGTTCTGTGCTGGTTTCCCCTCTCTTGTGACCGGTATGGAAAACGATGCAGGCCCTCAGGCTTAGAGCAGGCTAGTAACTTTTGTGGGCTTGTTGATAATGTTCTACAAAATATGTAGGCAACTGCAACACAGGAACATACCATAAATAGGAACGCGTTCCTCCCACACCCCCAAAAAGGAAAAAGGATCCTGTGGTGAGGGGAATGAGCCCTTTTTTAGGGCAGTACCATTTCTTCCCAGGAACGCTACATGCTCCATCGGACCCTCCCTTTCTTCTTTTCACAGGCCTTAATTCTTCTTCCCAATCTCTGACGATTTATATACCACATTTCAACTTCTTCACAAAATCGTGCCGTGTTACAATTTAATATGTTAATCTGCACAAGTTGTAAAATAGAACCCGCCAATATACAAAGTGAGTCATTAGCAATAGTAATTTCCATTTTAACCCCGCCTTTCCACAAACATTTATGCCCCATGTGGTTTACAGGAAGATAGATAAACAAACAAAGCCAACTCGATAAAACAGTTAAAGTGTATCAAAAAATACACAATTTCAAAAAGCTACAATTAAGACAGTAGAAACATTAGCTTTGGACTTATACAAAACTTTTAAAAGGCAAACTACTAGAACATTAAAAAGCCTGTCTAAACACAGGCACTTGGGATGTGAAGCATCAAACGTATAATTCATTCCAGTATAATGTAGAAATCAGTGCTTGCAATCCAAGTTTGGACATTCAGTGCAGAACTCCGGCCCCTTGGTATGGGCTGGACTTTAGCTAGAATGGTTATACAAAGGTATACAAATATTCAAAAACGCCTCTGACCAGAAGGTCGTATGATATCTAACAGGAAAACCAAAGACACACACAAAGAAGAGACCACACATGTTCACACAACCAACTCACAGGAGCACATTAGTCCAGCCATGTTCAGCCACTCAACTGTTACCTTTCTTAGACAGCCGTTCCACTCGCCGTGCTTCAATCTTGTCGCACTTCCGATACCTGTCAGCCAGACATACATTGTCAGAGGAGAGGAAGAAAAAGAACCACCTCCAAACAGACTCTTCAGCCCAGTGATTCAGAAATACGCCAGGAGGACTCAAGCTTTGGAGGGGACGCGTCTGGACTCGGGGAGAGCACGAAGGGGGCATATTCATAACATGGCTGCCTCAATGGACCATTACGCAGAAACACCCATGGATTGGAGGGTGAATTCTCTAGCATCAGAGTAGGCCTTTTGTGGGGACTCCTGAAAATAAATATGCCAGAGGCTGATATTTTGTTCCGCAGCAATGCCCGCTTCCTGTAATATTTTATCTTAAAAAATCCTTTAAGAAGGCAGGTGGGTTCTGGATGCCTCAGGGTGCCAGAAGCACCTTTTTCCCCACCCCAACTGAGTTCCCAAGTGTCAGCCGTTGGAACTAGTCACACTGGCCAGAGGCCTGTTAGAAGCTAGCCACCAAAGCATCGAGCAAAGCCAGCAGCAGAGCCCTAAGGTCTTCTGCGGGACAAGATGGGTCCATCGGAGAAATGAAATGGGAGACTGGCCAGAAGCAAGAGAGGTGTGTGTCCTAAGGCAGGAGAATAATTACTCCTGTTAAAATTAGGAAATCCACATCTACCAGATGAGAATTTGGACTCATGAAGCTTTCCAGATGCATTGGACTTCTGAATCCCCTCACTGGCTGGATGAGCGTAGAAGCTGAAAATCAACCTCTTGGGAAGACCAGGTTGGGGGAACAATGGCTTATATTTAAACTGAAACCTCTAAAACAGTCTTAAAGTTTCCCAACCTTGGCAACTTTAAGACACGTGTCTTGTTTAAGCATGGTTTGGTTCATGAACCAGTTTGCTGGAATCATACAATGCTCCAAGCCAGTGTTTCTCAAACTTGGCAACTTTAAGAGGGGTGAACTTCAACTCCCAGAATTCCCTAGCCAGACATGCTGGCTGGGAAATTCTGGGAGTTGAAGCCCACCCCTCTTAAAGTTGCCAAAGTTGGGAAACACTGCTCTGAAACCTTTACTGCTGTGGCAAATGCAGTGCCCTGCCTGCACTACTTGCAAACCGCTTTGCTTCCCCCCCCCCCCCACACCTATCAAAAAGAAAAGGGAGTTTCCATCCTCCTTGACAAGTGTATATTTGTCCCATGAGGACTTAAGCTAGGAGCGGACCTTGGGTTCTACTGCAGTGTTTTTCAACCTTGGCAACTTTAAGATGGGTGGACTTCAGCTCCCAGAATTCCCAAGCCAACAGCTGGCTGGAGAACTCTGGGAGTTGAAGTCTACCTATCTTAAAGTTGCCAAGATTGAAAAACACTGTTCTTGCGGATATGCTACGGAGTTGCAAGAGTTTCCTCCAGGGATTATTTTCTCCATCCTACTCTCCTACTGTTTTCATTGCAATCTCTTTGTTTCTCTGTTCCAGGAAGCCCATGCCCAGAAACAGGCTATTTCTCTACTCTAAGGATTGAGAATAAGAAAACAAGGTTGCCCCACCATCTACTCCTTCCTGCCCTATCACAAATATTAATAACAGCTAGCTTCAGAGTCCAAAGACTCACAACAGGCAATAGCCGGTTGCAGAAAAGAATAAGACATTCCTGGAAAGACAAATAGGGAATTTCAGCAGTGAGCTATCACTGAGATGCTGGCAGGGTGAGGTCAGTTCAGCTTCAGGGCATTGAAAAGTGACGCACCACCTACTTAGAGTCAAATTATGACAGTAGAAAAGATGCAGGAAACAAAAGGAAAGGGGTCAGCCAACTCAATCTGATAAGAATTCTGGATGTTTATGACAACCTGTGTGGTGTGGTGGAACTAGTATCTGTTATTTAACTTGTACACCAGTTGCGATACAGATATATAGAGAAAATAACACATCGTGGTTAGATTTCACTACTCTGACCCAACTCTAGCTGCCCTTTTAAAGGGTATTTAAACCTGGATCTCAGAATGTATAAGTGTAGTATAGTGTAAATGTTTAGGATATTAACTCTTTTGGGGGAATCTCATGTTAAAATCCATACTTAATGGAACCTCACTGAGTGACTTTGGCCCAGTCACCTTCACTCAGTCCATGCTGGGATAAAACTGATAGCAGGAGTACTATATATGCCACCCTTTTAGAGGAAAAGCAGGATATAAATCTAACCAAGAAAAATAGACTCCCTAACTGTGTGACTCTCCTCAGATGAAGCACAGCAAGTGACTACACATTTTTAAACTTGTCTTCCCTACCTTAAAGAGCAGAAAGTTGCTTCTGACTGTTGAGACGGGATGCTAAATTTTGCAGTCAAGGCAGAACTCTGTGCTTGTGCTGTAGAATCAGAATTTACAACCCCCTGCCCTTAACTACAGGCTGATTCTTCCTTCTTGGCTTTGGAAAGAACCCTGAAGCCCTGCTTTCTAGTTCTCTGGAAGCATGGAGGGAGTGAATGCGATGGGTAAGTGGCCAGGGCTGGAGTTGGGAACTTCTCAGACACACTCACACGCAGCACTGCTTCTTAGTGTTTGGCCCGCCAAACTTTGGTTTGTCTAGGCAGTTGATGCATTCGCCGCAGTCCTGGAGTCTCAGGCATCCTTTGCACTTCCCACAGCGAGTCATTCGGTTCTTTTTGCCGTGATGAGAGACGTGGCGACGCACAGGGGGTGGCGTAGCCTTAACTGCAGAATCGGCCTTCACTGGCTTCTGGTGGCCACACTCATTCTCAGATGCTGACGAGGTCTCTGTGGAAAAGTCCAAAAGTTAACCTGGCCGTAAACCTGAAGCTGCAATCCCTAATCCTGTAAGCTTCTTTGAACTTCATCCCAGACTAAAGCTAAAATAAACCTATGACTGTTAGCTGACATAAGAATCTGACTTGACAGGTTAGATCAGGGTTCCCCAAAGTGATCAACATCAACCTCCAAGGGTCTTTTGTAACCATAGAGTAAGATGTAACTTTGTAACTATACTGTACTTGTATTTGCCACAAAGAAAATCAGAAGCTACTTCTATTTCTTTTCATTCTTTCTTTTTGCATTTTTTTTCTTTTCCTTTTCTCCTTTTCTTTACTTTATACTAGTTCTTGTTTTCATCTTCTTTTTAAAACTTTTATAAAACTTATATATAAAAAAATATTGACCTCCAAGGGTCAATGGGACTATCCAAGGGGTCGATAAATGGCTGGGGGTCAATAGGTGGTCAATAAACGATGGAAGGTTGATTGGGGTCAATTAGTCTTTTGGGGTCTCTGTACAGCTCCACACCAGTCCCTAGATCTGAAAATGAGGTAGCTAGTGGTAAGACAGTGTTACCCAGCGTAGGATGGTCAGCTGCCAGCAAGAGCGGCCCTGAGTTGTCTCTATTGCTGCTGTTAGTATTCATAGTGCTATTAGTTAAAGTAGTGTTTATAAAATTATATTCATATAATAAATGTTTGGGGGTCAATCAATAATCTGAAACTTCATGAAGGGGTCAATGAGCTGAAATGCTCGGAGACCTCTTGGTTAGAGAAAACCTACCAGATATGTATTTCTATCTTATCCTGGGAGAAGCAAAAGTCTGGTTTGGTTAGACAGAAAACGCCATGGTGAAACTGGGTGGAACAGGCTGAAAAAGGTCCAGTCCAGCCCACATTATAAGACACGCATAAAAGGACTTTTGCACTTACACTTTAGAGTTCTGTTACTAAAGCAAAAGTGCAGAAATTGGAAGTCTAGGAGCACGGACAATGTAGCTTAAGAGAAACCTGGGCAAATTCTTTGAAACTTGTCATGTCTGTTGTATGAACCACAGCACCACACATTCAGACTCTCACCCCATCTGAAACCTACAACAGATAGGAGATCAGCATGGCCTAAGAGCCAGGACCATGAGAGTTAGAGCCCGGCTTTTTAAAAAAAAAATAGCCTGGTTTGGATATGCTTGCAAGGTGTTCCTAACGCAGGCTCAAAAGTGCACTTCCAATAAAAAACTGTCATGAATACAGTCTTCAAAAGGGGGTTGCTAAGAAGTCAACAAAATAGTCCCATGAACAGGATGAACACTATATCTAACTGCAGGGATTGTACTAAGCATATTGCAGAGTCCAAACCTGAGAAGCCACTTATTTCTACATTGCTTTCTCCCTTGTTGCCACCCCCATCCCTATCAAACCGAATCAGAATTCCTCTTCTCCTCCCCAGGACAAAAAAAAAAAAAAAGTCTAAATAAAGCCCATGTACGTATTCCAGTCCTTTTACAACTTCTATGTTTATACCACTCAGGGTTGAATAAGAGCTTTGCCACATGATGTCATTAGCAGACATTACACACTAATATAACCAGGAAACTGATGTCTACCAGTAAGACAGAGAGAGGCCAGAAGGCACAAAGGAAACAGAGTCTTCAGCCAGTCTCTTCCACACACACTCACCTTCTACAGTAGGCGATGCAGCAATCTCTTCCCTCTCCCGCAGAGGCAGGGCGCTGAGGCGTGGCACATCCTCTGGCACCATCGCACGAGATTGCCCTAAGGCCACCGAGGCATGCCGACAAACATGCTTGATCCGAGGGCCCTGCACTGGGGACTCTTGGCCCTGTCAAGAACGTGTAGTAAGAGCTCCCATTATCATGAGTGACAAGCTGGTTCTTCAAAACTCTTCCCCATTCGCCCTGGGTTCATGTATCGTGCTGAACCACGTTCGACTGACTAACCTGTAACTGGCTGGGCTTACACACAGCACTAAGCTACAAACTGTGAACCCAGCCATGATAACCAGGTTCACACCACACGCTAAGCCAAGCATAGCATGTAGATTTCCCGTGCTTTTGTATTTGGGGTCTAGCTGCATTGCTGCAAATCAGTTACCTGTTTTCGAGCCTCTTTTCTGTCTTCTCCTGCTGTTTTGAGGTCTGCAGGCGCCTCCTGCTCAGCTGGGATTTTTGGAGTCTCAAAGGCCTCAGCCTTGACACTCTGGCACCCCTAGGAGGAAGGGATACAAGCATTATAGCCCCCTTTTTAATACTTAATTCCCCAAACAATTCTGCCCACTTCCCAACACAATGGCAGCTCTACAGAGGCACCAATCATTTTCCATGAAACAGAGCATGATGCACACAGATGCGCCCAGGCGTGCAGAGTCCCAAGGGCACAGTAAAATCACACTAAACCATCAACTGCTTCACTATGGCTAATTGAATAAACAACAGATGGCTGTATTCACACAACACTTCAAGCCAAAACCAAACAAAATGTCTCACATGTGTTCATATAGCACATTTAACCTGGTTACTATATTAATCCAATTACAGGGTTTTCAAAACACACCGAACCATAAGCTTATGAAATGGCCAGGATTCAGGCTACATCACAAAAACTGTATCACAAAAACACACTAAAAAACATTTAAATCAGTCATACTTGGCATACTGTATGCAGGCAGCCACTAGGTTTGGCACTGATCAGGTTAAGCATGTTTGATAAAGACAGCCACTATGGTTTAGGGCAATACATAGACCCAACCTCAAAGTAGCTATCGACCTCTAGCCATAGCCGGCAGCCTGCTTCAGTCCCCATTCTCCTCATAACATTTACTGCTCTGAATATCTCAGAAACCTTTTGTTTTCTTTCCAAGGGGGCGGGGGGGGGGGAAGATAAAGATAGTACAATAACCCCAATTCTTTGGATCCTGCACCACCTTGATAGCATTTTGAGCATTAGATCTGCAACATGCTCCACAATAATTCTGTGATCTGCCGCGAAACAGAAGATGCAAATATCAAGACTTCTAACCTGGGGTGCATTAATAGAGTAATTCATCTGTTCTGTACCAAAATGGAACTGTGCTGAGCTCAAGCAAAACCAACAACTGAGGGTCCTGAAGACCACAACACTCCACCCCCACCCCTCTGGACATGGCGTGCCCTTGCTATGATTCCAAAATCCTCACTATTCAACACTGAGGGCTTCTCTTACCGGAATGAATTTGAACTGCTTCTGCTGGTCAATCTTGTAGAGCTGCACCTTGGCACGAGTCAGCAGGCTATAAACTTTATCCATGCTGGATAGTGAGGTTACAATGGACTTGGGTGGCTGCAGAGGGGGCTTCACTTCCTCCAAAGATAGGCTTGCTTGCTCTGCTTCACTCTCTGAACTATCAATTGCTTCCTCTTCTTGCTCCTGCACTTGGATGGATGGAGGCAGAACTCTTCGGATGGCCACCTTATGAACGACCCCAGGAGAGTTGACATCTTCCATGGTGATCAGCTCTTTGCTCTGAGCTTCAAGGGGTCTAGGGACCTCCGTGAAGAGGGGCAAAGCAAGGTGGTTTGTCCTTCCCAGAAGCTTTTTGCCACTGCGGGTCACCAGAGGCTCATTAGGGAGCAGAGTGGCTTCTTGCAACGGCACTGGGGGCTCCCTTCTGACCTCAGGGGAAGCTGGCACCAGGTCAGACTCCTCAGGAGACACAGACAGCGATTCATAGATCTTAAGGTGTGCCTCACTAGGTGTAAACTGGGGGGCCCGCAGCAGGGGAGTTCGCTTGGTTGGGGGGGAAGAGACAGGGGCTGGAGCACTGGGCAAAAGAGATGAATCTTCACTAGGCACCTGAAAGAGAGCCTTCCCCATATCCTTGGGGGACAAAGTGGGGCTGAGTGAGGTCCATCGGAATGTGGGCTCCCGAAGGATGGATCGCCGTTTCTCAGGCAGGGCCAGTACAGTGGAAGTTATGTGGGGAACACTAGGGGAAGATGGGGGTGATGGGGCCCTAGAGGTATCTTTATCAGGAGAACTGGGGGCTGGGGTGTTTAGCTGCTGGGGGGTCCCCTGCAATGGTAACAGAGAAGTTTCCTGCTTGTCTAAAGCCCCATCAGGGACAGGGCTTTCCAAGGGCTTGGATGCCTTCTGCGGGATCTCATCCATAAAGCGACGGGGGGTCCGAATGAGACGAGATGAACGGGCACTCACCACGGGCATGATGAACTGACGAATATTTTTGAGGAAGGTAGTCTTGAGAGCTGGAACCTCCTCAGAGCCAGTGACCCAAGACTGCTGAGCCGTTCCCCCAGCCTCCTCCCTCAGCTTGCCTGGCAACTGTTGAGTTGCCATGCGCCGCCCACGACCCCGTTTCAAACATTGTGCCCTCATGGAAAGGGCAACGCTAGAAGGCTCCTTCTCAGAAAGGATGACTGCTCCATCACTCTGTGGAGAGGGCTGCTGGGGCTCCTGTTTCCAAGATACTTGGTTGGATGAAGGAAGAATGCCACCTTCAGGTATGGAAGGCTTTGGTTCTGATCCAGCGGCCTCTGGTTCTGGGACAGGTGCCTCTGGGGCTGACTCCAGTTCTTGGGCAACTGCCTCCAGTTGCAGCTCTGGTTTTGAGACTGGAGATTTTGGCTGAGGATATAATTCAGGGGTAAGATTCTCTGGCAGCAAATGAGGAGCAGGGGGTTCCTTCTGTTTGGGTTCTGGGGCAGAAGCATCTGACTCTGATAAAACTGCCTCTGATTCAGACACAGACTGGGAGGGAAGCGGGGAGACCTTCTTTTCTGGTACCACGCTCCACTTCCTCTTGCGACCCCTTCTATGGCCATGGGTCTTTAGCCGGACGTGGGTCACCACCAACTGGCCAGATTTATGCCGCCTGGCTTTTGAGAAGAACTTCAGGATGAGCGGTGGTTTCTTCAAAGTTTCAGTGGGCTGAGAAGGTGCACTGATCTCTGCACATGATGAGGGCAGCTGTACATTATTATTAGGCTCTGGGATGGAAGATGAAGTTTTGGTGCTGTCGTGGGGAGGTCCAGGTCTTGCAACAGGTTTCTTTCTGAAGGAGCCCCGTGGTCGGCCTCGTGGCCTAGGTGACACAGTGGAATTGAGAGTCTTCTCTGTTGATGGTGGAAGGAGGAGAGGGGTTTTGGATTTTATTGGGTCAGCAGGTTCTGAGTCAGCTTGAATCTGCTTAGGAAGCATCCTGACAACTTTTGGACTAGAAGCTGGTTGCCGACCCATCCTTGCTGGAGTCCCTTTGGTCCTCTGAAGCAGCTCAGCCAAAGCTTTTACCATACGCTCCCGCTGGGATTCCACAGCCTTTTGCTTGGCCAACCTCTTGGAAAGGGAGTCCTCAGCAAACACCCTCTTTCTCCTGCCATGTGCTGGCAGAGAGGCACCTGTACAAAGAGACAGAAATCCTAGCTGTAAAAGCGACTCCACTACAATGGGCACTCACAAAATTGCTGGTCAACTGCAATTTGCTACCCATGCAGAATCCGCATATCTATAACACTTCGTTACCAGATGAAGATTGTCCAATGTTTCGTCGTGACAGTTCTGTTAATACAGCATTGTGAAATGCACTTTGCCTGATCACCTACAATAAATGAACTGTCTCCAGGTGGCCACATGTTATCCCATGCACACTGTACTACTAGTTGGAAATCTAGTGGAAAGTTCAAAACAAGCTTTCTTTCTAAGAATGAATGATGCAATTTATGAAATTAGAATATCCTAAGAAAACTTATGCTGAGGCTGTGATAACATTTAAACTTCATAAATTAACCAGTCAGAAGGCAGCTGATAAATGCTCTGAACAGCAGACAACTCTGGTGACAAGGGGTCAAGAAAGCAGATGTCAGGAACAGAATCAAAGGGAAAACTCCACATCTGGTAGAGAGCCATATAAGCCGAACCAAACTGTGCCAAAAGTCACAAAAGGTTTTAAAATACTGGGAGTCGTATAAAATTGGAGAGTCTTAGAAGTCTCAGGAGAACTAATAAATGGTATTGGGAATGAATACAAATACTAGTATTGAAGTGTCTTTGGAAGCAACCAGGACATTCATACAAAAAACAGATCCTAGTACTAGACCCACTAGAAAAGCTACTGCTTCAAGGATAATGGTTATAACTAATAGGATTACTGTGCATGGACACAACTGCTGGAGAACAAAAGAATTTCTGGACATGTACTGAACAACATCCTTCCTATGCTGCAATTCCAATTCCAAGGAAGCCAGATTCCATATGTATGTAACAGCAACTAAACTTGTCCTTTAAAGTGATTAAATACTGTTTCTTTAAAAATCTAACTAAGCATAACAATATCAGAATTGGAGACTTCCACATGAAGAATCAAAAATGGACCTACCACATTTCTGAGAAATTCTGTCTGGGGATCAGCCTTTGAAGGTCACAATAGGTACAGAGACTATATTTTGGCTGAGTCCACACATTTTAATCCTAACTTCAAATTGACAAAACACAATATACTATACAGAAAAAAAGAAACTATCTTATGCCTTAGTGTGATAGCTTGGTTCCCACAACATGCTAAATCACAACTATCATATATGACCCACCAACTGGTAGAATGTGCAGGACATTCAAAATTAATTAAAAGCATGAATATCAAATAATGGTTGAGATCTCAGTTCACAAGATTGACACCTATTGCTGATTGCAGTGCTCTTGACTGATACCCCATTAAGTTTTGGGCGAGAACACCAAAAATTCACACGATGTTAAGCTAGAAGGCCAAACTCTCATGAGAATCTTTTTAGTTTGGTCCATGCACAGCTCTAAAGACCATGACCAGCTTTGTCAGACAGGACCCAAACCACCAATCTATGCCTACAAAAATTCCTTACCTCTTTTAGATCTTAGAGCAGCACGCAGTGAGCTTTGAAAAGCATCATCCTCTGAATGGAAGCCCAGGAACTCTTCCTGCCAGGGGAAAGAAAAGTAACCATGGTCATTCCAAGAGAAAGAAAGGGTACTATATTTATCACAGGCAACATGCCTCATTCAGAGCAGATCCCAGATGTGGCCATAGTCACCCCCACCTTCCAGTACTAATGAAACAGGAACAACCTTGGGATGACAGTCCCATTATCTTTGGGAAAAGAATGGGAGAAATATCCCAGGCGCATGCGCATGTACAGCAGAAAAAGTTGGCCATTTTAACACACAGGTCACATTCACAAGTGACAGACTGAACATAAAAGAAGGATCAAGTTGGCAACTCTGCATGGAACCTCATTAGATCCGCACCATCTTTACTATTTATTTATTTTTAATTTAGCTTTGCAAGGCCGCCCAAGTCACAGCAACTGTGCCATGTCTGCCCCCCGAGGCAGAAGCTTGTAATAGCTGAAGATCTGAATGCTTGTGGATTAGTCCTCAGTTACAGAAAGAAAAACTGCAGGCGTCCAGTTTTGAAAATGGAGGGTGAAATAATCCTGGGCCTCAACAGCGAAGAGAAATATAATTCTACAAACAGCCAGAAAACTCATTTTCTTTTCGCCGGTCCTTGTGACCCAAGATAAATCGCTAGATTTCAGACCCAACTGTAAAGCCATACTGGCCACCCTCAAGGTTAAAGCACCTGGGAAACAGATGGCCAAAAAAGTATACTGAAATCGGCTACAGATCCAGCTAAAGATGGCAGGCCTTCTGGAGAAGATCAAGAGGGAAGCAGCAGAGCCGAGGTGATCAGCTTTTTTCTCTTTGAGGCCCATATTCTCTCAAGGTTAAAGATCACATGGTGGAGCAGTCAAACCCAGCTGTTTGCAGGGTCAGAGAGAAAAGCGGGCAGGAATATTCCCCTCTCCTTTCCCTTCAACTTCTTTCTCCTCTTTTTCTCTTAATGCTCTGGGAGGCAACTGAGGGAAGGGAAATTCTTACCAGAAGTCCAAACGGATCAATGGCAGTCAATTTCAAAATTAAGCTGACTGCTTATACGTTGCCTCCTCCCAAAGGCACCAGACTCCCTATTCCCATTTGTGCGTTCTTTGTGGATTGCTGCATTTTCTTACATTTACAGCTGTAATGCTGACAGCTGCCCCAGCTGTTTCTAAATACAAACTTATTCCTTCCATGATCCCAAGATGCTGCTCTTGAAAGTCCACAGCAAACAGGACAGCGATGGCGACGGCCAGTTGCTGCAAGCTACACACCAGACCTTCATCTCCAAAACAGATGCATTAACCAACAGCAGCCCTCTCAAGCTGGTGACCCCTGGTAATTGGACTACAACCACCAACATGGTCATTCAGGGGTGATTTGAAAACAGGAATAGGCATAAAACTGAGCCGTGCCCAGCTAACAAACGCTTCCAACTTTTCTCTCCCACTTGCTCATTGGATCCGAGTGCCGAATGGAGCTTATTATTCAGCAGGGGACAGAAAGAGCTGTCAGCATTTTTTTCTTGCGAGGGTCATGGGGATCACTTGAAAAACAAACACAGGCCACACAGAGGACTACTGCAGTTGAAAGCACCAGTCGAGAAATGAAAGCCTACCCTGATGATGATGCCAGAAAGAAGCCTGTCTTCCTTCTGCAACCATTTGGGAGCACTTAGAATGCCCGAATTGCAGGGTTTGGGAAAACAAAGGCAGGCAAGTTGGTTCAGACTTCTTCTACAGCTCTCTTCACCCCTTGTAGCCTCCAAGCAGAGAAGGTATGAATGGCTCCCTTTGGGACAAGGCCGAGTCCTCAAGGAAGTATGAATGCTCTTTCGGGGGAATTGGTGGGAAAGGCTGAGATCAAAACAAAGTGCAAGTTGTAGGATTGGGGATGCCCAAAGATGTTCTCTGCCAAGGGCTTGCTAGGTAAGTGGTTCCAGCTCTTACTCTCTTTCTCCATTTTACAAATAAAGGAATAAGCCTGCTGCCTGCTTCACAGAACAATTGCAAGAACAACAAAACCCTAAAGCACTCAATTTAATCTCCATTTATTAACATCTCTTCCAAACATTTGATCTGACCAAGGGAAAAAAAGAACCAAGATCAGACTCTGTAAAGCAGGGTTCCTCAACCTTGGCAACTTTAAGACGGGTGGACTTCAACTCCCAGAATTCCCCAGCCAGCCTGTAAAGGATCTATTCTTAGATGCCAGGACCCTCGGGATAGGTTTAGGATGCACCTAAAGGATACAACTTCTGCATCCCAGTGTATCTCCTGCATACGGCTGCCATGAATTCTTAGAGGAAAATATGACATTTGGGGAAAAAGTTGTCAAGGGAGGAACATCTGCCTTCCACCGTGACACAAAGGTGGCTTGTTTCTCCCCAGATGATGCAAAATATACGGGAGCAAAATTTCTGGTTCCTAAAGGAAACTCCTGAAAAAGAGTTAGAGGAGATGCAATATCTGTTGATCTCAACCTTCCCCATTGAATCCCCTTCTCTCCCAAGTCTCCAGTTTCCATACCTCACTGAAGACTCTGCTTCGCCCAAAATGCAGCTAGGCACATGTCCATCCGTACCTTTTCTGCTCGAAAGCTAGAGAAGCTGATGAGGGCCATGGGAAAGGACTGAAACTAGCTACCTGTATTTCTGTCGCCAACGCCTTTTTAGCTCAGGAGGAAACAACTTTTTGGTAAATAGAGACTGCACCAATGATGATGATGATGGTGGTGATGAAGGGCAACTGGAGCCTGTAAAGCCAGGATTAATATATCACAATGTCACAGTAGTGGACCAGGCTGAGTTTTCTCATTTGCGGGACAGGGTTGTGCAAAACTTTTCAGAGTCAAAAGGTTTTGAGTCTGAAATGCCGTATCTAATTTGTGTAAGTAAAATTAAAGAGAATTGTGGTTGTTGTGTTTGCTTTATTTTTTTTTCCCTTTAAAACTATGTGCTATCACAGATAGAACCCAAATATTACATATAATACGGCCTTTTATCTGAATAAAACAGTTCAACTGAGAACTGCAATTGAGAACTGCATACATGGATCTGACTGAAGTAAACGGGTGACAGAGAAATATGAACTGCATTTTCTTTTAGTTTTGCCTTTTACTCTATTATGTTATTATGGACTTATTGTCTTCTGTATTCTGATATGGCTTTGCAGCTAATTAATTCATTATTATTATTATATTATTATGGCCTAGCATACAGAACAAGTTAGGTCTGGCTTATTAAGCTACAATGCGCACACAGTGTGCTTGGGCAAATAAATGAATAAAGTAATCATATATGTTTGGCATAATATTGTCTCTGCACCAGGGATTATGAAGAAACAGATTTATAAACCAGAGATCACTGTTATCTTACAAAATCTGGTTTTTTAGACACATTTAACCATAATCCCAGCTTCTGCTGTAACACTCAGCTGTGTAGGATATTCACCCACTCATGGAGAGGAAATGAATGAATGGGCTGTGTGGCACAATGCAGATTAATAAACCAGAACTCTTGGTTTATTCTTTTGTTTGGGGCATGCATATGAAATGATTTTGTTATATTTATATTCCATCTTTCTTCCCTACTGAAATTCAAGGCAAGGTGCAACACATATGCAGGTATTCTTACTAAATACCAGCAAGATAGCTGGGTTAGGACTCAGCTCAGTACTTGGAGCAATTTTAGCTCACAGAAAGCTCTTAAGAGGAATCAACCAACTTTTCTATAATCAGATGATAACTTAACTGTACCTTGTTCAGTTGCAAGGTTTTGCACCTGTTCAAGGTGCAAAGGTCATGCTTGCCCCTTCACAGGTAATGCTGTTAAAAGCCTATAGCTTTGCGGGTCCATGGATAGATTTCAGGGGGATAGGGAAAAATTACAACTTTATTTTATTTTATGCATTTAGATACATTTTTCTGAGAAGGACCTGTAGGTTTTACCAGGCTCTCAAAGGGGTCCCTGGAACAACAACAACAACAACAAAGTTAAGAACCCCAGTTCTACAAGTACAGAATGTTCATAAATATTACATATTTCAATGCACCAGCTTATGAAGATCACCTTGTACATGCATGGCTGACACTCCAGCAGAGCGCTAGCCCAGCCTCCAACCCTGATGCAGCACAAAGAGGGATAATGCAAGGAAGGTTCAATAAAGTTCTCTCTTGCATGCATGCCTGAGCTGGCACAGGCTGCTGAATGTCTCAACCCATTCATGTTTTTGAACTTTTATGCATCTCGGAAATGGAAAAAATAAGCCCAAGACGACGAAGAATACAGAGGCAAATAGAATCTATCCATGTTGGCCAGAATTAATGTTGTTTGTACAGGCTAATGAATGGATGAATGGATTAAAGACAGTCTGTTATTTAGCATATTTTATTTAAGCACCGGAAGGGAAAGAAATTAAGAGGGAAAGGTATTCCCTAGCTTCTGTCTGATATGGTTCTCAAAACACATAGCTGCAAACTGCAAAAGGTTCGACACTTAAAGGAAGAATGTTGTTGAGACAGTCTTCAAACTCACATGGATGAATGTTTCTGAAACCTGTCATAATAAGAGTTGGTACCAAGCACCTTCTCTTCTTCCAGAAATATTCATATTACTCAGCACCATCATAACTACCAGGAGGAACATACTAGAGGGTAACTAAAAATGTCAGGCAAACTCTATTTCAATCAAAACTGGCTAGAATGAAATAGCCATTCACCTGGCTGTCTGTGGACAACAAGAAGTTCTCCCCAGGCAACTAGGACATAAAACTTTATTAACTGAAAGAGATGTGCGTTGGGTTTCCTTTGCTTGGGGTTTCTTCTCTTTTAGGCATGCATGGATAAGATGCAGCAGTAAATACTGGTAAATATGTATTCCTACCAGGCATTATTTATTATGTTTCCAACAGCTGAAAGTTGGGTTTGTGTATTTCATTCTGCAAAAATTCTAAAATACAGCAAAGGCAAAAGTTGTAAAAGGCAAAGAAGCATGGAGTGACTGTATGTAAAGGAGAACAGATGAATTCAAGCAATGAGATAGGAGAGACTCAGCAGTTCTAACCTCTGGATGAATTAAATTATTGCCTCAAAGTTCATTTGGTTTGAGTCTTGAACAAGCATCACCAAGACATCTTAGAACAGTTCTTATTCCCAAGAGTTGCAAAACAAGAAAGCTATTCTTGAGATACCCATTGCCACCCATTTATAACCACCTTGAGGAAATATAAAATGCATGTAGGTCCTGTCATATACCACAGCAAAACAGATGCTCACACATTTCCAGTAGAAGAGGAATGGTACAAAGAAGTATGGAGATTCAGTTGCCACTGATGCTACATTACCAGCAACGTATTTCATGAAGAGCTGGTAGGTTATACCTATTTGGGTGATTTTGGGGAGGCGGGGGAGGGGAGTAAGGATCTTAATAGTCATATTTTAGGGATTACTTATACTTGTAGGAACCAGCGACTTTACGCCCAATTGTAAACACAATGAACGTTTCCGCTTTTCTCTGCATTACCTGTAACCTTGACTGTGATGAACTGGGAGCTTGTTAACAGAAAATCATATACGTCCTTTATAGTCCAAACACTATTCCTTACTAGCTCTGCAGCTTTCAAACTTGCTTTCCATATAATCTGTCCATCCAGGATCACTTTTGCCTTGTAATAGATTCTGAGGTATATTCTATAGTCCATGTCATTCACACGGGATGCCTTCAAAACCTATTTTGAGGACTTTAAAACAGGAGCGGACAACATTTTGATGGTTGGGAACTATAATCAGAATTTTTTAGAAAGATGCAGTGAGTGGAATGATGATGAAGCACTAATGATGATGAAGAGATAAGATGTTTTGGGGAGTTTTTTCAGGTTGATATAGTTAGGATATTTTTTTTCCTTTGCTGTTTTTAAATATGTTAGGCCTACTTAAGGCTATATACTGCAGTGTCCAAGCATTTCCTACATCATAAGGCTCACAGGATGCTCTGGGGACTGTGAAAGGATTTCAGAACTGCAAGCAGCGCTAGAGTCACAAGTCGATGGCCCTACCCTAACTGGACCCAATGCCTGACAACTAGTCATTTTACATCACAAGGTTGAATGTACCCTAGGATAGAATTCTGGTCCTCAGGGACTGTAGCTTGGGTGCATGTGGTAAAATATATGTCCTGAGGTCTAGAATTCTATCTTAGAATGTATTCAACCCTGTGACATAAAATGTATAATTGACAGGCAATTGGTTGCAATGGAAAATGTAACTTGTAAGAAAAATATATATACCATTATTGATGGAACTCCCATTAAGCCTGCTTGGACTGTAACTCAAAAATTACATTAGATCAACAGAGACAAAGAACAATTGAACCTTTCAGTTCCCAAGGTCTACATACTTGTTTACACTGAGTGAGGATCATGGCAAGAGCTATCGGCAAGGAAAGGACAAACCCCCCCAAAAAGGGGGGGGTAAGGGAGAAATTATAGAATAAAAGCAAGCATGGCATGGAAAAAGTAGATAGAGAAACACTTTTCTTCCTGTTGCAATAGTCAATTCAATGAAGCTACATGCAAGGAGATTCAAGACTACTCAAAAAAGATACTTCTTTGCACAGTCTTAATTAAATTATGGAATGTACTAGCCACCAGATGTGATGAATGGCTATCAATTTAAGCATAAAAGGGACTATGACCCTTCACAGTAGATTGGGCTGTCAATTACCGCTAATTCTGACAGGTATATTATTCTCCAAAATCAAAGATCATGCCCTAAGTAGCAGTTCTTAAAAATGAACAATACAACTGGCACCCATGTATTCTGTTTGCAAGTTCTCCATATTCATTGGGTTGGCTACTGTATGATGCAGAATGGTGAACTAGATGAACCTTGTAGGCCTTCTCTTAAGAGGCAAATGCTTGTTTTCAAATTTACCACAACTGAGGTTAACTACCTGCATTCTAATTTTCACCAACTCTGAATGGGAGTACAAAGCCTTCTAATGTCTTCTCCTTCCCAGGCATGATCAACCCAAACTGTCACTTTACAAATCTACTCACCCCTTGTTCTCTTTTATGCTATCAACTAGATGTCGAGTGCTAAGGGAGAAACTACTTTCTCCACTGAGTAGCCTACTATTATTTGCTTCTCTAGCAGCACTCCAAGTTGGGAACAGGGATTGGGCTTAAGGGCCCAACCACTGCAGTCTTCTCATGCAGGCCAAAGGGCATCACTAAGGACCAGGCCAGCCTTCACGTTACACCCAAGTGACAAAATCAAAGGAAGAAGAAAAGCCTTGGTGACCAAACCACCTAGCAGGGCCCCCACAAGTGTGGCTTTAGAAATATGAACACTGCACATCTTGTCTTTCAGGAAAGGCATGAGGTAGCTGAAAAGAGAGCCGTGCTTGCAAGTATTTCATCTGGGACCGCAGTGAGCATGCCTGTTGCAGCAGGTGATGAAAGTGGCTTCACATGGGGCTCTGCAAGCTAGACAATCTGTCTTGGTCTGCCACGGTAGGTCTGAGATCCCTGTCCATCCTAGAACATAAAGCATTCCATCTTAGGAAGCAGCGACCCATGCCAAACAATTCTCAAACCTTTTACTTATGGCCTTGTTTCAAAGGCCACAGAGACTTTCTGTTAGGACTGATCTCCTTAGCTTCTTCTAGAAGACTAGGTGCTTGATATCTCCAGGCCTCTAAAACTTGTCAGGGAGCCATAATCCATCATTTTGCAATCAGCGACAGCAACCAGTCCCAAGTCAAAAAACAACTGGCAAAGGCCTGTTCTGGTGTGCTGCTTCCAAGGGGGGGAAAAGACAAGTTGCAAATATTCTGGGGTGATGCCAACCAAACTGAGATGGGGAAACCTTACATATTGACTGGATGATTTCAGTCTGCAAGTGGAACTCATGACAGAAAGCTCTTCCATGTCAATGCATCTCTTCCAGGGAGAGAGGATATCCCTCATCTCAGTTCCAATCTCAGCTTCTGCTAAATGTATTTGTCCATATTGTCCTGGATTAAGAGTATGGAAATGCAACTCATATGCAAGGAGCTGCCACAAATGCATGAAAGTCAAGCCACCATCCAGCCATTACTGGCATCTTTCTAGACATTTCCAGCTACCTCGATGCTCCCAGGTAACCCTTCAAAGTTCCTGGGAGCAACTGACAAAACCTTACTTCAAGGAAACCTCTAGTCTTTCAGGAATGGAGTGATTTTCTTAGACGCCTGCCAGGAACTGCCAAGCTGCTTTGTAAGAAGCTGTACGAGAGGACCTCTCTGGTTCAGCTAGTTCCTCCAAGGATCAGGATACATGAGGATGGAGGAGGAGAAACCCTGTCTGGCAGGTGACTAGTGCCCTGTTCAGAGAGTAACTCAGGAGGATCCAGGAAGGAACAAAAGCAACGAATGTCTGAAAGCACCACACCCCCAGCTAGCCAGGCACAGGCCCTCCCAAAGAGCCACCTTCCTGTTAAAGAGCACCTAGAGCAAAAGGGAGAACAGCTGCCCACAAACAACAAGGGCTGGAAGCAAACCCCTCCTCCACCTCTCCCCCAAGGAGAACAGCATCTGTTCACCATGGCTACCCCACCACACCTGAACTAGTTGCATGCGCCATTCCAAGAGGCACAAAGGGAGGAGCGGGCTTGACAGCAATCGGGGCACAAGCCCCAGGATGCTCCCTGCCAGCTGCAACCCTGAGCCGGGTTTTCTTGGGAAGCAAAGCACTCCCGGGCTCGACTGCACGCCCGGACGGGCACGTTTAAGGCCGGCAGCTGTAAAGCCCTGCGAGGACCATCCGGAGCACTTAAAGCAGCCAGCAGGGTCACTTCTCCTTCGGAGCCCGCCGTGCAAGGCGGCAGCGCCAGTCAGCTGGAAACACCCCCCCCCGCCGCCCCTGAGCGAAGAGCGCGGCAACCCACGTGCAGGAGACGCGGCCCGGGTCAGAACCGGCTCCGGCCCGGCGCCCGAGACCCGCGGCGGACGGGCTGCCGACCTTTCCTGCCCGGACCGGGCGGCGCGGAGCCGCCGGCCCCGCGGGAACCCCCCGCCCGAGCATCGCAGCCCGGCCACTGCGGATCTCCCGGGAGGAGACGCCCGGCGGGCGGGCGGGCGGGCGGGGGGAAGCAGCGCGGCCGCACAGGGGAAGGGTCCACCCACCGCCCCGCCGCGTGCAAGGGCCGCCCCGCCCGGCGACGGAGAGCGCGGGCCCCGTGGCGCCAGGGCCGCCCTCCTTGTCAAGGGGCCGCCCGCCGCGGGAATCTCACCGGCTCCTCCTCGCCGCCGCTGCTGCCGCTGCTGCTGTCCCCCAGCAGGCCCTGCAGGCGGCGCCAGCTCCGGCCGAGGCCCAGCAGGCTCCCCAGGGTGGTGTCACCCGCCGCCGCCGCCGCCGCCGCCACGGCCCGCTCGCCCTCTCCGGAGGCGGCCCAGAGCAGCAGCTGCGGCGCCAGCAGCGAGACCCGCGCGCGGCTGCCGGCCCCGGCTCCCCGCGCGCGGCACCCGCCGGGCCGCCCCGGAAAGCGGCCCCGCGGCACCGAGGCCCAGGAGGAGGAGGAGGAGCCGCTGCCGCCGCTGCCGCCGCCTCCTCCCGCCGCAGCAGCAGCCGCCGCCGCCGCCATCTTTAAACACTGAGAGGAGTCTAGGGGGCCGGGCCGCCACAATAACAATCCTCCGCCAGCGCCTCCAGCTCGCGGCGCGAGGCAGCCTGGGAGTCCGAGTCCCGCGCCAGGCGGCTCTGCATGGAGAGAAAGGGGAGGGCGCGAGACGCGGGGACCGCGGTTCCCGTCGGGCGCCGCGGGCCGGAAGCGTCCGTCTGACGTGGCTGCGGATTGTGGGAAGAAGAGTCCTCGCTGGAGCTTGGCTCTCTGCAGTCCGGCTGAAGCCGTGACAGAGGGAAACTAAGTTTCCCATCGGGCACCGCGGCCGCATTCGAGCTGAACAGCCCTTAGGCATGGTGGACGATTGAGTCGGGTGTAATGGTCGCTCGCCTAGGAAAGAGAGAGAGGGAGGTCGGAGGATCAGCTAGAACGTCTGTGCAAGGAATAGAATTCGGGGTTCGCCTGGGCTTTACGACGCAGAGCATGACTGCTCTCCCCACGAACTGTTGCAAGAGGGCTCTTTTAAACAGCTAATGGGAAGTGAATCTCCTTTGCGTTCAGGCGGAGATGAGGCTGCAGCACTACAGCTCCCAGGATGCAGCGCGCGGCCCGATTCCCGTTTCCGTGCATGCTGGGAGCTGCAGTCTGCGACGCCGCTCTCTGCCGGACGGGCGACCCACGCAATGCAAGCATCCCGGAAAAGGCCCTGAAAGTCCTCCCTTGGCAAGCTGCGTGCGGGAGTCGGTTTGGCCCTGCGATCCAACCGGGTCGTGGCGGCTGCGAAGGGAAGCCGAGCCCCGACCCTCCGCTCTTCCACTTGACGGGGCACGCTTGAAGCCGCGCGTGCCTACAAGTCCCAACCAGCTGTGCGCCTCAACGCTTGCCAAAGTTTGAGAAGAATGAATGAAGACCGCGCATCAGTCTAGCATAAACGATCGCCGTGCCCTCCCCGGGCACCTTCCGAGTTGCTCCCAAGAGAAGAGGGAGGGCGGAGACGTGTCAGCTCTCCCATGGCAGGGCTTAAGGCTATGTGCAAAATGACCAGGAAGTAGGTAGCCCCCACATAAAAAGATCTAGGCCAGTGTTGTCCAAACTTGGCCACTTTAACGCTGGCTGGGGAAATCTGGGAGTTGAAGTCCACTCATCTTAAAGTGGCCAAGTTTGGACAACACTGATCTAGGCATTCAGACGAAATCAAAGACGACCAGCAAGTGCCCCAAATCATTTTGGGAGCATGAGAAAAGCATCGTTATGATCAACATAGAGTTCAAGCTGAAGGTTTATTATTCAGACTGGCTGACATTAAATTAAGAAGACTGCTTCTGCCACCATATTTTCACCTTGTGTCACCCCTTTTGGCCTGTGACTGCTACTTAATGCAGTTACATTGTAGTCTTTCTTAACAAGGATCACAATGTTGCGCACAATGTATGCACACAAACACAGGCCTAGTTCAATACTCCCTTCTCTAAAGTCTTATTTTGTAGTGAATGTAAATTGTGTCTCGTCAGTTACAGTGCAATTAGTCCAAATAATTTGCACACATCTGCAATTGTGTACAATGAGGGTTACTGCCAAGTAAGAATACAAGGATTCCAGCTTTTCAGTGGAAAGCAGTGAAACAGATGAAATTTATGTTTCACTTTTCAAAATGGATATTTGATTTTCTAAGACAGCATTACAACCGAGAAGTAATAAATGTTAAGCAGCCAACCCTGGGGAAATAAAGTTTTACTTAAGAAAATTAGTATTGGAAGTATTTGTCAGATCAAGTCTGGAAAACTTTCAGTGGAAGAAATTTTCCAGGGTCAACATTTTCCACATCAGACATTTGGCAGTTTCAAAATTGTATGATGTTTGTTTGTTCAAGTGATAATTTTAAAAAATTGAGAAGCAGTGATTTCCTGGTTCTCTCTTCCTAATGTAACCAAAATATGTATGCAAGCTATGAATATTGAGTTGAATATCCATATTGGAATCATACCCTTTGCACAGAAAAGAATTCCAATAGCTTTTTTTTCCAAAATAATGTTCCAATTCAAAATTTTCTAGAAGACCCACATCTCTGAGACTAACCCCCACCAGTAGCTCAACACACAATCTGCAAAACAGGAGCAACCCAATGAGATATCAACAGCTCCACCAAAAGAAAGCCCTCTCACTTCTATGGGGGATGGTTGTAGTGGCCAACAATTCTTACCATGAGGAGGTTTCTCCCCATATAATCAAAATATACTTCCTTGAAAACCCACCCAGTTAGTCTTTAGCTGGTACCTCAAAGGAAATACCACAGGCGAATGCCTGTAGGGACGGTGCAGTTTAGGACTTGGGAGCAATTGCAGGCCTCCATTGCTCTAGGAGGCTGCTCCCCAATACTGCAAAGCTGACTTACCACATTTGAGTAAGCGAAATATCCATCTCAATGGATATCCCTATGACCATCTCAAGAGCCCCCCTGGCCATCAAGCCACGAAATCTAAAAGAAAAACAAGTCCACTGGAGTTGAGCGGCCAATACATTTAAATAATAATAATTTTTTAAAAACAAGCAAATGGGCCATGGGCAGCCTCTACTAGAGATGCTAGTATGAAAGAGGCTGCTGCTGCTTCTGCTTCCTCTTCTTCTTCCTCTTCTTCTGCTTCTCCTCCTCCTCCTATTATATTTTTATCCCACTTTTTTTTTAATATATAACTCAAGGGGGCAAACATACCTAATACTCCTGCCTCCTATTTTTCCCCACAACCACCACCTGTGAGATGGGTAGGGCTGAGAGCATATAGTCCAGGAGGAGCCACCCCCCCACCCCGACAAAGGCCTATTCAGAACACTTCCTATCATTAGTTTAAGAAAAATAGGAGGATGTTGGCTGGGGATGGATGAGCTTCGAGGGACTGAATTCCCACATTCGGCAGGCGGCTGGACTAGATGGTCTTGAAGTCCCTCCCTTCTACTTGCAATTCTTCACAAGGAATACCATATGGCGTTTTGCATTAAGCAGCGGCCTCAGTGCAGAGCCCCACCTATGAAAGAGCCTCGATTCCATGTGCTTTAAGAAGTGGCTGTAATCTTCTAGGAGCATCGCATCGCTGCTTTAATAAGGATTAGTGCCAGAGAGGAGGGAGGAAAGAAAAGGAAGCTCTCCAGCTGGCCCTATGACTCATGTTTTGCAATTCTGCATTTAACAGGAATTACTTAGGTGGCAACATACTGCCACACAGGCTGTGCTTGCAGGAGCTCCCAGCCATGGTGGACAGAAACACGGCTTGTGTGGTTGACCTGTTTTTGGACATGCAGGACAGCCTGGAACATAAACACATCACCGGACTTGGAAATTTTTCTCAGCCTCAGCAACTTTAAGAAGTGCGGCCTTCAACTCCCAGAATTCTGGCTGGGGAATTCTGGGAGTGGAAACCCACTCAGGTTAAAGTTGCTGAGCTTGAGAAAACACTGCCTCAGCTGAAATGTGGTCAGCTGTTGGTAGTTCGGTAGATCCTACAGATCCAACTAGTTGGGGCTGCTTGGTGTGGTGAAGTCGGTAAGGCGATTAAGCCATGCTTTGATTAAACCACAGTTAGACAAACGTTAGCTTAGCCAATGGGAAGGCTCACCTCCTGCTGAAGCAAGGAGAGGGTGGTTTACCCCCTCAGCGGCTGGGAGGGCCGACGCAGCAAAAGAGGGGCAAGCGGAGCCCCCCGAAAACGCAGCGGGCCGTCGAGGAGGAGGAGGCCGCTGCCAGAGGGAGGGCTCCGCAGAGCGCCCAAGGCCGGGCCCGACGGAGGCTGCCGGCCGCGCCCGCGCGCTTCGCCCGCACTTCCACGGGCGACTGTCGCCGGCGGCGGGGCGACGCCTTGCAGCAGCCGCTCTCGCCGCGGGGCGGGGCGCCAGCGGCCACGGGGTCGCGCCAGCCCGGAGCGAGTGAATCGGGTAGGAGGCTGGCGGCCCCTTCGGCCGTAACCGCCCCTTCCCCCCGCCCCGCCCCGCCGTCCCTCCCGGAGCGAGAGACCGAAAGTGACGCCTCCCCTGCGCTTCGCTCGCTCCCCGCAGAAAATGTCCGGCTTTAGTTTGGATCTGGGGCCCGCCAAGGAGCCGCTGGGCTTCATCAAAGTCCTGCAGTGGGTGAGTGAGCGGTCGCGGCGGGAGGCGGTGGCCGGGAGGCGACGCAGCCGGGGCGGCGGGGCCTCCGCAGGATGCCGCGCAGCACGAGCCGCCCAGGGCCCGCTGCCTCGGCCCGGAGGGACGGAAGGAAACGAAAGGAGAGGAGGGCACCGGAGCGTGCAATCCAGGCCCTGCGATTTCCCGCCGGGCCCGGGGGGGGGATCGGGCCCGGGGGAGGATCGGGGGTGCTTTCGGGGTGGCATCCCACTCCCCCTCGTCCCGAGCAGGATCGGGCCAGCTTCCCCCCTGCCCGCCCTGCTTGCACAGCTGAGCCCCGTTGCCTACATTTTTTCCTGGCTCCCACCCCTTCCTTTCCTGTTGTTCCCCCCCCCCCGCCCGATTTATAAACACAGGCGTGGCCTCCGGCCTGCAAAGTTGAATGCTTCGATTCCTTCTAGGAAACGTGTGGCTTTCCCACACCCTGATCCTCCGGAGGTCTATTTTTGGGCGTTTTTCCTCTCCCCCCCCCCCCCCCACATAGTTCTGCTCTCTTCGCCCGCGAGCCACGTGCTTCAGGCAGGGAATCTGCGGCGAGCAGTCCCGCGATCGCAAAGGGTCGCTCTCCAAATCCGCTAAAAATGCTGGATTTTGCTTCCTCTGCTTCCCCCCCGCTCTCCAAATCCGCTAAAAATGCCTGAATTTTGCTTCCCCCCCCCAGCCCCACGACTGGCGTCTTCTCCAGGAACACCAGATCCAAAAGGCCCGTTCCGTGCTGCAGGAATCCTAAACGGTCTGGGAAATGGGATCTTTGGGGAGGAGTTTTTGCAAGGGGACGTTACCGTGTGGGGTCAGATCCAGGGGCTGTGGGAGCTTTCCCAGAAGGTTGGGGCTTTCCCAGAAGAGAAGTCGGTTGACTTCGGTTGTGTAAGTTTGTTCTTAGGGAAAGGAGCAAAATGGCACCTCTGTATTGCTTCCAGATGGCGTCCCTTGCAAGGGAACAATAGCACTTGTTGGTAATTCCTGTACTCTGATTTATTGATAAAAGAGTTCTGGAGTGACGGCTGGCTATTTGACTGCAGGGCACAACAATTTCCATCAGTGTTTTTCAAACTTGGCCACTTGAAGATGCCTGGACTTCAACTCCCAGAATTCCCCAGCCAGCATGGCTGGCTGGGGAATTCTGGGAGTTGAAATCCAGGCATCTTCAAGTGGCCAAGTTTGAAAAACACTGGTTTAGGTATATAGATGGTTTGTGGGGCAGGATGACTGGTTTGGTGATTTTTTAAACTGTTTTCAGTGTTTGGATTCTGGGAAAGGAAGCATTTGAATATTAAGGGAATCCCCAAGGTTCATTTCTTTGAGAATTGGGGGGCATCGTAAACACAGACTCTCCCAGAGTACAGTTGACACCATCAGAGTCTTTAACATTATGCTGTATTATAGTTCATCTTAGTTAAACTGTTTAGCAGAAAGAACACTCAGATGATCAGTTCTCCCTACAGTCTTCCGGAAAAGTAGACGGGGTAGCACGTCCCAGTGCTTCCCTGTGTAAACATCAAACAGGTGCACCAAAACCTAACATGTTCTTACAGCATCTTTGGAGAGCTATACAAGTAAGGCTCTTCAGAAAGGCATTTGGGTATGAGTAACATCATGATACACCCAAATACTGAAGGATCAGATGGTTGATCATTGCTTTGATGGGATTTTAACATTATATTAATTCCATAAGCCTTTCAAACGGAGTAGGGTAGGGACTGTAGTAATTCAGAAGTGCTATCTCAGAGGAGCATGGCTACCCTCCTGAGATCCTAGATTTATGTTGAGCCTGGTCCTCCATGATGTGAATTCAGGTCCCTTTCAGCCCCATCTAGTGTGGCTAATGGTGTGGACTAAACTGGCTGGGGCTAATGGGAATTGCAGTCCAACCCTTTTGGAGGGTGCCAACACTCTCAACTGGCTGAGAGTAATCAGAGCTGAAGTCCAGCATGGATGATGGGGGCCTTTCCTGTCTTCCCATGGCCAAGTCATGATGGGGATGGTCTTTTTCAATAAATTGGAAGGCACATGGTTAGAAAAGGTAGAGAGGTAGATCGTAAATTAACTGTGTGGAATTAGGAGTGATCTAATGGGAAGAAGCAGTGGGAGATGTTTCCTACTCAGGGAGGGTTTGCATCTGGGTACGGGAAGGACTTTTTAGACAAAAGCATTGTTTAATTTAGAGCAGTGTTTCTCAACCTTGGGCGGTCTAAGATATGTGGACTTCAACTCCCAGAATTCCCCAGCCAGCATGGCTGGCTGGGGAATTCTGGGAATTGAAGTCCACACATCTTAGAGTGGCCAAGGTTGAGAAACACTAATTTAGAAAGTAAACTGTGATGCACTCTAAATCATGATGCTGATTTAACAAGGGCTGATTTGCAATGGGTTAGCTTTGTTAACAGTATGGGGGGGCGGGAATTAAAAAACACTGAACAGGAAATGGAAAAGTGGTTTGATAGTACTCTTATTCTGACCTTCATGAGATCGTGTTCATCATGAAGTCTCATGTGCATAAAAGCAGTCACTCCATAGCAGGAAGCTTGGTTGGGCTGTGCTTGCACTGTATTGTTTCACTAGAGTAGTGTACTGATTAGACATGGGTGGTGCCTTCCAGCTGTTTGTTTGTTTGCTCCAGGAGTGAAGCACAACCTTTTTCACACTTGAGGTCTGCTCTTGAAATGCTAAATTGTATCAATAGTTGATGGTATCAGAGAAAAACGCATTTAAGGTGATTTTTCATCAAGGGGCTCGTGTTGTTTCTGACTCTTGTCGTGTATTTGTGCTGTCACGTGCGAGGTTACCATCTGGCACCAATGTTTAGAGGTAATTTTGGGCTGCAGTGAGAGACACACACCTGGATTGTAACCCACCAGGGTGACCGCCAATCACAAATAGGAGGAAATGTAATCAAAAATACCTGCAGGGCACCAGGTTGAGTTAAGCCAGTGTTTTTCAACCTTGGCAACTTTAAGGTGTGTGGATTTCAACTCCCAGAATTCCCAGCCAGTGTGAGTTTTACACTGAGCTAAACTATTTGAAAAAGATCAAGGCTTGATTGTATCTTTCAAGTCTGTGATTCTAAGTGGGCCGTTTCAGATTACTTCTTATTAAATCCAGACATGCTTTCCTTCTTCTGAAATGTGAATCATGATTATTTTCAATGGGATTAAATATGACTGCATCCAGACCATTGTATCACCTTCTTATCTTCCCTTGTAGCCTGTTTTTGAGGCTAAATGATAGTGGGGGGGAGCCAGTTAAGCCTTCTCGGGCTCCTTAAAGAAAGCACAAATTTCTAAACATAATATGGACCCTGTTGTATTTTTGGAAGCGGCATTCCTTTTTTCTCATGGAAAAAAGGAATGCCTCTTCTGTGGCGTTGCTTGTCATAGCAAGCAAATATTTTTATTTATATTTATTTATTAATCAAATAATCAGATAATATAAGCTGCCAAATTGGTGACCCCTTTGTTTTTTTTTTAATAGTATTTTATTGAAATTTTTAAGATTACAAAGTTAAAAGTTAGAAATGAAAAAGAAAATTGAAAATACAAATTATAAAGAAAAGGAAAAGAAGAGGTGAGATAAAGTAAAAGAAAAAGAAAAAAGACATGAAAAATAGATAGCTTCCAATCTATCTCTGGTCTTAAGAATAATATAAGTGTCATAAGTGCTAGTTTTTAATGCATTAAGTAGGAATAATTCTTTATCAAAGCATATCCCATTACATTTATAATCTAATCTTCAAATCCCCATTTAAGCTTCGCCCCGCCTGCATTTTGCAAATAGTCCATCAATGGTTTCCATTCTTTAAGGTAATAATTATTTGAATTTTCTTTTAATAAACAAGTCAGTTTATCATTTTCTGCCATTTGGTGACCCCTTTGTAATTAGCTGATCGTTCTTAAACATTTTGAACAAATATTCCAGCCCTATTGATGTTTGCCTCCCAAAAAGTCCCATTTATGACATTAAAACAGTGATGACGAACCTTTTGCACTCAGCATGTCAAAAATTCAGAAAATGCCTAACTTGACTCTGCTGGCATGTCTCTCTCTCTCTCTCTCTCTCTGTCACACACACAAGAGAAACGATTCTTCACGTATTCATTTATTTAAAAAAAATACAGTCTAATCCTGTATGGTGCTATATATTATATAAAGAAACGTCAAATAGTTACAAAAATGAAATACAGGTAAAACAAACTCAGTTTCTTTGGTAGCTCAGACAGGGAGAATAGTGGTTGTTGAGTGTTGGTCAATGCTCGTGTCACCCAAAACATCGAGGCATGTCACCTTTGACATGCGTGTCATAGGTTCGCCATCACTGCATTAAAACCAAATGTTTGAGATTCTCATCTGAAGCCGCTTCCATCATGTTGGTCCACAGTTCTACCCCATCTTGGTGGGGACCCTACTAAGCTGTGTGTATCCTCAGCCTGGCTTTTGACTTCTAGCTTAGCCTGCTGACTTAGGTAGCAAAAAGTGTTTTCCCACCCTTGCTGCTAAGTATGGTGAAACAGAGAAGCAAATCTGCCTTTTGAGACTGATGTTTGGAAACTGGTTCGTGGGGCCAAGGAATTTGAAATCTAATTGCCAGCTTTGATTGGAGTTCCTGTTTCTCGACTTGGACGTTTGAGTAGCAAGCTCCAAGTAGTTGCTTCAGTAGAAATACCTGGGAGAAGGAATGCGAGGAACTTGGTGCTTCTGAGATGAGGACACCTCACCCAGGGTATGTTGGATAAGATGATTGGAAGAACATAATGTAAGAGTAATTTTGCTGGAAGAGGCTGAGGCCTCCAGCCAAGCATTGGGTTTCTCACATTGACCAACCAGATGCCTCTGGCTGCTGGCAAGTGAGAGATGGAAACAAATCCCTCTCTTGTTATTCTTTCCTTGGTAATGGATATTTGGAAGCCTGCAGCTCTCAACTTGGATTGAAAATGTCACAAATGTTTTAACCTTTTCTCATGAGGAAAGTGTTCAAATCTTGCATCATTTTGGTTGCTCTCTGATGCACTTTTTCCAGCTGTATTTTATCCTTTTTGTAGATTTGGCAAAGAGAACTATTCTGAGTATTCCAGATTAGGTATGCAGCACAGCTTTGTGGGCACATCCCACAATGTAAGAGCATTCTCTTGGCATTTTTCTTTTTAATCCCTCCCTAATGGTTTCTAGCATGGAATTTGCTTTTTTCACAACCACTGCATTGAGCTGATGTTTTAACTGAGCTGTCCACTGTCACCCCAAGATCATTTTCCTGGCTAGTTATAGACAATTCAGACCCACAATCACTTGTTCTCACCCAAACGTGCATCACTTTACACTTCAGTCAAACTGAATTTGCCATTTGGTTGACCCCCTGGAGCTCTTCACAATCACCCTTGACTTCTTCACCCTGAATAGTTTGATACCATCTACAAATTTGGCAGGAATGTCCACCAAGGTCTGTGCACCCCCTGGGAACAGTCCGAAGGTAAACAACCAAATTCTTCAGGTTTTTTTTTTAAATAAAACAAAAGTTGACATCTACAGGATTTCCTGTGAGATTCCAAACATACCGAACAGAGGAATGGAAATGGGTGCAGCTATTCCTGTTCTTTAAATTTTCAGCTATAAAAACGTGGGCTCGCGCATTGCATAAATCTACAGCGCAACATTAGCATGTTCTTTTAACCCAGCTATTGCGATTTGTAACCATCGCTTATGACAGTCTTACGTACGACCCAAGGTATTGTGATTTGTTCCAGCAAACTATGGGTCAATAATAATGTCTTAAATGTATGTGCCACCCGACTCCCAGCGATTCTGGGTGGAATACAATGGTTAAAACACATTGAAAAACAAAGAACAATATGAAAAACACAAAAACAGCACAAGACAGAAAAACCACGATGGCAAAGAAAATAAACCCAGCGGGGAACAGAAGGGAATAAAGGAGCATCAGTCATCCTCTTCAAATATACTGTCTTCTTTTAAACAGTAGCTAAAGACAGGTCTATTCACCCAAGTTATACATCCAGTGTCTCTAGGACCCGGCTGCCTTTTGACCTGTTCTAATGTTTTTTTTAATTCTTGCACTTTTTTTTTTTAGGATAGATCACTTTGTTTCTTTTACTAATTTATAGAAAGATGGTTTTCTTTTTATATGCTACGTTAGATGACTCCATGGTGGAGAATAATATAAAAATGAAATTAACGACAATAGCAACATAAAACAATTCATGCCATTGTCTTTGATTGGATGCCAAAACCGGTTTTTAACACAGCTCTGGGGCACGTGCAGGGATGATGCAAGTTGGTTCTGGATTTTCTCCTGTACCCTGAAGCCTGTGGCTCCCAAGAGAAAGATTTTGGAAAGAATGAAACCAGGAGATGTTCGTTTATTTATTAGGGTTCTTAGATCGGAACTCTACATTTCAAAGTCTCCCGAATGGTATTTCAGGGTCCTTCACAAAACAGCTTCCCTGGGATCCTGGGTCTCTGTGCGCAGAGATTTCTTGGTTTGTTAGGCCAACGTGTGATCATCCAAATTGGCCTTTTGTTCTTCCACTAGGCTTATAGCCCACGGTATGATTGGTTGGGTTCAGTTTCCACACTTCTATTAACGTTGGGTAATAATTGTGTAAGCTTGTGCTGGAGGCAGGAAGCTCATAACAGCCCAAGGAAATCAACAGAGCCACGGGGGAATTCCTCTCTTACCTTTTCCCTTTAATCTTCAGGGAATATTGAGTGAGATATAAGGCCATGAGATGCTCCTGGGCAGAAGCAATAACAAAACCCTTCCATTGACTCACTCATTCAGCCTTCCATTGTTCTGTGGTTGTCCTTAACAATTTAAATTTCAAACTACAACCTTTTGGGGAGGGAAGATTTTGTGCTAAGAAATAACTGGAAGAAGTTGTAAAATGTTGCACAACGTGTTCCTGGCTTTAAGTATGATCGCTTCTGAGTGAAGGGCGGGCTAAGATGTTGAAATAGTAACGGAGGCTTTCTGCAGAGAGTCTGTGTAAGAAATGAAATGTGCATTTCAGGAATTTCTGGATCTCATCTCACAAATTTAAAATGAAAATAACCTGCTTTAAACTAGGCGGTGGGGCCATGGGAATGTTTAAAAAACGGTATTTGGAACACAAGGAAAAGTGTATGAAACTTCTCTTTTTGAGTCATTAAAGCAGCCATGTTTTATTCCAAGCTCACCAGGTTGCCTAGAGGAAGACACGGCTGCTTTAACAATTTGAAGAGAGTTGCTTTGAAATGTGTTTCAAACAGGGCTGTGGAGTCGGCACATAAAACCTTCAACTCTGGCTCCTTTATTCACGATACCTCCGACTCCGACTCCTTTAATTATATATCAATTTAGGAAATAAATTATAAATACAGTAATTATATATTTCCTATATCGACTGCAAGCATGCAACATACAAGGCATTAAAATGAAAATATATCCTGAAAAAAATAGGTTAATCAAATTATTCTCTGTGAAATAGGAAGTTTTAACATATCCTATTATTTATATTATATACATTTTAAATTTATTAGGAGTCGGAGTCGGTACGTTTTTTCTGACTTCGACTCCAGTAACCCAAGAATTGCTTCCGATTCCAACTCTACGGCTCGGGCTCCACCTGGTTTCAAAGACCTCTTTGGATTTGTACAACCTTAGTCAACAGGAGACCATCCTTTGGGCATTACTCTTTATAATGGAAGATACCACATACTTTGCAGTTAATCTGAGTAGCTTGGCCTTCCTAAACTGGCATGTAGTTTTGACTTCCTAAACTGGAATATAGTTTTGACTGTGACTTTAAGAGCCCAGGGACAGTTAGAAGATAAATTGGACTGTAAGGCAGATCTTGTTTTGCAGTGGCTGAGATTCCATAGTCTGGGAACTTCATCCACGTCACACAATTACATTGGAATTGATAAGGGGTTTGATAACATTTTCCACAGTTTGAGCTCCCTGGTCATGCTGCAAACATTAATGCCTTGTGTTAAAGTTTAATATAGTTTGCTTGGAGCATAAATTATGGGGTGAATCCAGCCATTGGAGCTTATGGCTTACCATGTGCAAACCTCGCCAATTTTGGCTTAATTTGCCAAACCGTGGAAGGCATGAACCCACTCTCTGCTCTCTGGAAGGTCTTAAGTGCAAGAGACCTCCAACATTCTGAAGAGCAGCAAGAATTATGGATTGTGCTTGTGAAGACCCATACTATGTTTGCCTATATCTCTGAAAAACACCATTGACATGTAACTTTTTTTTTTTTTTGCCTCTATTTCTCTTAGATATTCTCCATTTTTGCTTTTGCTACCTGTGGTGGATACAGTGGGAAAACATCTATAAATCTCACTTGTCGTACTGGCAAAAATTTAACACTTAATGGTGATTTCTCCTACCCTTTCAGGTGAGACCGTATCCCTGTTGGTTTCTGTATTTTTCTGTCCACGTGGTTATTCCTGGGTGTATCTGTTTGTGGTCAAGAAAAGTTACTGTAAAGGTAACAGCACTGAAATAGAGCCGATGTTTTACACAACCTACCTTGCATGGTTGCTGTTGGGGAAAACTTGGAGGGTGGTTATGAATGCCATCTTGAGTTCCATGCGGAAAGATGGGATCTGAATCAAATAAGTGATTGGGTTGTTTTTTCTTTTGGAGAGGTTACAATAATCAAGACACACATGTGGTTACAATATCCTGTGGTAGCTGAATACTTGGAAATAATTCTCATTCAGTTGCAGAGAGAACAGCCATAAAATAAGAATGGGAATATAACTTTTATCATCCATTTTCAAAGACTTAGCAAGGCTTTTGCTCATGGATGGTTCTATGGAAGGTATTTGGTATTGGAAAAATTGGTTCTAGTCTTTCTGTTCCCAAATGGCTGAATAGTATACAGGGAGTTCTCACTTACTGACCACTCATTCAGCGACCATTCAAAGTTACGATGGTGCTGTCAGCCTTCCCAGGTAGACCAGACAGAAGACACAACCAGATCAACTAATTCTACTTTATTGTAAAGCTACATTAACAGAATCTTGCAAGTTTGAAAGTACAGTTCTCCTGCCATCTCCTTTACAGCCTGAGAACTTTGGAAGGGTCCCTTCTGAGCCTCTTGCCCTGCCCACTATGCAGCCGTGGGCTATGCTGTCGCTTATCTGACCATTCCCTAGGCAGCATCTCTTCCCCGTCTCCCAAGGTCTTCCCCACATACCATTACAGATGCTGAATGAGTGGTACTTATGACCGGTCCTCAAAGTTCTGGCTGTTGCATCACCACCGCAATCCCTTGATCATGATTTGGGCGCTTGGCAACCAGCTCACACTTACAATGGTTGCAGCAGCCTGTGGTCACGCGATTGCCATTAGCGCCCTTCCCTGCCGTCTTCCCACAAGCAAAGTCAATGGGGAGGCCAGCATGGAAGGTCACAAGTCACTCTGGTAAGTCTGCTTGGCCTCCCTGTGCTTGTGCGGTGCCACAGCACCATCCATTGCCCTGGCCTCCCCCAACTTGCACATGGCCTGGGCAGGGCCTCTCCCCCACAGCATGCCCACACTCCTTACCTGGGACTCCTGCCACTTCCTGCTTAACGACCTACGTATCTTGGGGTTATGATGGCAACTGGGACTGCCGGGATTGTCATTGCTATGCAATGCAGTCACCTGATGTGGTGCTTTACAACTGCATCGCTTAGGACGGCAATCGTGGTCCCAGTAGCTGCTGTAACCCGAGGACTACCTGTATCCTGCTCAGGTATTCTCAGATTTAAATATAAAATCTACTGCATAGAAATACACCTGATCTGAAAACTCTTAAAGAAAATTGGATCAGCAAAAGCTGTTGGAGACACAGAAACTTCTTTAAAAGCATGTTGTCTTTTATTTTAAATAAAGACCAGTGGTGTCCATATTTGCTGGGAATCATGGGTCCTAGGCAACTCAAGGATATAAAGTTCGGTGAGGCTAATCCACAAAAGTAGACTCATTCTTTCCTGTTGATTTGTTTGCCAAATGTATACGGCTGCCCATCTAACCAGTGAAACTCGGCAGCAAACCAAAACCATAATATACAAAATCAATTTTAAAAAACCCAAATTGAGGCCCTGGTGGTTAATTCTGTGGTTTCCCTCTTGGTGGGAATGTATTTGGGTTGAAAACACGGGCGTTCACAGCAAACCACAATTAGGTTGAAGTGATGACATGCCCAGGATGACATCACTTCGCCAATCCTGCCCTTGTGTCCTCATTTCCGGACATCTGATGTGAGTGCGTAAGTTGCAGTATTTACATCATGACCTTCATCGCCCCCATGCGCGCCCACCTGCGCACTGTACAGACGGACACGGGTGAAAGCATGTCAGCGTCAACTTTTGCTTCTTGTCATCAGGTTGAACGGTGTTACACTCGGACCTCTGGATCCCGGATTGAACTGCAACAATACTTGGCCGTCACCAACCTACTTGGTGGGAGATTTCTCCTCCTCTGCACAGTTCTTTGTCGCTTTTGCAGTTCTTGTGTTCCTGTACACCATCGCAGCCTTAATACTTTACCTCGGTTACATGCACTTGTATCGAGGTGCTGGAAAACTCCCCATGATTGTAAGTTAACATCGCTTTCCTGTAATCTTTAGCACCGGGGGAAGCAATGCATGTTTCATGCGTGGAAAACAGCTATGTGTGGAAAACAGCCATTTATTTGTAACATTTATTTATTGAGTGTATATCCTGCACCTTAGCTGAAAAGGTTCCACTGCAGCTTACTAATCAGTAAATAGAGTTTACCCCCGCCTTCAGATTCATAATCAAACACAGAATGAGAGCTTGGGCAAAAAGAAAATCTCAAAAAAATACCTTGGAAGTAAAAAAAAGTAGCAGGCCAAATGTAGCAAAACAAGAATATTCTGTTCCAGTTTTTTTAATGTTGTAAGGGCTGGACTTTTCCTCTGTCTGGATGGAAGGATGAATGCAACAACATTGATTCCCGGCTATTTTTTTTAATAGATTCTTTTTGTTAACAAGCATTTCCAAAGCGAAGAAGGCATCTACCTTTTATTGCTGGAAAGGTGGGGTAACTAAAGCGAATGTATAATGATTTCATTGAGGCTGCTGTATTAATCTTGAGCAGAGCAAGGATTTATCATACCTTGCTTTCATCATCCACTCACCCACACTGAATCTCATGTCTTTTTTTAAAAAACCTGTTTTTAAAAGTAAGTTTTAAAAGCCTTACTCTAATTGTATTTTCCCTCTCTTAGAAGATAAATATTGTAGGTAAAACCCTGATTTTGAATAATAGCAAGAAAGGTTTTTTTAAAGCCCCAAGATTCACTTACAGTGCTGGTGAACTGTTACAGCGTAGTTTTCATCTCAGCTCTGTACATTGCTCTATGCCAGTGATGGCGAACCTTTTGGGCTCGGTGTGTCAAAAATTCAGAAAATGCCTAACTTGACTCTGCTGGCATGTCACCCCTCCCCACCGAACAAAAGAGAAACGATCCTTTACATGTTCATTTATTTAAAAAAAAGACATTCCAGTCGTGTGGTGCTATGCGTTGTATAAAGAAACATCAAAGAATTGCTAAAATGAAATACGAGTAAAACAAACTCAATTTCTTTGGTAACTCAAACAGAGAATTGTTGTCCGGTGTTGGTGAATCGTGGCGTGTCACCCAAAACATCGTGGCTTGTCACCTTTGACACACATGTCATAGGTTTGCCATCACTGCTCTGTGCCTTTTGTGAGTGTGGAGTGCCCCAGCCCATGCCTAGGCTGCCGGTTGCAATGGAGCAGTTAACCCTGATGCTAGGAAGAGATACTACATCCTTCAGAGAAATATCTAACTATAACAGTAAATCTTTCTTCCTCTTTCTCTTGCCGCTGGATTTCAGGAGCTGTGGTGAGTGTGACACCTTTTCTGTAGCTCAAATTGCATCCTGATCAGCGAGGGAGGACCTATGGTAGACGTTGCTAGCATGCCCACTGGCTCTTACATTTTAAATTCTGAAAGGTTTGGGCCCATTCCTCAGTCAATAAGCTTTTGAAGGGTCCCAGAGTTATGATATGGTAAATGTTACTCCCTGGAATGACTGCTCTGGTAGAGTTGATCTGCTTGATTGTTTTCTCTCACCGCCATTTCTACTAAGGCCTCTTGTCTTTCCTCCTGCTCCAGGACTTCATCATTACAGTCATTATTTCTTTCCTGTGGCTGGTGTCCACGTCAGCCTGGGCGAAGGCGCTTGTCGATATCAAAGCATCCACCGGACCCAACATTGTTACAGAAATTAAATATTGTGTTTCACAGCCTGGGTTTTGCCATTTCAATGAGATCAGCAGCATGGGATCCTTGAATGTGTCTGTGGTACGTAGGCATGATCACACTGTGGGCAGGGACAAGCTGGGGTGGGGTGGGGTGGGTCTGCCATCGATATGAGGCTGCCAAAGACTCTTGGTCAGTCTCTGTTGGAGATAGAATTCTAGTCTAATAGTTTAGTACTGATTGCAAGTTAGGTGAAGCTGAAGCTGGCAGTAGGAAGAGTTGGAGCTAAACATGAGTGGGGGCATTGTCTTATTTTGACCTTTCCCCTCACTGTTTCTGACATCCTGTTTTTCCTCTTTCTCTTACTTTCTGATAACTACCTCTCTCTTCTAAGCAACAGCTGCTGAGAAGGGAACAGGGAGCAGAATTCTGAATTCAGAAAGTGTGGAGGACACTCTTTGAAAGGTCTAGGGTTCTTTGAAAGTGGCCCAAAGGCTGCATCAGGCACCAGGAGTTGCAGGTTGCCCGGGCTGGTCTAGATAAACCATCCAAAATAAGTTGTAATTTAAGAACATGCCTCTCTGAGGCGTGTTTGGTACTGGAGCATTGTTCGGGCTTGCTGGAAATTTGAATTCACACCCAACTCCCTAGGGCATGATGAGGAATATGAAAATTAGCTAGGTTCAAAGATTCTCAACTTTGAAAGCTTAGTGATCTAAAATTTTTAGAACCTTATGGTTTGGGGGGGGGGGGTGTGTGAGTTTTGCATGAAATACTGTATGTTCAAAATGAAAGTGCTATTGCTGGATCCTTTCAGTCCAGCTATACCCAGCCCTCAGTCATACAAATGAATTTTTCTCCCTGAGGATTTAGTATCTCATTTTCTGTATTTCCACACACCCTTTTGGGATGCCCTGTGGATTTTCTTCTCCAAGATGGAATTTCAGGATGGAGTCTGACTTTGGCATATTATTTTGGGTATCAAAAAGTGCTCCATAACAAAAGAGCATGGTTGCTTAGACGTGCTTCCTTTTCAGATCGCACTTTCTGGCAGTTCATTTCAGTGGTTTAATTTTGTTTTTATATTTTATTAAGTCTTTGGGGGGGGGGGACCCAGCAAGAATAAAGAATTGGAGCCCTTTTGAAGTTAGAAAAGAAATGGAGTAAACAGGATGTGTTTGTTTTATAAAATCATGAATGTTAAGGTAAAAGTGGGAGGCTGTCTATAAGTGGCTGGTAGGCCAACTTCTCTAGAAGGTGACCAGAATGGAATGCCTAGGCTAAAGCATACAACATTCATCAAGACTTTTTGTAACTGGAGACACATTTTCTTTGGCATGGATTCCAGCAGTTCATGCGAGACCCAAGAGGGCAGTGCTATCAAAATGTCATGCAAATGAATGGAGCCAATTTTATTTTTAGGGAGGGCATATTTTGAGCCTTTCCACTTTTATTGCTAGCTACTTTCGATGGGTTGAGCCAATCCCAAGGTATGGCATGACTTGCTTTCAATTCCTGATGTGAAACAGCTGGCAAACATGCCACACTTTTAGCCCTCTGCTCCCAAATGTTGGTCATGCAGTTCTGGGGGGGAATTGAGATGTGTGTGTGCATGCCTCAGGGCAGTGTGTCAGGGACTCTGTGCAAGCCATGGTTTGCTCGCCCCTAGAAATACATAGGCAGTCATTACAGAAGTATGAGTTTTGCTTACTGTGCTACTCAAAGATCTCCAGTGTTCCATGCAGGAAAGTGACATTTTGCCTTCCTCTCTTAATTTGTACAAGTCTATGTCAGAAACATGGCTGCTGTCTTCCAGTTCCTTTATACCAGTGTTTTTCATACTTGGCAACTTTAAGATGTGTGGACTGGGGAATTCTGGGAGTTGAAGTCCACACATCTTAAAGTTGCCAAGTTTGAAAAACACTGCTTTATACCTGGTAACGCTCAACTAGACAATGTCGTTTGTCAAATAATAAATTTCCACCACTTTCTGAAGCAGGAATCGGGGCCTTTGCTTCAGTCTTCTGCTTGATCAACCCCCTTGAAATAAACCGGGATGCTTAGGTCTAAAAGTCCATCTTTCCCACTTTCTGCTTACTCCTAGGTTGTTGGTTTCCTCAACCTGATTCTGTGGGCTGGCAACGCTTGGTTTGTCTACAAGGAAACTCACCTGCATAATCCTTCCTCCAGTGCTTCTCCAAACGCAACCAGTTCCTCGTCTCCTTCAGGGATGTGAAGAGTCTGAAAAGGCCTTTGGTATGGAAAACAACCTCTCGCCTCAGGATGATCCTCACGGCTGTTATCTTCCTCCCTCCCCCTCTTCCTTTGTGTAATTGATGTGTGAAAAATTGATGGGTTTCCCTTTTGGGTTTTATGTTTTGTTCTTGCTCCAACACCGAAGCATGAGAGGACAGGATGGAGAGCGGCACCACGCAAGAGGACCATTGCAGTGTATCAAAGCTTGTTCTCTGCATTGAAAAAGAGGACTTCGTTGTCTTGGGTTTGGAGGCTCAGTGGAGTGAATAGACAGTTGGGTGGGCAGTATTTCAGCTGATAGAAGGCAGCCTGTCGTGTGTGATTGGAGTTGAGTTGTCCTGCTCTGTATGAAGTGTTACCTGTATCATGTATGCTTACTTAGAAGGAAGTCCCTCAGAATTCAGTGGGGCTGACTGCCAAGTAAGCATGCTTACGATCATTCCCCAGAGGGGAATTGCACTTAAAGCAGCCAGCTTCATACTGATCTTGCCTCTTTGACTGCTGTGCAGAAAGCAATAAATACCTGGGCTTTGCAGTCAGTTCATGTGGAACTCCAGTCAACCAAATCCTTAAGATCTGTCCCTCTTGAGAATCCTACAGAGCTAGAAACCTTACAGTGCCAGTAGTTGGTCTCCCTGCCCCCCCCCCCCATGTTTCTCAACTACAAACCCAATAGTCCTGACTAACATGGCCAATGTGAACATGCTGAGAGTTAAGTAGTTAAGGGCCCCAGGTTCCCCAAAGCTGCTGTTCCACAGCCACCTGCATCCCTCCCATAGCCTTGGTGCAACTGCTCTAAAAGAGGCCACCAAGTTGAAATCCTGAATGTTGTTGAATATTATGATATGCATGGGCAGTAATCATCTGGATTGTATTTAATTAGCTTGATTTTAATGACACTTGAATTTAGGTTTTGGCCTGGACTACTCTGCTTATTCTTGCAGTCTGCTTTCTGGAATGGATCTCCTCAAATGTCATTCACATGCCTAGTGTGGCCTGAAAATAATGGTGCAGACTGGTGCAGGAAAGCAGTTGCTTCTGTTGATGAACCCTAGGAGTCTGCAGGAAGGGTGATGTCCGATAATGGCACCCCATTGGTTGAAAAAAAAATCCTAAAAAGTTTAATTTCTAGTCCTTCTGGAGGAAGAGACATCATGTAGAATAATGACCAGCATCCCTTCAAGGCTGTGAATTTATGCTTCTTCCTCTTAAAGAATGTTAGATGCGACCCAAAGCAAAATCTATATGCCAAAGACTATACAAGCTGTATAGAAGCATGCAAAAAATCACACACACAGCGATGGAGTCTGCGATTGCTTATTTTCTGGGTAAATTTCTAAATGTCCATTTTGCGATTGCAAAATTTGGGGTGGGTTTTTTGGTTGTTTGTTTTTCTGGCACAATTTTCCAGCGATCTTGGTTTCGATACTCTCCAATTTTTATTTTTTAATTTTTGGCTAGAAGTTATGGTTCTGCTTGTCATGATTTCAGATGCCAGAAATGGAGAGGCAGGATCTGAGTGGTTCCAGTCTCTGGAAGTGAAGTTGTATCTTGCATGGTTATTATTTTTTATTCTAACTTTAATAATGCTTCCCATTGCAATATATTACTCTGCCCCATCCTCTGCCCTTTCATTGCCTTGGTTGTGATCTTTACTACCAACTCGCTTTGCCAAGATATTCTGCCACGGTTGTGGAAATCCACAAAAGTTGCAGATTGCAAATTTATGTAAAGGACATGTTTGCATATTTTGGATTGATTTTTAAAATAATGGACAATGAGATCAACCATATATAAATGTTTGCTCTGATTCCTGCTCGTGCTTAGATCTTGGGTATGCGTGTGATTTCCCCCCCCCCTTTTAATATAGATTTGCATTTGCTTTCTTCAGTGTCTTATGTTGACTTAAAGTTATTTTCACAGTCAAATGTCTTAGCTGCTGTTAAAACTTCCATTTTTACATTTTGTTAGGGGCAGTACCGAATCTGCCCCCACCCCCATAGTCTATATAGGATCAACATTTTGTAAAAACCATCTCAGATATCAAAAGTTTTGGTAACTTATTCTCATGTCCCAGTGAAAATCACTCTTCTTAATTTTACCTGCAGGAGAGCGAAAGCTAGGACTACAAGTTT
This sequence comes from Liasis olivaceus, assembly GCA_030867105.1. Taxonomy (NCBI): domain Eukaryota; kingdom Metazoa; phylum Chordata; class Lepidosauria; order Squamata; family Pythonidae; genus Liasis; species Liasis olivaceus. Next base: position 16,821,007 of record CM061360.1, on the reverse strand, counting down.
ACTTATTAAAAATAATGTTTCATCAACACTGGGGAGACTTACAGCTAAAAATCAATTTCATGCCCTCATCATAGTATGTGTTAACAGACTTGTCTTACTGTCTGCTTGTTCCTGGTGTGACCAGACTATGTGGCTGGGTGAAAGTGAGGGTGTATTGCCACAGAGAGGGAATTCTCACTTTGTAAAATAATAAGCTTTAGTTCCTCTCATAGTAGAAATAAGGCTCGGGCACAAACTTTTCCAATCCGTAGAGCCCTGTGTTTTTGCTACAGTATAGAATGAATATGCAAGCAATGAATTTATAGGCTGGGAACAACAAGAAAAATGTCTCCATTGCTGAGAGGAGAAAGTAAGAGTCAAATCTTAGGCACTTAGCAACCACAATTGGGACCGGAAACTCTGTTGCTAAGCGACACAGATGCTAAAGGGAAACATCATGTGACAGTGATGGACTTACAAGTCACTTCCCATTTGGTCATTAAGCGAGACATCACATGACCATGACTTGTGATTTTACTGCCAGCTTCTCCATTGACGCTGCTTGTTGGAAGCCGGCGGTGAAGTGACAAATGGCGATCACATGACTGTGGGACACTGCAGTGGTTGTAAATGAGAGGACTGGTTGTAAAGTTACTTTTTCAGCGCCGTCATAACTTTGAACAGTCACTAAACAGGGCAGCCGTTAAGCGAAGTCTACCTGTACATGATCTTCCCTGACCTATCCTTGGTTTTCTGGGTAGCTGCAATTCCTCCTTTGACCAGTTGGACCTTCCTTCCAGTTTGACGACATTGTGGGATGTGACCATCCTAGCTGTGAAAACTGGTCCCTTGGCCCACAAGTTTCTGACCAACACTGAATTAATTTTCTGGAGAGTTGGGTGGAAGTATTCCAAATGGAACATTTGGCCTAAATTCGGAGGCCAGATACAAATGGGTGGGTGAAATTGCATCTCTTGTTACATTTCAGATGGGAGAGGGAATTTAGAACCTTGGTCTAGGTTGTCAGGTTGACTTTGCATCCGATAATTCCTCTAGATGTCATCCTGATGTAGCGTCTTTTGGGGGGCATTACGGGAATGTCAGAATTCCAATCAGATTGTCCTCTTTCTAACTGATTCTGTTTTCTGCTCCATTTGCTAAAAGACCTTGGAAAGGACAAAAATAGGAATAGGGGCTGGTTGCAACTCAGTCTGTGGAGCAAAACCCAACAGTGAGAGTGACCCTCAGTCCAGCTTCAGGTCTTGCACAGCAGTTCAGACACTGGATGCAATTAAAATCCAATTTAGCTATGCAAATTTGGTGTGTCTTTCCTGGAAATGCTGAAAGCAAGAATATTTGGGAGGGAAAGAATGCTTCAATGAAATAGAGCTAACTTCCTCTACTGTACGCTTTATTTTGCCACTTGATAAGTAGAGCTCTCTTTAAAATCCCTGTAAGTAACACAAGGCTCATTTTATGTTTCCCCTCCCTTGTATATAAAGCTGTCTGTGCCCTATTCAAATCATTTGCAGGGAATTCCATATGTTATGCAGCTATATGGCCTTGTATTCCCGATCAGCTTGAACACCTTTGGAGTTACAGTTGATGTGCCAACATACGCCTTTTCTTCCTGCTGTACTCGTTCAGAGACAGAGGCCAAATGCTTTGTTTTATATATATAATTAAAGAAGTTCGCGTACACCTTGAGCATTTTCCCCCATCTCATCAGAATTATTTGGGAAATGTATGTGTTCTGTGCACAACTGGTTTAATAAAAATACTTTGCTCACTGAATAAATGCGTTCAGTTGCAGTTGCTTTCTAGTTTGCAAAAGGTGTATCATGTGGTTTCAACATTTTTCTTTTCACCATGCTTCCGTGCCTTGTTTTAAATATAGCTATTTTTACTGAGGTTTACAGATACAAAGGTAAAAAAAATTCATACAAACTAAGAAAAATCTAAAAAAAAATGCAGAGAAAAAGAAATAATAAAAAGATATAGAAAGAAATGACTTCCCCCTTCATCAAGGCAAGTACAAACAGTTTCAGTAACTTACCACCACCTCTGATATTTCAACAAAAGCTCTCTTCTTCCCATATCTCATCTCGTATCTATAAACAAATTATAAAGCCTCGTCATTCAGCCCTAATCAGCAAACATCCATGCTTCCGTGCCTTTTTGACCTGCCAGTTTACCTGATTTTATTTGAAAGCAGGTGAGGAAGCAAGGTTCTTGTTCCCAAGTGTCTGGACACAAGAATGGGAGTAAATACACGCAGGAAGATTTCAATGCTTAATTCCTAAAATGAGACGTGGCAGACCCCAGACCTGCTATTCTCAAAATGCGTCAAAGGAAGTGTTCAGAAAATTACTGGTACGCTTAATAGCATGTGGGCAAGGTTTAAGTGAAATCCTGAAGCCAAAGGGTGGGTGTGGGTTGAGGAGGGGGGAGGATTTGATTCCTGTGTAGGTCTATGAATAGCAGTCAGGGGAATATATGTGAAATCCATATGCGAACATTTCTATAATTATCTCTCGTCAGCCTAGAGAGGAGAACTGAACAGAGACCGAGGTGACCCCCACGTTGAGAATTGTCTCAGCCATAGAGCTTATTGGATGACCTTGAGAGGGTTATTCTTGGCCTAAGCGAGGGGTTCTCAAACTTTTGGGGGCCTCTCCTTTAGGGGTGTCCAAGGGAGGTTCAGGGACATCCCTTGCTGACAAGATTAAGAGGCCATCTTAACAGTCCTTGGCTTAACCAAGCGGTTCTGAAACTTGTGTAAAGCAGTGATCCCCTAAAATGGTATTTTAACACCCTCCCCCCAATAAAACCTCGCTCTGATAGAGCTCCTTGCTCAAAGCACACTTTGGCAGCAAGCCACATGAAAGCCAGATTTGTAATCCTGAACTTGGCACCAGGGTGGGGTTCTCAGTCAGCAAGCCTTGTGCTCACAGCAACATCTGTAAGTGTCCCAACCCAGTTCTGAGCACCGCTCAAGTGACCCAGCCAGAATCCAAGTGGTCTTGCTTAATTTCATGGTAACTGAACTTGGAGAGATTGAGTCTAACATGGCAGGTGAATCTCTTTAATGATGTTCAGCTCTTTGGGGAAAGGGCGGTCTATTGTGAGAAACTCCTGGTAAGAAGGACACTTCATATCTGACCCTTTTAATTCTGTCTTAAGGAACTGAGAATGGCATCTGGGCTCCTTCCCCATTCAATTTTGCAACAGGTAGGCTTAGGTGAGAGACACAACCTAAAGCAGTGTTCTTCAAACTTGGCAACTTTAAGATGTGTGGACTTTAACTCCCAGAATTCCCCAGCCAGCAAGAATTCTGGGAGTTAAAGTCCACACATCTTAAAGTTGCCAAGTTTGAAAAACGTTGTAAGAGGACTTTCTCACCCTCATTTGGGGAGAGTTCGTTCAGGTGGAGTCTCTTTGAGTGATTTCAAATGCTTCTTCCCAGTTTTCTTGCCATGTAGGCTGAGCTGCCATTTATGAGATAAGCCCTTAATTGATTCTCCTGCCATTTCTTGACTTTATATTCTGTGCTCTCTTCCATTCCTTTCCCAGCCTCCTCCTCATCTCACAAAAATCATCTAGTCCAGTTTAATAATACTGTTCATTTAGAAGTCTACAAAGTTAGAAAATCCATTCCTGAAGCTGAGTTCACCCACCTGCCCTTTTTCTTGCCCCAAACTCCCAGTCACTTCCTCTCTGGCTTTTCAGCAGGTGATATACTAGCCTTTCAGATTCACTTTTTCCTCCCTTGAAATTCTGTTTGTGACAGGTGTAAAGGAGCCTCAGTGTGCCAGCTGCTGGAGAAAAACCAGCTGTGTCTGTAGGACGTTGGGCCCACACTTCCTAGCCCGCACAATTTGCTAAATCAAAAGTCAGCTGACAAATTGTGGCTGTGGTGTGTGAATGCGGTTTGCATATTGCCGATTACCGGCCCCTTTACCCAAGCAAAAAAGGCAGGCTGCTTCCGTCCCATTAGGAAGATTGTAGTACTAACATGACACATCCAGAGAGTGAAAGTGATGCAAGAGGCCAGATGTGTCTGATGCTAAAGTGATTCTGTTGGAACATGCCCTTGGAAATCAAATTGTAATGGAATGTGGGAATGACCTTGGGAGATGGGGAGGGGGGAAGAGATGCAGCCTAGGGACCGATCAGATAAAAGAGGACATAGCCTGCAGCTGCATAGCGGGCAGAGAAAGAAACTCAGAAAGGACCCTCCTTAACTTATCAGGCTGCAAAAAGAGACGACGGGAGATGTGTACTTTCAGACTTGCAAGATTCTGTTAACGTAGCCTTACAATAAAGTAGAAATAGCTCATCTGGTCGTGTTTCCTGTCTGGTCGACTTGGGAAGGCTGACACAAATGGAAGGGCCAACAACCTTGCACTGAGGAATTCTTGTTGCCCTGAAGAAACCTCCCTTGACCTGTTGTCCTCCAGAAGGATTGGACCGCAAACGCCATCCTGTCTAGTCTGAGCCTTGAAGGGTTTTGGGTTGCATTTCTATCAGACCCTAATGACTGCTCCTTATGGCACATGCACTCTGCTTTTGTTAGGAACAGAGTTGGCTGACTGGTCTTTCAGGTTACAGGGAGAGCCCAGCTTTTGCGTGGGAGAGAAATGACAGCAGAAAGTGGAAAAATTGCTTCCTTGCTGCAGGGATTACAGGGGTGAGTGCAGGAAGATTGCACTGCCAGACTTTGGATATAGCTATAAGAGATTTCTGGCAGACTTCAAAGTTGGTTTGCAAAAGCTGAAATGCAACTTGTAGTTCTTCCTACCCAGCTGCACCTTAACTTAGCAAATGTGGTTAGTTTGAGACCTTAGAGAACCCAGTCAGTGGTAGATTCACAAGCATGCAAAATCCAGCAGATGGTGCCCAAACTTAGCTAACGTAGCTTGTAGCTCATGGGTTATGCTTTAAAATAGTGTGTGAACCTGTCCAAGGAGGCCTAGTGCTTAACCGTGTGAACACACCTCTGGGCTGATACAATGGGATTTTTCTGCTTCCAATAGAGAGAGAATAGCTTTAAGCAGCAGCATGCTTTTGATTTAAAATTAAAAAAGAAAGTTTGTCCAATGACCTGCTGATCAAAAAAGTTTCAGGGGAGAGGAAAACAACCAGGTTCGGAACCTAAGATTTGTGTATCTATTTCACTACGAACACCAAGACAATGGCTTTCTTGCCTGCCTCTTTAACCAGGATGCTCCCTATGGCAAAACTAAATGTGTGCCCCGCCCCCTTGTGGCAGCATCTGAAATAACATCTAGCAAGTTATTGCCCTTGAGTGTTGCAAAATCAACTGCAATGGACTTTTAACAAAGTCATGGAAATAGGAGGTGATTAAATCCAGAGATTGCTGGTGGGGCTTTTAATGTTTTGCTAAATCAAAGTACAGGTAGTCCTTGCTTAGCGACCACAATTGGGACTGGCAACCAATTGCTATGTGCCATAGTTGCTAAGTGAAAAATCACACGACGGGCTTATGACCCCATTCAGTCATTAAGTGAGACACCATGTGACCACAACTTGCAATTTTACTTCCACATTCTCCATTAACTCCGCTTGTCAGAAGCCAGTTGTGAAGCACACAAATAGTGATCCTGTGACCGCAGGATGCTGTGATGGTCGTAAATGCGAGGATTGGTTGCAAAGCTGTTTTTTAACACCGTTGCAACTTTGAATGGTTGTTAAATGAGGCAGTCGCTAAGTGAGGACTACTGTTATATACATATAGCAAAAAGAACTTTTCTTTGGGCAGGAGTCTTAAACAAAAGTCATCAAGGGTACATCAGTTACACTGTTGCTTCTGAAAACTTTGATGGAGAGATGAAGTGCTTCCTGATTTCAACATTTACCCTCCAGATAAACTAAATCCAAGGCTCACTTTCCTGGGTTTACTTGCAGGACATGGCTCTTAGTTACAGTGCCCAGCTTAAGTATAGGAATGCCTCCCTGAAACTCATCAATGATAGCATGCTCAATTATGAATCTATTTCTTATGTCAACCCCATCAATGTAAGTCTCTTCAAGTAGAACTGAGATTCTTTATCCAAGAAGTGTGTGTAGCAGAGAAGCCACACTCATCAGGGTTCCCCTACCTTCAGGGTCGCCCCATCCTTTAGGCACCATGAAGCAGCTGCTTTTAATGGCAGATGTTGGGGTGGGCAGAGAGGCAATGACGCATTGGAGGATAGAGCTGCCTGTGGCCATATGAACCATCTGCACAAGGCAGGTCTTCAGGCTGGTGTGCCAAAGTAAGAGTCAAAGACCAATTGGCATATAAGGAACAGGTACAACTTGGCTTTCATGTCCAGCAACTTCTCAGTGCCATGGGCTATCTCTGCCCGTCTTACATGGTAGCGCTTCCCTGCTACAACTTCTGACTTTGTTTCCAGTAATGACGCAGGCAGAGAATTGCTTGAAGAAGTGGAATGTTTACAATGATTCCCAATATCATTATACATTATATCAGCACTGGCGTTTCTGTTGCAACAGTCACACTGGCTGGCTAGCTGTAATGGTATGTGGGAATGACTTTAGGAGACAGGAGGAAGAGCTGCAGACTGGACAACCATCATGTAAAAGATGTCTCCATCCACAGAAGGAGAGGGAGGCATAGGAAGCATTTCAGAAGGGACCCTCTCTAGTTTTCTGGACAGTAAAAGGAGAGAGACAGTTTGGTGTCATGGTTAAGGCACCAGGCTTAGAAACTGGGAGATCGTGAGTTCTACTCCCGCCTTAGGCATGAAGCCAGTTGGGTGACCTCGAGCCAGTCCCTCTGTCTTAGCCCCAGGAAGGAGGCAATGGCAAGCCACTTCTGAAATCTTGCCAGGAAAACTGCAGGGACTAGTTCAGGCAGTCACCAGGAGTCAAAAACTGGCTCAAAGGCAAACATAAACACTCACAGAAGGAGAGGAGGGGAGAAAGATGTTCAGTCTTGCAAGATTCTGTTAATGTAACCTTACAATAAAGATAGAGTTAGTACTCATGGTTGTGCTTCTTGTCTGGACCTCTCTCTCTCTCTCTCTCTCTTTTATATACCAATGAATTGACAGATGGCTCCAGGAGGTTGTCATATTGCATTTCTGTTTCAGAAATAATTACTTTTCAGAAACAGGAATTTTTCTAGGATGTGCATATTCCTAAAGAAGCATATGCCATTAAAAAGAAGAGTTCATATGATGTGCATCAGCCATCTAAGACTTTTGCAAGGAAATGAAGTCAGCAACCATAAAACCAGGATTGGCTGAGTTGAAATTAATAGCTGTCCCTCTGAGGCTTCTTTCCCAGCATTAATGCTTTTTTGCACCAAGTGAAAGCTGAAAAATAACAAATTGAAGGGCAAGAATGTTAAAAAGTGCTTATTTTAACACTTGTAAGAATCCTAGAAAATGTGCCAAGCTGGAGATTCTCCCCCATGACTGTCCTTGTTACATTTTTTATTTAAAGCATAATATAATATTAGTCCACAAGATGGCAACATTTGCTTGTCTCATAACAGACTTTTCTGGCAGCCATTATAGCTTGAGTAGCAAGGAAAATTGAGCAGGTTCCATGTGTTCTGTGATAGCAAAATGTAGTATCTCTCCCCTGGCTGCTTTGGGCAAGATAAAGTAAAACCAAACCCCAACCGCAACCGCAACTTCAACCCCTGCAGTGTCCACAGGTAAGGTCAAAAAAGTCAAGATGATGGCTTCAAGCTTGGGGTCACAACAGCCATCTTTATTTTTTTTTACTCCTCTTTCCATGGATACCCCCGCCCCAAACCAAACCAATATCAGTATTAAATCTTTGGAGGAAGACAGGTCTGACTAATTCAGAAGGATTTGCTAATGAACAAGCATGCCAGGATTGCAATTTAAGGAAGAACATCCAAAACGGGGTTCCGATCACAAAGGACCTGATGATGGCTCCCTGCTCATGTGTGATTGTCTTGTTCTTTAAGACAAGGAGGTCAAGAGAGAATCAAGAAAGAGTTGCCTTCTTTCTGGCAATTTGCTCAGTCCTTTGGCAGGATGGAAAAGATGGCACAGTGTGTCACCAATGACCTCATTGCCTGTTATGGATGCTCTGGTCATTGGTAGCATGCCACAGACAGAGTCTTACGTTATATACTCCACCATCGTCCTAGGATAGGATTAGTAACTACACCTGGGTTAAGACAACTAAACGTTGGCCACCTTGGCTCAAGAGTTTATTTCACTGAACCTTGGAAATTCATGATTAAAAAAGTAGACATTGTTTATATAGTTTCCTCTGAATGTATCTTCAGGGAGGCTTCTCAAAAATGTAGGCAGCCCCAGCTAGCCCCCTTGAAGCCAAAAGGATTAAATGCATGTTGTGACATCACATTACAAGATCCACCTTTCTGTATTTGTATTTGTATCACACCCAAGTATATAAGGGGAGCTCATGACATTGCAATGAACTTTTTTTCACTTCCCCCTCTTCCCCCCACCCCAGATCCCTACGCTCAAAAGATTATTCAAAATAGAAGTGACTTTGGAGTCACTCACTACTCCTTGCCTCCTCTTCTCTGATATTTACACAGACTGCGTTCATCAGAATCCTACCTGGTGATATATTATGGAATTATTCAGTGTTCAGTACAGTTGGGTTCACACAGGCTAAGCTAAATAGGTAGTCTGTGGTTCAACATGCTGTGGGAACCAAGCCATTGTTTTAATCTGTCATGTAAACTAGGACACTACACTGAAATATAATTCATTTCAGCATGGCATGCTATGGAAACCCAGTTGGATTTTCTTAACCCAGGTTCACACTTCAACATATTTTGGGAACCCCACTGATCTGTCACAGTGCACGCGAAAGGATGCTTTTGCATATGTGTAAATCTTCTGCAACAGTCCCAACGTGATTTAAGATGCATAGGAAGCGTCTGTCCTTAAGGTACCTCTTGGTCAGACTCTCTAGCGACTAAGGCAGAATCACGGGAGGAAAGGTCACACACACACACACACACACACACACACACACACACACACACCCCCAGCAACATTATAACAGGTAGGAGGAGTTAGAATCAGTCAAGACACAAATTTTCAGGACATTGGACAGCGCACTGTGGGAAAGGCTAGAAGAATTTTGAATGCAAAATGAAAAGGAGGACAGGAATGTATCAAAAGGAAAAAATATATAATTGGAGTGGGAGAGGGAATTAAGGCAGTTTGACCATAAATCAAAATAAGTGCAGCTTATTTTGACCAAAGGACAAAGAGATTTTTTTATGATGTGGTTGGACTCCCAACGGACAGACGTTTTCTCTGCCATGGGCCAAACTCTGGAAAAATGTGTGCTGTGGGTTTTCAACATGGTTTATTCTGTGGAAAGTACCCACCAGATAGCACTTGTATTATCACCAATGGTATCTGCATCTCCCTGGCATTTTTTGCAACATTTCAAATGGTTTGGGCTCTTCAGTGATTCATCATACAATCCCTACATTTGAGTTTTCCCAAGGAGTGAAAGAGGGGTGCTGGCAGGAGGGCAAAAGCCAAGCCAGACATCCTGAGAGACAGCCCGTAGTAACTATGCCTGTACAGGTGTTGTACAGGTGCAAGCAGGTGTTTCGGAAGCAGCAAAGCATACACACAACTCTGAGTAGCGTATACGCAGAGAAATTATTTTGCTTAGGAAGACTGTGCATTTCAATTTCATTCAGGTGGATGTGGCACCTGAAAACCTTCCAGGATGATGCAGCTGCCCTCCACAGTTGTCACATGTTCCTGGGGAAAGACACACATGCTTTATGGTATTACAAACAGATGCTACATACACCCTCCTGCACATTCCAACACACTTTTTGGAGACTGAATCATAGTACTGCTCAGCCCTATTGCTGAAATCTTGTCCATCTTTATTCAGAAGTAAATCCCACTGAATTATGTAACTAACTGTAACTAAACCATATTTAGTTTAGCTCGTCTCCCATATTATCTGCCTGATATGACCAGTTTGATCTGGCAGGATTGGTGCACTCTGGGCTCCATCGATTAAACCAGGGTTTCACAGCCTTATCAACTTTCAGATGTGTGGACTTCAACTCCCAGAATTCCCCAGCCTCCTGGAATTCTGGGAGTTGAAGCCCACACATCTTCCAGCTGCCAAGGTTGAGAAACACTGTGATATGGGAAGCAGAGGAGAAGTCACAATCTCTGCATTCAGCATGGGGTGCTACAGGTGACACAGACAGGCAGATCTTGAATTGTTGGGTGAAACCAGCTTCCAGAATGAGTCTGTTGCTGGAGGCATATGTTCTGCTTATTTCCTAAGAATCATAGTTATGCCTGTTAGGGTATCTCATCTTTCCATGCCCAGAAATGAATTACTATGCTGATGCTGCTTGGAGCAAATCGCAGGACATCTGAGAGTATCTGAGCAAAAATGCAGAATGTTCACTTTGTTCCTTCAAGGCTAGATGGGCGATCAGGCAGAAATGTGGTTGTGCCTTTCTTCTTCCGCTTCCTCCAGTTTAGCAAAAATGGAAGAACGGCTGCCACTATAACATGCATGGTGTCTTTCTAATTCTGGAGAACTCTCTTCCCACCAGGGCAATAGCTGATCCTATAAGAAAGAGGATTTCTGGAATTTTGTTCCAACCTTCTCACAGGAGCATGTTTGGAAAGAATCCAGATTTCCTTTTAATCCTCTTCCTGGAGATCCATGGGATATGGAGGGAGGAGGGAAAGGATGACATGTGCACCATGATAACATCATACAAATGACACAACTTGCATTCTTGCATCAGAAATCAGGGTGTGGTTGTCACCAACTGCCTATGGCCCTCTTTGGCTGACCTCTCTCTGGGTATGCTAATTGCAGCGAAGGTGGCAAGACAGTTCTTCCTGGCTCCATCACAATTGATTATGTGAAGGGCAGTGTCTACAAAAGGAAACCCTGCCTATTTGCAAATGAGTGTCTGGCCATGCAGCTCCTTCTTTCATGCAAGGTGTTCATTGCCAGAGATGCTTTAATTTGGACCCCTGCACTGAGCGAGGGATGGAGCCAGTACCCTTGATTGTCCCTTCCAACTCAAGAATTCTGTCTTTATATAAAGAGGCTTCTCTTGTCAATCTCTACTGGAATACATCCAGTAAAGAGAGCTTTATGTTATATTGAAACTTGGTTTATTTATTTATTTGTTTGTTTGTTTGTTTCATTAAATTTATTATAGCCCCCTGCCCCAGTGTACAATGCTTCATTTGAGATTGCTCTTACTGTTAGGATGTTTTTTCTAACATTCATTCAGAACTTTCCCATAACTTAAATCTTAAGTCTGGAATGGGAGAAAACTGTCTCCTGTGTTACATCCTTTCCATTATTTGCCGCTACCCTGTCCAATGGCATCTGCGGGGTGTGTGTGTGTGTCAAAACAGTCAATATAGCAGTCTTGACAGTGTGATTTAAGTTCTATATTTTGTACACACATGGGACATGAATGCGCAAGACAAAAAACGAGCAGTGCTTTGATGGCACTGTCATAGCCACCAACGTGGACTTTTTGACTGCTCCTGCAACAGTTGCTGACTCTATTTCCACTCAGTCTCCTTTGTGCAAGGCCAAACATTCTCAGAGCTACAGATTCACAGAACCTAGGCCTCTGTTCATCAATGTTGCCTTGTTCCAATTTACTTAAAACCTTCTTCAAATGTAGGGTCCGGAACTGGACGTGATATGGAAGAATAATTCTCATGACCCACTAGGTTTGCTTTTTGGAAAAAGAGAGCAGTTTCATAAAAAAAAAAAAAAAAAATTAATAGAAGAGTTCATCCACAGTTTTAAAGGAAAGAGTGGACAGTATTAGCAAAAAGTATGCTTACTTAGCATTTTCATGACTTTCTTTTGAAAACTTTGGAAGGATCACTTGACTGCTGCTGGAGATATATTTTTTGCAAGCTTTATGTGTAAAGCAAAGGGAAGTTGAAGTAAGATCGCTAAGTTTCACTTAGCGACCACTTCACTTAACTACAGAGTTGCCAGTTCCAATTGTGGTTGCTAAATGAGGACCATCTGTATCTAATATATTATGTCATACATACACATACACTTTCCTTTGCTGTGGCCCCTCCCACTTTATCTTTGACCACACTAACTTAGCCATGGTCACACCCACTGTGAGATCCACAGCCCCCCAAAGTTTTTTGCCCCTCCTTGATTTAAATGAAGCATCAAGAGACAGTTCTAATTGCCCGAACAAATATGTTGTGGAGTATTGTGTAACCTCTTCAGAGATTTTCAAGAAATGTTTGGGCAGGTTTCTGTGGGAGTTTCTTTAGAAACAGGATATCCTAAAGTGGTGACCTAAAGAACCCTGTTGCAACCTTTTCAACTCAATGTGATTCAAGATGTTTTTTGATGAAACATGAAGAACATTGTCAGAAGCTTACACATGGACATCAATCCCTAATTCCTGTAAAGGTAGGTGTTGAGTTACAGACAGCTCTTCCACAATCCTTTGAAAGTCAGACTGAATAGGTAAATGAATTAATTTCCTTCTTCTGCCATCCATGGAGAAAGGTCTTTCTTAACCATTTCCCACAAAGAGGGAATTCCTTTCACATCTGATGCAGCCATTCAAAAGGGCATTTCTAAGAACCCTGGATACTACAGCTAACTCATGTATTTGGTTTTTTTTAAATTCACCAATCTTAATTAACTAAAGCAGTTTTATCCCACCTGGTGGTCTTCCAGTATGTTGGGGCTTCAGTTATTACATTCCCAATCAGCATGGGCTATATTGGCTAAGGAATGCTGGATTTTGAAAAACCAGCACATCTAGAGGGCATGGAGTTGAAGAGGGCTGATCTAAAGGAATAGATTCAAAACCTTTTTTTTTTTTTTGCAACAAAAACAACTAAGAGGTTTATGGCACCTTAATGACTAGCAGATTTATGGTCACATAATTGAGAATCCCAAAGTGCTGCTGACTAGTTGGTGCTAATAGCAACCCTCTTTATTGCTTTAATATGCAGCCGTGCACACCCTCTATGATTCACTACCAATGTAGCTTTACTTAGGATTGAGATTATACAATCCCCTCCAAGCAAATGCCTTTGGGAGTAGTTCACACAAATACCCAATTTAAGATTGCCCCTTTTCACCATGGAAGATTATTTTATTCCAGTATATGATGACTGCGGCAAGGTTATTATATGCACAGAGATGGAAAGATTTGAGACTACCCGCTATGGAGGAATGGTTGGTGAAATTGACAGATCTTGCTGAGATGGATAAATTAACTTCTTTGATCAGGGAAAAGATGCCATCTACATTTCTTGGTGACTGGACCTCTTATGGACTTTTTGTGTAAAAATGAAAAAAAAATGAACTTGTGATTTATGGCTTGGATGATTAAATAGAATAGTTTATAGAAAGAAGAGTATTATGCTGTCACTTTAGAGAGTGAGGTTAAAATATCATTGTACTTGTAACTGCTGTGAAGAATATCGGAAGCCGCTGCTTTGTATCTCTTTACTTTCCTTTCTGTTTTTCTTAAACTTTTTTTCTTTTCTTGCACTTTTTTCTCTTTGCTTTCTTCCTTTTTCTTTTTTCCTTCTTCCTTTATATTAGTTTGTATTTGTTTTTAACTTCTTTTTTTAAAAAGTTTCAATAACAATCATAAAAAAAAAAAAAGATTGCCCCTTTTCAACCAGAATGGATGTTGCAAGCCTGGGATATCCATCCTAGGCCAAACAGCACATGACAGTCTCCTCCAGGACACTGTCTTTACAGGAAAATGTTCAAGTCTGGTCTGTGATGTGTCATGCATTGCAAAAAAGGAGATCCAGAAAAACTAAAGCATGGTTGGAGAGCAGCTTTGATCTGGGTTGAGGGCTAGTGGGCCCAGAGTAGACTCCATATGTATATGTTCATATATATTCATTTGTTTGCATGTGTATAAACATATATATCGATATTTACACACATACTCAATTCCCACTATCAGATCCTAAACAGACTTATGGGATGTAGATATGTGTATTATGTTGTATTTCCTCCTTTCCTGCAATACTTCTGCCCATCATTGATACTCTTCTCCTCGTGATATTATTTGTCTACCCATAATCATAATCAGTAGGCTCTTAGAAGAAACCAAGCATGCTCCAAAGCAGCAAAAAATCAGGGGGAGTCTGGTAGTACCTTTCCCATCTAACCAATTGTATTAAAAGGCATCAGCCTGTTTTTAGTCACTCTATGTCTCTGATGAAGTGAGCTGCGGCTCACAAAGGCATATGACTTTGAATAACATTTGTTAATCAGAAAAGGTGCTACCAGATTCCTCCTGATTTTTTATTTTTTATTTTTTTGCCACCATAAACTAACATGGCTCTCCTCCAACAATATCCAAAGCAGGAGCAACCGTGGGTTGAAAATCAACCTCTAGGAAATCTAAAGGTTAAAACCCAAATGGGGTGCTTTAAACACCACCACCACCACCACAGTATGGTGTGCATCATGAGGGAGAGGCTTACTTGTCTCATATGGTATGTCACCAATAATGTCCCCTCCATTGTTCACAGCAGGATTTCTTGGTTTAGCAAGGAGAGAATTGTACTTTCTGAAACAGCTAGAGTTAGTAGTTTTAGAGACAAGGACATTCTGTTGCACAGAAGACTTAGGTGGTGCTCTCAAAAAATGTCCCCTTATCTCCTCCAGACCTTTACTTTTTTTCTGAGCAGGTGTGTGTATTTCCAACAAAGCATGGCAGGGAGACACCAAACAATTATGGAAAAGCCCATGATGAGTTTCTTGCTTCTTTGATTTTGTTATAGCTATGTTACAGCCATTTTGGGCTTGTTTACAGAGACTATTTTGTTTAACCCAGTATTTCCCTCTTTTAAAATATAACTTTTATTGAAGATTTTTACAAAGATAAAAGATAGACATAAAAGTATATAAAGAAAAGTTAGAAAAAAGATAAAAGAAAAAGGACAGAAAGAAATCAGAGAAAGAAAAGGAAAAAAAATATAAAGAACTGGCTTCCGATCTTCTTTGCAGAATTATTATCCCTCCTCCCTCTTTAAGATTACAATACAGAAATTCCTTCTATCCCATATTCAACCCTTTTTTCAATCAGCAAACCCAGAAATCACCATTTCACTTTTTTCCGTTGTCAACGAAAAGCCCATAAAAGGTTGCCAGCCTTTTGTGAAAGTACTGATGGTTTTATCCCTGACCAGACAGGTCAGTTTTGCCATTTCTGCTAATTCTGCCTTATTTACAATCCATTCCTCCATTATGGGGATTTCTTATATTTTTTATTAAGAATTTTGATTATAATAGTACACTCTAATACAAACTAAACTTAAAGAGAAGAGAAAGAAAGAGTAAAAGGTGCAAGGAAAAAGAAAGAAAGAAGACAGAGAAAAGTAAGAATATAATAAAGAGAAAATAAATATATAAAGAAGTGACTTCCAGCCTTCATCACAACAAGTAGAAACAAATTTCGTGACTCTTTGCCCCTTCAAGGGTTACAAACAATGATCTCTTCATCCCATATCCCACCTCTTATCTATAGACAAATTCATAAAACATCATCTGGTATCAGCAAAAAGTCTATGAAGGGTTGCCAGAAGTAACAACATATCTTGTTTTAAGCTTGATCAAATATACCAATGTATTGTCGAAGGCTTTCACGGCCGGAATACGATGGCTGATGTGGGTCTTCTGGGCTGTGCGGCCATGTTCTGGAAGTTTTGGTTCCTAATGTTTCACCAGCATCTGTGACCGGACAGAGAGAACTGCTCCTATCTGTGCTCCTGTCCTCTGAAGATGCCGGTCATAGATGCTGGTGAAACGTTAGGAACCAAAACTTCCAGAACATGGCCACACAGCCCGGAAGACCCACATCAGCCAAATATACCAACTTTATATTCCTTCTTCTAACAGTCTTAAAAGCTTAGAACTAGCTAATGAGCAATTTCTGAAAGTGATTAGCAAGTGAGGTTAGAGAACTTAGTGTCCTTTAAATGGCGCTGACCGCCGTTGTGAGCAAGATGATTGCTAATACGTTTTAGCACTGTTTTAAGCTTACTCTGTTTTCTCTTAAGATTGTATCAATCTTTCTATTTTACTAAGAGTAAGCTTATTTGTGTTTGCAATTTTTGCCGTGGTTGATTTTTTATAGGGATGGACGAATCGCCCAAATGCACTTTTGTTCAGTTTCTTGTTTTTTAACTCCTTTGGTGCATCGCTTTATGGGTTAAAATACATATAAAAATACATACAAGTTTATGCTAAATCCTTTCAATTTAGGCATGTTTGCATGCATGCTTTTGTATTATACAGGTGAAACTCGAAAAATTAGAATACCGTGCAAATATTCATTTATGTCAGTATGGCAACTCAAAAGGTGAAACCAATATATGAGATAGGCGCATTACATGCAAAGCGAGATATGTCAAGCCTTACTTTGGTATAATTGTGATGATTATGGCGTACAGCTTATGAAAACCCCAAAGTCACAATCTCAGAAAATTAGAATAGTGTGAAAAGGTTCAATATTCTAGGCTCAAAGTGTCCCACTCTAATCAGCTAATGAATCCATAACACCTGCAAAGGGTTCCTGAGCCTTTCAATGGTCTCTCAGGCTGGTTCAGTAGGAATCACAAGCATGGGAAAGACTGCTGACCTGACAGTTGTGCAGAAAACCATCATTGACACCCTCCATAAGGAGGGAAAGCCCCAAAGGGTAACTGCAAAAGAAGTTGGATCTTCCCAAAGTGCTGTATCAAAGCACATCAGTAGAAGGTTATGTGGAAGGGAAAAGTGTGGTAGAAAAAGGTGCACAAGCAGCAGGGATGACCGCAGCCTGGAGAGGATTGTCAGGAAAAGGCCATTCAAAAGTGTTGGGGACTTTCACAAGGAGTGGACTGAGGCTGGAGTTAGTTCATTAAGAGCCACCACACACAGACGGATCCTGGACACGGGCTTCAAATGTCGTATTCCTCTTGTCAAGCCGCTCCTGAACAACAAACAACGTCAGAAGCGTCTTACCTGGGCTACAGAAAAAAAGAACTGGTCTGTTGCCCAGTGGTCCAAAGTCCTCTTTTCTGATGAGAGCAACTTTTGCATCTCATTTGGGAACCAAGGACCCAGAGTCTGGAGGAAGAATGGAGAGACACACAATGCACGATGCTTGAAGTCCAGTGTGAAGTTTCCACAGTCTGTGTTGATTTGGGGAGCCATGTCATCTGCTGGTGTTGGTCCACTGTGCTTCATTAAGTCCAGGGTCAACGCAGCCGTCTACCAGGAGATTTTGGAGCACTTCATGCTTCCTTCCGCAGACGAGCTTTATGGGGATGCTGACTTCATTTTCCAGCAGGACTTGGCACCTGCCCACACTGCCAAAAACCTGGTTCAATGACCATGGGATTACTGTGCTTGGTTGGCCAGCAAACTCGCCTGACTGAACCCCATAGAGAATCTATGGGGCATTGCCAAGAGAAAGATGAGGGACATGAGACCGAACAATGCAGCGGAGCTGAAGGCCGCTATTGAAGCATCCTGGTCTTCCATAACACCTCAGCAGTGCCACAGGCTGATAGCATCCATGCCATGCCACATTGCGGCAGTCATTGCTGCAAAAGGGGCCCAAACCAAGTACTGAGTACATATGCATGCTTATACTTTGCAGAGGTCTGATATTGTTCTATTTCCAATCCTTGTTATTGATGTCATGTAATATCTAATTTTCTGAGATTGTGAATTTGGAGTTTTCATAAGCTGTATGCCATAATCATCACAATTATACCAAAGTAAGGCTTGACATATCTCGCTTTGCATGTAATGCGTCTATCTCATATATTGGTTTCACCTTTTGAGTTGCCACACTGACATAAATGAACATTTGCACGATATTCTAATTTTTCAAGTTTCACCTGTATACATTTTTGTAAGTAAGCTATCCCAATGCAAGCATTTTCATTTGCTATTCAGGAACACATGTGCTTTTGTGTGGTGCTTCCACCTAGTGTTCACTTTTTGGCACACACAGATTGGAAAGCCGTATCGCAACATTTGGAGAAGCACAACTACAGAAGTACAAATGTTTTTCAAAGTGCATGTTGTTTCAGGAAATGAGACATAAATTAAGTTCAGAGTCAAATACAAACTGAATGAACTTCTGTCCCCTCCTCATCTTTATGTATGGACCATAATTAAGTATCACTACCGGTGCCAATTTGGGCAGAGACAGTAGTACAGAAGTGCCAGGGGCAACTGAGTAAAGGTATGAATGCAGCCAAAAAAATGACACCTGCATTATGCCGCCAAAGGCAACCAATTCACCTTAGCTCATAAAAAGGCCGGCTGTGTTCCCAAACCACATTGGAACGATCTGCAGCAAAATTAACCTGCAACTGGAGCGAATGATTCAGACAGCTTGTGCAAGGGAGAACAAGTGTTCAGGAATAGGTGGAGAGATTTATGTGATTTGGCATTCAATATGGCAGATTTTAGGGGACCTCTTCCTCCTCCTCTCACAATCACCTGTTAAATCATCAGGAAGGTATTCAGTCTGAACAATGGATTTGGTCCTAGTCACTAAGAGAGATAAAGGCGGGGTGTTAAGAAGCACTTCCTGATTAATCCAAGCTTGGCTAATCCAAGGCAGGATTCAAAATAAAAGCTAGAAGGGGACTGGAAGGCAATACATTGAATGACCACATCTTGGGGGTAAGAACTGTCTATACTTCTATGCTGCCTCTCTAATGGCTTTCAAGGTCTATACAAATGTATTGTTCAAGATGTGTTTTCCAGGAGCATCACTTGGAGGATCACTGCTGGAGGCAGAGGGAGTTGGTTGTCAGGAAATTTCAGTGTTGACAGCTGCTAATGGGATCATTTTGTTCCAGTAAATTATCTGGGATATTCGCAGCTTTGATTTATGGAACTAGACAGATGTGGGACAGATGTACATGGCCACCTCTAGCCAAGGAGGAGGTCTCTGAAGCCTAACTTATTTGGGAGTGGCCTCCAGCAGACCAAAACAGACACATATTTCTGTTTTCTTCTTGCACTCTGCGGATTATAAATATTTCTCAGCCACTTGGTCTGCTGGACCAAGGAGGTCCAGATGGCTTCCTTGCAGTACGGTCTTTTCAAAATAATTAATAGGCTGAGAACAGCCTGTACATTCAACCTGGCAGGCAAATCCTTGCCAGGATGAATGTGAATACGTGCATTTTCCATCCTGCACGTGTTGTTGATACATCCATTCAGATGCTTTTGATCAGAGCTGGGCAACCTTCAGGGGCTGATGGCTGCCAATCACTTTGGGGAAGGAACAGGTGAATACATGGGGGTTATGCAACAGAGCTTGGACTGTTTCCATCCTAGATTTGGGGGAGGGCATATCTTTGTTTCTGCTAAAGCAATGCTGTTCTAACCCTATATTTAAAGGTTACACTTTTAATTTGTTCCCCACCTCAACATGGCAGGAACCCCACACTGCTGCTTTGGGGCAATAATGGATGAAGGGGCTCTGAGGATTGCAACAAAAAGGGACTGTAGGGGCTGCCTACGGCCTTGAAACCCCAGGTGGCCTATTTTGGGAAGTCCTTCTAATTCTAAAAGCTAACTTGGTGGGTGTAATTCTACGTCACTCATAATCAAGCTTCTTAATAGTAACCAAGAACTTTGTGCTTTTCACAAAGTCTCATTAACCGGGTTTGTTGCAAAGAAAAAAGGGGTTAAGTTATACCAGGTTTTTGAAAATTAAGTATGTGTTTACTTTAGCCCTCCTTTTATCAGTAAGTACATCAGGTTTTGTAATGGTATGTGGGAAAGACTTTGGGAGAGTGGACCAAGAGACACTGCCAGGAGAACAGTCAGATAAGAGACAGCATAGCCTGCAGCTGGATAGTGGGCGTGGCAAGAAGCTCCCTAGTTTTGGGGCTGTAAAGGGGATGTGGGGAAGAGAAGTACTTTCAGACTTGCAAGATTCTGTTAATGTAGCTTTACAATAAAGTAGAATTAGCCCATCTGGTCATATTTCCTGTCTAGTCTACCTAGTAAGGATGACATCAATCTTGCAAGTCTGAAAGTAAATTCTCCCCCCCGACTCCTTTACAGTCGGAGAAACTAGGGAGGGTTTCTTCTGAGCCTCTTGTCCCACCCACTATCCAGCTGTGGGCCACGCTGTCTCTCATCTGACCGTTCCCTTGGCAGCATCTTTGGCCCAGTCTCCCAAGGTTTTTTCCCACATACCATTACAGGTTCTTCCTTGATGCTTTTGATCCTCTTTCCAACTCTCTCTTGATTTAAGGATTAATGGCGAGCCATTAGTACATAGGAATGGAATGTCCATATGCTCTTGTTCTGCAATGTTTTGCAAAAGTCCCTGCTCATTTCCAGGCTCAAAGAATCCCATTACATTTACTGGGTAAAAATCAGAACAAATTAGTGAACTGAACAGGAGATTCTGACTTCTGTTTACAAGTTAGTTGTTCTAAAGTTTTGCAGAAGACAGTGGCAAAATAAGATAGCAACATGCTGGATTGTATCATGTGAGACTGCTAGAGCATTTGGGTGCGCATCATGTTTTTCAGTGCTTTGCAACACTACGGGAATTATTTTTTATATCTCAGAAAAATAAACAATAAGGCTGCTGTCTGCAATCTGAAATGTTAAGAGGATAACATCCCACTGTCTTAGTTTACCAGATCATTCAGTGTAACGGGCCTTTGATTTTACGGGAAAAGTAGAATAATAGATTTTGAAATGGCTTTTAGGTCACCCCATACACATTACCTTACCCTCTAATTCTCCCTTTTTCCCCATTGTTTCAATGCTGGAGTAGTTAGAGCAAAAGAATGATTTCTGTATATTCTTCTTTCCAACAGATCTTATTCCTAGAAACAATTATTATTGTTAATAAACATGTCACATCCTTTCTTCACCTTAGTGGCTGCCATTTTGTTCATGGCATCTTCAGGTAAGATCTTGGGTGGAACATAGAAACGTACATGCTTTTTCTTTAGATACAGTGAATGTGTTTAAATGTGAGTTGATGGTGGTGGCAGTGGGGTGAATCCAGGGTCAATCCAAGTATACACACACAGCAAAAATATAAGTCTCTTGAATTGCACTACATGCAAGGCCAGGCAAGTTGTTATAGCATTCCACAAATGCCTCTCTCCCATATTTCAGAAATGGAAACACAATAAAAACAAATATAATTGTGGTGGTGACCCTTTTAGGCAGAGGGGTGGGGAGTTGAGGAGCAACTGCAGGTCCCTTTCATCATACTTGGCATTCCTGTTGGAGGGAAGGGCTCAGTTCTCTGCAAAAAAGATGAGATGCTTCCAAAAATGAGGAAGCAGGAAACACTCTGCCCACTTCTGAAAACTGGGGTGAGTTAAGTGTGCTGGTTCAAGGCCAAGTGACACTGAAGGCTGGGAGGACTTTTTCAAGGCTGAATGGAGAAGTCCTGCAGCAGTTTCCTTTGGCTTGCTGTCTTTTGAGTTTCCTCTCTGCTGTCACAACACGCACATACACCCTTCCTCCCTCATTAGTGCATCCTTTAAGTTCAGCAAGCACTGAGTCGGAAGATACTCATTCCTTGCTGATGAGGCTTGTTCTCAGGGTTGATGGTATTTTCTCTTCACCACAGGTAGCCCTTGACTTATGACCAGAATTGGGACTGGAACTTCTGTTGTTAAGTAGTGTGGTTGTTAAGTGAGTTACACCTGATTTTATGACCTTTTTTGCTGCAGTCATTAAGCAAATATGGCTCCCCCCATTGACTTTGCTTGTTGGAAGCCCCCTGGGAAGGTCACAAATGGCGATCATGTGACCCAGGACCCTACAACCATCATAAATACATGCTGGTTGCCAAGTGCCCGAATTTTGTTTGTGTGACTGCAGGGATGCTGTGATGGTCATAGGTGTGAGGACCAGTTGTAAATCACTTTTTTCAGCACCATTGTAACTTCAAATGGTTGTTAAACAAATGGATGTAAGTTGAGGACTACCTGTAATAGCAACTAGATGAGGTCTTTACCTAGGAAAAGTTCACACTTGCACAGGTGGTCCTTCATCTGAATGCTCTGTGGGGATCAAAAGAAACCAGTCCTGGGCTCCTCTGTTTTTTCCTTGGATCACCGTTTCATAGAACTAGGTTCTTTGATTTCTGGGCTTTAAGACATCTTACAATTCTTCTGGGATTCTTTCTTCCTTTGTTTGTGGTTTATTCTTTATTATGCTCTTTTTTCAGCCGCCGCAGCAGAAGGAGAAAGGATCCTGGGTGGCAAGCCATGTGTGGGCAATTCTCAGCCATGGCAGGCTGCACTTTTCTCAGGGTTCAGACTGATCTGTGGGGGGACTCTGATTCACCCATCCTGGGTGGTCAGTGCTGCCCACTGCAGGAAGCCATGGTAAGTGCAAACAAACAGGGACAGGGCAAAGGATTTTGGATGTGCTGTTCATTTTAACAAGGATATGATGAGATCACAAATGGAAGAAAAGTTGAAGGAATGGAAAGGGTTTAGCCTGGAGAAAAGATGAGTGAGGACATGATAGCACTTTTCAAATGGCTACATGGGAGAAAGCAAATATTTGTTTTGTCTTGCCTAAGAGGGAAGGACTTGGATCTAAAAGGCATAAATGACAAGGACAGATTATGGGTTAAATCTTAGAAGAACTCCCTTGTGCCAATAAGAGCATTTCATCAATGAAATTAATTGCATAGGGGGATAGATAGCGCTCTGTCACTGAAGGTCTTCAAGTAGAGGCTAGCTACTAGCTATCTGCTGTGGATCTCTTTATGCTGGATTTTCTGCATCAAATAGAAGGTTGGATGAAATGACTCAAGAATCAGCTATATGATTCAGCGGTAATAGGATTGGTAACATATGCAAAGACATGTAGATTAAGCTCAAGAACACTCACGGGCTGAAAGTACATCCTGATTTATTTATACCTTCTCCCCCTCCCTGGGTCTTCTCCAAAGATATCTGGATTACAATTCCAAGAATTACTGCCAGCATGGCCAGTGAAACTCTAGGAGCAGTACTTCTAATACAGCTGGAGGGCATCAGATTGGAAGGTTATTCCGAGAAAGGAGACATCGCACAATCGTCTCTTCTACACAAATGAAGCAGACTATGCTGTCTCATTTTTCTTCCTGCAAAAACATATTCTGCATCATATATGGATGTTGCTGTATGACAGAAAGCTGAAAAGTATTTAGTAATCGAGTGTAACTTCTCTCTGATACAGCATTCGAATAATAGGACATGATGATACAAGTTGATTTAAGCTATATTACTCAGTGATAAGATCAGTAAGATGCCTTCATGAATAAACTTACTAAGGATTAGAGATTAGAATTCCACAAGAGATTCTTCTAGGAATAATTTGGGTGTTTTGCTCCCCAAAATCCGTAATGGAATAAATGCTAGCAGGATCAAAGTTTGCTAGCTTTCATTCCTCCCTGTAAGAAGTTCAGGGTAGATAAGCTGCATTTACTTTCATACATGAACAAAGTGGTTGAGAGGTCTTTTCCCTTTTCTTTTAATTTTAAAAAGTCCAAGAGTTTGACACCAGCTCTCTGCAGCCTAGAGCCTTCTTTCCCAAGGGTTCCTGGAGTGACTGAGTGACCACATATTACATGGTCATTCTAGGAAGCACTGGAGAACAGCATAGGTGTAGCCTATAAAAATCGCAAGAAGGAGGCCAGTCTTTAAAGATGAAATAAAGTTGGAGGACTTCTCCAGGTTACCTTGAACATTTTTTAAAAAGTAGGCATGACCTATGAGCACTTCAGCCTGGGGTGGTGAATTAAAAAAAACCCAAACCTTAAAATACAGAGGTCTGGATATCTATTTCTAAAATCAGGCAGAGAGGTAAAAGAGGCCTGATTTACTCTGGTCAACTCAATAATCAAGGCCCATCGTCTTAGAGGCTGTTGTGATGATGGGAGTGGGTGTTGTTTGGCACTACTTTTAGAAACACTTTAAAGGCAAATTTTAAAAAGCAATGGGATTTTGTTTCACCTACCTTGATGCATTCAAATAAAAATACAGCCAATGAGAGCCGGCATACAGTTACTTGGTTGCCAAGAGCTAACGTCGCCCACCTATTTTGAAAAGAAATGAGGCGGCTCCTTCATTTTCACGGCCGTCCAATGTGAACAAATGAAGGCTTCAGTTTATTTCCTTTAAAGAAATCAGGAAGCAAAATAAATAAAACTTCTTCTTGGAAAACCCTCTAGTTTCTCAGTGTCTACCTGCTGGGATGTCTTTAAAGATACAAGGGCAAATCCAGTAAGGGAAGAAAAAGGACAGCTTTGCTACGGGGCAATTTTCCAGCAACAGAAACTGATCTTGTCTTGTTCTTCCAGCACTTTCCCTGTACGTCTTGGAGAGCACCACCTCAGGCGCATAGACTGGTCAGAACAGCTCAAGTTATCATCAAAAGTCATTGTGCATCCCAAATACAACCGACGAACCATGGACAATGATATTATGCTGGTTAAACTGCTGACCCCTGCCACTTTAAATGACAAAGTCAAAGTCCTCAACTTGTCTACCAGCTGTCCAGAGCCTGGAACCAAATGCCTCATTTCAGGATGGGGTACAACAAGAAGCCCCCTAGGTATGTTAACAGATAAACTGGGTTCTCACATCATTCTACATCCTGGTTGGCCTAGTGGTCATTTATTGAAGAAACCAGAAAGATTACATTCGTGCAACATGCTGAACCAAAAGCAAACAAGAAATACTGTGGCTTAATGGAGGAGTGTGCATGACTTCCAGCAGCTTAGGGCTACATCGTGTTTTCTGGAGCAAGTTGAATGAAACAGTGGAGGACAAACATCTGTTCTGGGAGGCAGTCCTAAGTATTATGGGGTGTTCAGGTGTTTAAAGAGATACTGGAGACATCTGCAATGCTTTAGACACCCATTTTGCCCCTTAAAACTCCAAATAAATAAAAAAACCTCAAATGTTGACCCCACCCCACTGGTTTTATGTGATTGAAGGCCACAACAGAGACAATGGTTGGGTGCACTTTTCGCCCTCCTGGTTTAGTTTAATGGAAGGGTCCAGCTACAGAAAAATTCTTTTAAGGCTGAACTAGAACCCAACTTCACAGTTTTGTCTATTCCTCTTTTAAGCCATCAAAGTTAATGGCCATCATATGGCAATGAATTCCACCAGTTAATTACACCCAGGTGAGGAGCGCTCCTTTTATCCAGTCTTAAAGCTCTGACTGGTCCATTGCAAAGGACAACTTTAGGTCCCAGTCATAAGAGGAGGGAGAAGAATGCCACTTTGCCTACGTTCTCTATCTGCTTTCTCCTTTACTGAACCCTGTGTTCCTTTACAGCCAAATACCCAGATGTGCTGCACTGTGCCAACATCACCATCATCAGTCACAATGTGTGCCAATCTATTTATTCCAATTATAGAAGTGAAAGTATGGTCTGTGCTGGCAGAATGGAGGGAGGAACGGATGCTTGCCAGGTAAGAGGAGTTGGGACCCATCTAGGCAACCCATTTAATGGGCTTTCCTCTGGTCCAGGAGGAGGGCACCAAAGTATGCCAGCATAATATCCTCAGTCTACATAGCTGGTCTCTACTCTTCCTTGATGATGCCAGCAACTAGTGCAGTTCTAACAATTTATTGCAGGGCAGGTTAAAGTTCAGAAATTGATTGATTTCCCGGGGGTAGGAAAAACACTCACCCTAAAATAGGCTGGCTCTGGGGAGGAGGTACATTTTTGTAATGGTATGTGGGAAAGACCTTGGGAGATGGTGGGGTGGAGGGAGAAGTGCTGCCTAGGGAATGGTCAGATAAGAGTCAGCTTAGCCCACAGCTGGGTAGTGGGAGAGGCAAGAGGCTCAGAAGCGACCCTCCCTAAGTTCTCGGGTTGCAAAGGTGAAGGTGAGATAATTGTACTTTCAGATTTGCAAGATTCTGTTAATGTAGCTTTACAGTAAAGTAGAATTACCAATAGAGGTGAATATGTGTAGCTCAGGGTTGAACTGTGGAGTCCTTGGGGTTCTCTGAGCTTGGTTCTTTTCTTACAAACATTTCATTACCTGGCTAGGTAACATCTTCAGTGTTACCTAGCTGGGTAATGAAACGTTTGCAAGAAAAGAACCAAGCTCAGAGAACCCCAAGGACTCCAAAGTAGAATTAGCTTTTCTGGCCATGTTTCCTGTCTAGTCTACCTGGCAAGGCTGACAGTTTTGACAGATGGCTAAAGCAGCCAGTTTAGCCATCTGTCAAAACCTTAAAATAAAATTTGTGCTGTAACCTTTGTCATGCGGTCTGCCTCTCAGGCTTGTTGAGAAACCCATGTATGGCTTGAAGATCACTCTGCAGGGTGCTGCAATCCCCACAAAGCAGAAGCACCTGCATGATCCACCATTTTTGTCACGTGATGAAAGTAGAATTGCACCCTTGCAATGCAAGCGTTGCCTTTGCAACATCATGATGCACACACAGAAGAAGAGGAGCTTGCAATGTGACAAGTGCTACTTTCATAATTTGCCCCCCTTGCCTTCCCAAGGGCACTATTGCTGTAGAGCAACCTGCCCATTGAGGCATCTACATAGGGTGGACAAGCAAGTCACTGTACCAACATCCTCATCTACACTTTCTCTAATGATCTTGAGGCTGCTTCTCCTCTCAATCAAGCAGCACATGGCAACAGTGGGCAGTTGGAGGTGAGGGGCATATCCATCTTCTTGTTCCCTCATGTTCCTAACAATAAACACCAGGAAATAGGTAGGCATACCTTAAAGAGAGACATCGCGGTTCCATGTTGGGGATGGACAGAGGACCAACGCTGGAAAGACCTTGGTTAAGTTCTTCATTCAGCCATGAAGCTTACTGGATGAGTTTGGCTTTCTCTTAACCACACCTACCTTAAGAGTTGCTGTGAAAATGTAATGGAGAAGCAAGAGTCATCCATGCTGCCTTATGCTCTTTGGGGGAGGGGGGAAGCAAGATATTAGAGAGAAAGAGAGAGAGAACCCACAACACTTTCCTAAGGCCTTGGGCAAATCCATCTCAGCAGGTCTCAGTGCAAAAATGAATCTATAGAAGGACTCATGTTATCTTTTGTTTTGTTTTCTGGACAGGGTGATTCAGGCGGACCCTTGGTCTGCAATGGGAAGCTGCAAGGCATTGTATCCTGGGGTCCCTACATATGTGCACAGCCAAATAGGCCAGGAGTTTACGTTAATGTCTGCAAATATGTTGACTGGATCCAAGAGACTATCCAAAATAACTGAGGATCACAGGGCAATTCTGAACAAACTCCAAGGGGAGAGGAAACCTACTTCTCTTTTTGGTCAAATTTGTTTTATGTTATTGATGGTGCTTTTGACATTCCTCTGGTGCTATTAAAATGTGAAATAAATAAAAGCCATGTTTGTTGCCAAGTTTTCTCCAGTCCAAAACTTTCTTTGACCTTCCCACCCACCCCCCGCCATACTAGCTCTCAGAAACTTGAATCTTGCTTTATAGACTTTAGAAGATACCATTTGGTTCATCAAGTCCATTCCCCTTGCAAGATCCCTAATAAAAGCACCACCACCACCCCACATGGCCATCCAGCCTCTGCATGAACATACTCGATAAAGGTGACTCTCTCATTTCTTTGCATAACTGACTCCCTTATCAACTGTTTATACTATTAGGAAGGTTTTTTTAGGAAAACATTCAACTGGAATCTGCCTTCTTGTAATTCATGTCCAGCATCCTGGGGTGAAAGACGACAGGCCATGGCCTTCATCTGTGTAATTCTCCTTCAGATACTTGAACAATGCATTTCTCCACAGCTTCATCTTCTCAGGGTTAAATCAAGCCAGTTTTCTCAATCAGTCCGTATAGGACTTAACTTTCAGTCCCCTGATCATCCTTGTTGCTCTTCTTTGGACTTTTTCCATTTTGTATGATTCCTTCTAAAAAGACATTCTGAACTTTTAATGAGAAGAGAAGACTGAGCAGGGATTTGATAGCACTCTTCAGATTCCTGAAATAACATCACACAGAAGAAGGTTAAGACCTATTCTTCATTGTTCCAGAGTATAGGACATGAAATAATGGATTTAAATTACAGAAAGACAGATTCTGATGAATATCAGAAGAAACTTCCTAACAGTAAGAGCCATTCATCAATGGAACTGATGACCAAGAGAAGTAGTAGACTTCCATTCACTAGATACGTTGAAGTAAAGGTCAGACAGCCATTCATCAAGGATGATTTGATTGAGATTCCTCCAATGCGCAGCAGGTAGAACTCCATGACCTCAGTGTCCTTTTCCATTTATATAATTCTACGATTCAGTCATGTCAAAAATGAAGCAGATGTCTTTTGTTGCCATGGTGTGCACCTTTCTATAGGTAGTTGACATGCAACTCTCATCATCCTTTCCCATTGTAACCATAATGGTCACATTCATACTATGGTTGAACACAGAAGTATACAACTCCCATCAGTTGGAGAACAAGCACAGGCTCTGTTTTGGATTAGGAGCCAGGAGTGTTAAGGGACAAGGAGGGGGCTCCCCCAATGATGTAAGCTAAACTATTCTGTAAGAACCCCAGCCAAAATCTTTAACCAATTCATCATCCACAGTCCACATTTGATTAGACAAAAGAACATTTGCAGCAATGTCCCTTTAAAGGGAAAAGTTGGTTTTTCAAATCACCTGCTCTAAAGCTTTAAAGGAAACATTTTTTGCACAACTCTTTCCCTTGTCAGCTCCCAGTTCTTGCCAGGGCAAAAAGTCTTGCTAAGCTTCTCACAATACTTTTGACTTAGTCTTGGGGAATCTCATGCAGTATAGCTCTTTGTCTAGAGTAGTAAATCACCAAACATATGCATTAATAACCTCCTGCCACACTGTTAAGTGTCAACACTCCAAATTATAGCTTCTGTAGATGAGATAATGTATTGTTATGGGTGATTTACAACTTTGCTATGAAGGAAAAAGGACTGACTCATAGGGCTTCAACAGGCATACTGTATAGAGATTGCATTCAATGTTCCAGCAACAAGGAACGTAAACTTGAGCACCCATATTGGTTTAACCAAGCTTCTGGACAAATCCAGTATGAACAGGTGGTTCCCATGGTTGTCAATATCAGATTAGACCAACTTTCTCTTTTTTTTAATAATATTTTTTATTGACGTTTACAAATGCAAAGATAAAAATGAAGACAAACTAAGAAGGATGTAAAAAGTAAAAAAATAAAAATTGCAGAGAAAAAGGAAAAAAATAATTAAAAAAAAAGAAATATAAAGAAATGACTCTCCCCTCCATCAAGACAAGTACAAACTGCTTCAGTAACTTACCACCTTCTCTGATATTTCAGCAAAAGATCTCTTCTTCCCATAACTCATCTATCAATAAACAAATGGTAAAGCCTCGTTATTCTGTCCTAATCGGCAAAAGTCCATTAAGAGTTACCAGAAATAATAACATATATGTTTTAAACTTAATCAAATAAATCAGTTTTATATTACTACTTTTAACATAGTAACTTATCACATTCTCTAAAAATATAGCAAAAAAATCTCTTCTTCCCATATCTTATCTCTTATCTATAAACAAATCTTTAAAGCAGTGTTGTCCAAACTTGGCCACTTTAAGATGAGTGGACTTCAACTCCCAGCATGGCTGGCTGGAGAATTCTGGGAGTTGAAGTCCACTCAACTTAAAGTGGCCAAGTTTGGACAACACTGCTTTAAAGCCTCATCATTCAGTCCTAGTCAAAAAAAGTCCATTAAGAGCTACCAGAAACAACATGTGTGTGTGGGTGTTAACCTTGATAAAAAAAACCCCCTCTTTATATTTCTTCTATTTACTTTTAAGAATCTTGATTTTTAATCCCTTCAAATAGTATCCCACAAGCTGATTTCTTATCATTTTCTCTTTGTCTCCTCTAAGAAATTCCTTCACAGGTTTAACACATCTCTTTTGTAAATCCAAATTATGAAAGCTATCCAAAACACTCTTCTGATTTATTATTTATATGTCTCTTTAATTATTAAGACATCAGCCAGTTTCATTTGTAAATCTGGTGTAACATCATTTTCCATATCATTCTTGTAGTCTGACATTTTAAAATCCATTTTCAGATCCACATTCAAATCAGCCTCAGTCTCTGTTTTATCCAGTAAAATCTGCTCCTCTTCCATAACTTCTTTTGAATCCAGTTTTATAATAGCAGACATTCTTAGGAGTAATTTCTAAGTGCATTGCTCCCAAATATCCTTGAATTCTTCTGCAGTCAAATAATATTGCTCCATTCTGTATTAATGGGTCTCTTCTTTAATTATAATCTTTAGTTCTCTCTGGTTCCCTCTAGTCCAATTTCAAAGTCCCCTCTTATTTTTTTTCTAATCAACAATACTTTCCTATGAGAAGGTTTCTTACAGTTAATTTCAAAACCTTCATATATATTTTTTGTAAAATTTTAAACATCCCACAGAAAGTATTCTTATAATTAATTTCAAAAACTTATGTCAAGTCCATCTAGCCCCTTAATCCATTTATAACTTTCCAAAATCAATGTTCTAGTCACTCTTTTGCTGTTTATTCAAAAAAAAATTTAAAATAAAGTCCTTAAACTTGCATGAAACTTCTTTCATCAAGGATAGAAGGAAATTCGCCTGGTTTAATGAAACTTGCCCTTCTGATGGTTCTTACATCCAAAAAGTCATTAGCAAGCAATTTCCTAAAGTGGTTAAGGAAGTATGCAAACCCAGTGTGCTTTTGAAGGTGGCAACTACTTAGTTAAAATCTAAAGTGTGTGTATTTACTGAAACAGAGTTGGGTTGGTCTCTGTACAACACAATGGATCTAGGTGATTCATGTTATTTTTCCTAAAGCCAAATTTGGTTGGCAAGGAAGGTAGGACTCTCTGCTGAATGGTTTTCTCTCCAACTCTTTGCACCTCTCTCCCGACTCCCTCCTGGAGGCTCTTGCCTAGGACCATCAAGGTCTCCTTTGAAGTAAAATCACACTGCAAGATTTCAGGTAACTGAACTGAAAAATCTACTTCCTCTTTAAGGATAAATGGTAGGTGTTTTAGAATTTCAGAGAATATTTGGGCATTGAAAACCACTCTGGGGAAACTCTGTTTTGAAGGGTCACATAGCAATATATTTTTTTTAAATTAATCAATTCAAATAAATGCTTACATGAGAATGAATATATCTATATCAATATCTACAACTAATGACCATTATGACATGTACATTAAACCATGTTTGTTTCTCAGTGCAAGTGGGAAAATGAGCAGCTTTCAATGTAGCAAAGTCCCTTGGGCAGAGGTTGAGTTTATATTATTTTGGAAGTAACATTAGTTATGTTAAATTAACTTCAGAGAATTGAAAATACCAGTTGAAGCAGGGAAACAATGGTCCTCTTGATGAAGGGAAGCCTAATATGACAATTAGAAATCCCTCCTTGTAGCCATGATGATTCAAAACTTGTTAATTCTCTTTGCCAAGTTGTCACTGATAAGGTAAAGATGCCTTTGAATCTTGCTCCCTACATCCACATGTCTTCTTGGGACATTATAGAACTAGTGCTGATGACTCTCCTTTGCTTCTTCAATGAATTTCCAACACCTTTGGACCCAGCAACTTACTCTTGCTGATTGAAGCCATGACGAGCCTGGTGGTGGTGTTTGCCAATCATTCTGCTTCTTATATATGCAGATAAGACCCTGGGTGAGACTACAGGAGAGCAGAAGGGTTCCTAGAGTTGAGTCCTCTAGGTCTATAAAAGCTGGAGCAAGCTTATGGTCAAACAAAATGGCCAGAACCAAGAACTGACCAGAACTGAATTTGAAACATGATATTATTTTTGATGCCATTGCCAGGAAGACAACCTGAATCCCCAAGGCCATAAACAGTCCTCGTGTCCCTTTTTGTAGCCATGGGAACCTCCCATGTAAGCTTGCTTGTTGAAAAAGGATGGCAATGTTTTCTGCAAACAAACAAACCTCCTTCCTAAACTTGTCCTGGCCAAATGTTTGATGTGTCTGACTCATGAACTACAGCTGTTCAAATAAAGTTAAGTGTGCTGTTGAACACCAAAAAGAAGCCCCTGGATGAGGCAACTTATGAACTTGGGTGTCATGATACAAGCACTTAATTGTGTCATTTGCACAATGCCATCATGAGACATGTGCTGTCAGTTTGATGTTAGTGAGGCTTGTTACATACCTCTGTGCACAGCCACCATGTTCTGAGAAGCTTCAGGGTGTCTGGTGCTTATTTCTTTTTCTTCTTTCTGCTGTTGTTGCTTGCTCAGTCAGAGAGGACAGGTAAACAGAAAGTGGAAGCCTAGAGGAGAGAAGCATCAAGAGATGGAGGCTTCAGGGATTGGTTGAGAGCCTTCTACTACAACAAGTGGACCTTAACAGTCGCTCAACCATACCAGCCTTCACCCCTGGCCCTGAAAATGGGCATCTCTTCTGCTTGTTGTCTCTGGTAAAGTAGAGTACAGATGTGGCTATGTTTCATCACAAGCCTAAAGGAAGCAAGATTTACATTCCACCAGTTCTGCTTGTTTGCTTGTCTTTCCTATTGATAGTAGTTCTACAGCCTCACTCCAAGATGCAAAGAGTTCTGGTGCATTAAGCATTCTCAGCCCTAGCAGGCTGCATTCTTTGATGGTTGGAAGTTCTACTGCACAGAGACCCTCATCCACAAACAATGGCTGGTCACTGCTGCTCAATGCTACACAGGTTGGTAAGTG
Organism: Liasis olivaceus; assembly: GCA_030867105.1. Taxonomy (NCBI): domain Eukaryota; kingdom Metazoa; phylum Chordata; class Lepidosauria; order Squamata; family Pythonidae; genus Liasis; species Liasis olivaceus. The sequence continues at coordinate 16,788,251 of CM061360.1, read as the reverse complement.
TATCTGTAGAGTGTAGGAACGGTATCTACTTAGGATAAATGTGAGGCCTCTTCCAAAGGGACCATCACAACAATTTAAGAGAATTAAGCCGAATCAGAGAGATTCAGCCAAGCTGTCTGCCTGAAATTAACAATCACCACTGAACTCAGAGAGGGAGGCTACATAAAGAGTAGCATGTTTTCCATGAGCATATTTAAGTGTAGAACAACCTTTCCCCAACTGGGATTCTTCAGATGTCTTTCTTGGCCTACCGCTGACAGGCAAATGAGATAAGAACAAGGCTTTCAAGTTTTACTATTCTTTGTAACAGATCAGATTAGAGGAAGCGAGAACATGTGAAAAATAATTAAGCAGAACTTTGAATATGTCTCTACTTTTTTTTAATGGGGTTCCCTATTTCAAGCTACTATTTACATATACTATTTCCTGGCAAGATAAATGGCATTTCTAATTAAAAGCAACAAGCTGCATCGTTTGTTGAACCTCCATGCATTTTTTGAAGCCAAACCTCTGCCATCAGAAGGAAGTACCTGAAATAATTATGGGGTGGCAGTCATGCCCCATAAATTTATGTAGAAGTATATATAAGTACTTTTTGTAGGGGAGGGTGGCATATGTACAGTGGTACCTTGGGTTACGAACGCCCCTCCTTATGAATTTTTCGCGATACGATCAGCTCCGGCCCCAAAAATTTACCTCGCTGTGCGACCTCCACCCCATGCTATGAACTGGATCCGCGGCCATTTGCCCCGCTGCCATGCGGTTGCGGCTTCCTGTGGGCAAGATCGCGGTAGCAAGGAGACGTTCGGTGAGGCTTGTGGTTTTTTGGCGTTTGGAAGGTTTTTGGTGTGCTTGTCAGCATGGCTCCAAAGAAAATGCAGAGCCGTATGTATTTACATTGAACCTTATGGGGAAATTTGCCTCGCGGTGCGACCAAATCAAGTTGTGATCAGAGTCACGGAATGGATTAAGTTCGTAACGCGAGGTACCACTGTATTTCTGTTTCTTAATAAAACCTTTAACCAAAAGATAAACATTGCTGTGTATAAACAACAATAAGAAGACTTAGTAATGGTATGTTCAGACCCTGAGAAAGATTCAGAAGCTGATTGGGAAAACATTGGCTATTAGTAATACCTTGGTTATCTGGAAACCCAAAAGATAATTAGTTGGTTCACAGAGAGGCACTTAATAAAAAACTGGAAAAAATCTGCCTCAATAAGTAGAGAAATTGAGTTTCAAAATGAAAGTAATCTAGCTGCTGAAATTTCTGTAACTTATTCCATTCCCTTCAATAAATCTTGTTAAAGAAAACTTTGGGAGAATGTTGCTTTCAGCTGAAGTCAGCAGAACCTGACAGATGCAATATAAAAATATGTTTTGGCAGATTATGTAGTTTCCTTTAGGGTTCCTTTTGAGGGGGTCTAGCAATGGAATTTTCTTATGGGGGGAAAATCTGGCTTTGGATTCCCCTTGGCATAATCTGTAAATTTTGCTTGGGTGTCATGGCTATGGTACTTGGAGGAGATTATGCAGCTAAGAGTAGCCCAAAATTCATGACTACATCACTGAGTGTGCTTAATAAGAATTACCAGACACCGGCTGCTAACCTCTGGCTGACCACCAAGTGACAGCAGAGTTTCCTGTGACTGTTTGCTGCCGTCTAGTGGCTAGCTAAACATTAGCAGCCCAGGATAGATAGCCTTGTATTTGACCCCTTTATATTCTTTCTCCTTGTGTTCAGCATTTTCTATGTGATATTGGGTACACACAGCCTGAGGCACTTTGAATGAATGGAACAGCTGAGGATTGCAACTAAGACAATCCATCAACAGGGATAAAGATATCATGAGGGTCATACTCTGGGCTCTAGTGCACATCAGTAAGAATATCAGGGCTACAATCCTTGCTGAGGAATTGCATTGCTCTGGGGAGCTACTGTGTGCTCCCTGGCTGAAGCATCACCATTAACCAGGAAGAAAAGGAAGTCAAGGAAGGAATTAAAACTGTATGATGGAGAAGATTGGGTGGATGGGGGACTCAGGTTCATGTTCATCCTCAATTATGGAAGCTCATTGGGTGACTTCAGGCCAATCAGAACCTCTCATTCTCACCTACCTCACAGGGTTACTGCAGGGGGAAAACTGGATGGGAGTGTTATGTAAGCCACCTTGAGCTCCTGCTAGAAAGGTCAGATGGCAATCTTCAAATGGAATGAGGAGGAGAAAAATCTGCATATGCTTTTCTGCCCTCAGTTTTTCCACCCTGTGTTTTTCCCAGTGTGTTATGATAAATAGTTGAGCTCTTACTGGCAGCCTGTGCATGTTGCTTTTCACATGAAAGACTATTGGCACTATTTAAAAAAAAAATGTTAGAAGATTTTCTCCAGGCATGCTGAAAATTGATAACCCAAGGCATATGCCCCAGTCCCAAAATGCTCAACAATGGAAACATCTGCTCCTAAAAGTTGAGTGTGCCCTAAAATCTGTAGACTGTTTTGGTGGCGTAAAGAACATTTGAGGAAGAGCCCTCTTCCCCAAGTATGGTGTGAATTCACAGCTGCTGTTGGGTCTGCATAGCTATTGGGTTGTTATTATTAGGAGGCCCATTTTCCACCAGTGTGGGCATAACTGATTTGTAGAAGTCCTAGTCCTTCTCCTTCTCCTGGGAGTACCTTCTCACTTGTCATTTCCAAGTATGGTAGCTACAACAAGGCTGAGGAAAAGAAGCAGCAAACTATTTCTTCTGGTCTGTGGTGCAAATTGGGCCCAGAAGAGAAGGTAAATAAATGACACTAATAACAGCAGAATAAGTGGGTGCTCAGAGGAGGGACCTCAATGAATGTATCTTGCCTCAAATTTGGAGGCAAAGTTATCCCCATCAGTTCTCGGAAGGGAGACAGCTTGATGGGTTAAAAAAAAAGAGGCAGACAAAGAGACAGACTGAATTAATTCATGACATTTTAAAAACTTGAGCAAAAATTCTTAATTTCTTTCTCACTTCCCTCAGTACATCAGAAAATCTTCCTGATCATCTTCACTGAGGAAATATCACCACCATGACTCATCAGGGATGCTTGGATGTCTGTCCCACAATTGTCCTGAGCAACGCGTTATGTGGCATTGTGAAGACAGTGGGCTCTCATTCCTGTCAGATAGGTTGGGACCTCACCCTCTAATCCAGAAAGAAGAAACACATACTGGGTTGATCCAACATGCTAAGCTAAAACCACACTGACCACATTGTGTGAACTTGTTTTTTACCTGTTGTGAGCTGCCCAGAGTCACTTAGATGAGATGGACGGCCATTAAAATAACATAACATAAAATAAAAATAAAAATAAACCTAGCTATTAGCGATTTGTGAGAGCCAGTTTGGTGTAGTGGTTAAGGCACCAGGCTAGAAACTGAGAGATCATGAGTTCTAGTTCTGCCTTAGGCACAAAGCCAGCTGGGTGACCTTGGACCAGTCACTCTTTTTCAGCCCTAAGAAGGAGGCAATGGCAAACCACTTCTCCAGTCTTGCCAAGAAAACTGCAGTCACCAGGAATCAAGACTGACTCGAAGGCCCCAAAATGTGTGAATATTAATCAGTAAACCAGAAGTGCACAACTTCTCAGCTTGGGGGCCATACCAGGCTTTGATTGGCAAACCAAGGGCGTCACTCCAAAAAGTGAGTGGGGCCAGGGGTTACGGGGTGAAACGTTGAGCCTCTGCATTCAAAGCATTGCTTAGCATATTGTGTTAATCAGGCCATTGGGTGGACTTGAAATCTAGTCATTCTTACAGCAGTTCCAGTGAAATCAATGGGACAAATTACTTACTGTGCTCTACATCGAGAACCATCTTCTAATGGAAACATTGTCCGATTTTATTTCTCTCTCTGTTACCCGTTTTCAGCTGCATGCATAATGATGGAACCGCTCTCTGCAAGAGAGATTCTCTCATTGTGCACAGGGCTGAAAGCTGCTCATAGAGAATGGATATTGCAATAGATCCTCAGGATTGCTTCTGCTGAGGATTGTCACTGTGTGAAGCAACTCGTTCTATGCCAGAGCTCCCTCCAAGATTCTGTATTGCCTTTCCATTCAACATTTCATAATGCTTGGGGGAAAACTGATGTTAATATTTGTCATTGCATTAGTTGCACGGGGAGCAGAGGAAACTACCTTAGCTTAAGTCAGTGTTTCTCAACCTTGGCAATTTGAAGATGCGTGGACTTCAACTCCCAGAATTCCCCAGCCAGCATGCTGGCTGGGGAATTCTGGGAGTTGAAGTCCACACATCTTCAAGTTGCCAAGGTTGAGAAACGCTGGCTCAAGTCAAATTGCTTGACATCAAAGTAGGCTTAGTCCACTCTGACAACTTTCTAGGGCCTCAGAACCAAACTAGACAAAACTGTTAAATGGCTGAATGAAAGCAGCTCGTATTTTTCCAAAATAATCCTTTTGGTGAGTATCTGTGTGAGATAGGGAAGGGAATATGAGATCAGTTTCAATGATTCTAACTGGAAACCTCTCACAGCAGGCAGGAACTCCTAGGCTCAAAAATTAAGCAAGATCAAGCATGGAAAATACTTGGAAGCGCTACTATTAGGAAATAGTGATAATTTTCTGTGATTTACCATGGCTATGCTATGCACAGTTAAAATTCTGTCATTAATCATTCAGCTCAAATCTTTTAAGAACTCTTCAAATTGGCGTATTTTCTGAATTAAGCTAGTTTGGTTAACTTATGATTTAGTGTATTGTACAAACCCAGAAAACTGGATAATTCAGCAGTAAGGAAAAGCATCGTTTATGTGAACAAATAAAGGCACAGCCACTGAGTCAGAAAAAAAAAACTTTGCAGGTATTAAGATCCTAACGAAGAAGAGCAGAGGCTCTCTTTTCAAATGAGTTTTTCAGACTAAAAAAATAATCTGTAGGATTTGTTGCTTCATGCCATTATTCTTGGAGCATCTTTGCAGGGTGGTGTGGGCTCACCACTTCTCTGGGTTAACCAACTTCCAGGCATCACTGTAGACAATAAGGAAGTTGACCTTGATGGAGACATGCAGGAGCTCTTACCTAGGCAAAGGGGGCTGAAACAATGTTTAAGTTCAGAGAAATGAGAGAACATTCAGAAGTGGATCAGGCAGACACCTTCTTAATTCCCTGAGATATAAAAAGGAGGAGGAGGTCCAGCACAATCAGACTTGCAAGATTCCATTATTAGAGCCAATTTCAATAAAAGTCATTTTAGCCTTCCTGTGGAGTTGATTTCCTGGTCTGGTCTACCTAGCAGGGCTGATATCTAATTCCCGGAGTTCTGAAAAATGTTCCAGGGTTGATAAGCCTAGTATTTTGTCCAGATCTGCAGTATATCAGTTGGGAGAACTAGGAAGAAGGTGCCCAAATCCTTATTTTGGGGAAGTCTGGAGGGCTGAAGCAAGAAGGCGCTGGTGCTCTATGGCAGTGCCCACACTATGGAACAGCCTCCTGGCCTAGTCCCTCTTTCTTGATATTCGGGAAACCGTTGAAGATGGGGTCATTTTGGAAAGAGTTCCCCTGATTTTATGACACCCTCTTTAATTCTCATTTTTGTTTTCACTTGTGTACTCTTTTTATGGTTGGTCACTTGGGAAGTTCTTGCATAGTTTTATATGCGACCATGGTTGTTTTAAATAGTTCATTACACTGTATGTAAGCTGCCAAGAGTCTTTTTGATTGTGGCAGAATAAAAATGTGTTTAATAAACAGATAAATATATAAAGTGGCTTCAAGACAGAATGGTGGTTGCTTAACAACTATGGGGAAGACAACAAGGTATCTGGGCCCACATTAGCCAGATAGATGTTTGACTTCCTACAGGGTCAGGTTTTTTACTGGGAGCTTTTAATTTCTCTTCTTTTTGTTTATATATCTTCTTTTTTTTTACATTTAAATCTTTCACAATTTTTTTGTGAGTGAGTATACATTTTAACTGGAGGAAGATAGATACTTAAAGGACTCTATTCAGTCCTGCAGTCCAGGCCATAACAGAGCGCATTTGGCTCTCAGATCCATTCCCAGGGTAGATTTCTTTTACTGCCTTGTGCCAATGACAAACTCCCCAACTCTTGTTTTAAATTTCCCACAATCCCCTTTATATAGCGACGGGCACTGTGGGAAATTTAAAATGGCAGCTTCAGGCTCCCATCACTCCTACCAGGTGATTCTGCAACTGGGGTCCATTAACAGAGAGAGTGGCCTATCAGGAGGTGTTTGATTGAGTCTCCTTACATTTACACAGGGTGTGTGTGTGTGGGGGGGGTGCGTTCATGATACACAAGCCTATTATAAACAGACACTAATATAAATCTACATAGATAGGATCACAGCTACAAACTCAGCCTGAAACTTCTATCTTAGATATGTATGTGTGTATTTTCTGGAACACCCAATCAAATAGTTTCATTTATCTCTCCCATATTCACACACCCGAACATTACATCATCAGCTTCTGTATCCTGAGATGTTTCCATTATTTAAGGAACAAGAGAATCTGATTTAGTATTTAAATGATCGTATCAGGGGCTTGTTCATGGAGAGAAATCTTTTGCATCAATTCAGAGTGCACGTGTATTATTCCATGCTTCAAAACATCAGTGGAGGAACCGATTGGTTGTATTTAGCATATGCATAGGCAAGGTGGCATCAGAATTAGCCTCAGCCTGCCTGGCATATGCCTCTCAGCCATAAAGAGTAGGCATGCATTGATAAAGCTGTTTCAGGTGAAGGCACGAGGGAATTTGAGTGGATGCCACACCTATGGATTGCTACACAACACCTGGACTGACAGCCTCAGCAAGGGAACAGAGTCATTTGCATTATTCTAATAGTCACTGGATTGCATTATTTTGCAATGCATGCATGTGCCCACACATGCTTTTATTCTTATATTTGGCCATAATATATAGTGTCAATTCCCTTGCATAGAGTAGTGAAGTTACTATACACTAAGCAGGACCTTATCCAGTGCCCCATGCTTTGGATTGGGTGCAAAAGTTCCCAACAGATTAAAACGAGTCTTGTCTTACTTAGTACAGGGAAAACAGTAGATTGTAACACCACTGAATCATAATAATGCTGCAGGTATTGTTGCCTTAAGTCCTACTTTTCAGAGGGGAGCCCTCTATTTCAAGGTTTTGAGGAGCTGTATCCCCTGTTGGAAGGTGTTTTCAACCAAAATCAAGTCTAGTCTGAAGAGAGCAAAACCTAAGGACGGAGAACAGCAGAGGCCAACTGCAGGCAGCAATCATCATTTCTGAATTGGCATCCTTGCAAACTTGTTTCAGCCATGGAACAAGCCCTCAATGAAACTGTCTGGCCTTTCTCAGCTAATAAGGCAAAATACTGTTAAATATATTTCCCAGGACACAAATACTCTGATTAAGTAGATTAATTGGAGCAAAACTATGAAGCCATTATGAAAAAATTCTAGAAATGTGAGCTCTATTTATAAAGAACAGTATTCAAATGTCTTGTACCTCTTTCTCCTACTCACTCTAAATGAAGGGCTAGAAGCAAATCTCTTTTGGACTGGAGAGACAGTTTCCATCTCTTCCTTGTTTTGGTAACAGCCTCGTCAAATTGTTTAGTTTGGACTGTATGAGAACTACCACAAGCATTTTCTAAGATTCAAACTAGCTTTTGCATATTATTTACTTATTTAGTCATTAATTTACTGCATGTATGCACCCCCTTTTCTCTGAAAGCTCAAGGTAATTACTGGGGATTGGATAGTTCTCTTTTTTCTTTTTCTCACAACAATCCAGTGAAGAAGGTTGGCCTGAGAGTGAGTTCCATAGTCAAACAGAGGCTTGACCTTCATCCTCCCTGATCACAATACAATGCCTTAACCATCACACTATGTTATACTGGCTCTGCCACTGAGCATTCATCCTTCCTTGAGGGCTACAGCTGGCCAAATCCTCCAGAGAGTTCTTGAATGGGACATGATACCTTTGGCCTTTTGTCTACATCTGTATCCCATATTTCTTCTAAGGAGCTCAAGGCAGTATCCATAGAGGTCTCCCCTCATTTTATCCCTACAATAACACCATGTGAGTTGGTTGGATGGAGAAAGAATGATGGACTCCAAGGTGCTCTTCCACAGAGTATGAAATGGGGACTTGAACCTTGGTTTCCCCAGGCCCAATCTAATACTCTAATCCAGTGTTTCTCAACCTTGGCAACTTGAAGATGCGTGGACTTCAACTCCCAGAATTCTCCAGCCAGCATGCTGGCTGCAGAATTCTGGGAATTGAAGTCTATGCATCTTCAAATTGCCAAGGTTGAGAAACGCTGCTCTAATCATTCTATAACACTGATGGTCTTTTGTACCAATAGAGAACTGGTAGAAGAGTTTGCTATTTGAAAGCAGCTATTAAGTTAGGTATCTTGGGCAAAATTGGTATTCATATACTCTTCTACATCATTTTAAGGACTAAAATCAGAATTTTTGTGAAATAGAGGAGTTGGAGAACAATTGCCTACTAGAAATGATGGAGCTGCACATCAAGAATAGTCTTCTGCTGCCATTTCATTTTGCCTCTTTCTACCTCCCAATCTATTCAGTGTTAGTTGCTGGAGGAAGGAAGTGGAACCACAGACATACTACTAACGGGGCAATGTTACACACCTACACATTGCTGATCTCTGATGTCATGTCAACAATGCCCGAGTTTGCAATCCTAAATGCCACATTGAGGACCACACATAACTTTTGACATAACTGGGAGCCATGCTCAACTTCTGCAGAACTATGCAGAAAAAGATTGCTTTAAGCTCAACAGTCTATCAAGCAGCTCTGAAATGAGAAGCACCACCAGGGTTGTAAAGTATCAGTGATCAGTTAAATAAACAAATATATATATTTTTTAAAAAGTTATTTTCTTGAGTAAAAACCCTCAATTAATATTACAGCCAGTTCTTAAAATAAATTGAATGAATAAATTTTAAAAAAATCTCTTTTAAAAATGGAAGGTTTCCTTGGTGAGCTCTCTCTTCTGTTTTTTTTTTTAAAGAAGTGGTAAGATGATAAAAATACTGAGCATTAAGAGGTCTGATGTTGCTCATCTGCAGTTACCAACTGGATGGTGAACTTAGCCAACACAAGGGTCACCTGACTGTAATCATTCCTATTTGATTTCTATTTAGATTACAGTAATTATTTCCATACTTGCATATCATTGTATAAATCAACATTTACACATGTTATGCTTCTCTGTATCCTCTTCTTGGGAGGATGCATTTCCTATTCTCTTGGAAAGAAATAAGTGACTCTTCTATCATGCCTAAATTACCTTGGATGGTGACCTTGAGCACAACCAACCTGCCTTTATCAATTCTTCCCCAAGTCAATGAAATGTGCTGAACTAAGATTGCAAATCTAACAAATAAATGAATAAAATATATCATGAAGACTATGAATAAAAGCTGGCTATTCAGTGCCTTTACTGTATGGGCATTATTGATTAAACTGCCATGTAATTTATAACTAATTCAGTATGAATTTGTTTGCTTGTTTCTTGTTAACTTGGGTTTTGACATTCCAACATCTCTGGATAGATAGGGAGACCAGAAAAACGAACATTTAGGAAGTGGACTACCCCAATCTCTTTGTATATAAACTGATACTTCTTTGGTCATTATCAACAGAGGGAAAGGAAAGATTCTTTTGAGTCAGCCTGAGCTGTTTGTTACTTCATGGATATGGGTATATAGTTTTCTTAGCAACAATATGGAGGTGGTTTGTCATTTTCTTCTGGGATTACTTTTTTTTAACTTCTCAGTCTAGCCCTAGGGCCATAGGAATTTCTGGTGATGTTTCCTCCAAATATAACCAGGACCAGCCTTGCTTAGTTTTTGTTCAAGATCAGCAAAATTGGCCTATGGGCTGGTACTTGATGTTGTCCTCTCATGGTATTATATTATAAAGACTCAGAAGGTGGAGGGGGGGAAGGGGAACCAGAGTGATAGACAGAGTTCAAGGATAATTAAGGAATAGACAAGAAATTCAGATACTAATCTGAGAAGTCAGATGATATAGGAAAAATGCAGCTGTAACATTGTCATCTTCCAGACCTGTTGTCACATGAGCTGAGCAGGGAACAAAGTGATAAATATTGCAGCTTGATTGAGAGGGTGTGTGTAAAAGTATATAATTTCTGGGTGTGGCTGGTGGTGGGGGCAACCATGTTTGGAAATCAAGACACATGGGTTTGGGGGGGGAAAGCAAGTGCAAAGATGAAGTGCAAGTATAAATATGCACTCATGGAGAATCAAAATTGGAGGGGGGGGTTGCCAACTGTTTAACACCACATCTTTTCCCTCTTGTCTTCCATCCTATTCCAGCAACTCTCATTCAAAGATGTGCTCTCTCACCCACTGAATATGATGGTTTCATTTGCTGTCATCATGGACTAAGAGTGGTTAAGGGGAGGATAACCTATAATTTTGTTTGTAAAAAAAAGAGGATTCCTTATAAAGTCTCTGAGTGAAGACTGACCCCTAATGACCTCATGGGCACATTCATGTAGTTTGGGGAAAAACAATAGAGAAGTGATTTGCCACTGCCATCTTCCAAAATGTTTTTTTCGGTTTCCCAGTCTACATAAAGCCTGGGGTTTCCTCCCATCCATTTCCTAATCAAGGCTGACCCTGCTTAGCTTTCAAGATCAGCAAACTGATTCATTGAGGATTCTCTAAAAAGCTTCTGAAGACTCCTGAATATAGTTTGAGAATGAATGTTCTCAGATGTTTTCGATTTCCAGACTGTTGTCCCTATTAGCAAGCTAAAGTGCGCGTGCTTCTCTAAGTGTATTATTGCATCTTCATTTCCATGGAGGATTAGCCTAGAAAAAAGGCCTAACCTTTTTTTTCACTGAGTGTTTTTCTATTGAGAGAGAACCCTTGCAACATCACACAGGGAGGATTTCAAAATATGGCTCTGCCTCCAAAAATGTGTAACCCAACACCTAACCCAGATTGGGACCCTACTGTTATGTTCTGCGCTGTAGTACTATTTTTTTTTTTGCAATAGTCTTGGAAATGTATTGTCGAAGGCTTTCACAGCCAGAATACGATGGCTGGTGTAGGTCTTCCGGACTGTGTGGCCGTGTTCTGGAAGTTTTGGTTCCTAATGTTTCGCCAGCATCTGTGACCAGCATCTTCAGAGGGCAGGAGCACAGACAGGAGCAGTTCTCTCTGTGCCCAGCTCTGTCAGAACTGCTCCTGTCTGTGCTCCTGCCCTCTGAAGATAGTTAGGAACCAAAACTTCCAGAACACGGCCACACAGCCCAGAAAACCCACACCAGCCATAGTCTTGGAAATGATTGACAAAATATTATCATATGTTGTATTCAACGGTACAGCACATACGGTATTGATGAATGGAAAAGGAGCACACTTATAAATTAGAGTTAGTTAGCACTTGCATAAATCCCATGTAAATATGTAAATTGGAATGTGTGTGTTTCCTATATAGCATAAATACACACACACACATTTAGCATATGCACACAAATGCATGTACAGCTATGTTAGGGGACACTTCTAATGATTTGCCTATGAAACCATCTTGTGTCATGATAACAGATAATGAGTCACTGTACTGTTTTTAGGGCAGGGAATAATTCCTTATTTTGCATTACTTGTGCAGAATTGGTTTCCAAAGTATTTGCTTCCTTACTGCCCTTAGTAATTCCTAAATGGGAAATAATATCAGTGAGGCAGTACTGAGTTATCCTGGTTCAGGGTTTAGCAGTTGTAGTTCCTTAAGCTTCATTTGCAGTCATTTGTATTTGTACGCCATCTACAGAGAAAGTAGGGCATTCCTGTGGGAAGGAAGGAAGGAAGGAAGGAAGGAAGGAAGGAAGGAAGGAAGGAAGGAGGGAGGGAGGGAGGGAGGGAGGGAGGGAGGGAGGGAGGGAGGGAAGGAAATTTCCATCTCTTCCAAATACACAGTTATCTCTTTTGAGAGATGGCTTCATGTTTTCTTTGAAAGTTTTTCTTCCTAAAATATATTTCAGGCATCTTTTTGCAAAAGTTGGGGTTACCCTGAGTCTGGTGTTGCCTGGAATGTTGTTGCTGATTTTATGGCTTGGGTTATATGGATTCCATATAGTAGATGTTAGAAGACACTTTCAAAATGAGGGTCAATTAAGGATGGGAAACCTGTGGTCTCCAGATGTTTTGAAGAAGTTCTTAGAAATTCCAGCTAACCTGATCAATAGTGAGTGATTCTGGAAGTTGGATCTGATCAACATCTGGAGGTTTCTCACCTTTGATTTATATGATGATCATTTTTAAAGTCAGTTTGAAATTATGAGAGTTGCTCTAACACATCTGGAGATCATTAGCTCTGATGGGATGCTTATAGGATGGTGCTTCACTGCTTGAAAGAAAGAAAGTGATAGGCAAGTTGAATCAGGCCCAAAGGTCCATCTGTTCTAGCATTTTGATCTTACAGATACCAAATGTTGATGGGAAGTCAACAAATAGAAATGAATAAATTAACTTCCCCCTATACATGGCTACTCAGAAGTATAATGAAAGAAAAACATCATTAGTAGGTAGGATTGCCACCTAAATCCTATTTAATTTCATGGAGTTTACCTCTCCATAGAATGCACAGATTCCATTGTAAGAAAATGCTCATGTTGGAGATTTTTAAACAATGCATAATTTAGACAGCCTGGGTAGGAATAATCTGTTCTTCATACGCTCCAACTGTTCTTCATACGTTTTTCCTTCCTGACCCTATTATCTTGGTTCTTCTCCTCTGGACACGTTCCAATTTGCCGATGTCCTTCCTCTCATTTGTGGAAATATTGAGAAATCAACATTCTCACTTCCCCTTATATTCTAAATTTCCTAGATTAGTCAATAATATAAAACTGAATTATAAAATGCTTGAAAAATGCATATCTACTAGGTGCTGGTAAGCTTTTACCCCATTTACACAGGGAAGAAAAGCCACGGACTTCCAGATGTTCTTAGACTCCAGCCTCAGGCATTAGCTATGCTAGCTGGAGCTGCTGGAAAGCAGAACGTGTTTGACTGATACATTGCTCAGAAAATGGTATTTCTTCTGTGGTCTAAAAATATCATAAAACAGATTTTTTTAAAAAAAATATCCATCTCTATTGGAATAATGCAATGCTTGCAATGCTTGTCATGCATAGAGCTAAGTCCCATTCCCTGTAAATTTTATCTGACTACATTGCTGTTAAAGGGCCAGTTACAGACTCCAGTTCAAAGCTAATACTGTAACTCTAGTTGTGTTTTGAATGTATTCCTTGAATCAAGGCAAGTAAAGAGCAATTGATATGTCTAACATAAAACAGTGGGTTGTACCTTGCTTTCTGATAAAGAATGAACCTTCATTTATCTTTGGAGTTAAACAACGTGCATTTCAGGTTTTCCTGAGGCTGAGCTTTCCCTAAATTCAAACATTGGCCTCCCAGTTCCTCCACTTCCCCACCACCATTACTCCAATCATAAATTCACAGAACGTTCACTCTGTGGCAAGGAAAAAAAAATATATATATATTTTCTCCATTACACTCTAGGATGATCCTGGTGCGTTGGCAAAGCTTCAAGAGAGATATCATGAAGAGGTGGAGGGTGGACCCATGAGCAGGCAGGTTGGCCCATTCAGATTTTAATGTGGGTTTCTTATTGGAGCAGAGATTAGAAGGGATACAACCACTACTTTGAGTCACAGTGGAGACTCCAAGCCTGTGATGCATCATACAAGGTTCAGGACATCCTCCTTCCTCAGCATTTAGATGTTAACTTCTCCACTAGTTACTCACCTGTTTTCTTCTTGACAGCACCATCAAGGTTGTCTTCCATCTGATGCTTTATCAAGAACTGCAGGTAAGTGAGATTCAGTTCACAATTTCCCTCTGGATATTTGACTAGAATCTGAAATTTGGACAAGAGGCTATGCTATTTCGTCTTTTGGAATGGGCTAGCTTTGATGGCATTACGTTTATAAATATTGTTACCCTTTGCAGAAAGTTATCCAATGGAAAAACTTCATTCCCTAACAAATTGGCTTCTTAGGAGGGAAGAAAGGATGCTAAAGAAATTAGTTACCAAAAGTGCAAGAGATTTTAATTAAATTGTTTTTTCTTTTCTTTACATTTCTGGAATCTATGGCTGGATCATGGATCAGAAACATGCAGAAGAAAGACTATGAGAGATCTTTAAAATGTGGTGCTCTTGGATAAACATGTTATTCCCCCCCCACACACACACTTTTAGTTCACACCATATTTTAATCATGTCATGAAGCATAAATGATATGGAACACAAAAGGAAAAAGGTATCTTTGAGATTTGGGCCTCATCCAAAATAATATACCTCTGGCCCTGGGCAACATTCAAACTAGATTACAATAGATGACTTTTAACTGGCTGTACAAACATCAGTTGAAACGTATGTCTTACTTAAGTGGCTAAAAAGGAAGCTATAAATCCATTGACTAAATTGGAAGCATGCTGTGTGGAATCATATTATTGGAAAGAGTTATTTAGGTAATTGTGTCCAATCTTTTGCTCAGAGGAGGATTAAAGGGACTTCCCAGAATTTTTATTTGGATTGTTTATGGCTGGTTTTTGAATTCTTCATGTGTAAAAACTCATCTCTACAACCTGCCTCTCTCTATGAATCTCTGATTCTTAGTGGGACAGGCTTTGTTATCAACAATTCATTGAATGTTTAAGGACTTTTTCTGCTTTGCTTCAAGAATCCTTTCTCAAATACAAGCATTTTACCCCCTATCAGATCACACCTGAAAGTTGGAAGTAGAAGTGAGGAACCGGACACATATATACTTATGTGGATAATTTGTCCAAAGTTGAAAAATGTGTGGATGAAGTCTTGAGATTGATAGATATGGTGGGCCAAAAATTCAGTTTTGTGGAATCTTTTTTTTCCTTTTTCTTATATTAGTTAAAATATTAGTCTCTGCATAATCAACTCTATTTCTTTCCTGTTGGAAGAAAACAATAGTCCATTGATGAGCAGATTCAGATATGACATTAGCAGAAATGGTTATGTGGGGTAAGGAATTTGGCCCTGGAAGAGACATTGGCTTCAGATATAAATAAATGAATGAATAAGAATGAACTTAGGGATAATTTCATGGATATCTGGTCTCCTTTTATTTTCTTTACCATTTGGGGGGGAGAGTCCTCCATCGACTCAACTATTGTTTTGGAGAAGTTATATGCATGTATGATCAATGGTCTTTAGAAATAGTGTGGGGGTTTTTTTTGCTTTGTGTATTCTAATGTTTCTTCTTTATGGCAATGTAAAAAAATATTGGTATAAATACCCATTTATATCAATATTTCATATCAATATACAAATACATAGACTAGAAGATTGAAATTTGTGAATAGAAGCAAACTCTTCCCTGAATTTGAATGCTTGTGAATTTTTTAAATCTGAAATTCAAATGTTGGCATATTAAAATATACCTAATAACTGAAGAATTCCAGCGTAAGATTTATTTCTTGTTGGTCCTATATAAAATCAGAAGCAATCTATTATTTATATATACATAAATAAAAGAATCTGAGATGTCAAAATGTGCCTTGCCCTGTGACTATCATAACATCTGGAATTTAATTTGATTTTTTTTTTAATTGTTCATCCTCAAAGCTTCACGCCAAGGCTTGAGTTACAGGGACTTCATGTGTACCCTACATGGAAAAATCTGATTATATTATAAGCGTTTACCTATTTCTTTAAGACTAAGTCCTAATGAGCTGAGTCAGTTTTCCTTATATCAGAGATGTATTACACTGTGCAAGAATGCCAAATACCAAATGCTGAAACATTATGGAATTTTAAATATGAATATATTTCAGTAGGATTTTTTCTTCGGACAAAAAAATCATTTACATTTTGTTGGAACCAAAATGTGTTCAACAGGCTTTAGTTAGTACTCTAATTTTCACATACCTATTTATTTAATCAATTTATATAAACGCCTATCTCACATTATTGGGTTCCAATAATGATGTGTCTCATTACTGTTATTGAAAAGTGCCTTGTAACCTGTCTACTGCAGTCCTTTAGCTATCTTGTTTTCATTCTGAATTATGAAACATTGTTCTTGCACCAGTCCTATGAGATGATGTGTCTGTTATTCAACACTTTAAATATTAAATATTGTTATGCATTCTACTATTGTTAGGCATTCTTTCATAACATTATATCCTTCAGATTCAAAAGTGGCTAAGAATCAAAATATACATTGGTTCCTACCATCACCATCACCATCACCATCATCTTATCATTGTTTTTCTCCTCATTTCTACTATTTTATCTTTATGACCATGGACAATTAAAAAGTCACTGTCACTGTTGTGAGATGGGTGGCCATATAAATAATTTAAACAAATAAAGAATTTGAGTAAAGGATTCAACCTCCCTTGCCCCATGAAATTCATCTATGCCTCACCCACAGGAAGTGTTTACCAGTGTGATAATAATGCCTCTTGTTTCACAGCAGGACAAAATTAATACTAATGCATTATGAATAATAATTATTGGAGAACTGTTTACATAAACAGTTACCAGTGTTAATGCTGCTTGGCCTCATTACTGCTACAGAGGAGGCTAGTAACAGTGAGTTAATCTTACAGAAATCCACACATTTGTTCTTTGCAGATCTTTTGCCCTGCAGCAAATTTTCATAGGAAATTTGGGCTCTAGTTGATCTACCAACCAATGATGAAACCATTATTCTTGGGGTTACTTCTGGTGAGCTCAGCAGGTAAGGAAATTAACTCTGGGCAACCAAACCAAGCTCTTATTTATAACCTCTACTCAGATCTTCCCCATCAATACCAGGAGGTACCGTATTTTTCCGACTATAAGACGATACTTTTTTCTAAAATCCTTACCCTAAAAATTGAAGGGCGTCTTATTCAAGGAAGTCAGCCGAGAATCGTGCGGTGGCAAAACTGCCCATACTTTGTTTCTGCAGGCAGGCTTCCTCCTATTGCCAGCCTCCAATCACGAGTGAAATAGCTTGTCTCCCAAACAGACTTCCTCCAATCACGAGCCTAATGTAACTGACGTCAGCTGATGCTGAACAAACCAATTAGAGGAAGGCTGTCTGCAGAGAGAAGCCATCGGCAGTTTCACTCGTGCTTGAATGTAATCAGTTATGCAAAAGAGCCTGGAAATAGAGCTGCAGAGAGACGGTTTGGACCTCCTCCCACCGAGTGTATCAGGTCAATGTTACCTAATTACTAAATAAAAATGTGTTCTGCACTATCTTTAAAATATTGATTTCTTAATTTGGGGTTGGAAAAATGAGGGTCGTCTTGTACACGGGGGCATCTTATTGTCGGAAAAATACGGTAAGTAGAAGTGGAGACAGAGGGCAATGTTCCAGATTCAGATGTGCAAATTTATCAATGTTTTTTTCCTTCTCTCTTATTCTTGGATGGGTTTTTGCTCCCTAACCATACAACCCTTTCACTGCAATGAGTGTGTATTGAATAACTGAAATGCCTCCAGATATTTGGATGTCAGCTATAGGAATTAGCTATAATGGTCATATCTGCTGCAGAAGTCTGGGGGTCAAAACCTGGAGAGCATTCATGATGAGGAAGATTGTTGCAGTTTCTGCTCTCTATGCTAGGGAATGTGATTCACAAGGCTTTTCTACAATGTCACCTGAGTAACATTAAGGTATCCCATTCAGAGGAATGAGAAGAAAGCCCATCAGACATGACAGTCTGCTTTACTATATTTGGAACTCATTGAAATAAGGTTACATGCAGCCTCAAGAAGAGAAAACTGGGTGGGGATAGGATACCATTTTTAAATCAGGGATATCATGCAGAAGAAAGGTATGAGCTCTTCTCCCTTGTTGCAGAATACCGGACATGTAATAACAGTCATAAGTTAGCAGAAAAGTTGATTCCAGTTGAATGTGAGGATCAGCAACATACCATATTTTTCCGACAATAAGACGCCCCCATGTACAAGACGACCCCCATTTTTCCAACCCCAAAAGCTACTTTAAAGGGCTGCAGCCAGTCACATTCCAAAGCACCTTCCTGGAACTGAATCTGAAATGCTGCCCTGCCCTGCTAATTACCCCCAAAAGGGGCAGATTTTCCTTCATTTGATATGTTCAAGCAGAGGCTGAACAACCACTTGTTAGAGATCTTTTAATTTCCCGTAATTGCCCTGAGCAGGGGGTTGGACTCAAAAGCTTATATGACTCCTCCCAATGTATTGATTCTATTAATACAAAGATTATCATGGAAAAAGTTCTCCTCTCCTCATATAAGTCCATTAAGTTCAGCATCTTAAAATACTTAACCTCTTTGGACTCAAACTCTTCCCACATTCCAAGCAAATTTCTAGGTCAGTGTTTCTTAAACTTGGTGACTTTAAGACCTGTGGACTTCAACTCCCAGAATTCCCCAGCCAGCTATGCTAGCATGGGGAATTCTGGGAGTTGAAGTCCATCGATCTTAAAGTTGCCAAGGTTGAGAAACACTGCTCTAGGTCCTTGTCGATGTGCATTGGTGCAGTTCCTAATTAAATATGTACGTACATAGATTTTCAACAGTAACATACTGTATTTTTCTGACAATAAGACGCCCCCATGTACAAGATGACCCCCACTTTTCCAACCCCAAATTAAGAAATCAATATTTTAAAGATAGTGCAGAACACATTTTTATTTAGTAATTAGGTAACATTGACCTGATACACTCGGTGGGAGGAGGTCCAAACCGTCTCTCTGCAGCTCTATTTCCAGGCTCTCTTGCATAACTGATTACATTCAGTCACGAGTGAAACCGCCGATAGCTTCTCTCTGCAAACAGACTTCCTCTAATTGGTTTGTTCAGCATCAGCTGACGTCAGTTACATCAGGCTCGTGATTGGAGGAAGTCTGTTTGGGAGACAAGCTATTTCACTCGTGATTGGAGGCTAGCAATAGGAGGAAGCCTGCCTGCAGAAACAAAGTATGGGCAGTTTTGCAACCGCGCAATTTTCGGCTGACTTCCTTGAATAAGACGCCCTTCAATTTTTAGGGTAAGGATTTTAGAAAAAAGTATCGTCTTATAGTCAGAAAAATACGGTATATGGGTGATCCAATAGTCAGTCAGTCAGTCTGATCCAATATTAAGCAAGAGTGTTGTGTATAAACCTGGAAACTTAAACTGGAACTCCTTGTAAGGCCCAAGTATAATCTCTCATTTCCTCTTCTGGACATAATAAAGACCTATGAGACAGGCTTACATAGTGACAAACAATGTGAACATTATAAATCTATGATAGAGTAAATTAGATAGAAAGATTTAAAGAATTACGCAGGTCAGACAGCTATATACAGTACTCAATCTTCCAATCCTAAAGTTTAATGGATCCCATTTAGTGGACTTTGCAAGTAACAGACCAAATTTCTTCTAGAAATAACAGGCAAGTGTATTGCATCTGAAGTACTTCAGACCAGACAGTTAAATTTATGTTATTTTTACTTTAATTTTGCATCATTGGTAGCAATTTGTGACATTTGTTTTTGACACAAATTATTTCATTTGCAACAATTTACATCATTTGGGTCACGACACCATGATGTATATGACATAAACTGCTGGGAATAATAAGATTTGCAATTTAATATTCAGGATAACTGCCTCCCCCTGAATGGTCCATTAAACTGAGATTTCACCATTCTTTAAAATGGATATAGCTAAGAATAACTTAGTCCTGTCTGTCTTGTGGGCTAGGGTTCAGATGAAGCTATAATGATGCAGCATTATGGGAACATGATAGAAGAAAGAAGGTGCCAGAACACATCTGTATTGTGGTTTGCAAAGTTGGGAAAGGACATGAAAGCGAGATTAAAAACCCCAACACTGACAAGCTGGGGAAGAAAGAAAGGTAGGGAAGGACTGTCCCAAAGTGCTCTGATGTAAAACCATTGGAGTAGACCTTGCCCCATCCCTTCCCCAAGACAAATATTCCCAGGAAAGAGGACAAAAGAAGGCATGCATTTCCAACAAATGTGTAGGTTCTGATTTATGTAGATATATACAAGTTGAGAAATGGTCATTATAATGTCAATAGATTCACCAGTCACTACAGTACGGAAGACCTGTTTACATTCTCTGACTGCTCTGCTCTCCAGGTGTGCTTGAAGTTTCTCCTGCTCTCCTTTTTATGGTTTGCTCTTTCTAAACTGGCCTTGCCCTTCCCATGAAAACAGTCCTGCTCTGATAGATCTCCAGAGAGAAAGTAGTCCTTCAATCACAACTCAGTGCATAGTATCCAAGGTTGACATTTCAGGGTCTATGGCATAAAAATTGCCCAATGCCCAGGTTTCCCTTTCTTTTCTGCCTTATTATCCTGTCTCATTTTGGAGCATAGGAAAAGCTTTGCTGGAGGAGGTCCTTCTAAGCCCTCCTTGAAGAACAGTAGCAAGCAATGCAGTGGAATGTAGGTGGACTTCATGCTCAGGCTGGCTTTAGAAGATATCAAGGGGAGATGTCCCAAGAAGTGGGCTAAGTTCTAGCACGGTGTTGCTCAACCTTGGCCGCTTGAAGATGTGTGGACTCCAACTCCCAGAATTCCCCAGCCAGCCATGCTGGCTGAGGAATTCTGGGAGTTGGAGTCCACACATCTTCAGGTGGCCAAGGCTGAGCAACACTGTTCTAGCAAATGATGCTGTCATGACCATTTTTTCTTTGGTGTGCTTTTATCTCAAGTCTTTGCGCAGGAAGGTACTGGTGGCCGAATCATAGGCGGGCATGACTGTCCACCACGTTCCCGTCCCTTCCAGGCAGCCATTGTAACTGGACATAAAGGCAACTGGAAGATTTATTGTGGAGGAAGCTTAGTGCACCCGTGCTGGGTGCTGTCAGCAGCCCACTGTAAATCCAAACAAAGGTAAGTCAAAGAAGGCATTAGTATGAAACAGCAGGGAGATTACAAGGATATTTATTATAGGATAAGAGCCTTGCCTTGAGAGCCAGTGTGGCATACAGGTAGTTCTTGACTTACAACCACAATTGGGACTGGAACATCCATCACTAAGCGATGCAGTTGTTAAGTGAGTCGCACCTGATTTTATGACCTTTTTTGCCATGGTTGTTAAGCATATTGCCACGGCCATTAAGCAAAGCTGGCTGGGAAGGTTGCAGATGGTGATCACATGACCCCAGGACGCTGCAACTGTCGTAAATACATGCCAGGTGCCTGAATTTTGATCCTGTGACTGTGGGGATGCTGTGACAGTTATAAGTGTGAGGACCAGTCATAAGTCACTTTTTTCAGTGCCATTATAACTTTGAATGGTCGTTAAACAAGTGGTAGTAAGTCAAAGACTACCTGTATTGGTTAAGGTGCTAAGAGTGGGGAGGCCTAGGGTCTAGTTCTCCCTTAGGCATGGAAGCCAGATGGGGAACCTTGGGACAGTCACTCTCTTTCATCCGAACTCAACATGAAGCTGGCTGAAAAACAAAAACTCTCATCACATCTGATGGTTTTGTTGTGTGAACTAGGCAGGTGCAGTGTAAGAACAAGCAGACTCTGCTACTATGCAGGGCAAATCCTAAGAAAAGGAGGAACAAGAGCCTTGTTCTTTCCCTGGGAGCACAACAAGAAACAGCTGTAGAACTCCATGTTTCTCCACCCTGCTCCAAGATTTGACTATCAACCCTAAAGTCTCAATATGCAAATGAAGTGGTTCAGTATAAGCATGTTTTTTAGAGCTATTTACTGTCTGTTGAGATCTATTCAGTCCAAAATCTCAGTATAATCCACCATTCCTAATTTCTTTAGGGCGGTGTTTCTCAACCTTGGGGCTTTCAGATATGTGGACTTCAACGCCCAGAATTCGCCAGCCAGCAGTAAATCTTGAAACTTGTTTCTCCAATCTATTTGCAGCAGACCACTGATCTATTTCTCTTGTTGCACCTGGTGAACCATTGCTCTCAAAAGATGCACTTTTAAAAGAAGGCTCTCTCGTAGCACACATTTTTAAGTATGTAGGGGTTAGGTTTTCCTTTTTCCCTAGAAGTGTCCCAAACATTTAGAAAAGTTTAAAGTGTGATGTGCAGCTGAGATCAAGTTCACCTATGTAAATCAAAACAATGTGTACTGGAATTGGGGAAGTTAAGAATTTTCAAGCATTCATGCTTTTCCTGTGGCTCATTTTATTCGCTTTTCTTTTTACAGTGTGAAGGTGTGTTTAGGAAAGCATAACCTGAAAAAGATTGAATCAACAGAGCAGTGCTTGGATATTGCTGATGTTGTGCAACACCCAGAATACAATAGAAAGAACATTGACAAGGATTACATGCTTCTTCGGCTTAAACCCTGTGCCAAATTATCTGCAGCAGTTAATGTCACACGACTACCTACCAGTTGCCCAAATGATGGGAAACCGTGTACTGTTTCAGGCTGGGGCACGATCCGCTCACCTCAACGTATGGTGACAAAAAGGGATGGGCAAATCTCTCAGTTCTGTTTTTCTCTTTCCTCATTTACTCAGATGTAGCCATTGCCATGTCTTACTGATTCTTAATTTTCCAGTCATAAATCCAGTTTGTCTTATTGCACTACCAGTGCCAAGACTGTGAAATTGCCTGCATATTCTAAAAAAAGGATGAGTTTAAAAGAGATGGGAATTCTATCTGGAATATTGTTAGTGGATTGGCCTCAGAAGGCATCTGAATGACAAGCCATAACATCTAGAAACAGTCAAGTATCTGGTGTAACTTGAAGCAGAAGTGCAACTCTGGAGCCATATGTGAGAATACAAAGTATAACTTAAGCTTTGCAGGCTCAACTTTTTGTTTCCAACTTTTATATGAATGAGAACCTCTGAACTGGCTCAACCAAACTTAAACCATTAGACAATTCAGTCAGTATTCCCCAACTTCGTGCCTTCCAGAACTGTTAGGATGCTGATTCCCATAATTCCCAGTCAATGTGACCAACACAGATTTGGAATGTATGACTTCTGGACTTCTTATAAGATTGCATAATTGGCACTAGTTCTGCTTGTTGGGTGAAATCTGACAATCAGTCCCAATTAGCAAGACCAAAGGTCAATGTTGAAGGGACTTGTCACCCAGTAATATCTAGAGGGCCACAGATTTGCCTGATGTTCATGAATCACTAACTTGATTTTGTTTTTGTTGTTACTGACCAATCGGTATGTCTTTCAGACAAACTTCCAGCAAAGATGCAATGTGCAAATGTCAGCATTGTTCCACATAATCAATGCTATAAAGCATATCAGGGTGCAATTACTTCACACATGATGTGTGCTGGAGTACCACAAGGAGGCATTGACTCTTGCCAGGTAAGATGAGAGCTGATGGCAGTTTCAGCCCTATGCCTACAGACTTCTAAGACCATGTGAGAATTATAAAAGTTACATAATGGCTGGATGTAGGTATTGCCCTCAGCCAGGGGTGGGCAAATGCTCTGATGCTAGGGACTGCAGTTAGTGTTTGGGCTGACCTACTGTCTGGCCCTGATGAATGCAATGCAAACATTAAAAATGAATTAAGTCATTTTCTTGAGCTTAAAATAGGATAAGATCAACATGGGAGCATTAACTGACCACTTCTGCCATTTTTTCTTGCAGGGCGATTCTGGGGGTCCACTCATCTGTAATGGGCTACTTGAAGGTGTGGTTTCTTGGGGGACATATGTATGTGCTCAAAAAGGGAATCCAGGAGTGTATGCCAAAGTCTGTTGTGTCGTGCCATGGATTCAGAACACAATTAAGAATTGGTCATCCCGTACTTGTGATGGACCTCAGCAGAAGGAAAAAATATAGCTCTGAAAAGACCCTGGGAGTTAATTGGCTCCCTGGCATATCACTTTTTCTCCCCATATTTCCTGGATAATCTGCAACTATGAAAGACATTTCACACACTATGATATCTGGCCAAGTGCTCCATATAGCTGAGTCAAGTTATTTGGTTGACTTAATGAAAATTCATTTTGCCACCCATCTCTTTCCTGGCCCCAACCATGTCATTCTGTATTGCAAAAAGAGATGAGAACAATTTTGTCCTTTATAAACAAATGGAGGGGGAGCATTGAACTATAGTATGGGAAATTGAAGGGGCTGGCGATCAGGGCTACAGCCATCCTAATTCTTGGCTGTATTTTTCTGAGGGGTTGGAAGAGTAAAGGGCTGGGGAAAAGTGGGTAGGAAGAGGGAAAAAATGACTGCCCTAGTGTCCAACATCTTGTCTTCCCAATGAGCTCAGAGAGAGTGAAGAAGAGCCATTGGTCTCCTACTCATAATCAAAGCCAAGATTTGAAGGCTCCTTAACAACTTAACTCAGGTGTATCTTTTTTCTTATTTTTCCTATTTCTTGTTCTCCCCATTTTCTTATCCCATTCCCACTTAGTAAGACAAATGACTACATCACACCTTCCACTTGCTCATCTGTGCTCTCTGTTTGGGCAGTGGTAGGCATTGATCCAGAAGAGTCTATTGTAACTGTTGCCCAGAAAAAACACATGGGGCTGCATGGTGCCTGCTCCAAATGTCCTCACTTTCAATACTCAGAGCACTTCGTGGTGGACTAGAATTCAGTAATGAACTCATATACAAAAAGCTGATTTCCAAGGAAGTAAAAACTAAGCTAAATGATTTTTAGACAAAATAAAATGAGAGTGGGTAACATGCAGGGGGAATATGAACTTTTGAAAAAAGATGGAGGGGACTAAAAGAGGAGGTTGGAGAAGATTTGAATATACCCACTTTTTAATCTGTACACACCCTGTTTCTGCTTTGACCATGCCCTACACACATGTGGTATCCATGAAATTCCACAACATCAACACAAACCAGGTTCTGTACCTATTTAATAGATGGTCAAGCTTGGAGAGACATCATTTAGCCTACTTGTCCACCCATACACTCTGGATGAACCTCTGAGTGAGGTCATGGATTCTAATTCCCCTAAAATGAAAGGACTCCTGTGACTGCCGGCTCCTTGCAGTGATGTCTGGGTGCCACCAGTGCTAGAAAGAGAAGTAAATGCTATATGGCTTCTGATAGCCAGGAAGGAGGGCAGAGAAGTGGAGCAGCACAAAAACATGACTCAAACCTATCAGGAAGCCAATCTGTACTTTCAGGATGGTAGAAACTGTTTGCAAAATGATTTTTTAATTATTATTAGCAAAATTGCATCCAAAAGGTGTTAGGAGAGTCAAGGACAAAAAATATTTACTCATGAGTTGTAAAAAGCAAACTACTGAAAGTGACATGGAAAAGTGACAACTCATGTTTAAAATTTGGGGAGGGGAGAGAAATGTGAAACTTGAGAGAAAATTAAAATGAGTAGAGTTACGACCTCTAGTAGAAGAGGCCAGAACATGAGTCCCTAAAGCTTTGCAGTGATCTAAGCTGGCAGATGTGACCTCTCGCTTCCTATCATTTTATCCTATTTTCAGTTATTATTTTCCTGCATGCACTGAGGAAAATTGAGACTGACAATGTTGTGAGGAGAAAATATGACAATCGGAACAAGATAGGAGAGTATTTTCTTCTTCTCAGATTTCTATCCTGCTTTTATTTTGTATTTCATGCTCATGCTTCTGCCTCCTAGTTTCCCCACAACCCCATGTGGTGGGTTGGGCTGAGACAGAGGGACTGGCCCAAAGCCACCCAGCTGGCTTTCATGCCTACTGGAGGACTAGAACTCACCATCTCCTGGTTTCTAGTGTGGTACCTTCACCACTACACCATACTGGTTTGACAAGCTCCTCCCACTCTGCATTCTGTTAATTCCTGAAGAATTAATCCCTCACTTCCTTGATAATCCTGAACTTCATTCATTTCAAGGACCATTTTGAGGACAGGACACTAAGCCTGTCCAAGCACAGAAGTAGCTGAAATTTATTAGGGAGGAATGTTAATCCCGCACGTGACAATATAGGAGACTATGTGGTCTGTGGAGTTGTCCCCAGAATTAGCTTGTTGCCCATTGCCTGTCTGTTTGCACATCATGTTAACCTGTAGCTTGTTTCGTATATTAATTTGTTGGATTTATACCCCCTCTTTCCTCCCGGAAGTCAAGGTGGGATATATACAACTCCCAACTCCAGTTTTTCCCTTCAGTCCCAAATCACCCAGTGAATTGCCATGACTGAGGATAGGATTGAACCTGGCCAGTACTTTAACCATGGTTTATTGAAGAATTCAAAATTATCTGGGCTTGCACAGTACACTAAGCTATAAACCACGATGTACAAATCATCATAGTGGTGTTCATACTCCAGATTATTAAACCAAAACCAAACAAATCACATTATGGCTTAGTGTGATGTGTGAACTTAAACCCTGATTGACTCTTCTGCAAAGAATTTATACTGTATATGCACGAGTTCTATACGTAGAATCCATACACTGCAAAAATCATTTGGACTCTATGGTGCAGAGACAATTTTAGAGCATCTGGGCATGCAGAATAGCTAATTCCCATTGTGGAAGGTAGACACAGAGCCAGGAGATATGCTGACATTCCTTCATGCTTTGATAGCCTCCATATTTCGTCTGTTGTATTTCATCTGTTTGGGAGCCACCCAGAGTTCAATATAAGATATGTAATGTAATGTAATGTAATGTAATGTAATGTAATGAATAAATAAATAAATAGCTCAAGTAGTTGTGTTATAAATGTGCATGGATGGGGGGGCATCATATTTGTTGGGTTTGCATGATATGCAGAACCACAAACTAGCTTGCCATGTGTTAAGCTAGTGTGCTGCACAAGCACAGCCCGGTGGATACAGTTCTTTATAATGCAGTGACTGCACCAATTCAGAAAATCAGATTAATGAAATGGAGGTTGGTTTTGTTCCCTATGAGTATGCATGTCATGAAGAGAGGTACATCTGGGTAGGTTGGGTATCAAAAATTAAAATGGTATCTGTGACTGCATGATCAAAACCCCACCCCCTTTTTACATACGTTGCCTATGCAATATATATAAAAATGGGTGGGTGGGTGACTTCAACTGTGTGATTCTGGAGTGACTTTCCTGACCATCTTGCCCAGGTGCACCTAATAATCATTTTATGTAAAGCAGGTGGAGGGGTGGGGGCAATTAGGACAATAGAATGATGGGACATTAACAGGGATCCAATCTATCTGATGCCAGTTGCTGTGGAATTTCCTTTTACTTCTCTCCCGAAGTTTCTTGGTGGCAACTTGGATTCCCCGCTTGCAATTCCCGAGGAGTCCAGATGTTCATCAACATAAGAGAGAAACAAAACCAGATTTTCATCTGAGGTTAGCTTAGCTGGTGTGGCGCTTCACAGTTCTCTATTGGGGCCATTTAATAATATCATTTAACAGTTTATCCTGCTGATAAGTGGCTAACTCAGGGAGTCAGAGATGTAATGGCAGATAATTGCAGCCACAATTCATTGGAATTATATAAATGACCTCAACGGTCTGGCTCTGCTTGTTCTGGGGTGGATGTCCCCACCCTTGACATCAGAATCCAGCTGCTGCTGACAAGATGCATGGAAGCCTTCCTGTCTTGGGGAAGATGTGCCGTAGCTCAAGTGCTTGACACTTGACACTTGAAAGGTCTCAGGATTTAGGCCCAAGAAAAGTAGCGTGGATTTGCCTTAATAACTCTGTTCCCACTGTTTTAATAATGGATGCATTAGTAAAGCGACATTTTTATCTATATGATTTGGACATCGGAAAGGACACTCTTTCAAATCCTCGCTTGGCCATGAAGCTGACTGAGTGGACTTAACCCAAGCACTATCTCTTGCCTACCTCACAAGTTTGCCATTCAAACAGGGGAGAAGATCAAAACTGTGCGTCACCTCCTCAGATTCCTTGGAAGGAGAAGAGTACATCCTACATGCCTAAAGGTATTCTTGCAAGGGCACTGGTATGAGAAGTTGGGTCACAATCTCAACCTCAATTGATATAAATGGATTAAAATTAGGAATAAATCAGAGGACAACAGCCCAACAGATAGTGCTCTTGTCGCTTCTCCTTGGCTTGTATGTTGAATCTTCCTTCAAATACCAGTGATAACTCTTCTCTGAAATCTCCCACATTTCTTGCTACTCCAGGTTATCAGATGTTGACCAATCCTTCTTCAGATCTGCTGTAGGCCCTTTGAGGTAGTCCAGACAAGAAGTACTACAATGAATACTAGCTCAATCTTTATTGTAAGGTTGCATTAACAGAATCTTGCAAGTCTGAAAGTATTCCTTCCCTCCTTTCCTTTTACTCCCAGAAAACTAGGGAGGGTCCCTTCTAAGACGCTTCCCATGCCTCCTCTGCTTCTATGGACTGAGATACCTTTTGCATAACACTTGGCTGGAGTCTGTGACTTTTCCTCATGTCCCCCAGGGTTATTCCCACATACCATTACATCTGTGAGGGGATCAAAAAAGTCAACGGCATATGCAACCGCATGATCCAAACCCTGCCCCCTTTTGGGGGGTTGCACGTGCATAAAGGAGGGGGGCTTTCATCATGTGATCATGGATGCCTTCTTGACTTTTTGAACCACCCCCACCCCCCCACCCCAGACTTTTGGCATTGCTTCAAAGAGGTACCTGTTTCCTTAGCTTGCCTTTTGTTTGAATCAGAGAAGAAATGGGAGGAGTGCTGGAATGTGGCCCCTCCTTCCATTGTCACAAAGGAAGCATTGCTGGCAAATGTTATGACAGTATGGCTTGTTATTCTAAAACATGGCCCAAGTTCAGGGATCTGCAACTTCCTTTAGGCCAAAGGTTGTACTCCACTTTTTGAAATTATTTATACAAACCTTTGCATCCTGCCTGCTTCACCTGACTCAGAAGGGTGGGTTTAGGGACAGGAAAAGGTTTTTTCATCATCAACAAAGCCTGTAAGATTCTGTTATTATACCTTATAACAATAATGCAGAGTTTCAATGGTCCTTGTGTTCCTTCACCTGGCCTACCTCTGCCTTATAGTTCAGGAAGAGGAGAAGAATGACAGAGGTGGCCTTTCAAAGAAGGCTGATCTCTTCTGTGGTCAGATGAAGTGGGCCGCTGCTTGGTGACAGTTCAGATGAAAAGGCTGGTCTAGGCAGATTTGATCCTGGCCAACTGTGCATCTGGCCAGAACAATCCGTTTCCTTAGGGCTGTGATATTTTTAGACTCCTCGGGTCACAAGACTCTTTGTTCTTATTGGATACTGTTCCACTCTGGAACCATTTTATCAGATCATTCAATAGGTAGAGATTTTATTAGTCTGATACTGACCAAGATGGTATCTCTGGGAAGCACAACACCTACAGTGCTGGCACTATGTTTGTGGGGATACTACTCCATCTTCCTTCTGCCTGCAGGCAGATTTCTGCACCGCCAATTCCTTTGCTGGGTGAAGCTAGCTTAATATGAGAGCTGCACTGCTTGCCACCCTATCATTACCGAACCTCTAAGCAGGGCTTTTGTGTGGCTGCATTTCAACACTTTGTGCTGGCTTGCAACATTGCACCCACCCATCAGCTGTGAACCCTGATTTCTGCATCTACAGGAGGTTCGTGTCTGTGCATTTACCCTTATCCACAGGAGTCAAGGGTTACGCCATCAGGAAGGGGTGCATATTTTTTCACATCCACCCTGCCCATCAGAAGTTTTTCTAAGTGACTCGGAACCATAAAAAGGCTTGAACTGAAGCTGGATTCAATTACCTTCTCAGGGTTAGAGTGATAACCTCTAAGAGCCACCTCTGCACAGCTTCAGGCCCCCCACTGGAATGATGTGTGATTCATGCACCAAACATGGCTTCCACCATGGTTACCAACCTTCATTTGGGCTTCTAAAAACGCAATGAGGAGAAGCAAAAACCACGAGCAACCTATCAGCTGCACGCATCCCAGAATCCCAGTATCTTACCTTAGAAAAAATAGGCCTGTCTTTGAAGGTGTTTACCATCATGAAGTTGTCCAAGCATAGTTAGCTCCTGTGGTTGTCTAATCACAGCCTTCCTTGCTTTGTAATTTAAACAATAAGTATGATTTCCAGCTTTGCATCTAATTACCTAAATGAGCCCATGGATATTTTATGCACTTATAATGTTTTGTGCTCTTTGGGATAATGTTTAGGTTGTTAAAAACAAATCCAGGCTGAACAAAATTCCAGACCTCTTGCTTCGAGCCTGGATCTGTCACTTGGGTCCATCTGACCTGGAGAATCAAAGAACCAGACCAAAATGGGAACAGCAAAGTTTATTTTCTTGGGGCAATGACAGTGCAATTCTCAAAGTAAGAAGATAAAAGAAAACACACATTTTATATACCTAACATAGTAAACAAAGGAACCAATATACATGTAACACAGTGAAAAAAAACCACCATCTAATATATTACTTATGCTGATTTCTGACTTCTCACAATCCCTGAGCACACAAAACACATTCCTTAAGCCCCCTCAACTTCTTCCTAACCCTAACCCTAACCCTAACCCTAACCCTAACCCTAACCCTAACCTTTATCACATCCTGCCCAGAACATCCTTTCACATCCTTCTCTGTAAGTGCATCCCTGACTTTCTCAATTTAACTTTTCTCATAAATAACTCATACCTGCGAACTACCAGGGTCAAGCATAGTAACATTAGGGCTGCTGTCTTGTTCCTTTCTTTTATATGTCCCTTACAAGGTCATCACCATATTTATCATCCTGATAAGCATAGAGGTAGTTCTTCTGCACCCCCTTGAATAATGTTTCTGCCTCTATCCTCTTTTCTCCAGAAAGAACTGAGAGCATCATTAGGGCAATTGATAGAGGGGTTTGGCACCCCAGCAATAAATAGAAAGCAATCAGCAACAAGATCTGAAACTGCAAACCAGAAACTTTAAATTAGCATGATAAAGCATTTGGAATAGAAGCAGCATTAGCATGACTCCCTGGTGAATTTTTAGTCATATTGATGGATGTCGCTTCCTACACAAGGAAATTGTTTTACAAAGTGAACAGAATTCTGTCTGAGAGCTGGCCACACCTTACAACAAAGAAAACTGTCATTGTCAAAAGAACAAGGATAGAGCCATGCAACAATGATGGAGAAATTGCTGATATTTGGGCTTACCATATCTGACTTTTGCAACATAATTCTTGCACAAGCCATTATAAATGTCTCCTGCAAAACTTGGTGCATTGCAAACCATAACCCCAAATGAGATGTAATAATTTCTTCCATGGAGCCAAAGAAAAATACCTGGCAAAAGTTCAGTGTTCTTATTACTAACTTTATTCCTGTTGCTACATTTTTGACTTGTAAATTATATTTTTAAATGCAATTTTAAAATGCTCCTTACATTTTAAGAGCCAACATTATCATATGTAGATTGCCAGCAAACATATGCCTTCTTTAGCCAATTTTTATGCAAGGGTCATGTACTTTCTTTGTTTTGACAACTCTCCTCCCATGTTAATCACAGGGCTATAACATAGCCTAGGTGTATGGGCACAGATTTCTTTCTTTTTAAAATGTACGCTGCTTTCAAAAACCATCCAGTTTTCACAGTGATATATCATCACAGTCAAACAAAGTGGTAAGGCAAGTTTGTGATTTTTTTCCAAAAGTCCCATTTGTTTTTTTAAAAAAAGAGTGAAGAAGTAGTAGCGAAGGAGAACTCCTATCCCACACATTAGTGAGCATCTTAAGTGATTTGTGAAATGGATTAAACATGCTGTAATTTCTACCTCATCTCAGGTGGTATCTCTCAAGTGCACACTGATTTACAATAGAACTAAAAGAGTCTCAGAATGATATGTGCTCAGATGAGGAAGGAAGGAAGGAAGGAAGGAAGGAAGGAAGGAAGGAAGGAAGGAAGGAAGGAAGGAAGGAAGGAAGGAAGGAAGGAAGGAAGGAAGGAAGGAAGGAAGGAAGGAAATTCTGTTATTGCTACTGAATCCAAAGGGCACGGAGTTGGGAGGTATGGGTTAAGCTTTTCCTTATATTTTTTATTTATTTATATTTCAAATTTGTCACCGCCCATCACACTGCAGAGCAACTCCTATATCCACAGTCCTGGTGGAAATTATTCCATAAATGCTGCTATTTGCACCTCTTGGTGTCAGAAGCCCGTATCACTGGGCAGCAAATAATCTGGGGAGGAATTTTACTGGAAGTTAAATGTAATGCCTCTTCATGCAACCTAATCCTAATGCACCCCCATCCACCACAGTTGCTACGCAAAAACAAAACATAACAAAACATGGATGGACTGGTTTGAATAGCATGCAGGCCAGACCTCAGCCTCCTTCTCCAAGTCTGGTCTGAACAATAATGCTAAGCCATCACCTATCCTCATTCCTGATCATAAGAAAGATTTTAGAAGTTTTGACTTTCATTATCCATTAACCCCCACTTGCTGTGACATCAGAACCTAATAAATGGTAGTCTGCTTTAGTCATAGTTAGTAAAACAAATCAGGTTCAAGTTGTGGTTTATAGAGCTGGCTGATCCCTTCTTTAAGTGAGGCATCACAGGAAAATATGAGGAAGAAAATCTCAGAGACAAAGTCCCTGGCATTCCAGAGAATGAAAGACATTACAAAAGATACCCAGTCTCACATCTGGTGAAAAAGCTAGTCCTGCCTCTTGTCATGGTCTTGGGATAACAAAAAAGTGCCCGTCACATAGCACTCCCTCGAAATAAGTACATCTATGGTAGAAACAAGAAAGCTACTGGGAGACCAATCCATAAAGGTTCCCCTTCTCTTATTCTGCCCAACTGGGATGCAAACGGCCTTCATGCCTGCATGTGAACGCACACATGCCCACATACTGCAATTAGTGCCTGGAACTTCAGCTAGTTCCTGGATTCCTGCTCACGAAATCAGATTAAATGTGCAAGCAACTCTACTTCATGAGGATACAGACCAGCCTGTATTGTCACATCAACGCTTATTTTTCTTCAGTTAACACAGAAGCTGCGCAGGGGATTCAGTCAAAGCAAACAAGGCCATTACTTTATTCTCCATCTCCACTGGAGGTTGTTCTGTCAAAGAACATCCCAGGATCAAGGACCACTGTAGGGGATTTCTTTCATTTTCCTTTGCATTGCCAGATGTGCCTCAAGGGACTGAATGACAGAATATAGACTGCGTGGGAGGGAAGAGAAGTCACATAACTGGATCCTTCTGTTTCTAGACAAAGGCAAGGAAGGTGGGGCCAGTGGAGATTTAAGGGTGGTAAATTCTGTGGTAGTGAATTGCTCTTGGTCCAATAGCACCATTGGCAATCAGGCAGACCCAGCCGGATGGCACCTATTCCCTGCAGGGGTGTGCAGCTTCCCAAATCAGTTCTACTTCTACTGATACTTACAGGTAAGGAAAGGGAATCTGGGAATAAAAGTGAAGTGAACGACGGGAACAGGAATGTGTCAGCATCTATATGCTTCCATAATATCTATGTTTATATATGCCTGATCTGATGTCTAAGGTAGCTTTTTGGATTTTAACACAAGAACTGGAACACAAGGCACGGACAAGTAGGCTGTTTTTTGTTTGTTTGCACAATTGAACTATATTGGAATTACACTGTGGAATTTATTACAAGTCTGGCCCTACCACTAGTCAAACTGAAGCAGCTGCCACAGCAGCAAATCCCAGGTTGGAAATGGTACTAAGGTATCAGAGGACCATTAGCTCATCATGATCCTCAAATAGCCAGATTCAACTGATGCTCAAGTCAATTTCTTATGTAGCTGTGGCACTATGTAATCTATCCAGAGTTCCTTTTGGTGGATGGGTAACTATGCAAATCTGTTAACTCCGTCTGTCCGTCCATCTGTCCATCTCTATCTATCTATCTATCTATCTATCTATCTATCTATCTATCTATCTATCTAATCTTTTAACTCAAAAAGGCAGCAAAATAACTTGAGCCAGACCTAATTTTGAAGATGGGTTTCATCCATGTCTGATTCACAGTTGTAAACAGCTCAATATGTGCTGAAATAAACCCACAGCTTTTTTCACAAGTTTTGCCAAGAAACAGGAGTTAACCTGGATTACTGAATTAAACCTATTTTCTGGATTTGCACAATACACTGCACCATAAATTAACCAAGTCGTTGAGACTTGTGTTGTAAGCCACAAAAAAGAATCAAGATTTAGACCAACCAAGCTTAACGTACTCTGGAAATGCAGCCACTAGGTTTTGACTAACTTGTTTAACTATGCCTGGAGAGCAAAGCCAGTATGTTAGATTCATGCTGACCCATTCACAGCATCTACTGACGTGCCACTGTCTTTGGAACAAATGCAACGTTGTGCGTTGATGCAAGCAGAAAAAGACTAATCATGCAAACAGTACAGTCATAACAAGTTAGATTTGGAAGTTTAGTTCAAGGTCTAAATCTGGGTCTGATCCATTAATCAGACACAAAAAATTGACTGGCTGAATCTTCACAGTATGCTTGACTAGACTAGATTAAAATGACAACTCCATGATAATGTCATCATGTAAATACCACCACTTATGTATTTCCATGACGCAAATATGTAATTGTGACTTTTGCATGATGATGTCATTGCGTGCATGTCGTTATTTTGACATCAAATTATGGATGCTGCTATTTGTGGGAAAGCAAGTTATTGTCTTGCCGTGATGCATGAACCAGGCTATCATGTTGAGCTATAATATGGTATATAGGGTATGGCATATGAACCCAGACATTGTGTTTTATCTCAGGCTTAAGTATGTTGTGTGAACTCAGAAACTGGTTGACCCTACAGTAGGTTTAATACTGTAAACCACCATAAGAATCTATTTAAAAGATGGTATAGCAATTACTACCACAAATATAAATAATACACAAAATTCATAGGGGTAGTCACATTCTTTTAAGGGCTGCTATGAAGATAAAAATGGGTTAATCGCCAAGTATACACTATTCAGTCCCAGACCACCATTGGGACTGGCTATAAGGGTTTATCAACAACTCATTTGTGCCCCTTTTGTGCCTGTTGATGCTGCTAGAATCTTTTATCTAACATTAGACATTTTTTTCCTTCTCACCAATATCCCTCATCTTTCTTTTCAAGCATTAAATCAGTTCCTGAGAATGGAAAATCCTATTAATTCTGCAGTAATGTTGCCACTTGGAACAGGCGGTGGGAGTTTTGGGGCCATGGGATTGCAATTCCCATCATTCCTAACCTTTGGTGGTGCTTCTAAGGTCTGATAGGTGAAGTTCAACCATCTCTGGGCTGCTTGGGCTTGACTTGGTGTTCTCCAGATATGTGAAATGAATGCATCCCAATGCATCTAGAAGACATCCAGATCAGGAAAAGCTGACTTTTGCTGTCTCCTTGCTGATTTGGTGGTAAGACTCTTCTAATTGCTGAGGGATCTTTCTTCCCAGTGGCTGCACAGGATGAGTCTCGGATCATTGGAGGTCAAGAGTGCCCCAAGCACGCTCAACCTTTCCAGGTCATCCTCTCCAACAGCAAGAAAAATGGGCCTGATGTCCAATGTGGTGGAGTCCTGATAGACAAGGACTGGGTACTGACAGCAGCTCACTGTGACCACCAGGGGTAAGAAAACTTTGAGTTGGGGTAAGGCCAGAAGCTTTGTCTCTGAATCACCACTTCCTGGATCTTCAGCCATAGTATCAACAGGCTACAAAAATCACTCACTTTGAAATAACTTTAACTTATTTAATTTATTTTGAATTCCCAGGATGATTTCTGAGTACATTCCAGTTGCATCATATAAATGCGAATGTTTAATAAGATTCGAACTGCCCTTTCACAGGCTGCCAATGTTCATTGTGAAACACTGAGTGAGAAGGCAATTGTGCTTTTCAGGGATAGCCATGCCCAAAGAATGAATGATGTTTACACCAGAGCAGGGTAGATTAACATAAACTGAACAAATGCAGAAGGCTAGAGTCTTCTGCAGCATGTGATAGTGTGTGAAAATCTCAAGGAGGGAAATGGAACTGGCATGTTTCACTGATTACTATTTTTTTTAATCCGTTCAATCGTGTCCGATTCTCGGAGGCTGCCTGGACAAGTCCCTGCAGTTTTCTTGGCAAGGTTTTTCAGAAGTGGTTTGCCCTTGCCTCCTTCCTAGGGCTGAGAGAGAATGACTAGCCCAAGGTCACCCAGCTGGCTTTGTGCCTAGGTGGGACTAGAACTCACAGTCTCTAGGCCAGTGTTTCTCAACCTTGGCAACTTTAAGATGTGTGGACTTCTACTCCCAGAATTCCCAGCCAGGTTGAGAAACATCGCTCTAGCCTGATGCCTTAACCACTATGGCAAACTGGCTCTCTTTTGTTTCACTGATTACTCAGAAGTAAGTCCCCCTGAGTTCAGTGAGCCTATCATTAAAGTAAAAGTAAATAGCAGTATGGGTTTAATAAGCCAAAAGAAAAAAAAATTCAGTAGCCTAAGAACTTTAAGCATTGGTATTAAGATGCTTGACAGTATTACTATTTTAGGAAACTACTTTGGAAAGTGTTTCACTTCTCCTACAAAGAGATAAAATATAACATTTCCCCATTTTCTTTTTCAATTTACCATTTTTTCCTTGACCGCTAACCTCCGTTCCCTCCATGTCTCCGTTCCTACATCACTCTCCACATCACTACCACGGTGCCCAAGGAACTATGTGACTATGTGTCTTCCAAGAGTTGGCAGCCACAACCCCTGGATTCGTTTTTGAGTCTCAGGTGCTGCGATGCTTAAGGCATGGCAGTCCTAAGCATGCTGTAGGTAATAGAAATGCAGTGCCTAAATTAGACATTGGGTGGCAAAGGATGAAGAACTGACACATGTTAATTTAATTCTGATATAACTTCATTTGCATCTGCTTGGTTTAACCGGAAGACACTACATACATATACATTCACTACAGTTTTATTTGATTTAACATAAATGCCTCTTAAATACAATGATAAAGAGGATGGAGGAGACCAAAGAAATTACTGGTATATCCCTGGAAGAGCTACAAGTTATTGCAAAGGACAATTAAATGTTTCCATAAACTCACCTGGAGTAGAGCTTTATTCAATGATGTTTAATTAATTCAATGGCTATAGTGCTATGATTCTGAACTGCTTTTCTAAATACAGGTAGTCCTTGCTTAATGACCCTAGTTGGGACCAGCAACTCCCTTGATAAGCGAAGTGGTAGTTAAGCGAAACATCACATGACCATCCCATTTAGTAACAACAGTCCTGGCAGTGGTCGTTAAACAAATCACCCGTGGTCATTAAGTGAGACATCACGTGAATGTGACTTGTACCCTCCTGCCAGCTTCTCCATTGACATTGCTTGTTGGAAGCTGGCTGGAAAGGTCACAAATGGCAATCACTTGACTGTAGGACGCTGTGGCCATCATAAATGTGTGACAGTTGCCAAGCACCTGAATCACGATCACATGACTGCAGGGACGCTGCAAAAGTCATAAGTGTGAGGATCAGTCATAAAACACTTTTTTCAGCGCCATCATAACTTCAGCAGTTGTTAGATGACTAGTCATTAAGCAAGGACTATCTGCCTACTCAGCTAGACAGTATGTAACCCACTTTCAAGTCAAACTTACCTAATTTTGCTCTGTTCATGGTAAATTTTCAGGGAACTTTGATAGCTATGTTTGCAGCAATTAAGAAAGTATGTTTTTTAGATTTTTTTTAATCCTACCTTTATTATTTTTAAAAATAACTCAAGGTGGCGAGCATACCTAATACGCCTTCCTCCTATTTTCCCCACAACAACAACCCTGTGAGGTGAGTTGGGCTGAGAGAGAGAGACTGGCCTAAAGTCACGCAGGAAAATTCAGGAATTAACATCCTCCCCAAACTACAATTCGCAGGGTTCTTTGGGACGGGCTATGAGAGTTAAACTAGCCTAAAAGCAGTGTGAAGGTAGAGGTGGCATTGAAGGTTGCAAACCATGTGCTTGAAATGCAAGTTTGGGAAGTAATGTACTGCTGGTGGACAATGTGGGAAGCAAAGAAAGGGATTAATTTAATTTAATTTAATTTAATTTGTTGATGGGGTTTCTGATTTTAATTGTGAGCCGCCCAGAGTCACCCGTTGGGGGGAGATGGGCGGCATACAAATGTAATAATAAATAATAAATAAATTAAATTAAATCCATTGGCCCAACAGGGTTCTTTTGATGAGAGACTCTTGTAGCATTTCATTTTCTTCTGCTGCTTTAACGGTGCAGGGATATTTATACCCGGATGGGTGATCACAGCCTTCGAGCCAACGAGGGTTCTGAGCAATGCATCTCCTCTGTGCAGAAATTACAACATCCAGCCTACAACCCCACCACACACGACAGTGACCTCATGCTGCTACAGTTGCGCAACTCTGCCATTATTAACCAGTATGTCCGACCCATTGAACTGGCTACTGAATGTGCTCAGCCTAACACTCGTTGTGAGGTATCGGGCTGGGGCACCATCAAATCACCACAAGGTACAATTGTCAGACTTTGTAGTCAAAAGCTGTGTTTCTCCACCTTGGCAACTTTAAGATGCGTGGACTTCATCTCCCAGAATGCTGGCTGGGGAATTCTGGGAGATGAAGTCCATACATCTTATAGTTGCCAAGGTGGAGAAACACTGGTCTGAAAGTTGTGACTCTCTGAAAGAGTGAAAATTATTCCAAGGTGCAAGAATTTGGGCACTCTGATTAGAAATATTTATTCGATGAAAAGTTTAAGGTTACAACCCAAGAATTCTAGTCAGACTCCTATACAGAGACAATTTATGGCACCTATATATAGGCAATCTTCTAAGATTTGACAATTTCACGAGATTTCAGTCATTTAAAAAAAAAAGAAATGGGTTTCCATGCCTTTGGGGCAAGACTGCATGCTTGAAATGTTTCTGAATTCTGAGATATTTCTGATGAAGCAGCATTTGGGGATGAGGAAACCTGCATCTCTAGGAGGTAAAAAAGACATTTCTAAAGCATCAAAGACAGCTTGGGCAGGTCTAAGCCCCAAGAAGTTTCTCTCACTGGATTGTAACACCCCTAAAAACTGTTGGGATTTTTTGTTGGCAGTTGAATACCCTGACCTCCTACAGTGTGCAACAGTCTATGCAATATCCAACAAAGATTGCAAACAGGCATACCCAAACTCTATCACGGACAACATGCTTTGTGCTGGTGTGAGAGGAGGAGGCGTGGACTCTTGTCAGGTGAGGGGACTTCTTCTATAGCCCAACATTTTCAGAATAGGAGCTCCAAGCAATTGGGGGGGGGGGCGCC
This sequence comes from Liasis olivaceus, assembly GCA_030867105.1. Lineage (NCBI taxonomy): Eukaryota > Metazoa > Chordata > Lepidosauria > Squamata > Pythonidae > Liasis > Liasis olivaceus. The sequence continues at coordinate 16,748,952 of CM061360.1, read as the reverse complement.
TCTCTCTCTCCCTCCCAACCAGGAATGGACAACCTAGGGTTGTGTGCAGTCTCCGAAATCCCTTGCTGCAGTCCTTAGAGCCTCTTCTGAATTTCTGCAGAACATGGCCAGGAGGGTGCTCTTCTGCTTTGAGGTGGAAAACCTGTGTCAACTATAGTATGAGTCCTAAAATAAGCACAGTGTATTATAGTTGAGGGAAAGAAAGCTAAGCTAAACTCCTCTTGCCCCAAACTTCAACTCTCCTTCCACATGGGTGGCTGTCCTTGTGGACCTACCACCTGTGGTCTTCAGCCTCTTAAAGGTTAGGTGTGGCCTCAGGCTGCCATAAGCTGCTCAGCCTTGCACTGTCCCAAATTGTAATGGTTCAGACTGCCAGATCTGCTGGCTTTTAAAACCACAATTTTGTTGTTGGTATGGTTCTCTTGTGGTTAAGTCTATGTCCACCAGTAGTGGTAAATTTGGAATGCTCCTGTTGAGAGAAAATCCATAAGAACTTCCTCGGGCTATGTTTTTTCTATTATACCAATAGGAGATGTAAAGATGATATATTACCAGTAAATGTCAGTAGCACATTTATTCAATTCAGTCTGTTCGGTCAAAAGCCCAAATCATGCTATAATTAAAAAAAAAAGAAAATCCACATTTATTTTTCAGTGACTTTTCTTCAGACATACTTATATTGACTGATTTGTTTATGTGCCATCACGTCAATGTGTCGACTCTAAGCGACCACATACATTTTCCCAATAACTTCCCAAAATTATACATTATATATTTTCCAAATATTACACTTTTTGTATTTTCCTTTTCCCAAATAGTATCCCATTTTCCACTTTTGCATGCAACATCTCCCAAACACACAACTTTTATGCATGTTTTTCATTTTTTTTCAGCCAGCAAACATTTTGAGATGGATATTAGCACAATCTGTGCACTGCATGTCCTTTTGGCATGTCACACCATTCTGATTAAAAACATGGATTTCTCTGACATTACCAAGATTCCTTTTGCCAATCATAAAATGTAGATATCTAAAACAAACAGATCACTAATGTGGGAGATGACTGTAATTTTATACATAATTACTTGAGAATAAGCTTCACGGTTCAATGGTTGTTATTGCTGATTGCAAAGATCCAGGTGATAGAATGCACTGAGCTTTTTTTAGCAGAAGAACTTCAGTCAGCTTGCAGTCTTTAACTTTAATTGCAATTTAACTATTTATTAGTAAATAGTTCACTGTAGTATTTAACTATCAGCCTGATTTAGCTGACGTGTACTAACAGACGGCCTTTTCAATGGAGATTTCTGAATTCCTTTCCTGATCAGCTTTCTTCTACAATTTTTTGCTCATGGTTTTTCTACCATTGTTTTATTTCATTAGACTTTCTTGCAAGACCTCCATGCTGTGTATTCGAATTGCTCACCTACCAACATTTTATTGTTCCATGTTTTGGCCAGGTTTTTGGGAGAGGTGAAGTTGGGATAAAATCATTTAATGCAACAAATGAACACTTCTGTTCTTTGGCCTGCAGGGTGACTCTGGGGGACCCTTAGTGTGCAACAACAGACTCCAAGGGATCGTCTCCTGGGGAATGCAGCTCTGTGCCCAACCTGGGAAGCCTGGAGTTTATACAAACATCTGCAGATTCACCACCTGGATTCACGACACTATGCAGAGAAACTCGGGCAACCGAGTTGCATACTCCCGCTAGTGTGACAGGAAGACCTCACTGCACTGGGACCCTGATGTCAGACTAACTCTAGAGGAAATTCAGCATTAGCTTTCTCCCTGTGCATTTCACCAGCTTTCATGATGTCTCTTTTTCTGTGAGAGCTAGAGGGGTCACTTACACATCCTCTGAAAACAGGGGGTGAAAGCAGAGGCATCAGATGCTACTGTAACCTTATAACTGAAAGTTTAGAAATAATAATCACTTGCATTTATAATCAAAAAGCACACGTATTACAAAAGCTGGGGAGGGAAAAAGATGGCGATGGGTGAGCAGCTTTGAGTCTACGCTCTCCGCTTTTATCTTATTTTATTTCATTTTACCCCGCAACATCATTTTATTTCTCCTGTTTTTAAATCTATTTTATAAACTATATCGCATGAGAGGTCATCTGTCTGCTCCAGTCGTAACTTGATAAAATATAAACCATGACTCAAGAATGGGAAAAAGGAAGAAGAGAGAGTGTGTACGTTCTGCAACACAGATCTAAACCTCTGAAGCAGCAGAAAGTGGACGAATATACAACAAACAAACAGATAGCTCCAGTAAGTAATCCTGACCCTACAGTCTCTCCAGACAGGTATAACACTCATAATTCTTTGGAATGGGATCTACAGACAGAAATTGAGAGTCAACAGCCTATAGAGCTTTCTCTTCCCTGTTGGAAGACGCCTCCCCTCCCTGGACCTCCACTGTTTGTTCAGCAGCTGCTTTGCTTATGCAGGACAGGGATGATATAAACTTAAAAAGGGAGAATATAACAGACTTCATATCTAGGCAATGCCTGCTAACAGCACAAACAGTGATCTCAATCTTTGAACTCTTAACTTCAGTAAAAATAAGGTTGACTCACTAAAGGAGTCCTTTATAAAATACATTGAGTCACCGAAATAAAATAGAAGCTATAAAGACACCTGTTACTCACACTGACACACAGCGAGCAGCCAACAGGGAATCCAGAGATGACCCCATTTCCGAATCTACAAGAGAAAGGAATAACTGTGGAGGGGATAACTCTCAAGCGGAAAAGGTGCAGAGACAAGACATGTGTCATCAGATCACCCTGCAGATTTCCAACCACAGAGTGAATAGAGGACGATGGGGCTACAGAGAGGCAACTATTCTGTTCCTGAGCCAGCTGCTTCACTGCGAACGCTCTTTGATAGATTTATTACATGCTGAATGGCTGCCGTCTAGAAGGGGCTGCACGCAGATTCTGCTAACATTTAAGCAGTCTACAGTTCCTAGCATGCTGTTTAAAATGAAGCTCTTCCTAAGCACCTTTTCAATATTCCCAGTACGTGTCTTCTGCTCCGAGAAAACTAGCCCGCTTTTGGATCAGTTCTCCCACAAGGGTATTACCAAATCTAAACGTGGCAACTTGAATTTAGATAACTCTTAGGATGTTTCATCAGCTATGACCCTGAGAAGGAAGAGTGCTAATCAACAAACTGCGTTATCTACAGTTAGGGAGTCTGCGGAGGACTCATTGGAAGAAAAGCTGATTGACTCATTTGGTGCTCTGCCAGATCTAGAGCAAGCAGACATTATACAAAGACCGGATGAACTAAGAGAAATTTTGGTGATAATACGCTCTGCAGCAAAGCCATTACTTAATCTGGCTCTACCTTGTACTCAGGACTGTGGCAATACATTCAGTCAACAAATTGCTGATACTGCTAAAAAGCCCAGCCACACAGAATATCATTGGAGAATCCTTAGTGTCTAACCCAGTCTTTGACAATCTGCAGCCTGACAAATTGTTACATCAATTAGAGAATCCAAAGCACGTAGATCCTGAGAAAAAAGTTCACCTCGTCTTCCTCGGATCCAGACGCATCTCTAACACCCTCCTACAGCGTGGCTCCCCAATTGTATCCTCCAGAAAATGCAAATAAATCTCCGTGGGGGCTCGATGGGGATGCTGAAGACCAAACTAACAAAGGTGATGAACTCCTGTCCCAGCAACTGGCAACTTCACAGAGACAGAGGCCTGGCTCTGGGCCTTAGGCAATCTCTGGAACTCCTTATTCTGATATTGATGTTGCCTTCTCTGATACCCAACATACATCTATCCCTTTGACAGCTGAGTCTAACAACAATCAACATGAAGCAATTTGTGTTTCTACCATCTCTCAGGATTTGCCTCTAATAACAGTCACATCTGGGAATTCAGACTGACATTTGGATGCTCTTAAATCCCTATCTATTCTCTCATGGAATATTGCAGGTTGGAACGCTAAATCCAGAGACTCTGCTTTTATAAATTACATTGCTGAATTCGACCTACTCCTACTCCAAGAAACCTGGCTTGACAACAGCTTGTATATAAGTGGGTATAAATCTTTCTCACTACCTGCAGCCCCTGGAGCAGGACGAGGCAGATCGTGTGGTGGATTAAGTATACAAATTTCAACCAAACTACGTTCAAATATTATACAGTTAGACCCAATGGAGTGCTATGCAATGTCTGTGCTGTTAAAATGTAGTAATGCTCTATTATTATTGGTTAATGTTTATCGTCCACCTCTTCAAAATAGATCCCAATTTAACAATTTATGGACTAAACCTGAAGTATATATAAGTACTCTCATGCTAAATAATCCCTCAGCCTATGTAATAGTTTCTGGTGACCTAAATGCTAGGGTGGGGGTGAGCGATAAGGCACTTTTTACTCAGTTCCACCAGTATCCCCCAGAACCAGTCACAATTCCCCCTTTGTTAATCCAGCCATCCAAAGACTCAAAAGGGGACTATAAGGGGCTCTGTCTATTACAAACAATTAACAAATTACATATATATTTATTGAATGGATCTATCAGTACTGATTTCCCTGGTGAATTCTCCCACTGGGTTGGTTCAAGACCTTCCTTGATTGACTATACTTTAATCTCATGGAATTTGATTACTTCTGTACAAAAATTTTATTTAGAAAATCGACCTGATAGCGATCATCTTCCAAGCATTACCGTTATAAAAGCATTTGACAATTGCTTTTTGGAAACAGAACCCACCCTACTTCGGGGTTCAGACTCAGAGCTGAGGTTGGTTCGTGTTAAATGGACTCAGCACCTTAGTGAGCAAATTTCTCAGCTGCTTCTATCTGAAGCAGCACTGTGATTCCACGCCACTATAGTTAGAGGGAGGTCTGGGGATTCTCCTTTGCAGACATTTACACAACTGATTCAGTTATTCCAGCCAGTGATTTCCACCCAGATATCAAGGAAAAGAGATAACCCAGGGGGCAGGACTTATTCTCCTCAGCCCTGGTTTGATGCAGAATGTTCTAGGGCCAAAAGTAATCTGATCAGGGAATCTAAGTTATATAAAGAGAACCCAGCTGAGCATTCCCTCCAAGATTTTATGCTCTTGAAGAAACAATATAAACATCTTTTATAAAATAAGAAAAGAGAATTCACTAAGGCTTCTTGGCAGCAATTGATAACAGCATCTCAAGCCAGAAATTCGACTCTGTTCTGGCACCTGACAGCTTCCCATTCAATTGACAGACCCCTTTTACTTCCCCACCTTTTATCTGCATCTGTGTGGGAAGACCATTTTAGAGCATTATATTCTCAAGAAGAGGCCCGTACAATTGATTTAGATCTTGATGTTAACCTGCTCCCTAATCGGGCTCCTGTTACAAATGCTGAAATAAAGAGGCTCATAAATCAGCTAAAGCCTGGTAAAGCCCCAGGCAATGACTTCATCACGCCCAAAATACTATGCAACAATTTGGAATGGTGGACCCGTTCTTGCTTCCCTGTTCACTTATATCGATCACACCGCACAAATTCCAGAGGATTGGGGCCTAGCTATTATCGTGCCTATCTATAAAAAGGGCACCGGAGACCTGCCTGCTAATTATAGGCCCATTAGCTTGTTAAGCATAATAAGTAAGCTCTAGGCCAGACATTTATACAATAAATTAGTGGACTGGATTGACTCAGAGCATATATTGGCAGATGAGCAAGCAGGTTTCAGGTCCGGATATTCTGTCTATGGACATACTTAAACTCCTCTGGAAAGGGTTCAATTCAAATTCCTAAGAGCTATATTTCAGGTAGCCCCTTGCATTCCAAATGTAGTATTAAGGAGGGAAGCAGGGTTATCCAAAGTTGAAACAGGTTCATGGATTTGTATTATAGCACATTGGCTGAAACTAGTTTTTCCCTATAGGTTTGGGTTCTCTCCTTATTAAGGATAATTATAAATCAGCATGGTCCAGGACTATCCTACAAAACCTCCAATGTCTTGGCTTTTCTAGGGAGGCGTTCCTAATGATGGGCTATGAGCATGCACTCAGTGAATTTAAACAGCATACCAAAGACCTGGAAGTCCAGCAGGACCAGTCTGCTCTACCTAAGAATTTTTTTTGAGCAGTCAAGCCTTTTTTAATAAGCCAGCGAGATACCTAAATTACATAACTGTCCCCAAATTACGGAGGGCATTCATTCTAGCATGCTGTAATGCTCTTCCTACAGCAGTTTTGGAGGGCCGATACAAAAAGTCCCATATGAGCTGAAACTGCGCCCCTGTGGACAAGGGGCTATTGAAACTATAGCACATGTCCTGCTATACTGCATTTTCTATAAGGACTCATGGACCCATTTAATAACTCATCTGGTAAAATATCCAGGAAATTCTGATCTTTTTTATGTGTAGCTGTTGCTATCTGATCAGAATGATTTAGTCTCCCTGAACATAGCTAAATTTTGTTATACTGTTTGTAAAATTAGGCAGACTTTGCCCATTGATGATCCCATCAATCTGTAAATATTTTTTTATATTTTGTTTCATTTCACTTTAATATATGCTTAATGCATTTAATGCACCTTTAATGTACTTTCATTTGTAACTCTGGTCTGTGACCGTAATAAAGAAATTTTGAATCTGAATTTTTGAATCGGAATTTTACAAAAGCATATTTAAAAAGGCCTCATCATTTCGTGACCCCACCCTGCCCTTCCGGCAGTAGGTAAGACACCGCATCCTTTCCAAAAATTGTCATCAGATTATGATTTTTAACAGCGGTGTCCGCAGGATGTGGTCAAAAAGTCAATGTGATCCAATGAATACTGCGGATCAAGACTCAGGTTTCTTGATTCCACAAATTGGCACAGCTGCCATGTGAAAGCCACAGAAATTTTTATTGGCAGAACTAGAGAGCTAGCCAGTGGTGGCATTGTTGTGCAAGGATGCCCTCTTCTGGCATCTGGCCTCCCCAGCAGTTTTTCAGTTTATTTGGTTTCCATAAGCATTATTTCCACAGGTAAAAAATCCTTCCTACTCCTTTCACTCTCAGTGCTTTGCAAACATGGCTGCAATACGCTGCATCTCCTCAATGTTTTTTTTTTTCCTTCATAAAAAGGTTCTTCAAAGATGCACATTGAACAGTGAACTTAAGAGAGATGTACATGGACGCATCAACTTGTTTTATACATCAGCTTGCAAAACAGAAAGGAAACAAAAGGCCTTCACAAGCCAGATGTTCATTACTAGCTGTGGCAAAAGATACTGCTGCTTTTGTTTAATGCTAAATGAATAATAAAAGATGTAAGCCACCAGAGAAGGCAATTCCAATAACTGTTGGTATATGTAGGGAGGAAAGAATAATTTTTAGTATTAACTGTTACGCAATATTAATAAAAGAGTACAATCTGCATTGCCAGAACTCATCCAAACTACTTTTTATAATTAAAATTGTGAATTTACAACAGTCAACATTTATGGGGTGAAGTGGTATCTGGAGTTGCAAACAGAGTAAGTAATCCAGATTTAGTTGTATGTAGAATATTTCATCTTCTGAATTGCACTAGCTGCAGTTTAACATGCAATCCAATCCTAAACCGCAACTAATATTAACTATGTTTTGCAAAAACAAGAGAGTTTCATAACCCATAGTTCAGAGGTTGCTTTATTCAGCCAATCCATAGTTAACATAATGATTTGAAGGAGAAAAAATATGCAAACAAGAGCTGAAGTTCATTCTTGTTGCCCTAAATGATGGCTTCGCATGAACTCTAAAGCAGGAGAATAATAAAATTCATGTTGTACATGCTGGCACAAAAGCAGATACACAGATAGCTCTTCCTTTCACAAATTGTAAAACAGCAAAAGCAAGTGGTGTTGTTTTTGTAAAGGATTCATTTACACACACACATGATCCTAGAATGTTATGACACTAAAAAGAAATTTCCACTTCTGGAACTGCCCAACTCACAAGATTATTATACTTTTCCAATTTCACAAAATATTATTTTGTCTGGATCCTCCTAGAGATGACAGCTAATATCACACAAGTTATTCCAGAAGTACACAGGCTTAGGCTCCCCACAACTCCCATAATGCTCAACATTTGTCCATGACGAGGGCTTGCAGACACTGTAGTGCAAAACATCTGGAGGATATCATACTATCTATCCTTGTTTCAATTCTGTGGCTTATCTGGTCTGTGACCCATAATAAAGATACTTGATTTGATTCTATGGCTGACCTGAACAAATGACAGAAACCACTTGAGAAGACTTATTTATAAGATTATATTATAAGATAAGATAAGATAAGATAAGATAAGATAAGATTTGGACATAAAAGCAAATTGGATGGTGAAAGAAAAGTGTGAATTTTAGTGAAAGTGAAATCCCTCTGAACCCATTCCATCAGATGCAAAAAAGATCTCTTTTTCTGAATTCATCAAAACAATTCAAAGTTGTATGGAAAAATCCATATAAAAATGTAAAAAGTTTTCCATTAGCTTCTGGTTCACAAAAGCCTATATTTCTTTCTTCCAAATCAATCTGTTGATGTCAATAAAATATTTGATTTACTATAAAAGCTACTATTTAAAAAAATAAGGCTTTTATTACAATTACAATATCAAAACTATACAGTGCTCCACAACCTCTCAAGCTACCACAAGTTCTCAGGCACACCAGTGAACTGATCTCACCTCTCAGGTCAATCAACAAAAGGGTTTCTCATTCTACTGGGTCATCTTCATCTTTGGAAGCATAGATGGCCTGGTTTCGCCTTTTGATTCTCTTTGGGCCAACTGTTCCTTCTTTGTTCTCATCACTTAGGCGCTTCAAAGACTTCTCATCAGGGCTTTGCTCTTCTGTCTGATTTCCATTGCTGGATTTCTCCAGTTCACTTTCTACAATATCCAGAGTATCATTGGGTGACACTACCATAGAGCCAGGCAGGATTCTGACATCAGAAAAAGTTGCTGAGGTACTGCAGGAGTGATCAGATGATGGTCCTCCAGAAGTCTCAAAATCATCATCACAGCTATCATCATCCAGTATTATTTCATCAGGGTTGATAGAAGATAAACCAGAGATATCGGCATTATAGTCACTAGACTCCTCCACTGATTCAGTACTGTCTACTTCCTCCTCCTCCTCCTCTTCACCCTGATGCACATCATCTCTGTGCTCTTCTTTCAATTGTTGAATTTTAGCATTAATGTCCACAAGACCAAACCGGGCACAGAACTCTGTAGTCTGGGGGCTGATTCTATGAATCAGTTCAGTCTTTTGTTGAGACTTTTTTGAATTATAACAAGCATCTGTAATGCTGAAGTTCTGGGGAATCAGAAGATCATGGTTGACCTCTTCCAAAACCTTCCTGATATCTTCTTCTGTAACACTGTAGTCCCATCTACAAAAGGTGAAAAGTGCAGAGGTTCAGTGAAATAAGCTTTTCCTATCCTGTATCCCTCCGTATGCTTTAATCAAGAATGGAGAAACCGTGGAACTCCAAAAGTTGCAATTCAGCAATATCTGGAATACCATAGGTTGCCCACCCTAGTTTTAAATTGTAACTTAACGGGGCTATCACCCATATGGGCAGAAGCTGATAGGCAGAACACATGCTTTACATACAAAGAGTCCTTGATTCAATCCAAGTAAGGCTGAGAAACCTATCAGTCTGAAATCCTGGAGAACTACTGTAAGCATAGACTAGGTTTCCCTCACTGGACTAATATTCTAGATGTTAGCCCATTGAGGGAAACCTGGTCTATACTTGCAGCAGTTCTCCAGGATTTCAGATCAAATTTCCAGCCCATAAAATTCTAGTATACGTACTTTTCATGCAGTCCATTGTTTTCAGGCATGTTCCAAGAAGTGGGAGTGACATTAATGAGATCATTAGTAGCTTTTAGAACAGCAATCCATTCAGGGTCATATTCCAGGCAGTCAGGTGCACTGGGGTTGTGCTCAATCTCTACAATCTTAGAGAAGAACTGGAAATTAGAGAGACCTCTTGGCTCTCACAACAGAGAAAACACAGTTATGAACTTCAGGCAGGGATACATAAACAATACATCAGAAGCCTAACTATAATGTAGGTATGCAGAATCTTTACCTAGGGGTCAACAATGACCTTAGGAGATTTCAATCTGGACCAGTCAGCCTAAAGGTTTTCACTCCAGATTATTAATATTATTCACTTCTCCCAAGTTTGTATCAAAGTATAAAGGTGGTGATGCACACATTGGGGAGGGAACACATCTGAGTGGATTTTTTTTTTTTTGGTGATTGTTGCTGTCTATTGAGTAAGAGTCTCATCTGTAAATCTGATGAGACACAAGTTCTCAGGATGTACCATGCTTATGGTTAAAATCCTTCTCCCAGACTGGATCAGTCAAGCGATGGCAGCTTCAGCCAATCAATCAAATTAAGATCAGATGCAAACACAAATTCAGATCAGATAAAAAAATGAAAGCCCATCCACAAAGTGGCTAGCTGACCATTTTGCTCCCCTCCTACAGAAGACTCCAAAGTTCATTATCTATTACTGATTAGGATATATGTCAAAACAGAAAAACTGTTCAGATTGTTTTACCTGCAGGAAGTCCCTGTGGGGCAAGCATTTATCCAGGGCCAGAAATTTGGTGATTTTGGGTTGCTGTTCACTGTTATCAGCCTAAAAAGCAAGAACAAGGGCAATCATATCGTGAAAGGCTTTTTCCCCCCTATACGGAGAACATGTTTGGGGGGTGGAACTAGGAGTGGGAAGGAAGTGCCAGAAGTTTTGATTTGATTTGAATCTATCAGCCTTCTCATTTCATACCTTTGATCAATCCATCACCTAACCTAGCACTATGCCCCTGATTGGCAGAAGTGTTTCAGGACACAAGAGAAATCCAGACTCACCCTGACCTCTTGAAGTCATCCTTTAGGTAAGGGATGGGCAGGAATTGGGAATGCAGGTGACAAAGGCTCCAAAGCACCGTGACCCAACTAAATGGTGCCCCACTGATTTTACAGGAAAGCTACATATATCTTTCAGAAATCACACGAGATGGCCAAATCTTGCTCTCATGTGAGATTTGGGGCAATTTTTAAAAAGGTACATTTGATTTTTTTGCAGGGGGCATCCACGTCATCATGCAAATCAATCAGTGATATCTGTCCCTTGGAAAGATCCTCAGCTGGCCCACTATGCTAGGATTGGTTCAAAGCAGAATGTTACAGATGGTCATGGCAACTCATACATAAAGCTATCACTCCCCCTAAAAGCATCGATTAAAAAAATAGCATCTTTTTAAACATTTATAAATAACAATACAGTGGAGACCTTAGTATTAAGTATTAAGCTCAAAGATCAAAATTTTTCTCATACTATAAAACAAATCAATGCATTTTAAAACAGTTTATCCATGATATACTTAGCATCAATTGTATAATTTAAGCAATGTTATCTTCATTAACATTTTAGAAATTATGTTTAACATTGATATAAACTTTTTTTAAGGTTCAGTTTATCCAATCATCATAGCCTTAACAATTTCTAGTTTCTATTGCATAAATACCACCGTACTCAGCTGTCATCTGTATTCTATAATGTATTATTTGCATTTTATAATGTAATAAAACAATTAATTTGGAAAGAAATAAAAGAAATAAAAAAGCACCTCTTGATATTTTGCTGAAATCTCAAGGCAACAGGGAAATTGGAAATCTTGGGGAGTAAAGCATGAAGATCTGCTAGTGAGTCCTGGGCAGAGGATGCATAGAGAGTTCTGTAGCTTCTCCCAAGGTCCAATGTCTAATGACTAGTTACTAAACTCACTAATATAAATATTAGGACTTCCATAGTCTGCTACCTTACGTTAGTGAATATCAGCACTCCAATTATCTTCTTCCTCAAACAACCTTTTTCCCAAGTATCAGTCAGATCTCTCCCCATTATTTCTTTCTCAGGGCAGGATGAGCTGAGAACATGCTTGTTCAAGGTCATGAGGTCCGAAATGTGTCTCAAAGGAGCATTTCTATCTGGAGAAGGGAACTTTCCTATAAATTCTGGGTCCTGTTTATCGAACAATGTCATCTTAGGGGACTCAGGAGGGATGCTTCTCTGCTGTCATGCTAGTCCTAGGAAAGACCGTTCCTCCTGAGTTCCATATGGCCCCAACCCTGTTGTCCTTTAAGACAGTCTTGGGCTGGCTTTTCCCACAGGCACTAGGCCAGGAAGTGGTGTGAATCCTACCATTTGAGTTGATATTATTTTACTGCTGTAGGTTTTCTCGTTCCCACAACCTGGCCATTCTTTACTATTGTTTTAATTGAACTTTATAACTTGTTTTAACCTTCTGTAAGCTGCCCTGAGTAGCTGGCAAGTGGGTAACCTTAGATGTTGAATTAATAAATAAGTAGTAAGTAACCAACCAACTTGGGACTCCCTTAAGAAGCTTATATTTTAACTATTATAGCTTGAAACAGATTGTCTTTGAGTACTAACACAGTTTATTCTTGTAAAACATTTTGCAAAATTGGGAGATTATGTCCACCATTAACATTCTCCAGTTCTCCAGTTTTCATTACAAACAATACACTTAACTTATAGAAAGCAACCCCCATCCCGTGCATTTCTTACCTGATGCTGCATTAGTGCTGCAAACTTGACATGCAAATGTGCCGAGAACCAGTAGGTGGGTTTCAGGTGCTGCAGGAGCTCTGACGCGGCTGGGCTCCCTAAAGTGTTGTTCTCCACTTCTGAGCGGAAGAAGGATTTCTTCTTAAGCAGCAACTTCGTGTTTCCGTAATGGTAGATGCTTCTAGGCCAATCGTGGGACAAAAATACGTCCATAGGCTGCTTGAGCTGTCAACCCGAAACCAAACAACAGAAGTGAAGCACAACTGTCGCCACTCATGGTAAAGGAAAGACAGTAGGGCAGGTGCAAACAACCAGATATTCTGGATCACAACTCCCATCAGCCTCAGCCAAAAGATAAGATCATAAATCTCCTGCCAATCTTTAAAGACAGTTTTATTTCACTGGACTTTGAGTCCTAGCAAAGTTTTATTGGTGTCTGCCTAGAGGGATGGTTGATTTGTTGTTACTAATTTTGATTTACTTCTATTGTTGCACTGATAATTTTGCTTTGCAGTTATCCGGCTGCAGTCTTTTGAGTCGGGCAGGCTATAGAAGCTGCAAAATCAGTCAATCTGAGGAGTTGTAGCCCCAGATATATTGAGGATATCAGACTGCCCACCTTAGTAGCAGATGATGTTGATGAACACTTAGGGAGAAGGGGAACATATTACATCTCACTGGGATTTGCTAAATATAAACTAGATTTGCACATAGCATTTAACATTAAGCCAATATGATCCCAGCTTAGCTGTTGAACAGCCATTATGGTTTGTAAAGTATTGGGTTATCATGTGGTATGTACCCAGCAAACTATGGTTTATTCAATAAATTATGGTTAAGCAAACCATGCTTGGGCATGAAGTACGAACAGAGTTACAGAGATCGTTTTTAGAAAGAGAACTCCTATAACCAGTCCAGATTTAATGCTGGGGCCTTGCAACAATTAGAAGTCATATTCACCAGGACACAAAGGTATGTCTGAGACCTAACCCAACAAAGATTAGCTTTTAACTCTTCCATCACAGAGAGCTACACATGCCTGTGTGGACCTCAGATGAGAAGTAAGATTGGTGGTAGAGGTATGCTGGTCTGACTGTGGTAAAGATTTGCTTTGATTTGGTGCTGGAAGATTACAGAGGTGAACCTCAAAAAATCTGCCTAGTATAAAAAGTTCTGTCTGGGATGTTCTATGTAGAGAAAAGATGACTTAGGGAAGACATGATAGTCATTGTCACATACATAAACGGAACCTAGAGAAAATAGTCAAGACCTATTTTCCAGGACCACAGGAACAGTCTGTCTCTGGAGGTTGTGGGTTACCCATCTCTGGAGGCTTTTATGAAGAGGGTGGACAACCACCTCCCCTACAGAGGTTGGACTAAATGATTCTTGTGGGCCCTTCCAACTCTATAATTCTGTTGTGCAATGGCCCTCCTTTACAGCACCTCCTACTTCACTTTAGATGGTGGGGATCAATATGAAGAAGAGCCCAACGCATAGACAAGATGATATTTACATTTACCTGTTTGAGCTTGAAAACTTCAATATTTCTTACATGATAAATGCTTCGTATTGTTTGCTGGTTGTAAGGAGGATACTCAAAGTGACCTGAAACAAATTAAGAAACAGTGACTTGAAACAGTTACATCAACAAATCACACCAGCTAGTTGACTTTAGCTCACCTTGAAAGATAGGCCCTGGTTAATACGTGCATGGGAAGTCCAGGGCTGTAGGCTAAACTATCAACTTAAAAATAAAATTCTAGAAAGCAGTAATGGTAAGTCACCTCCATATCATGTCAAAAAAATTGCATAGATGAATCTATGTAAGTTTGCGAAAGTTGAGTTTAATTCAAATGAGACATGACTTTAACAGAAAGACCTGCCAGGCTGAAAATTGTGCTATACTTTGGCTCATCTCTCTGGCTTCAACAAGAATTGAAGAGTTAGCTCTTACATAGTCAGAGGAAGACAATCTGATATCAGATTTGTCTGTTACCAAAATATGGGATGCATACAAACAGGACCACCCAGTCAAAAGAGAGGGCCACAAAGCCTACTGCACAGCTTTGGTGGAAGAAAGAGGAGCAAGAATCTAAATGTTGATTTTGCTACCATTAAAACTGGCCTTTGATACATAACAGTCACTAGAATTCTTTCATAATGTCTCCTTAGCTTTTCTGTAATAAAACCACCTGATCAGAAGTTCCTGGATTCTTGTGTGTCTGCTTTATTAGTTCCAATCTAGCCCTCCAGCAGTAGCCTAAGAGGGATCTTTGAGATTATGTGCTGATGGGAGAATGTCATTTATATCTTACCAACTAAGCTATGATTCCTGGGACTAATGCCAGAGCTCCCATCTCTGCGAGATAGTAGGTAGGACTGAATTATATCTCTGAATATCAAAATGCAAGCCTGCCTATTTTAATGGCTAGATAAACAGCATCATGGACATTACATGTCAAAACCATGTCAGGATAGTTCCACTTTAGCACTTGGTAGAAAACGTCCAAATTCCATCTATTCCATTTGTATTCCTAGTTTTCTCCCAAATGCTTGATATGAAATTCCCCCACTGCCATTTATACCCTATGAAGTAGGCAGGGATGATTCTGACTGACCCAAAGCTCACTGGCCTGGCAAGTGAGGAATCTGAGGATTGTTTGCCCAGTTTTAATCTGGCATTCAGCCACTACATCACGCTGGCTCTACAGAAACTTAGCATATAAAACTTCATATGCATTAAAAAGTGAGCTTAGAAGAGCTTTTCTACTAAAAAGGCAGAATGTTTTGTTGTCAAATTTTTGCTTCAAATGGCACAGTTCAAAATGTTGCAGTGAGTTGCTTTGCCCCAGATTCTTGTAGAAGAAATAGGAAAACATTTGTCCATTTGTTTTGGATCCAAACTCCCACAATTTCTTGCTATTGGCCATGCTTCTTGGGGCACCTAGAGGACATCGGGTTGCTTCTCCCTTTCTTAGATAATTGAACAGTTTTCATGTACATGGGATAGACGTTTTTCAACAGAAGTCAGTTCTCCATAACATATGAACATGCAAAGTGGTGTTAGTGAAAGAACCCAAGATCACACTGTAGTTTCAGATCCTAGCTTGATAACCAGCTTCCCATGACATTTGAGCAATCCTAAACTCATATATCAACAGCAATAAAAGCAGCAAAAAGCACTATAACCAAGCCACCCACATTTCAATGGCATATGTAGCCCCTGCCCTTTGGAACATCTTGCCCCCGGGGGTGAGACAGGCCCCCTCACTCCAGGCCTTTCGGAGGGAGTTGAAGACCTGGCTCTGCCATCTGGCCTGGGGCGGGGAGGGAGGATATCAGAAATGGCCCCTTAGCGGCCTGGTGGGGCCCTATTGCCCTCTTGGAGTTTTTAGCTTTTTATTTCTGTAAATTTCTAGTTTTATAGTGTATAATTTTTAAACTTTTTTAATTCAATTGTGATTTTAGTGGTTGTAAGCCGCCCAGAGTCCCCCATTGTAGGGGAGATGGGCGGGGACAAAATAAATAAATAAATAAATAAATAAATAAATAAATAAATAAATAAATAAATAAATAAATATTTGTTTAAAACAAGAGCTTGCAGGATTACCCACACATACCTCTTCTGTAGTCATGAGCTTTGAAAATGCCAGAGAGGCCACCAATTCTCACCCCACGGTACTTGACAACTCCAGCACAACCTGCAGAGAGTAATGAACATAACCATGACACAGAGATGCAAGAAACGTTACCAAGGCAAAAGGGTCTGAAACAATTTTAAGTCCAAAGGAACGAGATAACCTTTGGAAGCAGCTCAGGTGGACGCCTTCCTAATTCACCGAACTAGGAGGAGGAGGAGAAGGTACAGTACAATGAGGCTTGCAAGATTCTGTTATTATAGCCAATTTCAGTTAAAAGTAGTTTTAGTCTTTCTGTGGAGTTGACTTCCCAGTCTGGACTATCTAGTGAGGCTGACTTAACCTGAAAAGGGCACATGAGTAAGCATAAGCTGGGCTGATATTATCTGTAAAAGTCACTTTCAGTATATAACAGTGTTTTTCAACCTTGACCATTTTAGGATGTGTGGACTTCAACTCCCAGAATTCTCCACCCAGCAACCCTGCTCTAATTCACATGTTGCACTAAGCCCAAATATGGTTGGTTTGACTGAGGCTTCAATCAAGCTCTTGACATCAGAGTACCCAACAAACTTCTTGTAAAGGCTTCTCTAACCTGATTTATTAAAAGGAAAAAGAGAACAAAAATCTCAACAGAGAAGATCCACTACCAAGGTGAATGTTAAGTTAAATTCAGTATTTAGATTCCAAATTTCCTGAATCCAAATTTGTTGAAAAATTTAAAGGCTTGAAAAGCAGGGATTAGCTGATATGGTGAATAAAGATGGCCTTGAAAGACAGAGAAAATATCTGTTCAATCAAGGCATGATCATAAAAATTAGGCTTGAGATCAGGCTCAAAACATCTTAAAAGGATTCATAACAATTAAGATCTAGCATAGAAAACAATTAAGATATAAAACACTGGAATAAAAACTGTTTCAACCTCCTGAATCGAACTGCTGCAGTTACAATGATGTCCCCTTCTAAACCCCTTTCAGGTCCTCCCAGTAGAGATTCCCCCCTCTCCAGTTTTTCACAAAATGACAAAAGAAAATGAAAACCTGTGGTTCAATTTAAAACATCCAAACATCAACTGAAGGATCCTCTCTACTTCTCATTATAGTCTGGATGTGAAGGAAGAGGTATGCTACACTTATCCAAGATATAACCTCTTAAACCGATGATATATCCGGGTTTTTACCCTCAATACAGAATTGGCTGAATACAAATGCAGAAATTGGAAGGCATATTTATTTAACTGAATTTCCAGGCGAGTTCCACAGATCCACCCCTCCCAATTTTTTTTAATTGTTAGTTTTTATGATGTGTTTTTATGACGATGTTGTATGAGATGGGCAGCTATAAAAATATGATAAATAAATAACACACTGAACGTAGGAAATCTAGGCAGAAGAACCACACTGTCTCTTTTATGCGGGGTCCCACCCCTTCTCCATTTCTACATCAAGCATTTGAAATGATCAAGTCAGAAAGCAAAAGGCAATACCAAGATAGTAGATGTTTGGAGCCACCCATCCGCCATACGGTAACTCTTGCAAGTGATTGGAGGCCTCATGGTTGCCCCCAATGAAGATAGTCAGGACAGGCGCTTTCTTCTCTCCAGAATAATACCTAGGAAAGCACAGTTGGAACTTTGAGCTATCACGGGCATTAAAGATCCAGGATTTTTCTTCTTTGATATTCTCTACTCAGGGGAAGTCACAGGGCCACTATTAATTAACCCTTTCAGTAGGACCTAAAAGAGAGGGAGTTGTCAAGGAAGTATGGCTCTGGTGCCCCTTTCTCACATGGAGGTGAAACTTGGCTCATGATGGTAAAGTCCAGCAGCCTTACAAACCCTTCCACCTGGTCCCAAAACTGGCATTTTAACCTTCTGCCCAAGGCTAATGAATGTCCCCCCTCCCCCACTCCAGGCTGATCTCTGCACACCCCCAAATGCAAAACTGACAGAAGGAAAGTGGAGAGCTGGATATAAAGCTACAGCTGCACTAGTCCAATAAAAGATGGTGCATTTGTTTATTTTTATCATTCATTGATCAGTAGTGGCATTTTTAAAAAATGAAAGGCTGTGGAAGGCTATGATTGTTAGTTGTGTTTTAACTGTGTGCACCACCCAGAGTCACATGCAAGTGAGATGGGCTGCCATATAAATAAAAAAAATAAAATAAAGGAGGGGAGCAATACTTTCTTATCCAGTAATCCCATACAGCCAGCTTGATGTAGTGATTTAAGGCAGGGTTCCTCAATCTCAGCAACTTTAAGATGGGTGGACTTCAACTCCCAGAATTCCCCATGGCTGGCTGGGGAATTCTGGGAGTTGAAGTCCACCCATCTTAAAGTTGCTGAGGTGGAGGAACTGTGATGGAATGAAATTATATAGGCCAAGCTCAAGGAGATAAACATTTTCTTAGCTCATCAGAACCGTGTGGGAGGAACAAGAGGATGAGACTGGCACCTCCCTGAGGAATTCACACTGTTGTGGCTGGAGGACTTTGGGAACTGGGGTTTTAGTCTGGGAAGATTCTTGCTAGAGGTTGTAGCTAATAAACATAGCTGGACTGAACTGGCATTGTCTCTTGGAGTTCCTTGGGCTAGGCCTGACAGGAACCCTGGTTTAAGGCATCAGGCTAGAAACTGGGAGGCTGTGAGTTCTAGTCCTGCCTTAGGCACAAAGCCAGCTGGGTGACCTTGGGCCAGTCCCTCTCTCTCAGCCCTGGGAAGGAAGCCACGGCAAACCACTTCCGAAATCTTGCCAAGAAATCTGCAGGGCCTAGTCCAGGCAGTCACCAGGAGTCCACACTGACTCCAAGGCCCCCAACCCAAGCCGTGCATCTCCAGGTGGCGGGGGGGGGGGGGCGTGTGGTTTGCGTTGGCCCAGCATTTCAGTCCCAAGCCTGCCTCTCAGGGAGCCCCATGGGCTCTTGTGGGCCCTTGCAGCGGGCGCTTCCCTTCCCAACCCAGCCCCTTCCCCCCCGGGCGAAGAGCCCCGCTTGAGGACCCGGAGGCACATCCCCAGAGTGCCCGCCGGATAAGCAGCAGAGCAGCCGGCCCTCCGCGGGCGCCCCCGCAACGCCTCGCCGCCTACCGCGGACCCGCCGCCCCCCCATTCCGGTTTCCCCACTCACTTCGCGAAGCCTCCCAGCTGCCGGTACTTGGGCGGCACCGCCATGCAGCGCAGGTCGCCCGCGTCGCGCACGGCCTGGAAGTCCCCGGCGCAGAGCAGCAGGTCCGGGCGGGCGCGGCCGTGGCGCTGCTCCAGCAGCTGCAGCGTCTCGTACAGCTTGTCCAGCGCGCCATGGCAGCAGCCTGCCACCGCCACCTTCATCTTCCCGGCCGGCGCATGCGCCCTGCCGTCGCCCGGCCTCGCTGACGCAGCGCCGTCGGAGCCAACCGCCGCCGCCCGGCGTCTGCCCATGCGCCCACGGAGGGGGGGCGGGCGGGATCTCCCGCATAGGCCGCTGCCAGCCGGGCGCGGGCAGCCCTGGAGAGGGGGGTGTTTTTTTCCGTTGGCTTCGTCCTTCCTGATCTGGAGCCCATTTTCGGACTGATTCCCATCGAAATGCACGTGGAAACGAGAGATTCAAGAGAGCAGCCGAACTCCATTTAAACACGCTGCAGCCGTCCCGTTCCATCTATACCAGTGTTTCTCAACCTTGGGCGCTTGAAGATGGGTGGACTTCAACTCCCAGAATTCCCCAGACAGCCATGCTGTCTGGGGAATTCTGGGAGTTGAAGTCCACCCATCTTCAAGTGCCCAAGGTTGAGAAACACTGATCTATACACATGGAAAACTCACTTTCAGAACCAAGCCCTGTTTTCTAGGGACATTTTAGGGCATCTTTTGTTTTCATAACAATGTATATATAGATGGCTGCCCCAGATGGGAGGAGCAGATCCATAGGCGGTAACTCTGACCTGTTTGCAACTCAGCCCATAAACCTGTCATCAAGATGTAATGAAGAGGATTATTAAACTGGAAGTAATGTATATAAGATTAGCAGAAGGGTGTGGGCCTGTTAGGGAGTTGGGCTCTCGCCAGGGGACCCGTGACCGAGATTGTCGGTGGGTAAAGCGGAATGAAAGCAGACAAAAGGGTTGGCGTGTCCCGGCTTCGTAAAGCAATAAAAACGTCCGCTCCCGAATCTGGAGGAATTCTTAAGCCCCACTTAAGTCAGTTTCCCCTCAGGTTGTTGATTGCACCATAGCCAGGCCTCGACTGCCAAGTGTTCCCTTCCCTCTCTCATGAGGTCAGTTGCATAACCTGTAGGAAAATACCAGAATGAAATTGCCCAAACCTATTATTGAACCCAAATTAGCCACACCTTTCCAAGCAGCGCAGATGAACGTGGAAGAGGAGCGACCGTGGCCGCTGTCGCTGCCTAGATGCCTCCAGTAGCAGCTGATACCCCGTGAGGTCTGCGAAGGGGACCGTGTATTCACCATCAAACAACCCTTCCTCTTGTTCCTCCTGAGTATGGAGTTGCTCCTGGCACAGGAGCGGAAAATGCCAGATCTGGTTATACCTTGGAAAGGTCCCTAAACCGTAGGGAAATGGCCATATGCTTCTGCTTGATGATCTGCTTTTCTTGGATGCCATGTTTCACTCCAGGTATGTGGCTGTGGCCCCAGTTCAGACCCTTAAGGCGAAGCGAACGACTAAAGTAAGATTTCTAGGAGGACAGACTCAGAGCAAAAGGAGGCAGATTATTTTTGTCCAGAGTTGCAGAAGTTCAACAGATGGGGCTAAGTAGCTGAGTTCAGTAGAAACTGGATGCGGAGAACAGGCAATGCCAATTCAGCTTTCCTAATGGAAGAAAGTTACAGGTCCTGTCACAAAATCAGTCCCTTCCTGGGGGTTGCCTCAAATGATCTTTTTCAGCAACCCGATTTAGAGAAGAGGAAAACCTTTTAGTTGATGCTGGTTTTTTTCAGTCTGGAAACCCTTTGAACAAAAGTATTATTGTGTAAAGCTGCTAACATCTTCATGTTGAGAAACAGGTATTTTTAAAATGTCACTCAAGTAGGATTGCTTCTTTTACCAAAGAAAAGAGCAACCTGAAAAATTGATAGAGTGATAATTTCAGCAGGTTTATGCTAGGTATGTTTAAATCTAGACTCATTCTGCCAACAGCTAGGGAGAAAATCACAGGACTTAGCCTTCATGTATAATGTAGCAGTGATGGAGAACGATGCTTGTACTGTAATATCATACCCTGTAATATCTGTGGTGGAGAAGAAGTGGGATATATTAAAAATCTCAACCTTGGCGACTTTAAGATGTCTGGACTTCAACTCCCAGAATTCCCTAGCCAGCATGCTGGTTGGGGAATTCTGGGAATTGAAGTCCAGGCATCTTACAGTTGCTAGGGTTGAGAAACACTGCATTGGGAAGATTGTGATTTTGGTGCAGGAAAGAGGGGATACAATGGGATTAGAGAGAATTATCTTTCAGTGTTTGTGTGGTGTTTGATGCTGGATTCAGTCTGGAAGCGTCAGCCCAAGGCTGCCTAGAGTCATTTTGGAGCTGGGTGGCCTCAGTTAATAAATAAATAATAAACAAGACTGCTTTCTCTAAGCCCAAAAGGGTAATGGGCAAAGCCAGCCGCATTATTCCAGTATATGGGACAGGAAATAGACAACTCGTGCTCCTCGTTCTTGGCAATAGGAAGAATATCAACAATAATAAACTGCAAATGACGTGTTGCCCTTTTATGAAATCAGAAACATGCTGCTTCTGACAGCTGTCTTTTTCTACCTAATACTAGGGACAGTCTCATTCTTTGGCATATATGGCTATGGCTGAGAAGTTTCACCTCTGAAATCATTCCAGTCCCACTATTCAGGCAGACTTCAGTGGTCAGCTTGTCCAGTGGGTTCTAGTCTCCTAAACTAGCCTGCTGCCCTCAAATATAATGAAAGGGGTCATTTCCTTGCACATATTGAAGCAAGATTACTCAGGGGCAAGCTGTGGCAAAGGTCTTTAGCTTAACAGTAGGGTTTATATCAGTGTTTCTCAACCTTGGGAATTTTAAGATATATGGACCTCAACTCCCAGAATTCCCCAGCCGGAACCATATAAGAACCATAAGTCCCACCTGGTCAGGCAGAGAGGGCATGTTGCGGACCCTGTCAGTGAGAGAAAGTTGGCTGGTGGGATTCAGGAGGAGAGTCTTCTCGGCTGTTGGAATATTCTCCTCCCTGAGGTGTGGCGGCCCCCTACCCTCCTGGCTTTACGGAAAGGGCTAAAGACCTGGCTCTGCCAACTTGCATGGGGCAATAAGAGTTTTAATCAATCCTGGGGGTGGCTGGTGCCCTGATGTCACTCCTGAGTTATTTGCCAATACCATCATTCTTGGAATCAATTTATTATTTTTAAGATTGTTTTTATATTGTATTTTAATTGATCTCCTTTGTAAACTGCCCAGAGTCGCTTTTCAGTGAGATGGGAGGTGACAAGTTTGATATATGTATATATATAAATAAATAAATAATAAACAAACAAATAAATTGCATATGCTTAGGTATATATGTACATATATATATATGTACTTTTATGTACATATATTCTTATGTAAAGTCTATAGGGCTGCCTTCCCCAAGCGATTGTCCTTGAGTTGTGGTTGGGGCTGAAATATTCAGAGCTCCTGAATTAATCAGTTGCTATAGGGTAGCATCTGGGAAGCAGTTCCACATTTTGGGGTATTTCTGTACCAGAGACCTGGCTGAGTTATTCTCTCTTTCCAAAGAAAGCTGAGAAATGTAATTTCTGAGTTGGATGGCATATGTGAATGTTTTGTAAATATGGATCCTCTGTTTGGGGACATGTTTTCTCTTTTTTGGAAATGGCTAAGCGGCCCCTATTATGGTGAGCAGGGTAGGGATTGCTACCAACAGGGCTGGCATATGTGGATGGCAACTATCTGCTCAGTCGCTAGATGGCAGCAAAAAGGTACAGAAAAAGCTAATTCCTTTGGTGCTATCTAGTGGTCATGCAGATGTTTGCAACTCAGATATGCAAGCCCTACCAACAGAATCCTTAGCATCCACCACAAATCACAAACCACTAAGAATCTTTGGGGACAAACTATGATGTGTGCATGCAACCCCGTTTTAATTGGCTAGGGCAAGTTGAAGGATATAAACAAGCCATAATTATACTGCATAAGCTATGGTTTAACACAATTTTTGAATATGGTCACTGACTTCAGAAGGACGCACTCATGCATAACAGAATTGCCATCTTAAGTTAAACGTAAAAGGGATGCATTTCCTTACATAGGAGCTCATAAAACATGTGCTCAGAAAATGCAAAATTCTCACACCAGGAATACAGCTTGAGGGAAAATATGTGAACTATGGACAAACATGCATTTATAAGTTTAAACAAAACTGAATTGACACAAAGGCTTCCCCATTCTTAATTAATGTATAAGATCTGGTAATAGTCTTTTTTTTTCTAACCTGCATCTTGTAAAACAAATATTGTGCTATGTACCATTTAATTTGAGTTCCGTTTTATTAAAAGCATGATCTGGGGTATGTCTGCTAAGAAGTAAATCCCATCGAGTCCCATGATGCTTACTCCTAGGTAAGTTAGCATAGTCTTTCAGCTTAACTAGTAAACTCTTCTGAGCAGTTAGTGTTAATAATTATACCTACATCTGGTCATTGATTGTCATAAAGGATTTGATTTGATTTCATAATAATAACCTCAATGCCCCTAATCCATGAGATAACTTCTCGTTTTCTCTCTTTGTATGTCACTTTGGTGATCCCGACATAAAGCTGCAATATTGGGAGCCCCTCAGAATATTACAATTCTGTCCACCAATATGAAGCACTTTCTGATCTGGAGCCCAGTAGCAGAGATTGTACCTGGCAAGGTCATAAAATATTCGGTCGAGTTTCAAGGGTAAGTTCTTCTCTCATCTTGAATACTGGTTGCCTACAGACAAATCAGCATAACTGATTCTAAATACGTGCTCCTACACTTCTTCACCTTATACCAACCAAATATGTTGGACTAAGGGACTACTGATCATACCAGCTGGAAGTATTAGAAATTACAGTCCAACAACTCTGGATTACTAGATCAGGGAAAGCTCTAACTTTTGCTATACTCAGTACAATAGTTAATAGGAGACACCACAGAGGTTTATGGAACTATGTATGCTGTGAAGAACCTGAATAGGGTGAATTGTTCTCTGTTTCTTCTTGTACTCATACTAGATGGTTGTCTAGCAGGACCTTCAAGAGAAATAAAAGGAAATGCTTCATGTGATGCAAAATTAATCACTGAAATTTGGTTCCATGAGATATACCTTATTTTTCCGACAATAAGACGCCCCCATGTACAAGATGACCCCCACTTTTCCAACCCCAAATTAAGAAATCAATATTTTAAAGATAGTGCAGAACACATTTTTATTTAGTAATTAGTTAACATTGACCTGCTACACTCGGTGGGAGGAGGTCCAAACCGTCTCTCTGCAGCTCTATTTCCAGGCTCTCTTGCATAACTGATTGCATTCAAGCACGAGTGAAACTGCCAATAGCTTGTCTCTGCAGACAGCCTTCCTCTAATTGGTTTGTTCAGCATCAGCTGACGTCAGTTACATAAGGCTCGTGATTGGAGGAAGTCTGTTTGGGAGACAAGCTATTTCACTCGTGATTGGAGGCTAGCAATAGGAGGAAACCTGCCTGCAGAGACAAAGTATGGGCAGTTTTGCCACCGCGTGGTTCTCTCCTCGGCTGACTTCCTTGAATAAGATGCCCTTCAATTTTTAGGGTAAGGATTTTAGAAAAAAGTATCGTCTTATAGTTGGAAAAATACGGTAGTTGAGGGCCGCCAACTTTAAAAAAGGGTTCAGCAAAGGAGTGTAGACTAAGGTCTTTTCTTCACTAACAGTTTACACCCAAATGGCTTGGCAATCCCATGTTCTCCCTTGATCACACAATGCTGACCTTATTGTGTTTTCCATCTATATTTTTAAGAAGTGTTATATACCAGTCTTTATGTAGTGCTTTACTTTTCCATGGTCATTGAATTGGCCATTGTTTGAAAAAGAATGTTGACTAGTTAAGGCATTAGTCCGATCCAGGAGGCTGTACTACTAGGAAGGCTACCAGGGTGAGATAACTTTTTCCATTGGGCATTTTCAGAGTAGGAAGGATGGGAAGCTGGGAAGGATGGAAAAATGTGTAACACAAAACCAGTAGTAGCATCCTTTGTCACTTCCACCTGTGCGGTAAGTTCAGAAAAATCCACTGAGAGAAATTTGAAAGAAGTTCTCAAGCACCTTGACAATAAGGTAGAAAAATAGGAGCCTTTTTGACCGAAGGAAGCTTCTTAGAAACTGCAAGGCAAAGTTTTACACAAGATTAGCAGAAGTACCCTGTGTGTGCATGGAAGATGGGTTGACCGGTTCCAAAAGTTGAACTTCTTCAAAATTCCCCAATCATGATTCAAGCGCAGTAATATAAGATGGCAAAATCCTGAAATAACAGTAGACTGTATCACTTTAGACTGCTTGATATGCCTTAAGAACCAAACTGCAATGACAAAACCATCTGGGAGAAAATTCTAAACCAGGTCCCTATCTACTAATCTTGTTTGCTACTTCGAAGGAGTTTAAGAATAGCATTTAGAATGTTCTATCTGCTGCTTAGAGTAATGAAATCTCTTTTCCGGCCTCAAAACTTTGCCATGGCATTCTGTTGCATGTATAGACAAGCTAGGCATGCAGTGGTATTGCAACAAATTAACACATGCGTGGTTGGACCTGCAACCCCTGCCAGATTTGTTTGCCTTTGGGCTTCATCACATTGTAATGCAGATCTGTGGCTGCTGGTTGGGACTGAAGAAATGCTTGTATTCAGAAGGGAGATTCACCTACCATCTTTATGTTCTGCTTTCCTCTGTGACCTGAACAACCAAAGTAACCGTGGAACATGTGAAAGCACAGTTAGATCATCATCACTAGGAGGTACTTTGGGCCATCCACAGCAGTGTACTTTCAACAGCTACACTCCCTAGATTTTGGTTAAATAAAGCATGGCTTAGTGTGACATGGGAACAAGAGTTATGCGTTCTTTGAAAATGATTGGGAAAAAGTATTTTGAACCTCATACAAGCACAGCACTTCTATTATTATTATTATAATTATATTATTATTATTATTATTAATTAAATTTCCTGCATGAGCATGAAATAAGATGCAGCTGCTTTAAAAAGTGGATTCATTCTCATCTGTTGACCACTTCTGCTAGTTATGGATCACTGAATTGATTTCAGTCACAGTTAAGATCGTCCTATAGATAGCATTAATCTAATGTTACTTTGAAATAACTTGTTCAATTTGCACAGCTTGTAAATCTCTTTCTTTTTTCTCCTTTTTTCTTGGTGGTGCTTTAAAAGGTCTGTTAAGATAAAGTGAACTTTTTAAAGTTGATTAGTTAAAGTTAATGTGACTCTGAAAGCAGCTGCAAGTTTTCTTTTTCAGGGTCGTCTGGAAATCCCTCAAAAGGGAAACTGTAAGAGAAGCTTTAATGAACAGCAGAGACCACTCATGCATGGTTCAAAGTAATTGCTTCTAATCAGTTTGAAAGGGTTACTGGTTGCACAGCCTTGCAGGGACCTAGTCATAGGCTGAGTACACGTGTGGATTAAAGTTTAGACTTCTTTTTTATCAAATAACAACAGTAATAATAATAAATAAAACTTCTAGCTGAAGGATGCGAATCTTGTGGTCTTCCAGATGTAGCAAAATGAGAATTTCCAGCAGCCCTAGCTAGCATTAACTAGGGTTAATTAATTAGTTTATTATTTAAATCATTTAATGCAATTTAAATTCAAATAAGTGATTTAATTAGCATTCATTAGGGTTCATTAATTAGTGAGGAAATAAATCTGGGAATTGTAATTCGGCTATATTTATTTATTAATTACATTTGTATGCTGCCCAACTCCCAACAACTCTGGGTGGCTCACAAGTAAAAACATATATTAAAATAAAAAATCTGAAAGGCCCTGAGTCCCTTTTTCTTCCATTAGATCCACGAACTGGAGCCAGTTACAAGATGCAAGCTGAAAGTAATATGGTGGTTCAGGGAACAAGAGTTATTGCAGATAATTCCAGCATATTTTGAGCCACCCTCCCCTACTAGGGATTAGGGTTTCTAACAACCTAAAGATTGTTAAAGTGCTAACAATTCGGAATCAGATCCTGCTGCACATGATCCACTCATCAGTTGATCTATCCATTTTTGAACTTTTGAACATGAATCCAGGGATACCTTATCTCAAAGCTGCATTGAAGTTACAAATTTTAAGCAGGCTATCAAGGAAATAATGTTGCTTATGAACCGGCCCTTGCTATTTTATTTATTATATTTACTGTATATGTCACCAAATCAAATGACTCAGGGTTTTTGTTTTTGAGGAAATGTGATGAAGGTCTGATCTTTTCTGCAAAGAAGCTGACATTGCTGGCTTTTTCCTAAATATGTCTAGGGAATATGAGAGAGACTATGCCAATGACAGCTGGATTCCCATTGCAGAATGTACAGACGTTAGTGTTACTCAGTGTGATATCACAGAAGACATATCTGCTACTGTGCCGTATAATCTCCGGGTTAGAGCATCTATGGGGACACAGGCCTCCCCATGGGCCACTCTCAATGGCTTCTTCAATCGTGTCACAAGTAAGTCCATCCGTTTGCGTTCCTTGTTGGGAAATCTCACAACCCAGCCCCTGTCTGAATGAGCTCAGTCTTGAGCCTTGTTTTGTTGAAATCAGATCTAGCCTCAGCACCTGGCAACGGGACAGCTGCGAAGATGCCACCGCCCAGAGAAGGACCACAACCCTGATGTCTGTTTGCAACAGCCATTCTGAGCTGCTCTTTAATATTTCCCACAGTGACTAAAAGCATGTTATTCTTCCAAGGCATTGGTGACATTCAAAACAACAGCTCAAGGTGATCTATCATCGTCACCATAGAGCGACGCCCACAGGGTATGGTCAGAAAAGTCAAGATAGTGACCACAACGGTGTGATTGAAGCACCACCTGTTTTTTATGTGCAATGCGCATAAGAACAGGTGGAGCTTCAATCACACCATCGCAGCTGTCTTCCTGACTTTTTTGACATACTGTGCAGATGCCTTTGCCACCAGATGAGTTGCAAATGGAGTAGATATCTTGTTGAGGGTTCTATCAAACCAGTCTTACCAGATTGATAAATGTGGGTCTATAACACTCAACATTATCAGGTCAGATATAATGACCTGATTATTTCAATGTGCCTCCCATAGCACAATTTTTTAGTTGTTTCTTCCTCACTGCCCTGGCCTATATTCCATCTCTAGCCCTAAGTGGGTAGTTTTCAGATGCATCCAATTAACAATTACCTCCAAATAAATATATATTTATGTTTATAGCAAGGGTAGAGAACTTTTTTCAGCCCAATTCAGGGAGAGGCCTGAAGGTACACTGCAGTTTTGAAGGGGCCAGAGTTAACCCTGATAGAGCCAACAAAAAAGATACTTACTAAATAATCAAGGGCATAGATCAGTGTTTCTCAACCTTGGCCAGTTTAAGAGGTGTAGACTTCAACTCCCAGAATTCCCCAGCCAGCATGGCTGGCTGGGGAATTCTGGGAGTTGAAGTCCACTCATCTTAAAGTGGCCAAGGTTGAGAAACACTGGCATAGACTTTTCTCTACATGCCAACTGAGAAGTAAGCAAGAGCATGGATTGTTCTGCATGATTGCTCAGAAATGACTCTCACTAGATTCAATGCAGCTTGTTCCCAGGTAAGCATGTATAAGGTTATAAGTTCCTTACAGGGAATGAAGTAGGTCTGTGCATTATTTTGGATACAGGACAAAAAAGCTGCTTTGAAATATGCTGGGTCTTCAGCGTAGCACTTGTCTGCAACTATTTAAAGCAGCTGCATCGGGAGGGGCAGGATTGTGTGGCTGCTTTCCTGACTGGAGATGAGGCCTGAAACTTGTATTAGGGTTATGATTCAATTAGAAATAATGCAACCTTTCTAAGCCGCCATTCACATTCCGATTCAGGAGAATGCTTGGGAACAATAAATCAGAAAAGTCAGCAGAACAGACTAAGAACTCTCTTTAATGAAAAGGTAGCTGAAATAATGTTTTAAGAGCCGGTCTCCTCAGTGGAAAGAGGAAAAGACTAATATGGACCATACAGGAAGGAATTCCACAAGGAAGGCACTAGCATGGCAAAGACTCTTAAATTTGCAAGCCTGGTTGCCTGTAACTATGAGCAAAGGAGTAAAGCCCTTGTTGTAGATCTTAATGCTCAGGCAGGCTCATACTGGTCTAGTTCCCCCCCCCCCCCCAGCACATTTGCTTCCAAACTCTAAATGGCAAAGCTCACACTTTGGATTGAATCAAAGTGAATCCCTTGCCACTGCAGCAGTTCAAAAGATGAGTACAGTCTCATCTCAGAGTTGCCCTTGATAGCGTCTGGATCCACTAGCTAAATTTCTGAACGACATTTAAAGGCAACAGCTACACAATGTTTTGGTGCCAAAGGGCCACACATAACCAATTTGGGATGGGAGGGGGTGGCAGTAGTGGTGGCTGAGAGCCACAAAGTAGGTTTACATATATAGATTGGACTGATTGTAGAAGGTTTGGTGCTTTGATTTTTGTTTTGAATTATTATTGTTGTTGTTGTTGTTATTATTATTATTATTATTATACAGCTATTTTAGAACTTACAATACCATTTTCATGAGTTTCTCAACTCAAAATAGCAAGAAACGTGTCATTTTCCAGCAGCAAAGAGGGCCTTGTGGGCCACAAAAGGTTGCTACCTCCATCCTGCCTAAAGTGCCATTGCAGTTATCTTGTCTAGCTAGAACTAGAGCATGAGTAAGATGCTCTATTTATTACTACAGAAGGCACCTGGGGGCAAATATGACATTCAAACAACCCAGGAAACAATTCATGTCCAAGCAAGATTGCTAAATGCCTGGCTTTAGTGATAGAACTAAAGTGGGATGGAACTCAGGTTCCATCCCACTTTAGCCCTAAGGAGTCTCTAATAGAAAAACAAGAATAGGTCGGGAGAAATAGAAGAAACAAAACATGTTCATCTCAGGTATACAGTTACGGGATCATGCCTTAAAAATTCAGCACACTGTCATTAATTAATTAATTAATTAATTAATTAATTCATTCATTCATTCTGCTGCCCATCTTGCCTTTGAGAAAAAAAATCTCTCTCTAAGGCAAAGGATGGTGACTTTTTCTGGGTCCCATGTGTCATCAGATGTTCTTGTGCAATAGCTTCGTGCCTAAAAAGCTCTAAAGAGTTTCCCAAACAAAATAAAACCAGACCTGCCCCAAATCTCATTAGGTTTGGTAATCTTGCAAGATTTCAGTAATTTTGAAGCATTTCTTATTTTAATTTAATAAGGGACTGTGGCATTTTTTGTGAAACCAGAGGATGCCCTGGCACTCACAATGTTGAAGTGATGATACCTGTTATAAAGTGCACCAACACAAGACCCAAGCACCTGTTTTTAGATCCATGTCCTTCCTGGTTGGTCAAAGCCTCCAAGGAGATGTCATATGGTCAGGTCCATGCTGTGGCAAATTCATCCTTGAGAGAGGGCATGGTTTCCCCTTGAGGGAGACTGGTGTAGCTCCTTCCCAAGAATCCGCCTTGAATGAAGTAGATTATCTGGACCCTCTTCAGTTGGGTTTCAGGTTTAGGCCTAGTATGGAGATAGGATTGGTCATACAGTGGTACCTCGCGTTACGAATTTAATCCGTTCTGTGACTCTGATCGCAACTTGATTTGGTCACATCGCGAGGCAAATTTTCCCATAAGGTTCAATGTAAATACGGTTAATCCGTTCCGCCCTCTGAATTTGGTCACGCCGCGAGGCAAATTTCCCCATAAGGTTCAATGTAAATACATACGGCTCTGCATTTTCTTTGGAGCCATGCTGACAAGCACACCAAAAACCTTCCAAACGCCACAAAACACACCACAAGCCTCACCGAACGTCTCCTTGCTACCGTGATCTCGCCCACAGGAAGCCGCGACCACGTGGCAGCAGGGCAAATGGCTGCGGATCCAGTTCGTAGCGCGGGGCGGAGGTCGCACGGCGAGGTAAATTTTTGGGGCCGGAGCTGATCGTATCGCGAAAAATTCGTAAGGGGGGGCGTTCGTAACCCGAGGTACCACTGTAGTTGTTGAGTGACCTTTGGCAAAGCTGGGACAGGAGTAGCCAGCTATCCTGATTCTTTTTAGACTTAGATTCTTCTCTTAGCAGCTTTCAGTATCATTGACCATGGGGCTGGGAAGCATAGTGTTGCAGTGGTTCTCCAGCTTCCTCTGTGGTTGATTCAAATCAGTGTTGACAGAGGAGGAGATGTTGGATCCCAAACCCCTCATCTTTGGAGTACCACAGGAGTCAATGCTCTCACCCCACCTGTTCAACGTCTATATGGCAAGGTCATCTTAGACCCAGGGTGTGGTATCATCTGTATGCCTTGATACTCAATTGTATATCTAGAACCCTGATTGACTAAGTGGTTCTGTCCAAGTCTTGTCCCAGTTTGTGCTGGCACTGAGGTTCTGGATGAGGAGAAACAAGCTCAGGCTCAACCCTAACAAGACCTAGAGTCTCCGGGTTTATGGACTTCTCATTTCTGAGGATTTTCCATTCTTAGTTCTAAATAGGGTCACATTCTCCCAGGTGGAACCAGAACAGTAACCTCCCAGAGATCCAAACAACCCTGATGCTGCTCTCTTTTAGACAAACCTTAAAAGAACTTGCTGATTCCCCAGGTACTGAGCTAAGGTATGGTGTGGGCTGATGGGGCGGGGGGTGTAGTTTTTCTGTTATTGTCTGTTGTCTCCCTGTTTGGCCATCTTTTCCTTTTTTACAGTTTTGATTATTGTACCGACCTTTTATGTTTCTCATTTGTATACCACCCATAGTCACTCTCAGTGGGAAGCCAAAAAAATGTGATTAATACAATAAATGAATTGTTAGCCCAGAAAGCTTTCAGGTGAAGGGGAAGATGTGAACATTCAAATATATAAATAACATATGATGACGCTGCTTCTTAATTTTACACTTTTTAGGGGGGGGGTTACCCATTTTACCCTTAATTTAAATCTTGATTTCTATCTTCTTTGTAATGTTTAACTTCTGTAAACCGCCTAGGGTCCATCCGGTTTCAGGCAGTTAGATAAACTGTACTAATTAATTAATTAAGACTGCCACATACTGAATATGGATCCCTTTTCTTTTTTATAGCATCCCTCATTCCGCCAATGTTGACTGTCACTGCTGATGGATATCACTTGCTAGCAGAACTAGAACATCTAGGGCCTGCCTTTGAATTTTGGATATTTTACTGGAAGAAAGGTCCAGAGCCTACGGTAAGTTCTGAACTTGTTTCTGACCTGCAAATGTTCATTTGGATGGGTTGGAAGGCAGGAAAGTTTCCTTACTGGGCAAGGTTGAATCATTGGGCCATCCTGAAGCTCTGACAGAAACTCTGGACATTGTTAACAGCGTAGCACTGCAGTGACTCATCCTCCCCTCTTCGTGGTTTCCTGTCATAAAGTAGACAGGGAAGTAGAAACATGGGATCATTTTGGTTCCTGTGTCTGGCAATTCAGCCATCCTGTTTGGAAACATGAGCATGCTCACCTATTGCAACCAATATCAAAACTTGGTTTTGAATCCCACTGCAATTGCAGTGTCTTAATTTTTTTTTCCCATTTGTAGTATATTGCCTAAGTGGAATAAAAATATTAATAATAAGCAAACACACTCTGACAATGAAAGTATGAGTAGTCACGTTTGCATAGATTTTCCCAGTTGTAACATGGCTGTGAAAGCTGGACTGTCAAAAAAGCTGAAGAAAAACTTATATCTCTGAATTGTGGGGCTGAAGAAAATTGCTAAGGGTATCTTAGACTGCAAGAAGAACAAATAATTAAACATCAGATATAGTAAAACCATGCAGCTCCTGGGAAGCATTAATAAGGAAGCTGAATGTGAAATATTTTGGACATAAGATGCAAAGGAGAGAGTCATTAGAGAAGAGCCTGATGTTTGGAAAGATCAAAGGAAATAAAAAAAAGACAATAGAAGACAACATGACTAGATAGTATCACTGATGACACAAAGAGGAGGTTACAGGAACTCATGATCATCCTGGCAAACTGACATCCATCAAGACACAAGGAGTTAGGAGCCACTGAACCAAACAGTGCATAAATATAAGTACTATGTAATAGGAGTTTTTATTAGTTGAAATGCAGGAAAAGGCCTTTTTCCTTGCAGTGCCCAAGGTTAGCTGGGTCGCCTGGTCAAAGAAGCCTCTGATGCCCAGCTTCTCTCTCATTGGGGCCTATTGACCATATTTGCCACGGCGTTCTCCGAAGAAAGTCCAGCCGTGCTTTTAATTTCTCACAGTGCCCCAAAGGAATGCTAGGTTTGGAGGATTCTAGGAGAATTGAAGAGAAACTAAAATCAGCTACTTGGTGCTATTTGTAATGCTGGACAAGAAAGAAACGATTTGGTGGGAGGGAGGGAGGGCCATGACAATTAGCAGCAGTGGCCCTTGCCAAACACCCAAGTTGTGAAACTGCCTACTTTAGAAAGGCCAACTTTACTGGTATTTCAGCATGGTGCTAAACATTTTTGATAGGCTGCATTTTTTGTACGTGGTTTACACTTGTTCTTTTGTTTTTGTGTGTTGCTCCTCTGTGGTTATCAATCTTTGGTTTTAGTCTGCACCTTTGTTTCTTTTAACTGTTTTACTGATTGCAAATTGCAAATCAATAAAGCAGTATATTGCACTACAGAATGATTTAACTTCCCAGAACTGCTTAATTGGCTATCAGACCTAAGTGGCATGCAGCAGTTTTGTAACCTGAATTTGCCTACCATTCCAGTATATATTTTCCTCACTCCTTGTTATCGTTCCAAGCCTCCAGGTTGAATCTCAGAATCAAAATATATAAAAACAGTTCAATGTGTAAGTACCTGAAATTCAAAACCACTTGCCTTTCCTTTAGATTTTGGTGGCATCCTGCACAAGGGGTTTTTCTTGTTTTTCTTGTGGTTGAGGAAAGGCAAACCAATCCAGTTAAGCAGATTATTTAACCTAACATGTGGAAATTCCCTTCAGCCTGGATTTGTTTTTCACTCTATATTTTGTGCAACTAGGTTTACCGCAAAGTGGTGAGAGAGAGCACCACCACTGTGCATCTGGAGACTATGGAGGCTGGAGCTGAATATTGTGTGAAAGCTCAGACTTATGTGGAGGCTATCAACAGGAGCAGCAATTTCAGCGAGGTGCAGTGTGTGACCCCGGAAGGTGAGAACAAGGTGGATAAAATGCATGGACTGGGTTTGCAGATTTTGCTAAGCTGTTGGTCATATCCACTCACCAGAGGGAGCAGAACCAAAAGACTTGAACCATTGGCGGAGATGGGAATGGGGAGGGGGGGGAGTTTAAAGGGTAAAACTGGTGTATTATTATTGTATTAAGCCTCACAAGGCCTTAAAGAGTCCATTGCATCCCTTAAAACCCCATCTTGCTCCCCAAATTGGGCCACTTTCCCCCTTTTGAGGGATCTAAGGGGCAAAATCAGTAATTTACCTCTCTTAATTCCCTCCAACAACTTTCTCAAATGGAGAAAAAGGGAAAACATGTTGCAGCCACCCTTTCCGACGATATTACATTGATGTTTGTCTGCTACCTGGCCCCTAGGCAAGGACCAAAAACGAACTGAAGACTCTAGGCCATCCATTTGCTAACACATAGTTGGTTTACTAAATGAACTATATTTGGTTTATAAGACTGCTAGTCATCAATCATGGTTTGCAAAGCACAATCGTTAGGTTTAGTAGATCCAGTTATAAAGTTGAAGGAGAGTTTATAGGCTCTTTCAAATAAATGGTGGAATCATAGATTTGTATGGGGCCTTCATGGTTATCTAGTCCTACCTATTCAAGATAGGAAATTCACAAGTAGAACATCTTAGCAAACAGTTGCCCAGCTTCTGCCTGAAGACCTTTAGTGAAGAATAACCCAGCTGACTTGGTAATAGATTTTGTTATCTCTTGTGTGACCTAAAATTTTCTCTCTAAGTCTATCCAGACTATATCTCAGTGAACACAAATTCCTTATTGGACACATTGATTTGGGAAAAGTTTGCTAATAACACGAGTCCAAGAGATGTGCAGAAGAAACTTGCCCAGTTTAAAAACAATTTGGAGAATGCTCAAAAGCCACTGAGAACACTAATTGCAAAACGCACCTATTCTGTTTCCAAATATTTTCAATGCAGAGCCTTCACTGAGATATTAATGAATGTTTCCCTTTGCCTCCAGATGGCAAAGTCATACTGTTGAGCTTTGCCCCACTTTTCCTGGTTATTTTTTTTGTGGCTGTTTTGGTCCTTCCTTTCCTGGCTTGGAAAACATGTCGGATCTGCCAGTATTCCTTCTGCCCAGATGAGGTCCTTCCAGATACTTTGGTAAGAAGCTCTGTTCGATGTTTCAGCTGTGCTTCTGGGCTCACTCCCATGTCTTTCTAATGTTGCCTCAAAGTTGCCTTGCTTAGCATGCGACATGCTAAGGACATGTCTTCGTGACACAGCTTTCATCTCATTCCCAGCTGAGACCATCCCATTTCATATTTATCCTATCCAATGTTGAAATGCAATCTTCCATCACCCAACCAGGGTTCTGATGGACAGAGAGGTAATCTATGAATCATCCATGGGGTGAGTGGGGACTGCAGTGCTTGATCTGTGTGGTGAGTGGGGGCTTCTCAGTAAAGCAGGAAGAGTGGAAAGCCCCCACACCCCGTCAATCAAGTTCTGACCCCAGCCCCACCCCACATTAGGAAGAGCAATGGCTGGAGATCTTTCCTGCAAGCAGGAAGTCCACCAATCACTTTCCTTAACTCATCTCCACATTAAAATTGTGAGGACAGCATTACTCACTGGCCTCTTAAGGAGACATAATAGAAATCAGCTGGTGAGACTGAGCAGATTATGTCATCTCACAGACTGGAGAAAAGCTTGTTAAACCAGCTGTCTGGATGTGTACTTAATACTGTTATCCCGGAGAAGGTATACTGCCTATTGCATTAAGAAGCTACATACAAATGTTTATTGCTTATTGCAGTTCATCCCTGCACCTTAGTTGGAGGAAGAATGTGAACAATTATTTGCCAGTGGTATATTGTTTTCCTTTGTTTACTGAGGTTTTCAAGGAATTCTGTTTTTATTAGCATTTATAGCCCACATTTTTTCTGAGAAGGTCTTGTATTATCCTGTTCTCCTGAGAATGTATCTGGTCTCATTTAACAGGCACCTTAACTTGTATCCTTCCAGTCCAGGCTGTTGATGCTTAGAGGTTTCACCTTCCAAAGGAGGATTCCCGAGATGGTTAGGCACTGAGGGATCTCTGGGATCTCTTTGGATCAGTTTGCAACCTGGTTTGCATAACACAGAGGATTTTAGGATTTAGGTGGCTGTAATGTGGGTGGTTACATTATTGGACCAATCAATGCTAGGCATCAGAAGACAAGTTACAAAAATTTAGAGTGACATATGCAGAATAGCCCAAGCCACTTGGGACAGAACATGTATAGTTTTATATTTCAGCTTTGCCCAAGTTGGCTTTCTCCAGATCTTTTGGACAAAGATTTCTGAATTCTCAGCCTCTTGGCTGAGATCTCTGGAAATTGTAATGTGATGCATTTCAAGTACAACATCTTGGGGAAGGCTGTGGTATTGTATTTATTTATTTATTTAGAATGTTAGGTACATCATCTTCTCTGTGGGTGAAGTAGATTTCTGCAGTAGAAGGGATGTTTCTAGGTGTTTTGCTCCACTTAGCTTACTTTTTCTCTTCTAGAAGCTAACAGCATCACCTGCTAAGATACTAAAGGACAGGGGAGAAGAGATGGAGAAGTGTGATGAATCGGTACAAGTGTTGCCTTCTGAAGAGATTCTGCTTCATTTTTGGATCCATGAAACTCTTTAATATCACTCTGAAGACACTAATTGCAAACTGAGATTACCAGTCTTGCCCTCCTTCTTGCCCTTTCCTCAGGCACACACAAGTTTTCTACTGAGAAGTACAGACTGCACAAAGAAGGGAACCAAAAATATGTTTGGTATAAGGGAGAAGTTCCACCAGCCTGTGCGGCCTGTACTCAACATTTTAGAGGAAGATTGGAGTTCACGTCTCCATCCTTACTTGACAGAGAAGTGTAGCCAAGCTGCGGAGTGAAAGGAAAACAGATAATCTACACAGCCATTTACTGTACTATTGTCTATTTAATTGGGATTTAAGGATCTTGAGCTGATTCCATTCCACTGTATTTTTTGGTCCTTAGAAGGGTAATATTGGAAAGAGGCATTAAGTCCATTTTGCAGATCATGCCTGCAAGCAAGGAGGAACAGGGAGAAATATTGGGAGGTACTCTGTCTTAGTAATAGAGTATACTCCTCTGTAAGAAAGCAAGTTGCATGAAATGGATCTTTATGGGATTATTTATTATAGTCCTCATGGGCTTTAGCCACAGGCCTTCAAGTATTCAGAAAGCAATGGTGATCTAGATTTCCACTAGATTTCCACTATTACAGAAAGGCAATCAATGAGAGCCTGAAACTCAGAAGTTTGGGTTGAGCTTCAGTGGATCATTCAGAGAGAAATCAGTTGTTCAAAGGAAGGCTCAGTCCATAGTCATTCCTAGGCACAGAGACCTACTCTAACTATTCATTGTGATATTGTCATTCCATGGGTGGCTGCAAATCAGATCAATAAGAGAAGGTCCTCTTTTTTGTGTATGAGTTTTAGAATCAAATACAGAATTCATCAACTCATGGCTAGTTTGCTGGCTGTATTTTGGAGCAATTTCTTCATTTTCCAGGTTACTAGATAGCTGTCTATTTCCAGCTGCTGAATCCAACTGAGAAAACTTGGCTGTTTTCCACAAGTTGAAGTACTTACTCCAGAATTGGAATTCCAAGTTCGGAAGCTTTCTATTCCTGGACCAGATTTTAAATGAAAAAAGAGAGTTTTTCTCTGCTTGTGCTTTTTAACTATGCAAGCACTGAAATGCTTAAATATGTATTTTAAATACTGAACTGAGTTTTTATTTACTATGTGGTTGTACATGTGACTTTTAAGTTCAATTCACAGACTCAGAGGTCTAAGAATTGGTGTAAACCTTTGTGTATTTCTTATACCAGCCATAAAACAGTCATACATCTAGCTGTATATCTGTATTTTACAGTCTGAT
This sequence comes from Liasis olivaceus, assembly GCA_030867105.1. NCBI lineage: Eukaryota > Metazoa > Chordata > Lepidosauria > Squamata > Pythonidae > Liasis > Liasis olivaceus. Next base: position 16,710,355 of record CM061360.1, on the reverse strand, counting down.
CACTCCTAAGATTTGCTATGGCTACAAACAAATGTATGGTAAGACATCACGTAATGCAAAATTATTACTATGGGGCTGGGGGGAGGGCACTAAGCTCTAGCAGATTCAAATAGGTTGAGCAGCTTGGTTCACATTTCACACTAAGCCATAATGTGGCTTGTTTAGTTTTGGCTTATTATGTTGTGAAAATCCAGGTGTTGTGACTTGTAGATAGCTTATGACTTAGCATGAGGTGAACCTACACATAATATATACTGCAACAACTCTAGCAAAAGCAGATTGTATAGTGATGTCAAAAGATCCTTTTAGCATTGCTAAATTTTTCCCTTACATATCTGCCTGTACCTTTAACAAGTGCACAAAAGGCAGAATCTTAATCAGCCCAGCATTTTGTGTCACTGACTCTGCATGCAGGAAAAAACTGCACCAAGAAAATCTCAGCCTGTTATGCAGTTGTTAAACGACAGTCTTCATCTATTTTTTTTAAAAAAGGCAACCTGTTACAGGAAGGAAGGTTCCTCAAGGAAGGTTGAGGGGGACACTTAGAAATTGTAGCTGATCTTTTTTTCCCCCTATAGATCAGATTTTCCTTTCAACCATAGGCAGTTATGATGTCTTGTCATTAAAAAAATGGAAATGTTAGAACTGCTATGAACATTGCTGTCTGCTTCAAAGCAGTGGTTTGCAGTAATAGAACAGAATCAGGATATGCGATTTATGATTCATGATTTGAAAGTTAAACCTGATTTAAATATATACAAAATAGTTCACAAGCATCAATTTGTTACTTGCAATGGATTTACGGCAACCTGTAGCAATGGTAACATAAATTTGACCGATTTGTGCCCTCTGTACACTGTAACATATACCTGTTAATTCAGGCAAGAAGAATGTATAATGTTGGCTTTAATTCCATTACCAGGAAGTGAGTCCCACTGAATTAAATGGGATTTATTAAGAACAGATGTACAAAAATTGAAGTGGGAGTGCTTATAGTGGTATCATCACACTCTACATGTCTGAAATCAGACAAACTTCAATATTATCTCAATACTCAGAGTTCTTTCCTGTTAGTTTCCATTGCTAATGATCAAAAGTACTTTCTGAAAAATCTGATTCAGTAATGAAAATTCTTCCTAATAATATTTTCCTCCCCATGGCTGTGGGGGAAAAAAATTCCATGAAGCTCACTAAAGTGAACCTCTCATTACTTTACATGTTTAGGCTTCAAGCAAGTACAATTCATATCTAAAATCGCACAAATACGGCTGTATTCATAGGGGAACTAAAGAGGGAGGAATGAGCTATATGTGTTTATTCAGTAATGAACCAAAGGCATTGTACACATGCTCAGAGATAATATGTAAATATTTGGGCCATAATATTGAATTGATAGGCTGCCTACGTTTATTCCATGGCAGGTATTAATTAATTAAGGATTATTTCCAGGTAACCATGCACATTTGTAACCTAGAATTACAATTTTTAAGAACAATAAATATTAAATCCCACTGAATTTGCAGATATATACTTCTAAGTAAACACACGAATTACACTGTAAGACATTTTGATTTGCTAAAAGTGTTTCTGACAGAATTGAGCAGCCAAAAAAACTGTACAGCTCCCTTTAATGTAAACGCTTATTACAAACTGCAGTTGACAATCCCCATTCATTCTCTTCCGTGCAACAGAAAGAAAAGTCCATCTCTAAAAGCAAAGCCTGCAGCAACATAGAACCCCTTTTCTTTTTGCTTCAAACCTTTTTTTCCCTTTCAAAATCTTACGCAAATTCTTGATTTTAAGATCCGAAATGTAGACTTAATGATTGACCAAATGTTATTGAATCAGGTGACGATCCTAATTGTGATTTCACGTGTCTGGAAAAACAGTAAATTATATTTTTGTTCTCTCTCTGCATTTCAACTGACAGGAAAAGGATGATTTTCCTAGCCAGCCCTGGGTTTCATGCACCACGACTTAAGGTCGCCATTTGCTGTTACTCCTTCCGCAATAAAATGCCTTTAGCGCCGGCTAAATAGATCCACGGGGCTCAGCAGCTCTTCTTCCTACTCCAGCCTCCGCATAAGAAGAGGGGAAAAAAAAAAAAGGAAAGAAAAAGACCGTTTTGAGCGTGAAAAGAAAGAAGCGACGGAGACCAGGAGCTAAAAAAAAAAAGAAATCACTGCAGCAGACTGCATTCCCCAGAAGGCCCTGCGCATGTCCGCGCGTGCGCGCAAATCGCTCCCTGACGAAGTTCCTGTGCGACCTGCGGCATATGACGTATGAAGGCCTGCGCACGTGGGTTTCCTGTCCTGGAATTTTAGGCGCGTGGGGAAGGAGGCGCCTGGCGTGCTCTCTTCAGCCATGCGGCCCGGTAAGGGGGGTGTGAGGAAATCCGTTCGGCGCCGTTGAGTTTACTTGGAGTCCTTGTGTGGCGGCTACGCGGGCCAGCTGGTGGGGACGGAGGATGTTGGAAGGGACTCGGGCACATGGCTGCTGCGACCATTTGCTGATTCCGATTCTCTGCCTCTCCCCCTGCAGGTTTTACCCCCCGCGGAGGACGTGGGGACCGTGGAGGACGTGGAGGCTTCCGAGGAGGGCGAGGTTTGTTATTCTTCCGTGTTTCTTCTCTTTTCTCTCTCCGCATCTCGATGTCGGCTTGGAACGGCGCCTTGCTATTCCACCGCACCTAGATCTCCGTTGCGGTATCCGTGCTGTAGGCGTAATGGTATGTGGGAATGACCTTAGGAGACAGGAGGAAGAGCCGCAGCCTTGACCAGGGTCGGATAAATGAAATTTGAGTCGGAAAGAGGAGGGATGGCGAAAGCCTGTGAGAAGGGATATCCTCCCTGGTTTTCAGGAGAGTAAAAGTGAGGGACGGGGGCAGGGGTACTTTCAGACTTGCTAAATTCTGTTAATGTAACCTTCCAGTAAAGATAGAGCTAGTACTCCTGTTTGTGCTTCTTGCCTGGACTATCTCACAAGGCTAACATCAATCTTGCAAGTCTGAAAGTACCCCTCCCGCCCCTCACTTTTACTCTTCCAAAAACTAGGGAGGGTTCCTTCTGAGACATTTTCTCCACTCCTCTTTTGGACTCAAGTTTCATTTATTTGACCATAGTCTAGGCTGTGGCTCTTTCTCCGGTCTCCCAAAATCACTCCCACATATCATTACAGTAGGGGAGACCAAAGCTACTGGTAGATTTTATTTATTATTTATTTATCGTTTATAAAGCTGCCCATCTCACTAACATGACTCTGGGTGGCATACAATAAAACAAGCAATTAAAACCAATCTTAACCATTAAAACAATGAATAAAATATAAATACGACCATAGGAGAATGCACCAAAATCTCACATGCAATGCAACCAAGTCATGGGCTCCTCATTACTATTTTGGGGAACTGGAGCCAGAATAATTGGTTTGTCTACCCGAAAGTTATGCCTAGTTGCATTTTCCGTTAGTAGTTTGGTCGATAAGTGAATAACCTGCATCTGATGGGTTAACATTTTCCCCTGAGATGACATGTTGGGCCTTGCTTGTGTGGTAGCTAACCACCACCACCACAAGATCTTATGATGCTATTGCCACATTAATAAACCTAATTATGGTAGAAATTTCTGTTTAGAGCATACTTAACATTTAAGCATGCTCTAAACAATATTTGAATGTAATGTAGATTTTTATATTTGTATTGTCGAAGGCTTTTTATATTTGTTAGCTGTAGTCAGCAGTAATAGAGCTGTTTGCTGAAGAGCTAGTAGGTTATATCATGGCATTGATTATTAGGCTTTATCTGTTGCAAGTAGCTGTTACAATAATTGTATATAGGTAGTTCTCGCTTAAAGACCACAATTGGGACTGGGCTAAGTGATGCAGTTGTTAAGTGAGACATCACATGAGTGCAACTTGCAGTTTTACTGCTGGCTTCTCCACTGACTGTGCTTGTGGCAAGCCAGCTGTGAGCACATAAATGGTGGTCACATGACCATGGGATGCTGCAGCGGTCATAAGTGCAAGAACCAAACGTAAGGTTACTTTTTCAGCACCATTGTAACTTCAAATAATTGCTAAACAAGGCAGTCATTAAGTGAGGACTACCTGTAGGTCTTTTCTTTCTATTCTGTAGCCTGTCAGAATGAGTAAAATTTATGGTTCTTACCTAATTATAATTTAATTTGCTTTAAAGATATTTCAATAGAAGAGAATATCTGTAGCTCAAGGTTGAACTGTGGAGTTCTTGGTGCTCTCCAAGCTTGGTTGTTTGGTTGCAGATGTTTCATTACCTGACTAGGTAACATCATCAGTACACTGATGATGTTACCTAATTGGGTAATGAAACATCTTCAGGCAAACAACCAAGCTTAAAGATATTTATCTGGAAATTGTTTTTTCTTGATTTGGGGTCAGGCAGACCCAGGTTCATATCTGTATTTGTCAGTGGAACTCATTGGTTTATATTAGGTTTGGACTTTTTCTATTTAGTTATCTCATGGGTTTCTTTATAAAGAAAATGATAGGACACTGCTGAGCATGCAATCTTGAATTTCTTGAGGAAAGCTAGGATGGAAATACAATGTTAAAAAGGTTTTCTCCTTTTCATGGAACTTGTGTCTTGAGAGGAACACATTGGGGATAACTGTTGAGCTAATGGCATCAGTCTCAAACTTGTGGTTGTACAGGGTATATCTTGAGGCTAATTTTGGGATGGTGTTTGATACTGACCAGGTGCTGTCTATACCTTCTCTTCCCCTTTATTCATAGGAGGTGGATTTAAATCTCCTGGAGGTGGATTTAAATCTCCTGGAGGTGGACGAGGAGGTGGTGGTTTCCGAGGTGGACGAGGAGGTGGTGGTTTCCGAGGTGGACGAGGAGGTGGTGGGCGTGGTGGACGGGGTGGCTTCAGAGGAGGCAAAAAGGTGACTGTAGAACCCCACAGGCATGAAGGTAAGACTTGCCCAGTATGTCATATATTGGCTCAAATATAAGGAAATAATTTTATTTTTTAACCTTCTCTGCTAAAAAGGTGATGGAGGAACAACTCCATATGTCTAGAACAAGCACAGGCAGCCTGGAGTTCCACACAGAATGCAATCCCTGAACCTCTTTTTTGCAGCCCCAATAGCTGTTGAAAACTCTTGATACAATTTCTTACTTATCTGAAGTGAGAAAAACTAAGAAACTGGTCTGTAAGTCTTCATAATGTTGACTTATATCCTTGTTGCTTCTTGATTCGACTACTGCAATGTGCTCTACATGGGGCTGCCTTTGAAGACCATCAGGAAACAATGGTTGGTACAAAAGGCAGTGACCCAGTTACTGACAGGTGTTACCAGCCAAGATCACATTACATTATTACTTTGGGTCCTACATTTGTTACCAATAGGTTTCTAGGTGCAATTCAAAGTTTGGTTTTGACCTGTAAAGCCCTCTGTGGCATGGAATCCAGGTATCTGCAGGACTACCCCTTTTATCTGAACTGGCACATCCAGTATGTTTTTCCTGGAAGATGGCTAAGGTTATTTTCTCAAAATAAGGGAAATGGTGTCCAGAAGGTGCTATTTCTCAGTTGCTACTCCAGCCTTGTGAAATACATAGTTGGTTAAAGTTGGTTATGGTCAGAGACTGGCATCATAGCTTATAGAATAGCCTTCCCTTAGAATTAAGGCTTCCTCCATCCCTTCTAACAGGGTGGAAGCAACTTATGATGGGACTCTTCTGAAAAATGTGTGGTGTATAGTTTGTTATCTTTCCTCTTCTGTGAATACATTTATAGTGATTGAATTTTTTGTTATTTCATTTTCATATTAGGTTTTGTTAATAATTTTGTTTTGATTACTTTTCATTATTGTTATCTTTGTATTTTTGTAAACTTGATTAGTAATTGGTTATTTTTAATTTTATTGGCACTTACTGTGGACATTTTAACTGTTTATCGATGTTTTCTATTGACTATTTTGTAAACCACCGCGGGTCTGTATTGATTTGGCAGTATACAAGTAGAAAAAACTAAATAAATCGTAAACTAGCCTTAACAGTGTTTTTAAAAGAAAGAGAAATTTCTGTCCTCAAATCCAAGAAGCATGCCCTTCAGAAATTCTGGCTTCACTGTTTTGCATCATGAACCTATTTGCTGTAATCTGACTACCTCAAATAAAACTAAATGTGCCCTTAGCCATCAAAACATTGCCTGTCGTTGAATCAAGCACTGAAATCCATGCATTTTCTCTTATTCTCCTTTAGGACAAGGTAACAGTGTTATGTCCGAAGTATTCACATGTGTAATTTTAAAGTATTGTAAGCCACTCTGGGAAGCTCTGTTTTAAAGGACAGCATACATTTTTGAAAAAACACATTCAGCAAATGTTTATTTTATTATTTATTAAATTTATATGCCGCCTGTCTCCCCTAGAGGGTGACTCTGGGAGGCAAATTATACTGCCTTTGGTTAAGGCACCAGGGTAGAAACTAGGAGACCATGAGTTCTAGTGCCATCTTAGGCACGAAGCCAGCTTGGTGACCTTGGGCCAGTCACTCACTCTCAGCCCTAGGAAGAAGGCAATGGCAACCTATTTCTGAAAAAGCTTGCCAAGAAAGCTGCAGTGACTTGTCCAAGCAGTCACCAAGAGTCAAGACTGACTTGAAGTCAGCCAAAAAAAATAAAAATAAAAATACTCATGATAGCTTATACTTTTTACCAGAGATCTCTATGCATCTAATGAAGTGAGCTGCAGCTCAGGAAAGCTTATGCCTTTTGATAAAACATGTTAGAAAAGGCGCTACCAGATTCAGATTCTGGATTTTCTTTGCCACCATAGGCTAACATAGCTCTCCTTCAACAATACGTTGTTAGCCGTGGCCAAAATTATGGCAGGAACAGATGCTTTAGGTAGTTGAAGATTAATGAGGTTCCTTTCATTGTAGAGTACAGATTTATAGATGAAAAGCTGTTTCATTTTGTTTTGAACTCATAGGCCATTTATTTCCTCACAGTAGCTTGCTGGAGTTTGCTGGTGGTGAGCAAGGCTGTATCTACTATACATTTAATTTGTTCCCATTCATTTTTTTTAGAAACCATCCTCTGAACAGTAATTTGTTTCATATGAGGGGGAAAGTCTCATTCATATTATTCCCCTAATAAATGCTTAGAATCATGACTTTGTAGACTGCTAGAAAGCCTGAATTTTCAGTGTATTTACACTGGAAAAAAATGCATATTTGTGAAATGCATTTTTCAAATGCTAAACCTACTTTCTTGCATCTCATCATGCATTAATTGCTTGAAACTGTGCTCCAACTAAATGAGGCTACTTGACTAAAGAGAACTCAAGGTCTGATGCAAATATTCTGGTTCCCAGAAACCACTTAAATATTTCTGACCAGATATAGCCTAATGTGTATGCATATTCTCTTCACAGCAGTGTTTTAATAAAGAATTTGTTTCTTTAAATTTTAAAGAAAGGCAGTAGTATCATAGGAAGCCATTTTTGAGTAAAGCAAATACAGAACTTAGAAAGTTTATTTTAATAACACACAAGGAATATAATGCCTTTCCTTCCCCACTGGAAGGGAATACTTCTAATGGGACCTTGAGAAGAACCCACTGAAGCTGGAGATATTCTAGTAAATCACCATTGTAAATAAGCCCCTTAAAGTTATTTACTCTGTCCCTCTCAGTGTTGAGCGTGAGAGACAGGGTTTCATCCAGTTTAGTTTTTGAGCCAAGTATTGGAGGGGGGGGGAGAGAGAATGCTCCCCCATTTTGTCTCTGCCAGCCGCGTTACTTGCCTGTACAATTCCGTGCATGTGCCTGTATGTAATACTTTGTTACCAATGGCTACTGCATGAGTGTTTAAATTCCAGGCTATAATAAGCTTAATGCGTTACTTAGAATAAGAACAAGCATGAGCTGAATAGTATGTATATTACAAATTCTTGGAAAGAGAGTTCATGAGCTGTTGACATGGACATGTTTTAAAGAGATGGTTGTTTTCCCTATTATGTTATTTATTTAAATTTCCATCTGGCTTCTTGACAAACTTAGAAAGTAACAGTAGCAGGTTGAAATAGGCACGAGGTCTCCTTGCTATTGTCTGAGACAACAACTGTAGTCTTAGGCCTGCTTTCCTGAGCGTAAGCCCAGTTGAATGGAGTAAGGCTTGTTTTTGAATAACCAGGCATAGGGGCTACATTATGGATCAGTAATAAAGCTTTCATTTGTATACCACTGGCCCTTTTTTTGGAGGAAGAGTTGCCTGTGAATAGTTGGGGGATGGGGAAATGACAGCTATACTTCCCCCTCTCTCAGCCATATTCTACGAATTGTGCTCTTAGAATGTTCACTAGAGGCCAAGGCCTGGAACATTTAAATCTCTATGGCTACTCTACGAGTAAATCTTTTGTATCCTTAGGAGTCTTCATCTGCAGGGGAAAAGAAGATGCATTAGTTACACAAAATCTGGTACCTGGAGAATCTGTATATGGAGAGAAGAGAATATCTGTAGAGGTGAGTATCAGCGAATGCTTTGGAAAATTACAAGACAGTGGAACATCTAGAAGAAACAGGATGGTCTATAAATGCAGTTGGGAACAGTCAAGTGAGGAGCATGTTCCCAGGGTCCTTTTATTCTATAAAGGCTTTCTCAACCCAGGATGCTTTGCTTTTCTGCTACAGGATGGTGAAGCAAAGGTGGAATACCGTGCCTGGAACCCCTTCCGTTCCAAGTTGGCTGCTGCCATCCTCGGAGGCATTGATCAGATTCATATCAAACCAGGAGCAAAAGTGTTATACTTGGGAGCAGCATCAGGAACAACAGTGTCTCACGTCTCTGACATAGTGGGACCGGTAAGAAACCGCTCAAATGCTGAAATGGGGACTATAGCTTGAGTAGATGTTCATAGCACTTTGTTCCTGCCATAGGCTGCTGCTGCTATAAACGTATTACAGTTAGTTCCCAATGAATCATTAGGCAAAACAATCTTCCTAAGTCTTAATAAATTTCCATGTATTTTGAACGGCCTCCGTCTCCAGTCAAAAGTTGCATCGGACCTCATTTTTAGATTTCTGGATGAGTTCAGAGACAATCTCTTCCCCAGCTGCACATCAGAAGCAAGGTGAGGGAAGACAAGAACAATTCACAATTGGGTATTCATCCTATAATTGTGAGGATGATCCGTGCCCTCTCTATTCCAAGAATAATACCTAGCTGAAGAAAAAGGCCAAGGGAAGCAACACAGGGAAGGATTGCTTGCAAAGGATTGAACACTACTCTTCCGAATAATTAACTTTTAAATAGTTTCATTTAACAGCACTCCAAAAGATGTGCCTTGTGAATATTTTCTTGTTTCTTAGCCTCCATATATCTAACTAAGCAAGGCACTGATTCTCCTTTCTTCCTGTTTTTGGTTAAACAGGAAGGGCTTGTGTATGCTGTGGAGTTCTCCCATCGCTCAGGCCGTGACCTCATCAATGTAGCAAAAAAACGGACCAACATCATCCCTGTTATTGAGGATGCACGGCACCCACACAAATATCGCATGTTGATCGGTAAGAGATGTAAAGCTGTGGTTCCTGCCCAGAGAGACGGATGCGTGCTGATTTAAGCTGGGTGTCTCTTAGAGAGGAGCCCCTTTCTCTTGGTTTTCCCCCCTATCCTATGCCTTGAATAAATGAATGGCAGAAGCTTTAAGAACATAGGAAGGTAGAAGGAATCATGAAAACCTACTTTTCTCGGAACAAAATGTTCCAGGATGTTTGGTGCCAAAACTGCATGTTTTGCACATACCTAAAAGTTATTTTGTAGAGTCATTGTTGTTGTCCATTTAGCTTAATTGCCTACACTTTTCAAGGTCGGCCTACAACTTCCCCAACCCGGGATGTGTCTGTTGAAATCAGATAAGTTCCTCTCACCCCCACTAGCATGACAGCATTCAGCAGGGCACTAGCTTGGAAAAAATTGTTCTTGTCCTCATGTGTTCCTTTTGCCCAATCTGAAGAAACTAGATTAATGATAAGATCTATAATTTTATATTGATTGTAATACAAAGTATATATTAATTAAAGGTTTGGCGTATAGCTGATAGATATACTGGTACTGTATACACTTTCTCTTTGCAGGTATGGTGGATGTCATTTTTGCAGATGTGGCTCAGCCTGATCAGTCACGTATTGTTGCTTTAAATGCACACAACTTTTTGAAGAATGGTGGTCATTTTGTTATCTCCATCAAAGTAAGGCTTTAATCTTGATTAAGTTTTGTTTTCTGGCTGTAGGATCTTGGGCTGATAGGGGAACATCTTATGGTACAATAGTTGTTAGTGATTGGTGCGTTATACCCCTGTATGAGATGGGAATGGTAAGGTGTTCTCTAACCTAGTTGAAGTTGAGGATTTGGTATTGGCTTACATGTTACCCTGTCTTCCAGGCCAACTGTATTGATTCAACAGCAGCTCCTGAGGCAGTCTTTGCGTCAGAGGTGAAGAAAATGCAGCAGGAAAATATGAAACCCCAGGAACAACTGACTTTGGAGCCATATGAACGAGATCACGCTGTGGTGGTTGGTATCTACAGGTAGGGGAAACCAGAGGCCACTGGTGGAATTCTGTGTGCCTGGAGGTTTTGGGAAGGTAGTATTTAGTCCCCAGTAAAATCTGATCTGTTCTCCCATCATCATCATCACCCCCCCCCAAAAAAAACAGCAGGAGGAATGCTCTTCTTGTCTATCCAGATTCCTTTAAAATATCCATTATTTCATTTAACCTTAAAACCTGTAAGCCCTATGTCAGTCTTATTCCCAGTGATAAAATAGTTTAGATTTCTTGTCCATCTAATCCAGTATTGTGTAGTTTGTCCAGAAATATCTCCCCAAGGGCCTTTTTCGCTAAATGCATCTCTCCCTTTCATTGGATGATGTCAGCAAAGGCTTGATCTGGGACTCTCAGCATATACAGTAGTGCACACTGTTATTCTTGAACCTGATAGATTGGGTGAATCAAGGACATGTCCTGGCTGAAGGCCATTTATTCATTCAAACTTATTGTTCAGAGATTATCTCTGAATCCATACAAAACTTTGGAATGCAAATAGGTATTATGAATGAAGAGTTGATTAAAAGTTTTATAAGCAAAGCCTGAAAATATTGAATCGTACATTGGATGGTTTTTCCACATACCAAGAAGGCTTGAGGTGTCCCTGCTTATTCCCAATTCAGGTAACAGATACTCTCCTTTTTCTATTTTGCCTATGACCATAAATAAATTAATCTAATCTAATCTTCCTTCTCTTACAGGCCACCACCTAAACTGAAGAAGCAAAGCACATAAATAGTTGATGCCCATTGCTATAGCGCTTGGGGCAAAAAGGACTTTTCTTATTTCTTTTTATGTCAGGATTCTTGCTACTGCCTGGGCCTCAACAATCTAAGATGCTGTATTGCATCTGCACTCCGTGGCATTCTGAAATGTGTACATTTTTTATTAAAATAAGTAATGTAGAGACATACTAGGTTGTTTGTAGTTTTGAGGATGAGGAAAGACTTGCAAAAATTAACAAATCAGAATTGAATCAAGGGACCCTCTAGCCCTGTTCTTTCATTCATTTACTGTGCTTACATACTGCCCAGTATCTGTGTTTACCATTGTATATATAAAGTATTAAAATGCCTCTCATCATAAAACAATGTTAAACAATGTAGATTAGTGAGATGTGTATACAGTGTTGCCTCTTAGATCTCAAGGTAATTTATCTTCACTCTGATTTTTGGTTGACCATTTTCAGATTTGTTTGCTTTTGTTTTTGCCTCCGAGTCTGTCTTGACTCTTAGCCACTGCCTGGGCAAATCCATGCAGTTTTCTTGGCAACATTTTTTGGAAATGGTTAGTCATTGCCTTCTTCCTAGGACTGAGAGAGACTGACTGGCCCAAAGTCACCCAAGCCTGAGGCAGGAGAAGAACTTGTGGTCTCCTGGTTTCTAGCTGGGTGCTTTTAACACCAAACACTCTCATTTTCAATTAAAGCTTTGCAAAAATTCCCGAATGCCTTAGATTCAGGAGCAATTCAGACTGGTGTTTATAAAGTGGGGGAGAAAGCCAAATTGGAAAGGAGGAGGAACTTATAAAAGCCTTGTAAAACAAGATTAAAAAAAAAAAAAAACTTATATAGAATCTCCCTAGAGAACAAATCCCAAAGTTATGTGAACTACAAATCATAGCCATTGGCTTCTGCTGATTATTGTTAACTCTAATAGACTTTCAGGGTTGATGAGATAGATACACGCAATAGCTGTTTGAAAATTTATAATCCAAGACCTTTATTTAGTATCTTAAGGGGAAAGAAACCTGGACGTGCAGCTTAATTTCAGGAATAAAGAACTATTGAAGTGTGAAGAGGGAGCTATACTGTAAACTGCTCACACAAATTTTAGGGTTTCTGTTATAAACTAGCAAATTGAAGAGCTAAGCCACAGAAGTAGCACCCCACCAGGACCACCATGGCATGCTTCGTAAGCCAAAGAACTGTAAAAAGAGTAGCTCTTTTTAGCCCTTTATTTAAAAAAAAAATTTTTTTTTCTTCCTCTGGTTCAGATGCACTAGAGGGATGTTATTTCCAAAGCTTTCCTGACATACAACTAACCCTGCATGTTACAATCACCATCCATAGGTAAGGCCACCAGATTCTATGCTACAGCATCTTTATGCCATTAAGGCAAAGTCAGACAGGTAGATACTAGGTGTTCTTAGCATTAGTCTGCTGGTGGCATTGAACTCCTCAAAGTTGTTCAGCAGTAGCAATGTTTAAGGCTTTTTTCAAATTGCTTTTATTAAATACTGTCCAGAAAGGACCTGGGTCCTGTACATTATTTCATGTTCGCATTATGAAACCTGAACGTGTTAGGTTTTTTAAAATGGCTTAATCTTCAGCAGCAACTGATTTGCAGGGGTTTTGGAAAAGAATTCCCCCATGCTCTGCTCCTTTTCAGGGGTGATACCAAGGAGAGGGATCCGGAGCCTGCGAAACTGAAATGTGCTAATCCTATCCATCGATTTACCTATACCGTTAGGGCATGCAAAGCGCGATTTTAATTCCAGCCCCCTCCCCACCAAACCTTGAAAATTAGCTCAAGGAAAATCTCTTCAACGCGGCAATAGATCGCTTTCTCCGTTTCCACCCACACCTGGAAGACCATTGAAAACCTAAAGGGAGTCTTCCCCCTCCCGCTCGCTCTTCAGTGGTACAGCCCATAATGCTACCCTTTCGTTCTATGTCACGTAGAAAATGTTCTAGGCTTCGTCGATGCCATTCTGCAAATGGGGCGGGGGGGTTGCCGAGATGCATATACGCCCAGCTGCACGGGCTGCAGACTCAGGCGCATGCGCACCCTCGGGAGGGAGCGCGCACCTTCATAGCGAGCGGGCGTCCATTTCTCTTTTTCCCTCCCTTCCCATCCCCCCGTCGTTTCTCTGCTTCTCCCGGCCCGCTGCCTCACGTGGCTACGCCGGCGGGGCGCATGCGCTCAGCGGCGACAGCGGAGGCGGTTTGTTGTGGTCGCCATTTTTTGTTGCATTACTGGGAAATCCCGGCGCCGGAGCAGCCGCCGGAGAACGCCCCTTGCGCTGGGGGTGGGGGCGCAAGACGCCCGCCTGCCGCGCCCCGCCCCCAGCGCGCTTCTCCTCCTCAGCCCCAGCTTTGAAACACGCCGCGGGCCGCAGCCGCCTCCTCAGGTAAGAGACCCGCCCGGCTGTCGCTCCCTCTCCGCCCGCCCTCCCGTTCACCTCAGGGCCCTTCCCAGCGCGAGGAAGGGAGCGGGAGCGGGGCAGGAGAGAGAGCCTCTGGGGCGCCTCAGCCCGCTCCCGCCCGCCTTCCCTCCTCCTCGCAGCCGGGCTGCGGCGGGCAGCTTTGCCCAGCGAGCCGGGTTGCCTCGTCAGGCCCCGCCCCTGTCCGGCTCTCCGGCTTCGCCTCGGGCGGAACCCCGCTCGGCCTCCCGTCCGTCCCGCCCCGCCCTCGTCCCCTCCCCGCCGCCCGACCCCACCCTGATTCCCCCGCCGCCGTCGCCTTTTTCTCCCGTTTCTTGACCCCCAAACTTCTGCCCGCCGCAGCCGCCCGGCTACTGGCTTCAGAATAGGCCCGGCCCGCTGGATCGGGTTCGCCGCCGCCGCCTCCTTTTTTTCCCTGCGCGCTGCTGCTGGTGGTGCATGGACGGCCCATCTCTCTTCTCCCTCTTTTCCTTGCCGCCGTGATAGTCAGTTTCAACCGACCTCTCTTTTCCTCCCTTCCTTTCTCGTGCCCCCCCTCCCCTTTTTGGTACCTTTTCCAAAAGGAATGAGATCTATTCTGGCATTCGTCCATTTCTCTTTCGGAGCTTTTTTTTTTAATGCCATTATGATTGCTGATGCTGTTACAGTTACTAGAGTCACTGCTGCTCAGGATCAGCGATGTACTAGTAGACCTGAGGTTCCAGTCAAATCGGCAGTCTTTAAGATATCACAGGATTTGGTGATTCCCCCCCCCCCTTATTTTTTCCAGAATTTGTGATGGGTAAATATCTCTGGGTGAGCTGACTGCTCTATACTGTATTTAAAATCACTAGCACAAGTTGTGTCTTTTGTGTGTGTGTGTGTGTGTGTGTGTGTGTGTTATAATGATCATGTATCACAATAAAATCAATCTGCAATCCTTTAATCATTACTTCAATGTTTGGTATTCAAGATACATGAAGAGATAGTTAGCTCTTCTAACTTCAGACAAGTTAGGATCTAAAGGCCCTTGTTTTTCCAAAACTGTAAATTGTGCTCAGTGTGCCCCATTATTTTTAGGAGACTCCTTGGTTGAAGATTTAAGGTGGACAAACCTGGACCTTAAAAATCAAAGTGTCATTATTGATCTTAATGGGGTGAATTGATTCCTTTAGGATTCACCTCCTTTTGGGAAGCAAAATTATGTTTCCCTCACGTAAGCATTTAAATATTGTGGCATATAGTACATTTGGTTCTTGTTTCTGTCACCCTTCTTAAAATATATAACTATCATAAGCTTCCCTTGTCCTAATATATATTGTATTTTTGCCATTTCTCCCCAACCAAATGAAATTAAAAAATCTCATAATTGCCATCATTGCCTCAATACTACTAATTCTAGTGTAACCTGTTTCCTTATCTCCTGTCTCTGAGTTCCTTATGCTAAATATGCCACCATAAATAATGCTAGCAGCTGTAATGTTATAATTCAGAATAGCTATGAATTGTAGTAGCAGGGAATGGAAAAGCTCTTTGATGCCAGTAACTTTGTAAAGAAATTCATGGTGAACCTATTAGTGCTTCTCAGAAATAAATACCATTGTGTTCAGTCAGGCAATGCATAGCTGCAATCCATTTTTGCCTGAATATAAACCATATAGAATACAGTGGGACTTACTTTTGACTTAACATTAATAAAATTATGCAATGTAGATAATTCACAATAATGCTAGGGGAATAAATTTCACTATACATCTGCCAACTGTTTGTGATGGAATTTACTTAATTCTCTAACCTGGACAGGTATTAGCTTATATAAATACTGCTTTTATGACAAAAATGTTACAAAAAGTAATGTATCAGTCAACATGGTTTTGACAATTATAAAATAAGTGTTTAACAAGTCTCTTAGCTGTTGAGTTCCAAAAAATGCTGTATTGGTTTGTCAAGCTGTAGTAGCACAGAGTGATTTTGTTTGTTTGGAAATATCATAGATGTTGATGCTAGATTGGATTCCTTGAATGCTCAGCTGTGCCTGAGTTGGATCTGATGGTGTTCATTGAGGTTGGGATTGGCTTATGTGGTGTTGTATATAGCCTTCACAGTTCTCAGTTAGTGCCCAATTTGTGCAATAGCATATTGTGAAACTCTGAAAAGTATAAATGGTGATGGTTTCAGACTAACTGTTGTTGTTCTTGTTTAATCTGATTGCTGTGTGGTTTAATTTGTGAAGACTTAGTGTGATTTTTGAAAAACCCTGTTCTGGACTATATTCTGGCCTGGATCATTGAAAACCTGCCACTCATTTTGAAACACATTTGGATGAGTTTTTGGTCACAAAGAATCAACTTTGAGTGGTGTATGTATGTGTTGTGCACATATATATTTCCCAATTTTAAATTTCTTGTGAATGCTGCTCTAAGCTCACTATACCCTATTTCACTGTGGTAGTGGTATTGGGTAGTGGAAACAATTATCTGCTTGGTTACTGGGAGGCAACAAAAAGAGCATCACTGAAAAGTGAATTCTGTGTGCAAAAGTGAATGTAATCCTGGAAAGCTCAGAGCAAGTAAACTGATGTGAGGCAATGGAAGGCATTGGGAAGAGACCACTGGATCAAATGTTGCACAGTCCCTGAACTCTGGCAGATAGAATAGGGAGTTGAAATTTTGTTGGGAAGCAAAAGCAGCCTTGGAAGGATAAAGAATACATTGTGGAATTGGTTACTTCTGACAATGGCGGGATGGATACTTCATCTAGAAAGTCCAAGTAGACAGTTTCTCTAGCACACTGTGCAAGTGGGAGATAATGTGCTGTTCATGTATCTTTTGCTTATTTTTTTGTAGTTGTGGAACTTTTCATATGTGGGTAAAAGTTCAGGGTACTTTCTGCACTGAAAGAAATGAAATTGCCCCAGGGAACATGTAAAGGTTACCACATTAGAGGCATTTCCTGTTGTTGCAAACTGATACTATGACATTTGCTGATATGTTGATAAGCATAATAAAGATAAGTTACAGTTATTTCTGTGACAGAGCTGAATGATTTCATAAACCTGTGTATAATGAGAGGTGAGATACTTGAGAGTCTCTAGCCCAATATAAATTATTATGAATAACAAGGCATTGTTTCATTGCCAAAAAAAAAAAGTTTGGATTTTTCAGTGGGTATGGACAAGATGGATGTTGAGATGCTAATATTTTTACAGTTATTAATGAGAAATATCTCACGTGTATAAGAAACATTATTTTAGAGCTGAAGAAACAACAGAACACTCTATTACAAAAGGGTTAATTTACATATCAATTTAAAGTTAATCCTTGAATCCACAGTGTACCATAAACCAAGAATAGGTATGCTATAAAAAGGTAATTTGAGTAATTCAACAAGCAAGCCAAGATATATACTGCAAATTCATTGGATTATATTCTCCTTTAAAGTGAAATAGTTTCTGCCATGGTTTACATTTGAGAACCTAATTTACTGGATGTAGCTTATTTTCCCAAAGTATTATCACCTTTGCAATTGGTGTTCTAGAAACCAGTTCATGGAGGATGCTAAACCATAGTTTCCTATAGGCAACCAGAGTAACCTGCTGTAGACATCAAAATACAAGTGTCCTTCAATGACGTCTGTGGAATGTGGCTGAATTGCAGTCACCCATGTGATTAACCTAGAGTACTTTATCACTGTGTTATGTACAAATAGCTTGGATGAGGTCTTAAACTTGGATGGAACATGGAGTCATATTAGCCAACTGTTTTCATTTCTAAAGAGAAACTAAAATGCCGTAGGACATGTAAACATAAATACTAAGGTTGAGCTATACTTTATCCTCTTGAGAAACTGTTATTTTCTTTTAAATGTAAGCATGGGCAAGATTGTTATAATCTGAAGTCAAAACTGTTATAATTGAAGCCATGACTTTCAAAAAAGTAGTTTTCTTTAATTGAGTTTCTGTAAACAGAGAGTTTTTATCACTTGTCTGGTAGACTGTTTTAATTTTCCTGGATACTATCAAAACACAAAACTCTTAGCTGCTTGATTATTCTGATATAGTTTTAAGACTTGGCTCAACATTGCATGTTAATTTAAGAAAAAACACAGAAGTTTCAGAATTAGGGAAATGTATAATACTACCAAGGTTTGCATATAATTGTTGATAACCTGTTCTTTATCCATATTTCAGTCAAAAGGTTAGATATTATGGTAAATCCTCTTTTACTAGCCCTAATATAATACTGCATATATTAGGAAGCATATCCATCTTTCCCTCTGATAGAGAAAAACCACGATCCTATTAAAGTTAGAAAGAATATGGTTTGGGAAAACCATACAGGTATTGTTGCTTCTACTTCTGAACCAACAATTTACAGGGCACATAGAGCAATGTGAGAATGAGGGGTTAGTAGCATATATGTCCCCAATAAACAGTATGTACATTTGCAGCCTTAGACATTTCAGACACAATCTTATAGGCCATTTGTGTTTCATTAATATCTGGCTAAATCACATTCTGAACCATTTCTCAAGTAATTTAAACCACTAATACTAGTCCTTAGCCTGAAAGGTACATCACCTTCATGTTAGTATATTCTGACATTTTGGGCATATGGATGTTTTGGGGGTGTCTTTTTTTTAGCCCAAAATTGGTGACATAGATGGTTTCAGATCTGCTATAAAGAACATGTGGGGGAGAATTACTGTCTTCTCCAAAAATCTAAAGCCTACAACATTTAGACTCTATGATATACTCTCACATGTTTTTTTTACAAATGTAACTTTCTATTGACCAACATTCCTATGTTCTGTTCCTCACATGTTTAATTTTTGGGCCGTAAATTCTTTGGTAATGGTTTTCTATCTTCTTTTTTGATACCTTCTAATGTTTATTTGCTGGTATTTCTTTATACTTGAAGTCTTTTATAGTTTATTAATATTAGTAAATTTAATGTGGAAAACTTGCTTTTGTTCAAGAGAAGGATTAGACTAAAACTTGGCAGTTGTCTTATTGGACTTATTTGACTTCTGGATACTCCAGCATCTGTCAGTGTTGTGAATAAAACCTGCAGTTTAATTAGGTAAGAAAAACAGAATTTTCTAATGGAGAAAAAAGGATTTAAAGTGCAGATTTTTTTAAAGTCTTATGAGCCCAGTACAACATTTATGATATATAGTAATCATTAGAATTCTTGTAATCTAAGATTAATTTCATAATATTTTAGATGTAAAATAGAAGAAATACGCATGACTTTAACTCCAAGTACATTATAATTGATTTTAGAATTAAGATGCCAAAAACAGGTTGTTTTTGGTATTCTAGAAGAAGCACGTAAATTCATGTTTTTGTGCTTGGCTTTGGTTATCCTAAATGGAGTTAGGAGAGTCCTGAAAGTCATTCCTATAAATGTCAACTTGAGATATCCTGTAACAGAAGGGGGAAAACAAAGATCACAATTTTAAGCTCAGGTAGAAAAGAATCCCTAAAAATGGACTTTAATGTGACTCACGTATGTATCCACATATTTTGTACTGTGAACAACCTTGGCTCACTTACATCTAAACATTTGATCAGTTTATCCATTTCAGTAAATGCTACAAATGTTAGAATCCTCTTCCCAGAAAGTGGTAAGAACTTGATTAAAAAGGTAAATTTGGAATGAGCTTTGTTCATTCACACAATAAAACTGGAGATGGTGAAGCAGGTTTCAGGAAAGCATAGTTTTGATATAGCACAGATCTATTGAGTTCAGTTACATGAAATGCAGAAAATGCATTTATCTGGTTTACAAATATTCATGATAAATTTATGGACACATAACAGTAAGGGCTGTTCTTTTAACATCTTGAGTTATTAAAATATATTGGCTACTTTTGCCCATCATCAGTGTATTACCTTTACAATACTAGGACCAACTTAAGTGTGTCTACAGTACACATGTTCTCCCTCCTTCCTGTGAAGTCATTAGAAGTGTTTTTATTCCATTTTAGAACATTACAGGTTGAGTTTTGTCAGAACTCAATATACTACTTAATTTTAACTATGGTTCAATTTAAACAATTCATCTTCAACATTTGAGATAATAAAGCTGGCTTGTGATTTATTAGCCATCTGAATGTTGTCTTGTTAACACTCAAATGTGAT
The DNA here is from genome assembly GCA_030867105.1 of Liasis olivaceus. NCBI lineage: Eukaryota > Metazoa > Chordata > Lepidosauria > Squamata > Pythonidae > Liasis > Liasis olivaceus. The sequence goes on along the minus strand of CM061360.1, from coordinate 16,690,476 downwards.
TACTGTTGGCAATGACTAACTTGGCTGATAAACCTTCAGTTTATCCCAGAATGGCTTCTCTACTCAAGGTTTCTGCATTGAGGCAGGATCTTTCACACCCAAACATGGCTTGTAGGTTAATCAGGTAATCTATGTTACTGCCAAGTCTGCTGCACACTCTTCTCCTGGTATAACTAAGCTACATTCACTTGATATTTGAGCTTTCCATGTACCTTATTCGTTAGGAAAGCTGGCAGCGATTCTAGGTATTTTCATTTACAGTTGTTTTCTGCTGTATGGTATCTTCATACATATTTTGTGATGCATTGAAAATATTTTTTGGGCTTCTGTAGATCTTGAAGCTTCTGATGTGTGTCACAGTGCCCTGAGTCATCTCTGTAGAGTCTACCTTTTACTCAGAAGTGTGGCTCATAAGACTTCTCAGTAAGTGTGCTTACTGTTTCAAAACAGGCTGCTATCTTAAGCACATTTGGAAGTAAGTTCTGTTAAAATCTGTGAGGTGAACTCAGATCTGCAAACCTCTTTTTTTAAACATTTTCTTCTACCTAGTCTTCTCTATTTTATTTTATGTGTTTATGATACTATTTATGAGTTTCTAATGAGGGGAGATTTTTGGACTGATTTTCCTCTTTTATTATATTTGGGTTCCATGTAGTTCAATAACTATGCAATTCATTTTGATTCCCCACACCCAATAATTTATAAATGAGGCTGTTATGTGTGCTTTATTGTTGTTGGTTTAGTTGAAGGTGAGTAAAAAAAAATTACTGTGCCATATAAATATTTATTTATTTAAATAAATATTGTAAAGTAGTTATATACATCTTTAATACATTTTATACTATTTTCTATATAAAAGCATCTTGAAGCAGTTTACAAAATATTATATTCTACCTCCTCTTATTGCCAGGTTGTATTATATTTGTAATTATTAAGTAGTGGGGAGTGAAACAGTTGTTGCGGAGCATGGAATGAACTTTTCCTTAAAGATGGAGATATTTCCTGTCACTTATTGTTTAAGGTGCAAGGTACAGTATATGAAAGCTTTCAAGCTGGGAATGTTTTATGTAGCTTTTTGACATAAATTATAATCCATGGCTTTTTCAAAAAGAAGAGACCGTTTGGCATCCTTCCTCATGAGATCATATGCCCTTAAAATGTTCTGCAAGGATTTTGCTTGTTTTAATTTTTCAAGGTGTTTCTGAGAGGCACATTTAAGACTGCAATTGTATGACCTTCTTGGGCATTCCTTCACCTCCAGTGGGTTGCAGTAGGTTCCCAGGTGCATAATTCTTTTCCCAGGAAATAACTACATGGGGGAAAAAACTGCTCTTTCTGGCTAATTAGGGGAGTCCTAGAGTAGAAAGATTTGGCTTGATCCAGACCTTGATTTATATAAAGGAAAGATTTACAGTTCATTCTAGTGGCCTTTTGGCTACAGTCTCAAGCCTGTAGAATATATGGTAATGTTTTTAACTGCCCGATATTATAGCACGACTGTTTTTTGTTTGTAGGGCCGTTCATTTTGACCATGTATTTTCCTTAACTATATGAAACTCTCCTAAGCTTCTCATCTGGCAGCGAGCCTCTTCTGAGAAAAAAATTGGATGCCTTGTGATTGGCACAAAAGATAGCAGGACCAGCTAGGGCATTGTGGCCAAGCCGAGAAGCCCTTTATGATAGACTCGCTTGTTACACTGAAGATGGAGAAAGATACGAAATGTGATTCAAGCGCCACTTGGGATTTTGCCGGGGGGGGGGGGGTTGACCCAGCTGGCTGTAAGAGTCACCACGCAAGAGAGATCACGGCTGCAGTGAGTGGCTATGGCATTCTGCCAGCACTGTGAACCCTGTTGTTGCTGGGTCTCCCTTTGCAGGTTATTTCTAGCCCCTGTTCCTGGAAGGAGAGCCAGTTCTTCACCGAGGTATTTTTGGAGACTCTCGCCTTCTCTTTCTTGCTTTGTTTGGGCATAATCAGCCCATTGCATCCCGGAGAACCTAGCAACACCGCCTGGCTTCCCATTGGCTCCCCAGCAGCTCTCATTCTCCAATGAGAAGCTTGTTGCCATGGCAGAGATACCATTGCACAGAAGCAAATGAAGAGGCGGGGATTGAATTTGCTGCCTGGTGGAAATCTGCAGGGCAGAATAGGGACCAGGCAGAGGGTTAATGCGTAGCCTGTGGCCTGGAAGCAGAGTGCAGGCTTGGCCCAATGCCAGTGACGTACAATGCCAGGGTGGGCTGACAGACTGAAACTCCCCTAGGTAACCCTGCATATATAGCAATACGGCTCCTTAGCTAATATTTCCTCTGCTGCAAAGTGCCTGTAACATGCTTCTCTTTCCCTACCCCTCCTCAGTCTCCTTTTCGTGTAAGCTCTCTCTCTGTTCCTCCCTCCCCCTATCTACTTTGAACAGCAAGAGTATTCTGGCAAGAGACATATGCAGCCTCAAAAAGCTAGTTGTGCATTCTCCTTGTGTAGGGGCCATGCAATTGTGCTAACTATACAGTTCCATCAGAAGCCATTGCAGCAACAAAGCTGACAATGTTGATATGTATAGAACTCACAGGCAGCCCATGAAAGTCTGAAATTTTAAATTTTTGCTAGTATGCAGTGCAGTTTTTCAGCTTGTGCTGGCATCACATTCTTATCTCCTCAGATGTGATTTGTTTAGTGCAGCTGTTGTTTTTAAACCAGGTTTTTTGCTATTGTATCTTTATGGGTACTGATAAATGGGACATATTCCAAAGTTAGATCAGAAGAGTCTAACTTAGTAAATCTAATTTGCTAATTATCTGGTTGCTTGCATCCATTTCTTTCTGGGGTTATATGGTGGCCCTAGCATAGGTGTAGTTTTTAATTACCACTAGCTAGTGCTAAGTTATAGAACAAGTCTTAATCATGAGTCAGGATCCTTGACAGAGCTGCCCTGATAGCTGCATACTTTTCATAGCTTCATGTACCAGGAACTCAAGTGAGCTAACAAGCAGCTAGAGAATAGAGGAATTTTCAGCTGAAGAAGAAAGATGGAAAACTTGATGTGGAGAATTTTATCTTTCTGTCTCCAGTTAAGGGTACTATGTATTATCTGAGCAAAAATCCAAATAACCACTTGATGGCAGCATAGGCTTTTCTGTATCATTCTGCTATCTAGTGGTCATCTGAATGTAGCTGAGATGTAGTAACCTTACCTCCAACAAGAAAAGTGATGTTATCTTCCAATTTAAAGGTAGGTTATTTTTTTTTCACTTTTTCTTGTCCCAGTTGACCAGATTAAGTAGAGAAAATGTACAACAATAAGAAAGCTTTTAAAATATTTTTATGACATGTGTCCTCTATCAAGGTTTCATGTTTTTCTCTGTAACTTTGAGTCACTTGCCCAAGTTGTCTGATTGGCTCTCCAAGTTTTCATCCCCAGTTCTTCAAATGTTGATGGAGATCAACATATGAAAATGTAGAAAGCAAATGGAGATCTCCAGAAATGACAACTGTAGTCATTTTGATTATATGTTTGTAATTTAATAGGCAGTTGGGAAGATTGTCTTTGCATACAGCTTCAAGTTCTTAGTTGAGTTTATCATATTGCCAGCTCAAATCACATAACATACAAATTTGATCTAGAAAGTATCTCCAAAACCACCAAGATGGCAAAGCAATGTTAGTTCAAATAATTCAGACATGAGCTTCCATCTCAGTATCTTTTCTAAAAGCTATTCCTTACTACCCAGGTGGAGCTCTTACAGTGCAGCATATATATTACCTCAGTGATTGCAGCCAGTAGTTGCTTGTGGCTTAGAAACCATTCCCCCAGTTATTAGCAGAAGATGTGGCAAATACTTGGCACAGCAAAGGTATGGACAACACAGTTTTGAAAGTTGGCAGGGAAAACACAATATCCTCCCAAGTCTCCCAAGTACCTTAAGGGAATCAGAAGTTAAAGAGAAAAGATAAGCAAAAATACAATAAACAATAAACATAAACAGTCTTCTTCAGGCCTTCCAAGAATGTCATTCGGACCTTTTTCATTGGAAGTTCTCTAGAGTACTTTTTTCCCAGTAGGCCAACAGTGCCTCAGGTACTTAGAGTAGCATTGGACATCAACCACAGAAAATGTTTCATTTTTTCATGGTCTCTTGAGAGAATATATATATGTACTGTAATTTGCTTAGCGCTGGTAAGACCTTATTTGAGATTCTGCATGTTTGATTTTTTAAAAATAATATGTTGACATACTAGAGGGAATTAATAAGAGAATAGAGAGGCTAATGATGTGCAGGATAATCAGGTATCATTGGGGTAAGAAAGACCAAGGGACTTTCTATCAATATTCAGATTCCAGGGGAAGAAAAAAAAACATAATTTGCCCTACTCACTGGTGGTTGGATAGAAAATATGTTGTAATTGGTTTAACAGAGTTAAAACAACACCATCACCATCCCAACTTTAATGGCTATTAAACAATGATATAATCTTATGGGAGGGTATGGAAACTTTTTTGTTAGAAGTTTCCAAGAAAGAGTGTTAATGGGCATCTTTTGTGGATGCTTAAGTTGTAGCATGTTGCCAGAGGCAGGAGACTGAACTAGGTTTCAAAGAATTCCAGGTTTAGACCTAGAAGTTTTATTATCAACAATGTTAGATTTGAACTGAATTCTTTCTCTCACCTACTGACATTTGCCTCAGATAATAAATATTTTTAAAACACTTCTGTGCCCCTTCTAACTCTTTCAGATGTGTGCACAGTGCCTCTTGTGATACCAGAATATAAAGATATGGGCACATTTGCCCTCTGCCAGTGGGCTATGCCCTGGAAAATTCCCATGAGCTTGATCTTTCTTGTATGCCTTAGATTAATTTCTTAGGAATGGTTATAGCATTAGACCAAAAACAGGATGGGGCCAATTTATTGAAGAGCAGGATAAGGAGAGAGCAGACAGTTCCAGGAAGAAAATGTAATTTGGTCTATAGCCCCATTTTTTTCTTTTTGCTGTTTACAAAGATTTTTCAGTTTTATTTCCCTTTAAAAAGGTGTTAAGAAAAACCATGTTTGGGAATTGTGTTTCACCAATGCTGCGGCCAGCAAATTTTATTCCAGAAGTTTTCTGGACACAGCCTCAATCATTTCTATGTGCTGGACTATTCTTCAGAAATCAGGATATACATAAATTGGGAATACTAGTATCTCTATACCAAAAAGCTGTACCTTACAGTTTAATAAGGCCTTAAGTCTCTGCAGACATTTCATACTAATTGTTGGAGTAGTGTTTTTACTGACCAATCAGTCATTAAAATTTAGAACTGGAGAAGTAGAGCAATTGCTTAAGGGTATTTGTCTCTTTCCTCATGGATAGTAAAACTACCAAGATTGTTTTTTTTGAAAGAGAGACACAAGATCTGATGTGACCGATCAGATTAAACTTGAAGTTGTTGGAGAACTTTCTGGGCTTTAGTCAATATTGCAAGGTTTGTGCATTTAGATGTAACAGTTTGCTGTACAACGCTAGTGCAAAAGTGAGTGTACAGCAAATGCTCACTTATACAGTTCCAGACTATGTCTTTAACCATGGTTTGTTCAGTATAACATAAGAAGCTAAACTTGCACAATATGTTGCCAAAATACATTGAAACAGGATGCTTTATTTTGAAAGAAAAGAAATGGGCAGTTATATTTGTAAACTCTATATCTCCTAAAATCTTGTGGCTCAGGCCTTCACCAACAAGTGAATACCATTGGGAAAACTCATGGAGGTAAATGGTAGCCTACAGGAAGCATTTGTTAGAGGAGTTGAGAATTGGCACATTTCACTCCTCTCCTTAGTGGCTTCTCTGGGCTGCGTTTAGAAATCTTTTGTCAGCTGTTCCTCTGATCAGTTTCCACTTGGCCATGGCATGTAACCAGCTGTTTGCTTTGATCCAGGCAAAAGAGCATTCCAAGCCCACTGACCTTCCATAGCCTTTGCAATGACAGCTGTGTAGCACTGCTTTCTGGGTTAGCTCACTGTGGCTTTAAGACTCACTCTTTCAGGGGCACAACCTGGGTGAGTATTGTCCAAAAAGCCTGGCTGTCAACTCAGTGGACTGTGTGTGGTTGATTGGAAGTGGCCTTTCCCTATGGTGATCTCCTTCATCGCCAAGACCCATCTTGTACAATGCTGCTGACATTGCAGATGCAGTGGGCCCGGCAAGAGCCTTCCTGTTTTCTGCCTTCCACTTGCTATAGCAGAAAAATGGTCACAGGTAAGACCTGCTTGTGGTAGTGGAAGGATTCTGCATAGCCATTTAATAAAATCCTTCTCCTAAGCTGTCATTATGGGGATAGTGGATGAGATATATCGTTGTCTATGATCATAGGGCAAAAAGACAGTGGATTATTTACAGAAGGAAAAAGCATGTTGTTTTACAGTTGAAGTAGATGGAAGAAGTTGTAATGTTAGAATATTTTCTAAGCCGTATAAAAGAGCAATGTGAGAAACTGGAAGCATTCTGAGGAGAAAAGTCTAGCTCAGGGTGTTGGTTTATTTGTTTATTTGGATTATATCCTGTCTTTCTACTCTGACCAATACTTAAGACGGTTAAGAAAAATTAAAAATATAGAGAAGAAGTTAAAAACATAGACTAAAATTAACACTAAAATAGATACTAAAAATTATTTAACAGTTAAAATCCAGGTTAGGATGCCTTTTTATTCTTAAAGATGAAGTGACCTAGTTTCTTGAAATGCAAGGAATAGTTTGTTTTCAGTATAATGAGAATGAAAATCTTATGAACCATAGCAGGAGTACATCTTTAGGGTTTCATAAGTTGCATGCCTGAGTTAGGAGTAATATGGCTAAGTTTGAATGAATTTCTAAGACTCAACATGATGAATTCTGCACTGATGCATCATAAAGACCATTCTTATAATTACTACTATAGCAGAGGAATGTTCCATATATGGAAGTTTTTGAATCTTATCACAGTTGCAGAATTTTATTTAGACTGTACGGAATGAGCAGCGAATTTTGTGGGAGTTGTATATTATATTGCTGGTTATCTTTGTCACTTATCTGATGGAAACACTGTTCTATGATCTGCTTGGTTAAGATGGTTGCAGTATTTTCTAAAAAATATTATTGTATAAATCATGTCTTGTGAGAGGAAAAGTGCTGTTAAGAAGAAAAAAAATCTTTGTGTTTAAATGCATGAGCTCACATCCTCCATTTTTCTAAGATATGGAAAGATACTTTGTTTTACTAAAAGAAAAGAAGGGAAACACCTTGAGTAAATACTGTATAGCCTTTTCTTTTACAAACACAAAAAGCCCTGAAACAGTTATAGGGCTACAGGCAAAAAGCAAAATAATGCATGTTGGATATGAAACTCAAGAAACCATTTGCAGTTGCATTTAATGGCAGAACATTTGTTGAGCTGGACCTAAAAATAAAATACCTCCAGGTCTAAATTATTCTTAGATTTATTAATTTCATGTGTCAGCCCTGGGTTGCTAGATAGAATCCAAGATTTGGTGGTCACAATAAATAGTACAGGTGCATCCAGAATTGTGTTTCTGAGAATTCATTGGTGGTTATCTCTTTTTTTTTTTATTATTAAGTAAAATTAAAGCATGAACGTTGAAGGGAATGAAGTATTAGTGGGGAGAGAACAAGAGTACAATCCATGGGAGTGGTGCAACTCATGACTCTTAGAAAGACAATGCCTCCGTATGTTTTAAAGTTTTTGATCATCAGTTATTTAAGCCATAGAATCTGAACTGTTTGGAATGCCATATTCCATAGCACATAATAAAGCCAAACACGGATGGACCATGAATAGCACTTAATAAAGAAGTAATTTTATAAAGATATATTCATCCTGGAGGATCAAAAGATGATTTGAAGATAGACATTTTAGTTCTTCATTGTTGGAAAAGACTTGCAGTTAATCCTAGAATTTGACTAAATTATAAATAATTTTCTGCATTGTGTTTAGTGAAGACTGTGTTGTCACATACTTAACTGTACCTTTAGTTGAGAAAAGAAGCTGGCTGTCTTAGTTAAGCAAGCTCTTCTGGGTTTGAGTTAAGGGGGCTTACACTGCCTGACCAGAATTGTGAACTCAAGTTGTCTGTGCAGGGCAGAAGCCCTGCTCCTAAATATGCAGCTATAGCTAGCACAGCGTTATAGAGATGCTGTTCTGCTAGGAATTGAATATAGCTGGACTGAACCTGCCAAGACAGTACTGGATTTTGTGCTTCAGTGGAGCACAGCTAGGAATAGAAACGGCTAGCTCCCTCAACGTTCGCTACTGTATCTCATTCCGGCCACTCTTAAAACATCCCTTCCACATCTAAGAATAGCACATAGTACTTTGGGTGTTGCTGGGGCACCATCAGTAGTAATAAAATTGCATGTCCAAAATGAAAACTGACTTAGGCCTAAAACATCTATGTTTTGAGGAAAAGCAGAATTTCTTCAATGAAGATAAATTAGAAACATAATTAAGAGACAGCCTATATATAACTCCAGTGCCAATTTTGAAGGCTCCCAAAATCTAAATATTAGTTCAGTGCTGGGTGGGTTCTCCTGTTCCCTTGGTATCAACCATCTATGCTAATGTGGCATCTTGAGAGACATGGGAGTATCTGATTCAAATCCTTGTCCAATTTATTTAAGCAACTATACATTTAAATGCATTGATTTAAATGCATTGTAATTAATTGCATTATAATTAATTCCCCCACAGTGTAGAACCTACATGCTGTGCAGATATAGCCAGCTCCAGTCCATTGTTTTGACTGCTGACTAATATGACATGTCACTGGCTTATGTTAAGTGTGGGTACTCTTAAGGCAAGGCTGCATTTTAAACTAAACAAACAGCCTTGCTTCCTTGAATTCCAGTAGGTGATCTAGCAGCACATTTTTCACGTTGAGGTTAAGCCGGTATAGGCTCAAATTCATGGATGGGACACCATTTGGGAAGAATATAAATAATGTTAAAAATCCTTCACAGTTTCTGTGACATCAAGGCAGAGGTTTTGTGGAGGAAGGACAATATATGACAGCGACTAAAAATGTTCATTGAGATCCCTGTACATGCAGCATCACTCCGTGGGATCCATTCTTGGGCTGGTTTTTATCCTCATTCCAAACTAGCAGAAATGAGCAGCAGCCATTATTTTGTGATGCTACATATCATCTGCAGAGTGCCTTGGGTTCAGTTCCTAGCATCTCCAATACAAAGTCTTTGGTGATGGGCCTGAAGAAAACATCTCCCAGAAGCCTGGGAGAATTGCTGTCAAGTCAGTGTAGACAATGCTGGCTTAGAAATATTACTAGTCTAGCTCAGCTTCTAGAGAAACATTGTTCACATGGTAGCTAGATTGCTTCCTGACCCTGATGTGTCCCTGCTCAGCTAGTTTCTATCTCAGCTATGTCCTGTGTTATAGCTTCTTTCAGTGGCCCCTTCGAATGTACTGTGAATCATTAAGGATCAACTCTGAGCCTAGATTTACAGTTTTTAGTCTAGAAATGTTTCTTATGAAGAGGGCAGGTCTTAATGAAAAGGAGAACCAGTATATTGCAATGCTTCATTAGGTCATGTTAGGTTGTGTTTCTGGGAACCTTTGGAGACTGGTAATGTATAAATATGAGACATAAATGAAATTATTTTTACCAGTATTTCTGCATATCAAGACTGTATGTATTCCATTATAGCACAGGAAATAACATGTGAAGGAAATGAAGCCAAAGTTGGATTTTCAGCAGTTATGAATCCAGAATTCTGTGATTTGCACTACTACTTCTCATGACTAGCAGAAGAATTTATGAATATATAATTGCAAAATTCAACCTCTCTTGGTGTATAATTGGATTAATATTTTACAGATTTGTTAATAAATCTTACATGTTGTATTTTTTTCATAATTAGTAATGCTAGAACCTTAGGAGGAAAAAAAATCCTGTAGTGCCAGTTTAAAAAAAGAATAGATGAGAGTAGTCTGAACTGGTACCTACAGAGGTTTTTCATCTAGGAGTTAAAATTATAGAAGGCAATTTATATACACTTATAGATTATTAGAAAACATCAAGTGACTTCCTTAATAATAAAACATAAAAATGGATACAAGTTATTTGAACAAAATAATTTCAGTTTTTGGGGTTATTTGAATACTTCGAAAAAGTGCTCTGATAGGTATGGCAAGTAAATCTCAACAAAAGAGTCCACAAAATAGAAATGTATATCCTGGAAAGCAGTAGAATAAAAATAGTGTGGTCTGATGATGTCTTCAGTGTTTAAGAAGAGTGGTAAGTTCTTAAACCCCTATTCCTATCAAATGAATGGATTCTTAAATACCACACTTTTGTATAGTTTCCTTATGTGTAAAAAGACTTCTCCAGTGAAGTGCTCCTCAAGTTTCCAGTGCAAAATTATAAGTACAGTAATTGCTGGAAAAGAAACCGGACCTGATCTTCCTCAGTCAAATATGCAGGTGCTATACTTCTTGCTGGATCACATGACTGACCAAGGACTAGTTGGGGTGAAATAATGTACAATGCTCATAGTGGAGCAGGTATCTGGCCCAGAACAAAGTATTTGCCTACTTTTTAGTCCAAAAAGTGTTGTGTAAATTATTCTTAATATTAGTTGTAACATACAGTGAATCTGTATCTTATTGCCTTTGAGGCATGAATCAAGTGAAGATGTCCAGATCTTTCCAACTGACCTAGAGAAAAGAAATGTGCAATTCTAAGTCCCCAAGCCACAATGATTGGGTCAAGGCTGTCTGAAAGGGAATGACAGCTAGAATAGCTCTTCCAGCCCAGGGGAGACATTGCCCCTCTGCACAGGGAAGAAGGGTGGCTTGCCAGATCTTAAACATCCTGCAACAGCTTCAAACTGAGCCCTTGCTCTTCATCATTATATCAGTAATGGGGGAAAACGCATCTGGGACATAATGCATCATATACATGATATGTGGCATAGATTGAAATTAGAAGCACACAGAAGAGACACTTGCCACTTCCAGATTATCCAGTGGACCGGCTTGTTCATTATTTGTCTAATAAAAGTTGCTTCTTTAAATCACACTATGGTCTTTTATCAGGACCTTGTCTGCAGCTGTTTGTAATAATTGTGCATTAGGAAAAGTGAATTCCTGGAGCATTCACATTGATGTGTTCTTACATTGCCAGTAAAAAGTTATGCTTTGGGGGAGAAGAGCAAGAAATGATAGTCCAGAATCTCAAGGCAGTATCAGAAACAGCTGGAACATTGATTACCCCATGCATTCTTGGGAACTCTTTTCTCTAGTTATATTTAAAATGTGATCTTATTTGTAGGGGTATGTTGCTATATGGTTTAGATTTAATGATAATGACTATTAATTTTATATAGGTATTTGTATCATATGGGTCTTTCTGTTAATTAGTTTTTTGTTGTTGCTAGATCTAAAATTTAGATCATTTTAATTATTTTAAGATATTTAGTCTTTTTTCTTCACTGTGTAATCACTATTTAATATCGATTTTTTTTCTTTTGTATTTCACCATTTTAACAAATAAAATTAATTTTTAAAATGTGTAGGGGTGCATGAAACAACCAAGTTATGATGCAGATTCAAAACTTAGTATTTGAAGATGGCAGGATTTGATTTTCATTTAAGATTCAGAATTTAGAGGCAACAAGATTAGATTTGAACCTACTCAAACTGTTGATTTTTTAAAAAGGGCTATAGTGGAGAGGCATTAAAACTTTTCATCTACTTTATTTGCAAAGTGGGATGAAAATAGCAGTGGTGGTAGAATGTTTAGGGGACACTAACTCTGCAAAATTTTGTCTGGATACCTTCAGGGGTTTAATTGCAGTATATTTTTGAACTATTCCCCCTGCACTTCTTTTAAAACAGGCTAGAAGGGATAAGACTATAAAGAATTTGCCTGAATCAATTTAGAAATAAAAGCAGCAAAAACCTGTTTTGAAAATGCTATTATTAAAGATCAGTGAGTCCATCATTCTCAGACCACCTGCTTTGCTGGGAGGTTTGTTGGTATAGCTCATTGTCCAGCTATTCATGCCACTGTCAAGGAACCCAGCCACTCCTACTACTTTACTGCTTCTCAGTTTTGTCACTTTATGGAAGGAAAATTATAACAATGTTTAAAACTCTGAAAGCCACAAAGCACAAGAAAGTCCACTGAATCTTCAAATCACCATCAAATCTCTCCAAAGCTATTTGAAGACACTTCAAATCAGTTCAGAGGCTTGATTTGAAAGGGCATTCAGCTGAATCTCATTTGAAACAAGTCACCACTTCGAAATTTTGCACAGCCCTGAGCAATTTGGTTTGGCTGCATGACAAAATTCTGTTTCTTGCCTAAGCCCCAGCTAATCATCTGCTTCAACCCTTGTGATCCCAGCCCACCAGTCAACGTATCCAAGGAGAGAGATACACCAAAATTAATGTACATGCCTCTGCTTGTTTTCTACTTGCTGCCCCTCCTTTATGCATTTCAAGCTTGGCCCCTCCCTAGCTCCCCCTCTTGCTTCTCTTGCCTGCACCTGTGACCTCTAATCCTCCCTTTCCAAAATTCCATTAGTGATAGGATGTCCTCAGGGGTGCATCCTTGGTTATAAAAAGGTAAAGAGAAAATCATTTTCCAGGCCTAGAATTGATTCCATTTCTATCCCATTCTTCCTCTGAGAAGCAGAGGGCTATATATAGGGTCCCCCTTTGTTTGATCTTCTTAACAGACCTGAAGGAGGATAGGCTGAGAGATAGTGATTGTCCTGAAGTCACCCAGTAACCTTCGAAACTGAGCATGGAGTCTGAACCCAAATCTCTGTGGTCAGAGTCTTAACGCTATACCTGCCATGCTGCTTGACAGCTGAAAGCTACCCTTGAGAGATTACATGCGCTGAATGAGGGACTAAAAGGGTTCTGGGAGGAATCCATACTTTTCCCTTTTCTGTGGTCTTAAATCTCAGTGCCAACATCTTAACATTCATTTCATATTTGTCCCTCTCAGTTTTCCATTCAGTGTTGTTCAGTAGGTACTTCTACAAGCACTGAGTCTGGAAAATATTATAAAAGGCACACCATTTATTTCTTAGTGCAATACCGTGAAAAGTAAATTCAGTGGACCTCTTATTTGGCAAATATAAAGAGAAGTCAAAGTAAATAAAGAAAGCTAGGAAACACTAACATCAAGTAGTGAATTGTGTGTGCTTAAACTCCACTTCGTGGTTTACAGGATTACAATGCATTTAATAGTGAAATACAGACATCAATTTGATATACTTCTATTGTCATTCTGGGCTAATTCTGGAAATTAGATCCACTGTCAGCCCTCCTCCTTTCCTATAGAAAAGGCAGGAATAGAACCCCGGTTCTTGGCCACAACTTCACTTTTAATTGTCATGGAGATACCTGACTCTTTTTAAATTGGAATTCATTTTGTGGTCAAGGCAAGATGCTATTTTGGGGCAGTACAACCATGTTTGCCAATATTTTTCACCTAGGCTCTTTTTTTGTCCTCTAGGTGGCAGCAGCACCCCACAATGCCAGCTGCCTCCCTGCAGCCAGGTTGCCTCTCTGGGCCGCTCTCTTCCTACTGAGACAATCATGTCGAGCCAGCACAGCCATGCTCCCTTCTCCAGCATCCAGACCATGGCTGAGCATCAGCAGGTAGTTCCCTGGAGAATCCTTACTCTGACTTATTTAGAGATCCCCTATTCAGCTCCTCTTCAAAATGCATGCAGTTAAGAGAATACAAGAGTAACTCATCTGACTCCTTTCCTGCTCTCAACCTGTGGCCATTCCAACTAAAAACTACATACGTATCTGCAGTTTTGAAGCTCTGGTTTTTAGCACCTGCTATTAGAATTCAGGCCTCAATTCAATCTGTAAACCAAGGAACATGGAGGGGAATTTCAGAGGAGGTAAACTTCTTCTATAGTATCAGCCACAACCCCCCCCCCCCCCCGTGATAGCATACTGTTGGGTGACAGGTTCCATCTTCCATATTCAGAATACAGTGATCTTAACACCATAACTGCACACTCTCTTGTGAACCTTTTTTCTCCCTAAGGAAATGGCATAATAAAGAGTGGCAGTTTCATGAGAATTATACCTATATCTAACTGTTGCCTTTTCATTATTTTCCCCCCACAGATCATGCCAGACCTGGCCATTCTGCAGAGGAGGATCCCACTTACATTTCGGGACTCTGCCACAGCCCCACTGCGCAAGCTCTCTGTGGACCTCATCAAAACATACAAGCATATCAATGAGGTAAGAGGAGCATCCTTTTGAGGGCATCTTTGATTAGGGTATAAAAGCAGGAGGAGCAGTAATATCGTAAATACCACTGTGCCTCCTTTTTCCTCCATTGTATATGTTGATCATACATTTCCTTGTTCTCTGAGGAGACACCTGAGACCTTCCATCATTGTCCTGAGAGTAACTTTCATTTTTTAAGAAGCCCCCTCTCCTGTTTTTTGCTTGCTTGGGTGGTTGTTGGTTTTTAGTTACACCCTGAACTTTGATTTGATTGACAGGTCTATTATGCTAAGAAGAAACGCCGAGCCTTGCAGGTGGCACCTGAGGACACAAGTACCAAAAAAGAACGGAAAGTGCACAACGAAGGCTACGATGATGACAACTATGATTACATTGTCCGCAATGGCGAGCGCTGGCTAGAACGTTATGAGATAGACTCGCTCATTGGCAAAGGATCCTTTGGACAGGTCAGAGGATGGGGGTAGCAGAGAAAATAATTTTATAACTGCTTTTGTAACCATATGTGGAGCTGCACTCACTCCTTTTATGAACATGGGCTGGAAACCCTCCTTGCCTGCAGATATTGTCTTCCATCAGATTGAAGACAGTCTAGACCTAGCAGCAAATTATCTGCAATCTGGCCAGAAAGAAAGAGCTGGTGGCCAGTGGTAGAGCACATGGTGTGATGGAATGGAATTATGAAGGCCAGACTCAGGGAGGGAAGCATCCTCTTTCGTCCCCTGAAGGGCGAGGAAGAGATAAGAGGATGAGGCTGGCACCTCCCTGAGGAATTCACTCTGTTTTCATGGCTGCTGTGGGAACAGAGTTTCAGTCTGGGAAGATTCTTGATAGAGGTTGTAGCTGATAAACACTGCTGAACAGAATTTGCATGGTCTCCTGGAGTTCCTCGGGCTAGACCTGACACATGGTTTGAATGCTACATAAAGCCCTTTCACAGGCACTCCAAAGGAAGATGTGAAAGAATTCTGCTTGAAATCCTAGAGAATTGTCCACAGTCAGGAAACAGTACTATATTACATGGATTGGTTATCTGTCTCACTATAAGGCAATAGATTCTACCTCCTGTAGGTAGCTAGGATTTTCATTTCCATGTCATCCTAAGCTAAGTTTCCTTTTCCAATTGCCAGAGAGTATGCATACCATTTGACTGTTTCCTCTATTGAGCAATTACTTTTACTTGTTAGTTTCCCACAAAGATTAACTTGCTAACATGGTACATGGTGGACCCGTGGCTTTAGCCTTAGGGATAAGCTAGGGATGTTGCTGCTGTATTGGACTCGCTGTCACCAGCTTCATTCCTACCCAAGCTGCTTGATCTTGTTGTCATGTTGGTACTGGAATTTCAGTTTTCCTTCATTAGGAGATGGGGCTGCAGCTTGTGAATTCATGACCACCATGACACCCTTGGAGTTGTTCAAGATTGTGGTCCCAATACACATAGGTGGCTACATGTTTTTGTTTTGTTTTGGAGCAGCTGAGATGTGATCTAAGGGTAGGATCACTCTCTGCTTACTATGGAGTTGATTGGGAGGAAGGTCTTACTTGATTGGCCCATCCCAGGTGCCTAATGAATCTTATTGGTTTCCAGCGAGCAGTTCTGCTGAGTGTCTGGCTAACCTCGGGAATAAGGGTTCAGCTGCAGCGGTTGACAGAATTGCTTCTGAGTGGCCTGTCTCTAGCCATCAACCCAAGGGAGCACATTGGAACTGAGGAGCTCTGGGAGATGATATGACTTAAGAGTCACCTAGAGCAACAGTGGTGTAAAACAAAAAACAAATGTGATCGAACATAGGTAAGACCTCAAGTTTGAGCCTACATTGAGACAGTAAGAGCAGTGAAGGATACTTACTTCTCCACTGTTACTGAATCTGTGGATAGCCACCCAGCAGTAACCCTGTTAGGAAAAACCAAGTCATATTGTCTATTGGGCTTTTGCAATGAACTCATGCAGCATCTAGAGAATCAGATCACCCCAGTTCACTCAGATGCTATCTGAGCAGGGCCATCTCAGTTGATAGAGGCCTCATCTTGCAAGGTTATCTGAGTTAGGTTTGTGCCTGTGGATCCTAGAGAGTTTAATAGGATTCTCTTTGCTGCTAGCTCAGCCACCTGTGCATTGAACCCCTGTCCTTCCTGGCTAGTGAAAGCTGCCAGAGAGGTAATCAGAGGCTGGGGGCAGATGGTGATAAATGCATCCTTAAAAAGGGGGTGTTGTCTTCTGCCTGGAAAGAGGTGTTGATGCACTCCGTCTGCAAGAAGCCATCTGCAGTCATTTTAGGGAAGGTGTTGGAGAGGGTGGTTGGACTATAGCCATAGAAAGTCTTAGCTGCAACTGATTATCTGGATCCTTTCTGTTCAGGATTTGGCCTGGGTGTGGAACTGAAACCACCTTGATTGCTCTTATTAATGACCTCTGCTGGGATAGAGGAAATGCAATTCTCCTAGTCCTGTATGATCAGCTTTTAGTAAATGGTGATGGTATTCTTCTGGGCCAGCTGGGAGGGTTGGGAGTGGGAAGTATTGTTTTGTAGTGGTTTTCCCTCCTGAGCAGTTGGTTCTGGTCAGTCATAGTGGTAGGAGAAAAGTCAAGCCCTAGGGAGCTCTGTTATATGATGCCAGAGGGCTCAGTCCTCTTTCTCTTGCTGTTTAACATCTGTATAGAACTGCTGGGAAAAGCCATCAGGTGGCATAGGGTGAAATACTGTCAAAATGCTGATGCTGCTCAGTTATATATCTCCATCCTGAGTCAGATAGAAGATGCAGTGGAGGACCTGACCCAGAGCTTATTAAGATTTGGATGGACAGAAACAGGCTTAGACTGAATTGAAGCAAGACAGATTTGCTATGGATTCATAAGCTAACTGTATCCAAAAATAGACCATCTGACTCTCTTTGGGGTTGCACTCCCCCAGATGGAGCTGGCACACAATCTGGGGGTTCTGCTGGACTCACGCTTTCTGCTTGAACAGCAGATAGAGGCTAAAGCCAGGAAGGCCTTCTCACAATTATATCACCAGCTGATTCAGCATGCAGCAGCCCTAGTGATTATGGGAGTACACAGGTTCATCCATATAACACTACAGGAGTTGCCCTAGTTGCCAATCAGCTTCCAGGGGCAGTTCATGGTGCAGGTTACCACCTTTAAATGTCTTACATGGTTAAGTATCTCTGAGATCATTTTCTGAGTTGATCTGCCTACCCAGTGAGATCTAATAGAGTGGATTTGCTGAGGATCCCAAATCTGAGGAAATGCCACCTTCAGGGACCCTGTGCTCAAACCTTCCCAGTGATGGCCCCCTGTGCCTGAAACAGTCTACCCCCAGATACAGTGGTACCTCGGGTCATGAACTTAATTCGTTCCGCGACACTGGTCCCGTCCCAAATCAAATTTTCCCATAAGGTTCAATGTAATTACGGTTAATCCGTTCTGAACCATGTGTATTTTTTTTTTAAACCATAAAAATATGAAACAAAGTACAGTACAGTACAGTACGAAGAGAGAGAACGCTAATCTTGCTCGAGGCGACTTCTGGCGTGGAGGACAGGAAGTCGGGTGGGGAGGCGGTTATTGTTTGGAGGGAGAGTCCCCCTCCCTACATGAAGCCACGACCATGTGTCACGGCAGGGAAAATGGCCGCGGATCCTGTTTGTCACCCGATGCGGAGTTCGCAGATGGAAGCAAAATTTTGCGAACGGTGCTGTTCGTGACCCGAATTGGTCATGAACAGAAGCGTTCATGACCCAAGGTACCACTGTATTCAGATCATTCCTTCCCTCTGGGAAGAGCATTTGGAGATGCCTGAAGATTCTGCTTCCCAAATGATGACACATCAAGGCTTTCTTGTTCTGTTATTGATGTTCTGTTCTTGTTCTGTTATTTATGCTTTAATTTCATGCTGTTATTTGTAAGTTGCTTGGGGTCTTCAGAAATGGAGTAGCATATACCGAAGTAATACATAAATAATAAGCTGCTGAATGTAACTTAATTCTGTTGTGGTTTTTCTGCCCCTTAGGTAGTGAAGGCCTATGATCAACAAGCTCAAGAATGGGTAGCCATCAAGATTATCAAGAACAAGAAAGCATTTCTGAGTCAGGCTCAAATTGAACTGCGGTTGCTGGAGCTCATGAATCAGCACGATACTGAGATGAAATACTACATTGGTGAGAGTTTGTGGGAATGGATTCTTTAATAGGAGGGAGAGATTCTTGAATTAGTTGAGAAACATTAAAGAAGATGTAGCCAGGGCTGCTGATTGATGAGAAGTTTCCATGCATTGAAGGAGTTAATTAAAAGGCAGGATGGATGGAAAGAAGTGACAAACAGCATAGAGCTTGATTTGAAGACAGGACTTCAGTGACATGATACCTAAGAGAGAAAATTGTCAGTAGGACGGTATTTGTTTATGTACTAAACACATGAACCAGTTTCTATCAGTGGGATTCTGTCAAAACATTAACAGAGAGTTGTAGCAGGCTAACAGTGTTGTCACACCACTTTGCTCTCTTTACGTCTTCAGTGCACTTGAAGCGTCATTTCATGTTCCGGAGCCATTTGTGCCTGGTGTTTGAGTTGCTGTCCTACAACCTCTATGACCTGCTCCGTAACACCAACTTCCGTGGCGTCTCTCTCAATCTCACCCGCAAGTTTGCTCAGCAGCTGTGCACTGCGCTGCTCTTCCTGGCAACACCCGAGCTCAGCATCATCCACTGTGATCTCAAGCCTGAAAACATCCTGCTCTGCAACCCCAAACGCAGCGCCATTAAAATTGTGGACTTCGGCAGCTCCTGCCAGCTGGGCCAGCGTGTAAGTGATTCTCTAGCTCTCACGTCCCCACCTGTAACCTGTCTCCCAGTGCCTGATCCTACACCCTTCTGTTGGTCCACCTTGGCATTTCTGCCAGCTTGAAGAGCTCCCCTCATGCTCAGGTCTTCAGCTGCTTGACCTTGGCTAGATGGAAGTTCATTTGATTCAGTCACCATTTGACAGGGAACCACAGAGAGGAATCCCATCTGCCTTCACTTTCCCATCCCCTCAGTATTGAAGTTTGATAATCTCTCAACTTTGGCCTTGCAGATCTATCAGTACATCCAGAGCCGATTTTACCGCTCACCCGAAGTGCTGCTGGGCATGCCTTACGACCTGGCAATCGACATGTGGTCCTTAGGCTGTATCCTAGTGGAGATGCATACAGGAGAGCCCCTCTTTAGTGGTGCCAATGAGGTAAACTAGTCTTTACACTTCAACGACCAACTTACAGCAACTGGAATTGAAGCAGTGTGTCTGGAGGGCCACCAGTCCTAGTCAGAAAGCTTAGCGAAGCTCAGCTTGTTTTGAGTCAAAATAGTGGGTGGGTCTGAGCATCATGAGCAGATTTCTGGTTTAAGTCGATAAGCATATAGACGAACTCCAGAGATCAGTGAAGAAATAAGGAAGTCGGAGATGCAGATCAGGGAAGAAGCTCTGCAAGGTTATGGGCTGTCACCTACTGTCCCTGATCCTGTGCCTTTCCCTTGCAGGCAGATCAGATGAGCCGGATTGTAGAGGTGCTGGGACTGCCACCACCTCACATGTTGGAGCAGGCTCCCAAGGCTCGGAAGTACTTTGAGAAGTTGCCCGAGGGGGGCTGGGTCCTCCGGCGGGGTAAAGATGGCAGGAAGGTAATACTCTGCACAGCTCTTGGATCTTGTCACTTCTAACTCCCTGTTCTGCTGCTGTTCAAGAAAATTTAGACAACTGTGCTAAAGGTCTAGTTGTTATGCTATACCAGTATATTTAAATGTATCTGAAATGATACTATTTGCAAGCCTACTCTAACATAAATATGATAAACAAACAAACAAACAAACATACTCTATTAAAGGTGAACACTGAAGAAATGGGTTTTCATAGTGAAATTTTTAATTCTGCCATGTTTCCTATAGAGCACTATCTGAAGTAGGGAGAAGAAAATACATGGACAGTTACTGATTCTCTTTTCTCTGTTCTCTCTTTCTTCTCACATTCTGGTCTTTCTCTCACTCAGACTTCCTACTTACAAAAGAGGGTGTGTGAAACAACTGCAAAAATATTGAGTTGAGGAATAACCATATGCTGTTCTTTGGGTTGGCTTTTAGGGTCATATTAAGCCATTTGCTCGGAGGAGACAAGCACGTTATTTCTGATGGAACTTACATTAGAAGAAAGGATTTTGATTCTGTATAATGATGAATACTGTATATTCTTTCATCTCCCAATTAATGTTACTGCTGCTTGATGTCTTTTAGGACTACAAGGTTCCAGGGACACGGCGGCTGCATGAGGTGTTAGGGGTAGAGAGTGGGGGCCCAGGTGGACGTCGTGCAGGGGAGCAGGGCCATTCGCCTTCTGACTACCTGAAGTTCAAGGATTTAGTGCTGCGTATGCTGGACTATGAACCCCGTAGCCGCATCACTCCCTTCTACGCCCTGCAGCATAACTTTTTCAAGAAAACTGCTGATGAGGGCACCAATACGAGTGCCAGCACCTCACCAAGCCTGGGAACAGAGCATAGCCACTCCACCAGCACTACCAGTTCTGTGTCCAGTTCGGGTATGTCTCTCTCATTCACCTTCCCATACCTTCTTTCTAGCTCTCCACAGAATGCATTTTAGGCTACTGTTATGTTCCCAGGCCTTCTGTTACATTTTCAGCTCAGAGATTTAATACTAGTCCATCTGGTGAGTATTCTTTTGGCCACTGTTCTCTCTCCCAACAGGTGGTTCCAGTGGTTCTTCCAATGACAACCGTGGTTACCGCTACAGCAATCGTTACTACAGCAACATAGGCACAGTGCATGCTGACTGCGAGATGCAGAGTCCCCAGGTATGTTGGACGTCAAGCCCAAACGTTTTGGGTTGCAGGTCCTCTCTGAAACTCTGGTCCTGAGAGTAACATTACTTCCAGTTTTTGTCCTGTGTCCATTCTACAGTTATCACTCTCTTCTCTTTTTGTTGCTGTAGGCGCTCCCTCAGCAGCAGATGCGTCTCTGGGCCAGCGGTGACAACGAGGGTATTCCTCACATCTTACCTCATAAGCCCACACCTAGTCAGGCCATGCCATGTTTCCCCCCAAGCGGGCACCCTCCGTACCAGCGCCCTCCTCTCCCGCTATCTCCTCCACTCCCGGAGGCCATGGAGGTGTCTCTGGGCCCTCGCCATCTGGACTGCAACCCCACTGGGCTGGGCTCCTCCAGCTTGCACTTGGGCGCCTCAGCCTTCCGGACTAGGACTGCTGGCGGCTCACGCCCTGAGGGACTTGGCCTCAACTACCCACTTCGTGGCCGTGGGCACCGAGACACTGATGAGACTGCACTGATGGGCGTCTGTGTGCCCCAGGGCACAGCTGCCAGCTCCTGATGATGGACTGGCCCGGCAGGCTAGGAGCCGGTGCCCAGCGAGAGCACTCCTTTGTTGCACCAGAGCCTGGACGGGCCGGGACTGACTGTAGGGCAGGGAACTAGTGCCCATAGAGCACTTCTCCACATGCGAGAATCTGAGTGGGCCAGGACTTGGGGTGGGATGGGTTAGGTTGCCTGGCTATGGCCAGTCTGGAGACCAGGTCCTGTTGCTACCCGGGACCCTGCTGCCAGTGGTAAGCATTATGGGTGGGAAGGAGGGAGGGAGGGGGGGATTTTGAGAGGGGGAAGCATGTGGAGCCAGCATCCTACCACCCTTGCAAACTGGATGCTGCCTTCCCCCTTTCAGTCAGTGCTTTCTCTGACGTGCGGTCCTTCCTGGCCACAGCCCCTCTTGATTCACTCGCGACATGTGGCCTGCCAGCCATTCCCTCCCCTGGTGCGAGAGATTTCAACATTCTGTGCTTGGACGGACAGACAGACTCCTGTGCACTACATGGACTGATGGGCTTGGTGGCCTGTGTGGTCCCGTGGGAATTGCTGCTAAAACTCCCTCCCTGCTTGGAAATAAAGGGTTGCCCCAACCAGCGAATGTTTATGCTGACTCATGCGCAGCCATCTTGGACCTGCCTCTTGTTACGTGTATGCCGGGGGGATAGTGCCTAGGTCTGTGCTCTGACATCCTTGGGTGGAACCGCACGTGCCAGGCTACCTTAGGAAAGGTGGCAAAGTGGGACCTGAGCTGGACCATGGCTGTGAACTGTTAACTCTGCCTTACTTGAGCTCTTGCATCTTTGCACAGTCGTCTGATTCTGCTTTCTTGAATAGGAAGTTTGGAAGCTGTGCAGAGAATGAGGGATGTAACCCGATATCACTATTCATTGTCACTTGAGATTGGTCCTTAACCTTAGCACCCAAGCATGCACCAATATATTAACTTCATATGGGTATTCCCCCCTCCCCTCCCCTCTCCTGTTGGATAGGCAAGAAACGGATGCACCAAGGCCAAAGGTCTCTTGGAGAACATGTCTCCACTTTCCACTTGCTTCTTGTTACTCACCAGGTGCTTAGTGCTATCATACTATGCAGTCAAGAAAAGTGCTAGTGTCTGACCAGAGTTAGAGATGTTTTGTGTTAGTATTGTAGCAGATTGTACCAGCAGATTGCTCTGGAACAAGATGTTCTTCTCCTTGTTCTCTAGTGCAGGACACATGGTTCCAGGCCTTGCTAAAGTCAGACAAAAGGTGATGCCTCGATGGAAATATCACGTGGTTGAATGTGGCTTTTGTCTATGGCGCGCAGCCTTTTTTAAACTCATTCCAGTGGATCTGGGCTAAGAAACTTGTGACGTTCCCATCCCTTGGGCTTCAGCCAATATGTCCAGAGATAATGACAGTTCTAATTTAGCAATATCCAGAGAGCTACAGGTTTCACACTGTGTTACATTAGCCTTGTGCTTAGCTGTCATCACACATACACACAGGCACATTGTAGCTTGACATTTGATATTAGGATTCAGTTTCCTAAAAATCTGCAACAAAGGCTAGTTTGTAAGTGCAAGCAGGCCCTGGTGGTACTTCTGAAGTAAGGAAGCAGCTCATTAGGTTGCTGGTGGTTGGAGTGAGGACACTGCAGTTCTCTGTAGGGTCCATTGCCACCCTTTTTTTCACCGCTAGAGAAAGCTGAAATAAAACATACTTCATAATCTACACAGGTTACGGTATTTAAGTCTTCTCACTGCAAGGTTTTGTTGTGTTATTTACAACAAGGTACATACCTTGCACAGAGGTTAAAGAGGTTTGAAAGATGTATTAGTGCAGGGATAGAATGGCACAGATGTCTAATTAGGAAGATGGGCTATGGAGACATCAATAGCTGCAGGCAGTCTAACTGGAAAAAAAAGTCACAACTGTACTCAAGAACAACTTCACAGTGGATGGAAAGTTAAACTGGCACTCAGTGGCACTTGTACGAAGAACTTTCTACTGGAACCAGAACCCTCAGGCACTGCCACTCAGCAACAAGCATCACAAAAGTTGCAAGCCCTGCAGATTTTGGATGCCGATTCTGAGTTGACATTAGTTAGAATTAAACTAAACTTGGGAATGTATTGTTAGCTAGCAAGCCCTCCTTAAATGATAGATGTTTAGAAGTGAGCATCAAAGGATTCTGTGTTCTTGCTTGCCTACTTGTTGTCTCTCCCTCCCCACCACGGAGTTCACATTTTCACACCTTGTCATTCATCCGTCTATATTCTCCAGAATGAATTCACACAATTTACAAAGGAAGGAAATAGTTTTCATCTTCTGCAACTTGCCTCATATGTGAAGTAATTATCTTGGTACAAATTAATTGAACTGCAGCTAGTTACCATGGAGTAGCTATAACTGGATCGCAAATATAGTTCTTGCTGTATTGAAGAGACACTTTACAAGCTAAAACCAGTATGTAGTCCGTGCAGATGCACAAGAGAAGGAAATGATTTCACTCAGCTCTGTAGAATTTTAACTTGCCCCACCCTTTCTCTCCAAGGAAAGGTTTAAATCTTGTAATTGCAGAGTAAATTCAGTTAGATACAAATCTAAAAAGCATGGAAACGAAAGGAAATGTTGACTTTCCTGTTCCAGTGGTTCGATTGCAAATTGGTCGTGACTTCCTTACCTGGATTAGGCCCAAGTGTGTGTGTGCCTGTGCTTTAATTGAGGGACCTTAAAAGAGACAGTGGAGATTTAAGATTTAAACAAGATAAAACCAGAGTGACGGGGGCTAAAAGCTGCTGTAAATACAATCCCTAACACTACAGGGTTAATTCAGGTAAGCAGGGAAACTTGTAGTATAAAGCTTGATGTGTTTAAAAACTATTTGAATTTGTTTCTTACTCAAAATAATAGGGCTGTTTCCTCACCTGGGCTGATGTGATTAAAGGCAAGGAATTAGTAAAAACAGGAGAGGTTCATACATTGTACTAAGTCATAATATGGTTTGTTTAGATTTGGATTAAGGTAGCATGTTGGGTTAACCAGTCACACACCATCTACCTGTCTTTCACTGTAGACCCCCACTGGGTTTATGCCATGAGACCTATATTTTGCTTTGGTGAATAGATAACAAAAATGTAGCGTATTTTTGGTTCTTGAGGAGAGCTATTTTACCATCTTGTACCTCAAAGTGACAAATAGGGAAAAAAAATGGAAATTTGCAATTTGCCTAGCTTGTACAAATCATAGCCTATATATAGGGTTGCTGAGGATATTAATGTCTAATCTGCTCAAGTCCCTTCATTTTTAATTCACCATTTTGACTAATGGGTGACATCCCCGGTGTTTCAGGGTGTGTGTTTGAGATAATTACTGTTTTGATTGGGTTAGCTTGATTTTCTCTTTCCAACTTCTAGTCTTGTCTGATTATATACAGTGAAAATACAGAATTCCACATGTTGGACTCCGCTATCGTTACTCTTGATCTATTGCAGTTGCTGATGTAATGTTCTTTTCATACTGAGGATATTACATGAAAACGACCTCTTAGTTTAATCACAAGCAGGTTTTTCACAGAAAAAAATCAGAAACCACACACACACACACACAAATACTGTTCTCATCCCAATGTATATGCCAGCTCCAGGTTCTCTTCCACTTAGTAATCTTTACACATAACATGGCCTAGGATGATACAAGTTCTAAAAATGTGTGCTGCTGTTTTCTAGCTCAATCTAATATCTTAACAATAGATCCCTAAGAACAACTATCGTGCATCCTTGTAGGCTTACTATGATGCATTGCTTTCTCCATCACTTTTCCCTCCCTTTAAATAAGTTCATTTGGCTCAGCCGTGGATTCTCCTCCTTGACTTCTCCCTCCTGAGCCAGATCAGCTGAAATGCGGTAATCTCATATATTTCACACCAGGTCCCCAATGTACATTTGGGGATTGAGAAAACAGATTGTATACAATATTAAAGGAACACAGAAAAGCATCTGCGTAGATAATACTGAGCTAGATGGATTAATAGTCTTGATATAGCCCAACAGCAGTTAATTTATCTAGCTCAATATTAGCCATAGCTAGGCCAATGTAGAAGGCTGTGCCCCAGGTGATGTTCCATCACCACCGGGTTTCTTCTCCAAGTAAATGGTAAAACCTATGTGCACTGCCAGGTGGGGGGAAACTGACCTGCCAAATGGCTCTCCTTCCTCCCCATCAGTTTTTTTTTTCCAAGCAGGGATAATTCTTTCCCTGCTACCAAGTCAGTGGTGCTGTTAACCTCCATTCACTTTGAACAGGAGGGGGGGGGGAACCCTTTTCAAAATAATTCTTCCCTTCCCCTATTCTGGTGATGGTAATGCGGGATTGGGTTGTTTGGGGTTGGGAGGTTTTTTGGGGGGAGTGGATGAGAGAAAACATGGTGCTCATAACATTTTGTAGCCCCCCCCCCCCCCCCAATATTGGGGATACCTGATTTGTATGGATTAGAAGCAGCCTAACAGATTCTTGTGAAGAGTTGCTTATTCCATAAATATGTACGCGTGTCATTTCTGGCAGTTTTTCTTTCAGTTTTTTCCCCCAATATACAGGTGGTGTCTATTTAGGTCTACATTTTTATTTGAAATATCCACAACAATGCAGAGATCCTTTGATTAATCAACAGTGAAATTATAAATCAGTGTATATATGTATTGGGATTCATGCATTGGTATGAAAAGACGGCAGGGCAGGAGTTTTACCGGCATGGCTACCTCAACCCCTGAGTTCAGACTTCTTTAGATTAGAAAGTATTATCTCAGTACTGACATTTGCAGATTCCCCTTTTGTACGAGAATATTTATTTCTGCCTGCTGCTTGTAAACACCTTAGGAGCTCCATCATTTTATCCCATGAGCAGCGTTTTCTCAGGCGCTTTAAGTGTTGTGAACCATATGCTTATTTAATATGCTTAAAATATCTAAAAACAAAAATATCAGCAAGGCAGAAATTCTCCTTGTAGAATCGACAATAATTCTTCCTTAGCAAAATGTGCCGTGTTAATTTTAACATGGCATTTCCTCGATTTCCTTTTTAAGGAATCATTGGTAACCATTGGTTACTTTCCAATTTCCATCTGCAGTCACTGATACTAGATATAAGTCAGCAGCTGCAGGATGCTATCTGGATTTGATGTTTTGTTAAAGATCAGGGCATGTTAACACATCTTTCATTAGCGCTATTTGCCGCCTCTCTTGAAATGCCATCCTGAAGAGGTCTGATCAGGAATAGGTGTTTATACCGTGTTTTCCACAGTGAAGAGAGTTGAGGAATTCATTCTGTTTCTCAGCAGTCTGTCTTACTTGCAGTTTAGGAGCCCAATTGGTTCTCTGGCTATATATTTAAAGAAAATTTGTAAAACACAATAGGTATGTTCGCAGAACATTCTAACTGAAAACAAAGCAAGCCACATTTTGGCTCAGTGCAGTATTTGAAGCACAACTTATGGTTAAGTCTTTATGCTGGCAGTATTCACCAGAGATTTTCCCCCCCATTTCCCTAGCCACCAAATTGCATTTGTTACACCAGAATATTCCCCCCCACCTAATTTAGGTAATATAGTTTTCTGAAGGAAGCTTTCTTAGTTTTATTGCTTCCTTGATTTGCTTATTAATCACACTGGTATCCTTTTAAACTTTCCTATTCTGAAGTACACATATCCAAGCTTCGGTTTTGATTTCCTGACTCATTCAACTTCCTTTTAAGCTGTTCATTTTTTTAAAAAAAAGTTTCCCTTTTTGAAAATAAATATGCAAACATGTTGGAACTTGTTTAGCAGTATAGTCAACTTGCAACTGTTATGCTATACAGCTAACAGAATTCAGACTGCTTCTCCAGTCACGCTACCACACCACTCCAACTAAGACAGAAAAGGCATCCCTTTGTCCTCATTCTGTCCAACATCGTACTTAGATCTTGCATCAGGACCTGGATGCTGTGTAGTCCTCGTGCCCTGGCTGATACATCTGCTGGTCTAGATCGATCTTTGGTGTTCTGAGTAAGTACAAGTTCTGCTTGTCAAAACCGACCTGCATATTTTTTGCATAACTGAGAAATGCTAAAAATATAATCTATTCATAAAGGTCACTGCTACATCCTCATTCACTGCAATACAGTTTTTGAAAGAATCTGTAATCTGTTAGCAGAGACAGAAGAGAAAGAATTTGAAGGTGGTCATGAAATGGTAACAGATGGAAGACTGTAGTGCAAGATTATAGCCACCCACTCCCTTGGGAAGTGCAAACTGGTCTATTAACTAGTTTTCAAGGGTGACAGAACAAACTGAGTAAACTCAAATTACGAAAGCTAGAATTTTTTTTTTTTTAACTGAATATCCGCTTGCCAAGTTAGGAATTGTAGATATCCTGCATGTTTGATCAGAGCAACTGTTGGGGCAGAGATAGATTCTGTTATGGAAGGAATCACCTTGCATTGACATGTATTCAGAACTGGTCAAGCCCCTTTGAAACCTACTCATCTAAAAGGGGTAAAACTAAACCAGAGTGCTGTATGCAGCACAGGTACAGATGAATGGAAAATGAAGGTCTTTTCTGAGCACAGCTTTTGCAAAAGCAAGAAGCTGAAGCTAGTCTAATTTTTTATTATGCTTACCTAGATCCTATTGAAGGCATGCAAGCAAGCCTACAGTTCCTCTGGCACTATTTGGCACTTGCTTCGGCAGAACTACCCTATGCTAATGTGGTGACTTGCAGTCAGCTCGACAAACGGAGCCACTAGTACTGGCCCTCCTCCAGCGTCTCTTGCTTTCCAGCCAAATACAAGCCAGCTTCCCTCCTGGCAAACAGTACTGCTCATTCAGATTGGGCTCCCAATCATTTCCTCCTAGACCCAAACTCGGGGGTGGGGGGAGAGAAAAAAAAACCCTGCCACTTGGCCACAAGTTTAAAATAAATTGCACTTTAATAAGAAAGACCAACCATGGCACAGCAGCTCTGAAGGTTCAGATTGCCAGAGAGAGCCCTGTGTTTCTTCAGCGCCGCTCCTCCATCCAAGGTTCAAAAGGCATCCCGCAAAAGGCCAGAACCCACCTCTACCCCCAGGGTAAAAACACCCAATTCTGGGGGAGGGGGGCTGTGTAAAATTCTCATTCAGTCACTGCAATGCTGTTACCCACAGCACCTGGCTGGACCCTACAGTCAGAATATGATACAGCCACCCTACTCAGGGCAAGATATCCCTCTGTGGAATCTTTGGTTTCCTCCATCCAGAAGCAGGGTCAGGGTGGGGCTCCTGTCCCCATGCCAACCTGTAGGCGGTGCATCATGTGGAGTGCTGCATGCCCTTCTCAGTTCCAATGAACACAGTGATATTGGTATAGAGGGGGTGGAGTTCCTTGGAGAGCAGCTGATACTCCAGGGTGTTCATACCGTCCTGTTTCCATGTTCTCCTTGTCTTGGCCAGCAAGTTAAATCTGCAAGATAAACATTAAGAAGAATTGATGCCTTAGCTTCTCTTTCTCTCCCATCATAATCGACATCTTCTCATATTTACAAATTAAGAGAACATTTATGTATTCGCCATCGCAAATTTCTAACGTGCTTACAGTTTGCAACAAAAACTGAGAACAGACATTTGTTTTAAGTAATAAATCCACAGTCGTGTCAGTATTTTTCCCCCGAAAGAAGACTGTTCAGAGTCTGAAAAAAGATTACAGCTGAAGTTCAGGAACAGATAATATGTTGGGAGGAGTAAGGGATAAGGGAATTAGGGGCTAGGAAATGGGAGAATTAGTACAGTTAGTCCTCATTTAGCGACCACAATTGGGACTGGCAACTTGGTCATTAAGCAAAGCAGTCACTAAGCGAAACTGACTGGTTATGATCTTCCTTCAGCTTTGCTTTACAGATCTGCAAAGACTGTAAATGTGAGGATTGGTTGTAAAGTTACTTTTTCATCACCGCTGTAACTATGAATAATTGCTGAACAAGGCAGTTGCTAAACAAGGATTGCCTGTACTAGTAAAGATGCAGAATTGGAGGGGAAAAGGCACTGTGGCAAGACAAAGAGCAGACCTATAAACAGAAGGGGATATGCCATATTGCAAGGGAAGCTAGAAGATTGTTATAGGGTTGCTACTTTTAGAATCCGATAGATGATTACTACCAATTATGGCTTCTGTCACTCTAGACAAAAAAGGCAATGAGGACCAAACAGTTTTAGCTTTACGTTTGCTAGTCCACATTATTTTGCACAACAAAAGCATTTTGGCAGGATCTGCCATGCAAGAAATATATAACAGCCAAGGGATTATCAGAGACTGAAAAGCGTCTGTCTGTCTGACTATGCTATACTTCCTGCCCTTCAATTTTTCTGCAGATTTCTTCTTAGTTTCAGTTTATCCTTAGGTGATACTTCAATCCTTGACAAGCTGACAACTTTCCATCAGAGAATACGGACTTAAAATAAATGAGCGACTGAACATCCAGAGCTACCTGACCAGCTCACTTAACTATTGCATCTACACAACAAAACTGTTCTCTGCAAGTCATTCATCAGCAGTGGTACCTATAGTGTGCTTATATCCAGGCCCAGAGGATTCTGCAAATGTCAAGGTGGCCACCATGAACAGAAGAGAAGGAATAGTATTCAACAGGTGAACTGCACTTGATCAGTTAGTCTTACATGGGAGCAGCTTCTGTCTACAAATTCTTCTTAAATATTTCTTTCGACTTACCTCTTGGGATTCTGTTCGTTGCCCTTGTCATGTCCATGTTTGATCATGCGATAACGGCCATACTGAATAGACGGGCGAGAGATAACCATTCCACTCAGTGCTACCCTGCAGGAGAGGGGATGGCCGATCAACATTAGCAGAAGCAAGCAAGTGATCGCAACAGGCATGGCTGCCTCTGGAGTCAAAGATATACCCGGGGAATGCTCCACTACCTCACTCCAGATAGAAACTGGCTCTTTAATCTCCTGCACAGGAAAACTGGGAGAAAACAGGCAAAACTTTTCCTGCCTTAATCACCTATACAAAGGTGTCTCACATGAAAGGAGGATACTTGCTCGAATACGTCTATTATAACTTTTACTGACTTCCTAATATAGACTGTTTACCGGCAGTCTTGGGGATTCTCATTCCTTGGATTATTTGCTTCCGGCCCAGATTGCAACGGACCTGTCTGTTTCCACATCTCCCGATAAAATCCTTACCTGACTGCAATGTCGTCATCTTCACCACCCCAGCCCCAGTAGTTATTAGGAAATCCATTAATCTTCATGTACTGCTCAGGACTAAGTGCTGAAACTCCTCCAAAATATGTCTTGTAGGGAAGCCTGCCAGAAGAATGGTTAAAGAGAACATTTACTTACAAGAAGCGGCATCCGTGCATCAAGGTAGTTTTGAGAATCTTGTAAAATCTTAACTGGCACAGAGACTCATGTGCCGACATGTCTACCCCAAATCACAACTGTTAGAGAGGAAGTTCACTGAGAATTGGTTCCAACCAGACTGATAATGGGAAAGGCCCTGCCTATGTACCGTTAGGACTCCCAAGGGCAGCCTTGTAATACTCTGCCAATGGGCCAAGCCTAGGCAGCACCTCTCTTGCCTTGAGACTGATCACAGAATGGATGCTCATATCCCAGGATGTCTAAAAGTCCTCCCTCCACTGGCTTGATGGAGAGCATCTGCCATTCCTCTCTGATGGTCAGACAAGCCAACGTATTCAGTAAGATTTCCCATCTAACCAGGCATCGTTTTCTATTGCTTTTCCTCTAGAGTTCCAGGCTATATAGATGGTTCCTATGCCACCACTTTAACAATCTTGGAAGCTGTGGCTGGTTCAAAATATGGCAGCACAGGCAGTTATAGGCACCCCTCAGTGTCCACACATTATACCTCTGCTCTGCGAGTTGCATGGGTTGCCAGTATGCTTCTGGGTGCAATTGAAGGTGGTGGTGGTTACCTATAAAGCCTTTCAATGCATTGGACAAGGTTATTTGTGAGACCGCCTCCTCCCAATTAGATTTGGCAGAAGAGCCACTTTACAGGTCCTGTCAGTTAAGGAATATCACCTGGTGGGACCCAGGAAGAGAACCTTTTCTGTTGTGCCTGCCCTGTGGAACATCATCCTCCTGGAGATCAGCTTGACCCTGACCCTACTGGCCTTTTGCAAGGCCCTGAGGACATGGCTGTGTTCCTGGGTATGGGGCTGGATTGTCAGAGCCCATTTTCACGGTTGGTTATATTTTTAACTGCTGTTAGCTGCCCATGGCGAGATGGGCAGCCACATAAATGGAAAGAAATAAATTCTATGGAACGGGCTAAGCTGGGAAACTATGACTGGCAGCCAGTAAATTTCATGGTTGAGCAAGGATTTAAACCCAGGACTCCCTGGTCTTAGTCACTCAAATCATACCCTATTTCTAGATAAAAATTGAAAGAAAGACCTCTTTATAAATATGATTTTGTTTCAGAAAAGACAATATTATAATAAGGAAGGGGAAGCAGCTGCATGTTTAGGAAAGAAGTATCACAACTCTCAAGCTTACTTGTAGCCAAACTTGTCCATGGCAACAGCCACATGTTTAGGAAAATGATCACAGGTATAAACATTTCGATCATCCTCTGGAATGAGATCCACATCATGGAAGAATATGCAGTCCCAATCTTCATCTTTCATAGCTTCCTTGAAGCCCACATTCAAGAGCTTGGCCCGGTTAAAAGTGTAATTTTCAGCCTGGGGAAGATATGCAGCCTTTACAACAAAATAATTTACATGGACAAGCAAGTGATATTAATGTGGTTTCCCTAGAGTGGTTTAATCTCGCATCCAGTCCAACAGCCATTAGGTATTGCATTAGATCAGTCACATGGGCATCTACCACTTTTCCACAAGAACCAGGCCATTTTAGACCAATTTCACGTCTATTCCACTTAAAAGGCTCTTTTCACCTTGACTCAATTGTCTGCAGTCAAGATTCCACAGCTCATCTCTCCATTCTTCACAGTAACTACTAGGTACTGGTCACACCCTTATTTTCAGTTCCTAGTCCCAGTTCTCTGTTTAGATTTTGGAAGTGTTATCTTAACCCTGACTCCTCTTTTCCCTTGGAATCCTTGCTTTATTCCTGTTTCTTTAACAACCAAGTCTGCACAGCAGAAAAGCATGACTCACTCTGGGGTTTAGAGGAGTAACTCCCGCAGTCTTCTGCTATGGCAAAGTGCTACTATTGCCCCTCACTGTTGCCTAATTTTACAAGCAGCTTTGTGTGAACGCTGGTTTCCAGCTGTCAAGCCTTTTGTGGCTGAAAACTCAAGGAACAATAATCTGGATTTCTGGAACAATCTTTATTACTAGTAGGGTAATGTAACAGGATCTTGAAAGCCTGCCAAAGCAATTTTCCAGATCAACTTATACCTAGCACAGTGTTTCTCAGCTTTGGCAAACTGAAGGTGTGTGGACTTCAACTCCCAGAATTCTGGGAGTTGAAGTCCACACATCTTCAAGTTGCCACAGTTGAGAAACACTGACCTAGCATAATTAAGGCTGAGTTACTAAATCTCCTTCTCACACTT
Organism: Liasis olivaceus; assembly: GCA_030867105.1. Taxonomy (NCBI): domain Eukaryota; kingdom Metazoa; phylum Chordata; class Lepidosauria; order Squamata; family Pythonidae; genus Liasis; species Liasis olivaceus. The sequence goes on along the minus strand of CM061360.1, from coordinate 16,657,257 downwards.
CCTCTCTTCCCTGCACTAAGGAATCTTTTCTGTAAAGGTCCTCCTCCCTATTCCCAGGGTCTGGTAGACATTCCAGCACAACGGCCTCCTCTCCCATCACTTGAGGCACCGAATCCTGGGGCTGATGCTACAGGTGTAGACCATGCCTCAAGTTGGAAACTCAGACTGCCAGTTTTCCACAACTGGAAAAACGATGACCACTCTGCCCTGCTGCATCTGTGCTCCCCACCTCCCTGCTTTCATCCCGAACCCTTGTTTCCTTTCAAGGACTGTGCTGACAAATGCAGGAGAGTTTGTTCCCAGCTTCACTGCTGTCACAATGGCATACCTGATGGATGATGTAGATGCCATAACTGAGCTGCTGTCGTTGCAGGAAAGGATGCAAATAATAGAGTAGGTACTTGAGGTGTTGCTCCCGATTACGGTGGGGAATGATGACAGCTGTTTTGTGAATGGCATCACAGTCAGGGGGACGGTAACGCCCCCCTTTGGTCACATAGGGATTCTTCCGCAAGACGTCTTCAAGATACAATCCAAGGGGAAGGGTCACTCGAATGGGCCCTCCTGTACATAAGTAGAGATATATTAGTCCATTTCTTTCCTACTGCCCCATGTATTAGGGAATTAGAGCAGTGTTTTTCAAACTTGGAAACTTTAAGATGTGTGGACTTCAACTCCCAGAATTCCCCAGCCATCAAACCGAGGGAAAAAATAGGTCAGCCTACAGCAGTTTGAGGCCTATTCTCCTCCTTTTGCAACAGCAGACTCAGTGGGCTTCCCAGCTTCGGAATATAAGCAAGTCCCTGCTTTGAAAGTCTCTGGGCTCTTCCTTTCTTCTAAGTAAGGCTTTCCAATACGAGGAACCTAAAAAATGAGCTGGGTCCCAGCCAGACAGCATAGAAGGGTGGGTAAGTCTGTTTAGGCAGGCCTTGATAAGGGTTATTCCAGCAGGCACTTCCTCTGCAGGCTTCTCATGGTCCTTTGATACCTGCATCTCCCTCCACCTTCTTATCCAACTCCCACACCTGCCTTTAAGCTTAGCCAGCCCTGAGTCTGCAGGCACTTATAGTCAGGAGCTGTGGCTTACTTACGAGGAGGTTGGTGTTTTCCCTTCACCACACACTGAAATCTTGAAGCAAAACTCAAATTCTAGCTCCAACAGAATTAGAACTGCTGGCAGAAGAGCTCTGGTTCACTTACCAAGAAAAGGAGAGACTTCAGGGCAATAGGGAAGATCTTCAGGGGGCAGAGGGGGCCGGGCAATCAGGCTGAGGTTGGCGTAGACGTCCCCTGGCAGTGATGCATTGGGGAGGCTGGCCAGCATAGTCAATGTGCCCCCTTTGCAAAAAATGCCTAGGAAATAAGCAACACGTTTCCGGTAGCCCTCGCGGTACAGCAGGGCCATCACCACCAGCTGCACTCCCAGGAAGAGCAGCAGGTAGCGGCCACGCAACTGTAGCATAGCGGCGCAGAGCCAGGATCATCTATCCATGGTGTCCCTGGGCTGAAGTGTAGTGGCAGCAACAAGGGAGCTGGAAGAAAACCGACCTGTTGAGAGTTGGAAAGAGTGAATTAGAGAGCTCAGTTTTCAGAATTGCCCATTAAAAATGCACCCACATTTAAAGAAACTGAACATTGCTCCCTACTTAAATACTCTGATTTTTGTTTAATTTTTTAAAATAATAATAATAATTAAGCATCCATTGTAAGAGGCATCTTCTCCTAAAGGAATGAAATACCTCAGAAGATATGATCGCAGCACATGCTCGCGTCACCCAAGAACAGATTCCCTCCTCCCACTTGCAAATTATTTTTTCTTAGGAGAAAGCTTATGGAGATTTGATCATTTCATCGCCTTTTTTAATTGGCCCTAGTTATATATCAGATAACTGCTCCAGTTTGGACTTTAACAGTAAAGTGTCATTTATTATGTGGTTCATATCCTTGAGGCTCAGACTGCAACAGTCCATTCTTAGAACAGCAGTAATGTGTTACTGATGAGATGAAATCTCCTTACAGCAAACTCAAGGGTAGAAGCATGCACATGGCTTAAGTGGCTAATGTCTTCCTGCCTCGTCAAATGCAAAATGCCCACAGGAAGAGAGAGGAGTGTGGGAATGGATATACAGCCACATTACTGCAAACGTGTCTACCGAAGAGGGGAAAGGATGCTAACTGGCAGAGGAACAGAAAACAAAGAAAAACTCTGGTTCTTTTGGGTCACATTTCCTAGCACCTCACTTTATACACTCTATACTTTTTTGCTTCTGGATTTCCACAGGTTGCAGTTTGGGTTCTTTAGGACTAATCTTTCCATACCAAACTCCTAACTTCAATCCTTGCTTACTCAGTTACAGGATCTCAGGGACAGGACAGGACAACGCTTCTGCTCAAGGAACTGGATTGCAACACCAAAGGACAGCAAATTCCTTGGCTGCGTCAGTGCTGTTTTCCTGTTCAGCCCTTAGAGCCACTAGTAGGATTGCCAGTTTGCAACAACTAAGGAGGAACAAGGAAATGACAGAAGTAGTTTCTGAGTAAGATACTAGAGGCTTATGTAGAGGGCAAGAGGAGAAAGTATATCTTAAGGACTTGTTCTCCCTTGGAGAACATTACCTGTAGCAAGAGGGTTGCTCTAGAAAACTTGGCTGCATTTAGGAATAGAAGAAAAAAGAGGGGCATTCCCCTGTGAATAAGGGTAGATGGTTAAGTTATGAGATTTGATGTCACCTGTCACGACCTCTCACACAACTCCTGACTTTAAACCTCTATTAAAAAGGCAGATGTGTTCTAAACTTAGCGGGGGCCATACTAGGAAACTTTTTAATTAGAGATTCTTTTTCACCTTCAAAAATGGCTATGCTATCCCAAGCTAGACTTTTATGGAATGTTTCACTTTTGTCTTCTTTAAATAGTGCCTTTTCAAAAAAAAAAAAAAAAAATCTGGCATTCTAGTATTAATATGCAAATACATGATTTCTTCATAACTGGCCAAAAAAAATAAATAAATAAAAGCATAAAACTGGCTCACAGCTGGTATGCAAACACAGAAAACTGTTTGCTTCTAATTAAGAATATATACATATTGTACATAACAGCTTCTCAGATTATTTCCTATTAGGAAACAATAGCTTTTCATTCTTTAGCTACTTATTGACTATCTAAACTTTAAGCTACCTGCATCATTTGTGTCAAGTCATTTGGTACATTATTGCAAAATAAATTCTACCTTCACAGACATCCTTATGTGACTACTCACTACCTGAAGTGGTGTAGTTAACTGGAGTAATTTCTGAAGTCTAAACTGGGGCAAGTACGTTGGGAGTCACTTGGCTGAAAGAGATCACTATAGTTCCTGAAGAGAGATGGATCTCTCTGCTACATATAATCTTGATTCATGCCCTACAAAAAGAAGGAGGGGAGGTCGCAGCAGGGTATTGAAATGCAAAACGTTGAGAACCCAGCATTTTTGCATCGTCTGTTCAACTCTGCCAAGTGCCATGATATATCCTTCTGTCTGCAGCAGAATGAAATCCCTCGTTCAGACATCCAGAAACAGAGAGAGAGGAAAAGAACAGGATGCAAGTAAGGTACTACTGATCAGCAAAACCAGTGAGGAACTGATAAAATCAAATAATGCTACCTTGCTGTCTCTAACACAAGTCTGGACTGCTAATGAAGAAAAGATAAAGGCTCCCTTGAGTCAACTAAAACTGATCAAGGATCAACGAAGATGATCTCAGCACTATTACTGAAAGAGAACACACCTAAGAGAAGCCCTGAGATTCAGAAAGAGACACAGGAGAAGCCCCCCAGTTTGGAAAAAAGCATCTTCTTCACCCTTTGTACAGTTCAAACCAAACAGAAGGCAACGGATTTTGATCCTTTGGCTTATGAAGGCAATGAACTGTGTTTCTTCTTTCCCATGCAGGAGTAGAATTCAATACTTGTGGCATTTAATTCCTCTATTACTCCAAGCTCTCTGCAAAGGCAGTTCCCCATCCCATAATATCACACCCAAAGCCAACTACTGTACTATCAGGAATTTACTGCAAGTCCACGTTGGACTCTGGTATGGAATTTACAGTGGCATTACAAAATTACTGAGGAAACATATTGATCTTTCTCTACAAAGCAGAACTGAGCAATTCACATAATGGGGCAAGATGTGGACGCTCATTAATTGGTACAATATTAATAACGTCACAGTAGGGCTGCTGCCCAAGTTAGAACAAAGGCTGAAGAAAGTACTTCATGCACCCTAAGTTCACTCCTGCCTTCCTGATCTGCATTTCTCCTGTCTTCCCAACATTTCTCTCCTGCCCTCTTATCATGTGGCCACCAGTAGAATCATCACAATATCTAAAAGCTCCTTGAAAATCCTAAAAGCCACTCACTCACCCCCTTTCTGTTGCTCACCTTCTTCTTCCTTTACCTTTCCCTCTCTGTATTGTGCCCAGCTCCTTCTTGGGATCTCCACAGGCACATCAATCCAACAACCACCCAAATAGTTTCCAGAACATTGGCTGCCCCTGTTAAAGAGACCTTATTCCTTGAACTCACATTCTGAGTCTCCAAGTAGAAGTACTATTGGGAAAAGATTTGGAAGACTGGAAGTCTTCAGGTGCAAATTTCCCCTCTAGGGGAAAGATAGTGATTGCCCAAACCTGACAGCCTTCTTTAATCAGTGAGTAAGAAAGAATTAACTCAAAATAGTAAAACCAAAACAACTTGACAAACAGTCCCTCCCAGCTCTTGCTGGGGCGAAGTCTGATCCACCCCCTTCTACTACCAGAGAAACAAGTTCTGAAGGACCCATCTTCCAGAGGCAAGGAGTATCTTTCTTGTAATTTCCTTAATGATCATGTTTCACTGATATTATGCAGCACAATTTGATTCTTATTCTGTTTGGGATTTGGCTAATCCCCATAGGAATGTCTTAAGATGTTAGTCTTTCACTAAGAACGGCCTTTATTTCTGCTTGGCAAGACTTCCTAAAGCACCGAGGGGGGAGGAGGCAGGGAGATCAACTAAGTGTGATTTGTTGTAGCTGGGAATCCCTAATCTGCAGTAGCATATACAATTCATGGTTTGTATGTGAATCACCTCTCCAGAAGCTTTGTAGTGTGACAACCATATTATTCTATGGTAGCCAAAAATCAGAAGTCTTGTAGCACCTTTTCAGACTACTATAATAGATTTTATTAAAAGGTGTAAGCTTTCGTGAACTATAGCTCCATGGTTATTCCCTGAAGCTGATGAAGTAAGCTGTAGTTCACAAACATCTATGCCTTGTAATAAAGGTGCTGCCAGGCTCTTTCTGATTTCTGTATAAGCTTATGTATTTCAATAGCTGATTTACTCTTCACCAATTGGATGCTAGTTTGAGCTGGCTGGTCATGCGATTCTGGTTTTATAAAAATAATAATAAAAAAACTGATCTTGCAAACCTGAAGGCTGCCCTCCCATTCTTAAAGGAGATGTTCTCTGTAGTCCTGTCCCCACAAGTAGAAACCTTTCCCAGTCTTGTATCATGATACATTACTCCCCCTGAACTTTTGAAGATGGTAAAAAGAAAAATCTCCTTCAAGTCAAGTTTCATTTCTGGTTATCTCAGGGACACATTAATGTACTTGTCTTGGCTCCAATAAAAAAAATGGTTTGCCCCTATCTTTTTCCAGGATGTTTCTTTAATTGCTCCAAGATGTTTCTTTGATTTTCTTGTGGTCTCTCATCCAAAGGCTACCTAAGTCTGTGACAGGTTCTTTTTAAACTGTACCCGATCTGACTGACTCAGACTCCAAAGATCCACCAAAAGCACTGGACCCCAGACCCTCGGATTTTTATATCTCCCTATAAGGGTTGGGGAGATGTTTTCTTTTGAAACAAACTATGCAAGATACAAAAGTAAAATATACAAACATATATGTGCAAGTTCTTTCTATGGCTATTATCTTATCCTACACTTTATTTCTGTTACAGGTAATCCTCAACTTATGACCACAATTGGGACCAGAACTTCCATCACTAAGCAGTGTTGTCATTAAGTGAGTCACACCCAATTTTACAACCTTTTTGTCATGGTCATTAAGCAAATCTAGCTTCCACTGTTGACTTTGTCAGAAGCCCCCTGGGAAGGTTGTGAACAACAATCACATGACCCCAGGTCACTGCAACTGTCATAAATACATGCTGGTTGCCAAGCACCCAAATTTTGATCATGTAACTGCAGGGATGCTGCTATGGTCGTAAGCGCAAAGACCAGTCATAACTCATTTTTTCAGCACCACTGTAACTTCAAATTGTCATTAAATGAATGGTCTTAAGTCAAGGACTACCTTTACTAATAATACTATATAATGTTCTCTACATGATATATATATTCTACTACTATCACTATACTACACTCTATACTATTGCTTCTACTTCTATGCTATATTATGCTATTACTAATACACTATTGCTATTATACTACTACTATTACTAGTATACAACAGGGTTTTACTCTTACAGACCCTGGTCTGCCTTTAAATCCTCTCTCTCTCCCTGGGATTTGCACCTTCCCAATGTTATGCTTGACTTGGCTTTGCTGTGCCTCTTCTTTTTCCTCCTTCCTTCAGTCTCTGTGAAGAAAAACCACCTTCTTTTATTTGGCCACTTCTTCTGTTTGTTGCTGCTGCAGAGCTTCCAAAACATACAATCTCCTCCATTCCCCTCCCATTTCTTCTCACACCTGGGCCAAGGCTGCAGCTTTTATAAGCAACTTTGCTGAACTGACACTGGGGAGAAAGTTCAAATGGGAGGGAGGCAGCACAGGGGCCTGCAATTGTTGCTCGATGACCTGCTCTTTCACAAGGTCCAAGTCAAGGTTGACTAGGTGCTGCTCTGGGTTTGGAGATTGAACAAACTAGGGTGTATGTAAAACATTTTCAACTAAAACAGCTACTCTAACCATTCTGGAAATGTTTCAAACACCAAACATGTACTTAGAGCTTTGAACACTTCCAGAATCATCACAATCCACTTCAACCTCAAGGCAGCCAATTCACAGGGGAGCAGGTGTGCTGTCCTTAAATAAAGCACTAAACAGCCCCTGCTTTGCAAAATGACTTTGGTACAGATAGCATTACAATCTTTCTTTCTCACTGAGTTTACAACTCATGCAGTGGTAAAGCATCTGCATAATGTAGTATTTTGACTCATGTGATCCTACATTAACCTGAGATTCTGCACTTAGCTGAGCAAACACTATGATTCGTGTTTCCACCTCATAGTGTTGGTCTCCCCCACCCTCTTCAGTAAATGAGACATGATCTTAAACCCAACTAGTTTGCAAAATTTTGCAACGTATACTTGGGTGTTACAGCGAGCTCTTCTGCGGGCTGTATACATGTGATGGGAAACATACAGGTGTGACAGTAATATTTATTCTACAGCATTTACTGCCTTCCCAGTTTTAGATGGAAAAGGCAACAGTTCCCTAACTAATCTCCCTGTGAGAGGAACCTTTACTAAAAAGAAAATGAGTGTCTCTTAACTTTCACTTTAGTATAATAGGCTGCCTTTGTAGGTAAGAAAAAAATCTTGTGTTTAGCACGCAATAGTTTAATAGCACTTTAGTGCAAGTTTTACAATGATTCTGGTTATTGTTCCACTCTGCTATCTTTAAAAGCTCCACCAAGGAGTCACCACATCCATCCAGCAGGAGAGAATGAAACCATCCAATCTACCAACAATCGAGAAAGGGAAAGACAGTAAGCATTATACTGACACGGTTTAAGTCCTTATCTAAACATATGGGCAAGAACAAAATACAACAGTTGTGGCAAGAAAATGGATTTGTAAGTGAGCGTAAAGAGTGTTTCTGTTTAATCAACCTGTTCCACCTCTATTTAAAATAATGGAGAGGAATAAAAAGCACATAATTACCTCTTTCTGAAAGTAGGTACCTCAAGATCTGCACAATTTGTACAGATAACAACTAGACCTGAGAATCTCTTCATCCATTGTAGGTGAAGCGTTCACCTACAATGAAGAAAGCAGGTTCTACAAATAAACAGTGATGCAGCTACTTTTAGGAGATGGGAAAATTGTCACTTACTAAAAATTATGGCAAAATACAGAAGACTCACCTGAGCCTCACAGGTTTTCACTGAGCTAGATCCTGCACAGCTATTCCTATAAAGCCCAATCAAGTAACTGCTATTTATCCGGTAAAACATTTCCTTCAATCCATGCAGAAATATCTATATATTTACTTCTTAAACTTAAGCAGCTTCCATGTTTTGTAAAGGAGGTAGAAGTATCATCAGCAATACAAAGGAGGAAACCTCAGAATGCCCTGAACCATCTGAATTGTCTGAGTGCTCAAAATATGAAAAAATAATCTACGCGTATGGTTTCCTTTGACAGGATGTGTTCCAATGCCAACATTCACATTCCTCCTAGGTCACTGACTCTTAACATTCAGAAGACAAAATAGCTGTAAACACAGACCCTGATTGTACACTAAGTAGTCCCCATTTTACAGCTGAGACCGACTCCCAAGGAAACACTCTACATCAGTGTTTCTCAACCTTGGCAGCTTTCAAATGTGTGGACTTCAACTCCCAGAATTCCCCAGCCAGCCAGAATTCTGGGAGTTGAAGTCCACATACCTGAAAGCTGCCAAGGTTGAGAAACACCGCTCTACATTGACAAGACTGAGCTTTCTTTTCTAACAACTAGTGTGCATCACAAACTGCCTTATTGACCATCAATGAAAATAAGGCATGAAATCAGCATGGAATTCCTTAGCCGACCTTACCGGTGATACCCCGGTATGGCTGAATGCATCAGGGTCCAATTCTTAACTTACAGCTCTGCATTCGTGCTGAAAGACATGCACCTTCCATGCCACAGGAACAAGCTTCCTGGGATTTTTAAGAAGGATAGTTGAAGAGTCGATATTTGGCAGAGACGCAGCCATGAATCAACATTTCAATCCACATCTGAAGAAGCACATGGCTCTTTAATCTGGGGGTAGCATTTTTTCCAAGTCTTCCACCAGTTCATTTAGAAATATGAAGTGCTTCTTATTAAGGATAAAGCAGTACTATACCAAAAAAACCAAAAAAATCTGAAATTGTTGCTCTCCAGAGGAAAGAGGGCTTACCCAGCTTGTTAACTCTTCAGTTATAAGGGTGCCCATCTGAGAAATCTTAAAAAAATACTTATCTGTGCCAACATAAATGAAAAAAATACCTATCTGACATAAAGGCAGTTTTGTTTATTCAGCAGAACTATGGTAAATCCTTATTTCCTGAAGCCCAGATTGTCTGATTCCAATTTCAATAGAGTTTCTGCAATGAATCAGAGATAGTAAAAGGATGTGAGAACTTAGAACCAGTGCATGCGGCCAGGCCAACAAGCCCTAAGCCAGACCAGCAAAACTTGGCATTTACTCAGAGTAATAATATACAGTCAATTCAAGCCAATAGCATTCAGCCAATTTAAACAGGAAGTGGAAAGCTGCTGGTGCAAAGCAGAACCAGGAAACTGGAGGGGGTGGCTGGCTGGCTGGCTGGCTGGGGGGAGTAGGTCCAGATTGTATAGTGCATTCAGAACAAGGATGGGACTTAGTCAATACCAGCTGTCACTTCTTCAACAGATAACAGTCCTCTGAACTACTTCATGTCATTTGCCAATCATTCCCAATTTCTTCCTCAAGATGAGCCCACCATTCACTATGCAGCAATAACATGGATGGAATAAAGGAGAATAATCCGCCTCAAACAAAAGAACCCCTCTCAAGAACCAAACCATTACCTGGACGCTTTTTCCGTACCTCCTAGTATTCCATCAGATTAATTCTTCACTGCCTATTTTACTTATTATTCCCTGCGGAAAAGCACAGAAGCCACACCAGAGTTAAGCAATGGTAGATTAACTTGGATCCCCAGAGCAGACTTTGTATTCTGTTGCTTAGACAACGATAGGCTACCAAGATTCCATCCTTGGATCTACTGTTTCTTAAAGGGCAATCTGATCTAGAAGAAGGATTTTTTAAAGACACCAGCCCCAGCTTGCAAACAGCACCCGATCCATTTTGACAACTTAAATTCAAGGGTATGTATAATATACTTTTTTTTTTTGGCCATAGACCTTGATCTAATGCATTCAGAAGATAATCCAGTGCGTTCATCTGAATCCATGAATTCTTCAAAGAACTTTTTCAGCAATTTACAGAGGCAGCACTTTCTCATAGATGTGCAACCAGGGCATGCAACTCTGAAAGCCTTTAGGACTGTTCCCAGTCTTTAAAAGTTGCTGAATGGTAATGTCTGTTTGCTTGGTTTTTGTAATTAAAAGTTTTAGAGAAGATTCATAAACTATACAGATAAAAAACAAGTAAAGAGAATTTTAAAAGGTAAAGCACAAGTAAATACAGAAGGGATCTAAAAACATCCGAGTTGTTATAATTTTCCATACATCATTAATTATGAATAATTGAATATGTTACTTTAAGGAACCAAACATCAAAGCTCTAAGCTAGGATAAATATCAAGAACCATGGTCAACACAGTATGAATCACCAAATCATTTGCTGATTCACACTGAACTGTAATTTTTAATATAACAGGAGAAAGTATAAAAAAATGGCTACAGAGTAAATAAGAGATTCACTGTATTTAATTTTAATTAAAATAAATTAAATCTAGGCTTTTCCTAGCTTCATCTACTCCTTTTTGGAATGCACTCGCGTAGCACTCAAAGGCACGTACCACTGGAAACTGTGCCTAAATTATAGAAGAAGCCACTCCAAAGCCCTTCAGAGTTATCCAGAGGCCCTTTTAAAGTCATCCAATCTTTACAATCTCTGTGGTTGCTAGGAGTCAAAAATGACTTGATAGCACATAATCAATCAATCTTTAAAAACAAGGGTGACAAAACCCTCAGGAGTAGATCATGCCTCACGATTATTTCTGATCAGGCTAACTGAGATAACCCAGGACAACATTGCTCATGTGCCATTCATTCAAAATGGGAAGATGCCATTGTACACATGGGCGATGAATGCCATCATGGGAACTATTAAGGAAAAGGGACAGGCAAGTGAAGAATGGCCCTGTGTCCAAGGTGAGATTTCTATTAGTTTCTTAAGCACTCTTTTAGGAGCAACATAGTCTTGGCGTTCTCCTCCCATTTGTATTTCTGTTAGTCGCTGATCTGACCATAACAACTGAATCCTACCACTTCAAATACCACATGAAGAATGCCTTCAAGCACACCCTCCTCTTAAAACATGAGATCATTGTGTCAATATCAGGCTCACTTAATTTATTCATGATTCATTTAACCTTTCATTCTCCCAAGCCAGTGCTTCTCATCTTTGGCAGCTTGAAGATGTGTGGACTTCAGCTCCCAGAATTCCCAGCCACCAAGGTTGAGAAACACTGTCCTGAGCCCTTTAGATGAGACCATCCGATCTAGCCTCCATTTTAATGCAGGAACTGAATGCAATGGCATTCCAGCATTACACACACACACACACCCCTGCCAAATTTCCAGAGATAACCTCCTGTCAGCCAATTGTGTTTTTTTCCTTAAAATTTAGCTAAAAACTGCTTTCCTTCAATTTCTACCTCCTGAGCTCTAGTGCTAAGGAACAAAGCACAACAGTAATTAGACATAAATGTGTTTGTGTACCTGGGGAAAGAACTGCTGCAACCTGCACAGAACCAAAAAAGCCATAAATCTGAATTAGCTATTAAAGGGTTTATGTATGTACATGCATATACCCACAAATACAAAGCGACTTAACAATCTAACCTTAGTTTGGTCTATCCCAATTCAGAGATAGAAAGCCATGCAGAAAATGACTCACCAACCTGGTCCAGGGGTTGGAATATATTTTGTCTGGGAAACACTAAAACATGTATTACTTTTCTTTTGAAAAAAAAGGAATAAGATAGTGGCTTGTGAAAACACTATATTCATAATTGAAAAAGGCTAGAGAGAACTTCCTGCTATTATATTAACCATTCAGAATCACCCAATGAAAGTGGCTGGCTTGTAGATGCAAAACAGACCAAAAACTGTATTCCTTCATGCAATACAAAAGCTATCCGAGGCAATTTACCACCATCAGGAGTGGTGATGGCCCCAGGCTTAGCTAACTTTAAAAGGTAATCAGACAAATGAACAGAAGAAAGACTGAAACTAATGGAGCAGAACTCCTCTGCTGCCATGGCCACTACTGCAAAACAGAAAGCCTATGTTCAGAGGTTTTTTTTTTTTTTATTAATTACTGAATTTACTCCCCGCCTTTCTGTTCCGAGTAATCCTCAAGGCAGTTTACGGCCATTAAAAAACGCAGAGTATAAAACAATACCAATAAAACCAGTCATTAAAATATAACTGTTGGGAAGCAACAACTGAGGAAAACAACATGTGCGTCTTGCTTCTGGAATCTGGTCTAACATGAGGCACGATCTGGTAAATCTAAGCTGATTGCAAAAGATAGGGAGGGTCAGACCTGGCTGGCATTTGGCATTTGGATGGGAGATGGAACGCCATCCCAGGACTGCATCTTAGTTTAGGAAGTGAAAAAAAACCTACTGTAATAGAAAGACGGTGATGGCAAACCGCTTCTGTACTGCTCCCAGTGTCAAGGAACTACCCAGGAAGTCATCAATTAAGCTCAGCTCATGGAAATGTTTGCCTTTCTCTGGATTTGAGGTCACTCTAAGAGGGCTCTTCAGAAGAAACAAGCAGGAAAATGACTGCAAAGACTTCAGGGGAAAATGAGAGAAAAGAATAATTTCCCCTCCCCACCCCCAACATTTTCCTTATGCTGCTTTTTCATTGCTCTTTTTTTTTTTCATCCTGGTTGGATTGGAGGGTAAGAAGCCTGATGGCTCAGACAAAAAAGTCTATCAAGCCCAGCAGTTGAAGCCATCATCATACTTTATTTATAAAGCATCTAAAATTACCAGGTGTTGAACAGTAAAATGGAGAGTGATAGTTCTCTGCCCACAGACTCAAGTCTAAAATTAACCAACATCTTTCCTTCTTATAATGAAACAAATCGGGGGGGGGGGGGGGGGGAAGGTAGAGAAACAAGAAGACAGACTGAAAAACCTTTGCACAACAGCCACTTTTCTCACATCTAGAAGAGTCCATTTCTCAGTGTCTACAAACTGTTCACTGGGACATTTACAAACACCCTGATTCATCAGCATGAGCACCACAGTTCATCTGCAAGAGTAACTTCAGTGTGCTGGGCATTAGCCAAGAAAACTATCCTTGGCTGCTGCTTGCAACCAGGCCCGTCTGAAGGTCGTTAAAAAGGACCAGACATACATGCTGCAGCGCAAAAAACTGACAGGTAAGCCCCACTCCAGTGTATAGACACTTCTTCTACTTGGATCTACTAAATAAACTGTAGTGCAAGACGTGATCCAGTTTGAACATCGCTGCCTTAGGGACACTGACTTTATATGGCTTGTGTTAGATGAGAGACCTATGCATGGACTACACCCATGCAGACTGAATTACAGAATTACACAGGCCTCTTTGAGAACTTATTTCGTGTATGTTGTTCGGAAAAGCTCCATCCAAAAGCCAATGTTTAGAACTGGCAGACAAAAGGAAGACAATTTTGCTTTACAGAATTCATGTGAAGAATGTTGTGCTTTACAAACCACCAAATGTGTTAGCAGAAGGAATGGGAATCTGCAGCCTGTAATAATGTACAAATGCAGGTCCACAAGAAGAAATCTATTTCCTTTTTACCTTACAGCATAGGATTTCAGTTTTGAAAAGTACTAAAGTCTCAGGTTCAAAATATATTGCAAGAAAAAGCAAGACTGCCTCTGCTGAGGATCTCCAAGATAAAGCAAGAACAAGATGCATTCAGTTAAGCTCCTGGAGGATTTGAATGAGCCAAAAGGCTCTGCAATTATGAACATTTATGCAATCTGGAAATCTTTGGTGGAAAATGGAAGGTTAAAATAGTCATCTATCCCATACTGAGAATTCCCAACAAGACACAGCAACTGGGTGTCTCATTATGTAGTTCTGCTGTATTACCTATGGTTTGTGGAATAAGCCACAATTGGCTTGGTTATCAAATACATAAAACCCAAAGCAAGCAAACCATATTATGGATCTGCATGATATATAAATGGCATCACACTCTCTACACCAGACTTGCCAACCTAGGGGCTTCAACTCCCATAGTCCACAGCCAGTAATGACAGAAAGGCTGTTCCATTTGCGGTTATTTCAGAACTACCTTTCTGCAGGAAGACATACTTCCAGTCGATGGAAGAAGTGCCCTAAAATATGAGTCATACCTGTGGAATGGATAAGATGTAAGCCCAGCCTTGCAGTATTTGGGGTAAGAGCCACTGATTTACCTTGAACGGAGAGGGGAAATCCAGCTCTTAGGGACCCCAAAATCCAGCTTTCATGGTTTTAGACCCTGGGTTGGATCCACAGGCTAAAATATGATTGGTCAGTTTGTGGCTTGTACTAATCCTGCCAGTAATAGTTCAGTACCTTGCATGTACCTAGCCACTTTGGTTAAATCAGTAGACTATGAGTAAGTGATTTTCTACCTGGGTAGCCTTCAGATATATGGACATTAATTCCCTGTCCATCACAACCACAGCAAAGAATGTTGAGAGATGAAATCCGTACAGCTAGAAGACGCTGAGTTTGGGGAAAGCTGGCTGAATATATTGTGCAAATGCAGACATCAGCACCAAGGGGAGATCATGCCACTCTCCTCTTCCAGTATGCGTGTTATTTGCGAACACAACCCATCAAAGGTGTCAGATTATGGCTTCCCTGTTTATTTTCTCTGGGCTTCCAAGTGGAGGGGGGGGAAAAACAACCACCACCAAAGCTGCCACGCCTCTCTCTCCGTTGTCCAGCAATTTGCAGGCCTCCCCATCCCATAATAAACAACAAGCGAGGAACTGCCAAGTTTGTCCAGGCTGCCCGTTCCGCGGCTCTTCCTCTCAGGACTGCCAGCGCCGATTTCCCTCTCTTTTGAAAGGAAGGGGAGAACTCGCAGACACCCACCCGCTGCCAGGCTCCCCCGTCCCGCGTTTTTATTATCTCTTTCCTCCCTCACTGGGAAAGTAGCCTATTTCCCCAAAGCGTTTCTCCCTCTGGCCGAAAAATTAACCTAAGTTTGCTTAAGAGGGGAGGCCGGGAAGAAAGAGGGCGGGACGCGGAGAGTCGGGGGGGATAAGCCCACCCGTCTGCTCCCGTTCCCAACGGCGGAGGCTGCTCGCCCTTCTCCCCGACCCGCGGGCTGCAGATGGTGGGCGCCTGGCGGTTCAACCCTTCCGGAGGGCACCGGGCTGGGGAAGGCGGGGAGCAGCCCAGAGGAACCGCGCGCGCGCGCCCTGCCCGCGTCCCCCCAACACGCCAAGCCGACACGGGGTCCGGAGCTGCTCGTGCGAACCCAGCGCGGGTGGTTCGTGGGCAGCGACTTCTCGTCCAGCCTGTTGCGCGGCCGCGGCCGATCGGGGCCGCTCCGCGGTGAGCCCAGCGGGGGGAACACGAGGAAAGTCGCCGCGCGAGCCGCCGCCGCCTCCCAGCAACCGCCCTCCGAAAAGTCCCGTCCCCAGTTCGGCGCCGCGGCCGCGCCGGCGGAGAGATCAGCCCCCTCCGACGCCCCGGGGGTTCCCCCGCGAGGAAGCCCGCACTCACCGCCGAGGCGCCGCCTCCCCGCCGAAGGATCCGCGGCTCGCTGCTGCTGCGGGCGCTGCCGCCCCTGCGCCTCCGGTCGCCGCTCCCGCCGGCCGCTCTGCGCTCGTCGGCGCACGAAGGGCCGCCCGCCCGCCTGCCCGAGAACGGTCTGAGGCGACGCGCGGATGGAAAAGGGAGGCGGGGCGGCGACGGAGCGGCGGCGCACCTCACGCCCCGCCCCCGAGCGCGGCCGGGCCCAGAGTCGAGCGTCTCGGCCAATCGCCTTCCGAGGCGAGGGAGAAGGGGCGGGCCACGTGGGAGATAGGCGGAGGCGCGCCCAGGGCCGGCCAATCCGGGCCCGATCGCTCTCGACGTCGTTGGGCGCAGAGTGGTGGCAAATTCACAAAACCCGGGAAAGAGGGCGGGGCCGCTGGCCGGGGCAAGCAATGCGAGTCGGCTGCAGGCGCGAGGGAGGCAACAAGCAAATGAATGAGTGGGTTAGTGCCTGTGTTCACCTGCCGGGGTAAGTTGAACCATGGCTTACTGACCAAGCCAGCTGGCTGAAATCAAGCCTCGCACTTAGCCAGAAAATCTTGGTTTGCGAACTTCGGTGGATGGGTTTGCCCTTCTGTTGAAATGAGCAATGTGGAGTTCTTGGGGCTCTCGGAGCTTGGTCGTTTGCTTGCAGACGTTTCAAACCAAGCTTCGGACCAACCTCCGAGAGCCCCAAGAACGCCACAGGTCAACCTGAGCTACAGATGTTCTCTTCTATTAAATGAGCAGGAAAAAAAAGTCGGCTGGGAACTTTGCCCAGCGGTCCCGCATATCTTACTCAGCGTGAAGTCTTCATGGCTGCGTTGGTCCAATGGGTTGAATTAGCATAGTTACCTTGTCATGGAAGTGTTTTTACAACATGTGCCAACCTTGGCGAGCTCTAACCTGAATTTGCTTTATTGTGGCTTAATAGGTGTATTTGTGCGTGTGCCTCCCAGTCAGTGTTGACTCCTGGACAGTCCCTGCAGTTTTCTTAGCAAGATTTTTGTGGAAGTTGTTTGCCTTGGCCTCCTCCTTCCTAGAAGGAGGTGGGGCTAGGCCAAGGTCACCAGCTGGCTTCTTGTCTAAGGCAGGACTAGAACTCAGGTCTCCCGGTTTCTAGCCTGGTGCCTTACCCACTACACCAAACTGGCTCTCAGTTTATGTGTATTTTCATGGTAGATTTATAGCCTGCCTTCAGGAGTTCAAAGCAACTTTCAGTACGCTGCCTCATTCCCTTTTTCCCCACAACAGCAGTTCTGTGGGGTAGGCTGGGTGGAAAGTGAGAGGCTGACCCATAGTCACCCAGTTAGCTTTTGGGTCTCCCTAGCTCTAGTGCAACACCTTAGCCACTGTGCTTCAGTTGGTTTGTGGTTCAATCAGACCGAGCTTGATTCAGTAACTGAGTTGTGAGTTACTGTGTGAACACAGCCATGAATTATGAGCCCCCTCTGGCTTCTGGTATGTAGGATTCCTCAACTCAGCATTCTTTTATTCTAAGGCAGTGGCTGCACAGCATACTAAACTAAACAACATTTTAGTCTGGAAGTTTCTGCGCATGAACTAGTTCACCCAGCATGAACTAGCTTATGGTTAAGCATATTTTGCAACCCCAGAAAAATGGATCAATAGACTAAATAATGGCTAACTGTGGGTGTGTTGTGCAAACACAGCCTAAGTATGACTTGGAGGATCTCAAGTTTCCAGTATCAGTCAAAGCAGATCCTGTGCCAGCCTGAAATTTGCCCCACCGGATTTAAAGGAAAAGCAGTATTAGGGACTAGATGGCTTGGTGTCCTGATTAAACAACATTGGCAGTGAACAGACAGGTTAGACTAGCTAATTTGAAGCTCTGAAGTAAAGTGGTTAATGTTTCCCACCTTAATTATGTAAATTTACTTGGAAGTAAGAGATTTTATTTCAGGCATCTAGATCCAGGATCAGGCTGCACTGGCCTTGATCCGGCTGTGTAGCTTGCAAGATTTTGTGTCTGTCTGTCTGTCTAAGGCTGTTTCTCAAGATCAGAAAAAATGCCCCGTATCCTTGCTGGGTGATCCTTGCCAGAACCACTCCTTAGTAAAGGCAAATATTTATAAAATATAAGTGAACTCGTAAGGTTGTCCAAAGTATTGGATTGTTCTTACTAATCTTTGAGATTAACAAGGTTTATTTCTGTGTAAACACATTTAGAGTTGCAACATAAAAAAGGTGAGGTTCCAAACTTGACAGTATTCTTGAGTAAATGAAAGTGTTTCTTTCTGTCCTATTTGATGTTTAAATAAAGATCTGGGATTACTTTGAAGTTGAGTCACTTAAGGTCACTTTTCCACTACTGTAATTTCAAATGAATGGAGTTGTTATTTCTCAACCATAAGAAGTGTGATGGAATGCACACGTCATTCTAAGCCATACAGCTAAGTTCACACAACACATTTAACCTGCTTGCAGAATAATCAAGCACAGAACTAACCAAGGTTAGGTTAACAAATCATAGATTTGTAACTGATCAGGTTAAGCATATTAAGGTATTGTGCAAACCCAGCAAATTCTAGTTTAAATTATAAGACATTGTTCAGTTTATCATATGTGCTAGAAATCAGGCTGTCCCCCCTCACCTACCCCAAAAACCTCAGCCGTTCCCATCTTGAATGGGGAGGAAGTTAAGAACAACTACCGTATATCAACCAAGACTTCCCATCTCCTCTGATCAAAGATAACAATGGTGAGAATGTTGCAAAACTAGGTCTACAACTTTTAAAATCACTTTAGGTGGTATAAATTGCCACAAAACTGCTGGTCTGGAATGCATGTAGCTCATTATAATGAAAAAAACAGCATTAGTGAGGACAAAACTCATGTAAAATCATTGGGGGGAAATGCTGTATTAAGAAAGTGTGTGTCATTAGTGCCTTGAGTGAGTCACATATCAAGATATCCTTGAGTCAAGATATTAATTGGTCCTTGGTCAGACTGTCGTCAGTTTAGCCCAGTATTGTCCCCTGAATTTCTAGTACATCATAGGACCTCAGAGCCTTTAATTCTCAGATATGTAACTTCTGTCTTCTTAGGGCCTGCATAGGCTTGGCATGGCATGTTCAGAACTGCCCTCCAGAAGTGGGCAACTCGAGGACCTGCTGGAGATGGGAATTTGAAGAATTTTAAAGGATGAAATGGCAGGGTTAAGCGTATCTACAATGCCTAAGGAACATATTTCCTCCTTAAAACTCTCCAGAATACAAACTCTCTCAAATTCTTGCCCCACCCATTCTGGAATGGCTCTAGAAGCTTCAGAAGACCACATTTTTTTGCTTGCTTCATTCAAGTAGAGATCAAAGCCAGGGGACTTCTCCCAAATTATCTAAAGCCCAAGGAGACCCAAGCTAGTTAGAGGTGAAAAGCAGAAATCCTCTTCTCCTGAAGTTAGATTAGGAGATGCATTTCCCCAGGCCAGAAACCCAGAGAAACAGGAACAAGGGATCAATGTGAGCAAAGGTGAATCCATTTAGAACCAAATTTTATTTATTTCACTTTAAAGGGCTATAGAAACACTTTATAGACTTATGCTAAATTCGGAGGGTACTTGCAGCATCTGTCATTTTAAAATGTACAAAAGAAAAACAGGAAATATTTTAAAGTGACAAGGCTGTAGGACAAGGCTGTAGTTGTGTTCATGTGACACCTTCTGTACAATGCTGACTATTTCAAAACATCACAGGGAGGGAAATGCTCGTGTTTTACCAACAAGGATATATTGTCCACCAGTTTTTCCTAAAAGTGAAACACCAGGCAGTATGGCTAATGGCAGGGGATGCTGGGAGTGTTAGTTAAAATAAATAAAATAAATATCTGGAGGACCAGAAAGCTGCTCCCTCAGTTTCTGCTTGAATGAATACAGTACTTCAACAGAGGATGTTTTCAGATCACTGCAATAAATGCACATTTTATGCCCAGAATCAATACTGCTGGATTCTGCCAATAGGGGTGTAAATAAGTAGACTCTCCCCACCTCAATTTCTCTTTGTGGCTCTCCTTTTCCAATACCATGGTACTTGAAAAAATAGGAAAGTTACCTGATCAAAAAGTTTTTCTCTGGGCCCTTTTGGGAATGCAGAGGAGACAGGAAATTAAGTTCTTTTCACCCCAGGCAAAGGATGATGGAAAAATAACAGGAAGCAGCTTTTGGAGCTGAGGCCCTCTGCTTTCCTACATAATGCATTTCTGTAGGCTAGGCAAAGCTTAACCATGACTGGGCAAGTCTGTGAGTGCAAAACAGAGCCAGACAGGAGCATAACATCTGGTGTCACAATGGTCTCTGGAACTCACCCAGTGTCACCCAATACATGTTGTTGGATCATCGGAGTCATGGAGTGCTCAGGAACGTAAGAGGTCTTATGATCTTCTGAGTGCAGGAGATGTCCATGTTCCAGAAGATGCATTAGGTGAGGCTGCCCCCTAGTGGCAGAGTCTCATTCATCCTGAGGAAGCATGTGATCAAGAGGATTTAGACCATTAGATTTAGAATCTAATACTCTACAATCACCCAGTTATTCCTTGTGATGATGCTTGTCTTCCTTACTGTTAGATCAGCACAGCAAGTTAAGCCACGCTATGAGAGTCCAGAAATCACTAGAGAGGAAATGGGCAGCATTTTAGAATGTGCTTTTAAGGACAGAAGTCATAATTGGACACCATAATTACTGGAGAAACTACCACAATTAGCTGAATTAGCTGAGAAGGATGCAGTTTTCAAAGCCAGGGTGCCAGAAATAACCACTCTCCATGGGTTCCAGAAGTCCCTTAAGACCTGGCTCTGTTTCCAGGGCTGGGGTTATTGTGCATGGAGCTCCTGTCAAATCATGTAATATGATTATCTTGTCTGGGCGATTATGTTTTTAACTGTGTTTTTAAATTATGTATTAGAAATACTGTAAGCCGTCCAGAGCCTTTTCAGAGCGGGGTGACCTTAAAAATCCAATAAATAAAGAAGTACATCAGTAAATCCTGGATAGGAAGGATGCAGCCTGGGCTGCATTGTTTATTCAGAAACAAAAATGCTCCAAGGCATGTGCAGTCAGTGTATTTTGTATACACATCCCATAGGCCCTGCCCGTGCCATCCATAAATACGGATTGTGGCAGCTGTTGTTCTAAACATCTATGTAGTGCTGTGTCTCCCCCCCCCCAAAGGTCAGTGTAGGATTGCAGCTTCTGTTCACCAAATACTCACGGAAAGCTCTCACTCACATCGCTATGGTTCTGAGCACAAAATAAAGTTGTCGCAGAGTTTGCTGTCCCCGTGGCTCATCCTGCCCTGCCTTTGGTGTGCAGTTCCTTCATGCTGAGATTTCAGCTTGGCATCACTCTGCCTGTGCCTCTTCCCACACCCAGCTTGGGTATTTCACCAGGTTAAAGAAGAAATTTAGAAATATTGGAAGATTATCCATGTATCTCCAAAGTGGCTTAAACTAACCGAGCAGCACAAGACGGATATTAATTGGGTCAGCATAAGAGAGACACACCAGAAACACACCAGGAACAAATAGACCCAGCATGGAAGGAGAAGTCATCATCCCAGTTCTGTTGATTTGAGCCTGTAAGGCTGGATGACTAAAAGGGACTCTTACTCCAAGGGAAAAGCAAGGCCTATGGTTAATCTGTTGCAGGAATTCAGCCTTGGTGGTCTTTCCATGACAGGCAGTTGAAATAGAAAGTTGGCCATTTCTGCCCTAGTTATCACTGTATTCTACACTTCAGACAGTGGGCTGAGCAGATTAGATTTGATGACCTTAATGCAGTGTTTCGCAATCTGGGCAACTTTAAGATGTGTGGACTTCAACTCCCAGAATTCCCCAGCCAGCCATGCTGGCTGGGGAATTCTGGGAGTTGAAGTCCACACATCTTAAAGTTGCCCAGATTGAGAAACACTGCTCTAGTGCAGTGTTTCTTAAACTTTTTGCTCTCAGGATCCCTTCCCACTTTTAAAAATTATGGAGGACCCCATAAGAGCTTTTATTTCTATGGGTTATATTTATCAATATTTATTAGATGAAGAATTAAAATTGGCACATTCATAGTTTGTTTATTGAATCATGTAAAAACATTCAACCCTTTAGATATTAAGATAGTGTTTTTCAGGAAAAAGCCCTATTTAAAAAAAAAAAACAATGAGAAGAGTGGCACTGTTTTGAAGTTTTTGCAAATATCTTCAATCTCTGGCAAATAATTTTGATTTTGCAGCCCCCCGAGAGGGTCTTGGGGGACCCCCAAGGGTCGTCAGACCACACTTTAATGTTGCTTTACTGCATCATCGGTCCCTAGGACGGCCTGCTGTGCTCAATTCACATATTGCACTAAGTTACCCCAATTTATTGAACCCTGGTTTCTGAAAAATCCCACAGCGGGCCAGCTTGCCCCACAGCCTGCCCCACCATGATTTGACACACCCGTTATTTGGCCAAGTACCTCCTATAAAAAGACTGAAATCAAGAAGGAGCTTTTTAGACTGCGCAGAGCAGATTGTGACCACAGCTCAAACAGAATGATTAAAAAGGTCAAAATCTCAAGCAAAACATCTTTATGATTGGATAGAACCGCTCAAGGAGCTGCCTGGAGCTTCGGAGGAGGAGTGGACTGTTTGGAGATGTTTCAACAGACCATGCGCTGGTTTGGCTAGAACTAAAGACCATATTCACCTTGCTGACAAAGATCTACATAATCGAAGCTATGGTTTTTCCAGTAGTAATGTATGGCTGTGAGAGCTGGACCATAAAGAAGGCTGAGCGCCGAAGAATCGATGCCTTTGAACTGTGGTGCTGGAGAAGACTCTTAAGAGTCCCCTGGACTGCTAGGAGGTCAAGCCAGTCAATCTTAAAGGAAATCAACTCTGATTGCTCATTGGAAGGATTAATAATGAAGCTCAAGCTCAGATACTTTGGCCACCTAATGCGAAGAGAGGACTCTTTGGAAAAGACCCTGATGCTGGGAAAGATGGAAGGCCAAAGGAGAAGAGGACGGCAGAGGATGAGATGGCTAGATAGCATCACTGAAGCAATGAGCATGAAACTGAGCAAACTCAGGGAGGCAGTGAAAGATAGGGAGGCCTGGTGCAATGTGGTTCATGGGGTCACGAAGAGTCGGACACGACTTAACAACAACAAAGACCATATGGAAAAATGGGGGTTTCTCCCTGAGGACAAGGATATTTACTGTGAATGTGGCACTATTCAAACAACTATCCATCTTTCAGTGTCCCGCAGGACCGACCTGCACGCAGAAGGACTTGCTGGCCGGAAATATTTTTGCCATCAATGTGGCCCGGCCTTGGGCAAGAATTATATACATCGAAACTTTTATTAAAGTTTTTAGATTTTTAAATTTAGAGCAGTGTTGTCCAAACTTGGCCACTTTAAGATGAGTGGACTTCAACTCCCAGAATTCCCCAGCCAGGATGGGAGTTGAAGTCCACTCATCTTAAAGTGGCCAAGTTTGGACAACACTGATTTAGATGAATAACTTTCCCTTCCCCAGTTCCTGCATTTCTGGCACGAGACGAGCCCCACCACGGTGCACCACCGCACCGAGCCCCCGTTTACTGGGCCCTGGCTGGTGAAAACACCCGCGGCGGGCCGGCTGGCAACGGCCAGCCCCCAACCACGGTGCCCGGGGCGGCCCATCGCCTTCAGCTCCCGGCGCTTCGCCCCGTGCGAACCCAGCCCAAAGGGCCTGCCCGCGGCGGAGCACGCCGGGAACTGTAGTCTCCTTCCGGGCGGGCGGGCGGCGCCAGCAGGGCGGCTGGAGCCATTTTTCCGGCGGGCGCGATGCCGGCGCCCGTGCTGTGCTGGAGCTGCGGGACGCAGCGCGCCGCGCTCCGCCGCCCCAAGACGGGCCAGGCGCTGTGCCGGGGCTGCTTCGCGGCCGCCTTCGAGGCGGAGGTGCACGACACCATCGTGGCGGCGCGGCTCTTCCGGCCGGGCGAGACGGTGGCGGTCGGGGCGTCGGGCGGCAAGGACTCCACGGTGCTGGCGCACGTGCTGCGCCTGCTGAACGAGCGCCACGGCTACGGCCTGCGCCTGCTGCTGCTCTCCGTGGACGAAGGCATCGCCGGCTACCGGGACGACTCGCTGGCCGCCGTCCGGCGCAGCCGGGGCCGCCTGGGCCTGCCCCTGCACGTGGTCTCCTACCAGGAGCTCTACGGCTGGAGCATGGACCGCATCGTCCGGCACACCGGCTCCAGGAACAACTGCACCTTCTGCGGCGTCTTCCGGAGGCAGGCGCTGGACCGCGGCGCCGTCTTGCTCGGGGCGGACAAGATCGCCACAGGTATTGGGGCCGCGCCCGGAGGCCGGGGGGGCCCGGCGCAAAACGCCTGCGGGTCCCGGAGCGCGCGCGGGGGGGAGAGGGGGGAAAGGCCTGCCCAGCACCAGCCGGGCGCTGCAGCAGGTCAGTCGTACCCGTTTGATCCGGTGGAAGAGGACAGCTGTAGCTCGGGGTCGAACTGTTCGCTCGCGGGCATCTCATTACCCAAATAGGTATCGAACTAGGCGCACTGATGATGTTACCTAGTTGGGTAATGAAACATCTGCAAGCAAACAATTATGCTGGTCTTTGTCTGTATTAAAGATTTTGATTTGCAAGCAAACGCTCAGAGAGCACCAAGGACTCCACCATCCATCTATCAAAAGAGACAATAGAAAGACCAGAACATCTCCTCACCAGCAATCATCATCCAGATAAGCAGAGATTAACACTAAGATTGCCGCAGACATACAATCAAGCAGTAAACAATACCTTAATCAAGGAACTACCAGAGGGAAAAAATAGAACAAAACAAACCCCCCACCCCCACCAACACTGGCAGGGCAGGCCACAGTATATAAACAGAGAGCAAACCCCGTTCCATTCTAGCACTGAAGATGTTAGGGTAATGAAATGTTTGCATGGAAACAACCAAGCCCAGAGAACCCCAAGGACTCCACGTATCTATTTGTTTGAAAGGCTGCCAAGATTTTAGGAAAGGATGCTGATGAACCACCCCTGTGTTGCGTTTCTACTCAGAAGTAAGTCCCGTTGATTTTAATGCGTCTTGCTCACAGGTGAGAGTGGATGTGCAAATGTTTCAGACTTCAGTTCCCATAAGCTATAGCCAGTATGGCCAATGGCAAGAATTGTGGGAGTTGTATTCAGAATATCTGGAGAGCAGCAGGTTGCTCCAATCAGTAGGTACGATCCTGGGTCCGCACAACACGCTAACCGTATTGTGATCTGTGTTTGCTTTTGGTTTACCATGTTGTGTGAGCCGAACCAGTTATGTTTTTTTGAATAAACCAAGGTTAAACAAATGGAGGTTAGCATGTTGTTTGAATGTAACTATTAAATTAACCGTCCCCTCCTTTAAAAGTTAGTAATGCCCAGTAAAGTCTTTGGAAGGATAGTCATGGGAAGGATTCACTTCTGCAACTTGTCGTATTAAGGCTAAGTTCAGGTACCACATTAGGTAAGGTGTTTATTTTGGTTTGGATTTAGCATGTTGCGCGAACACAGCCTGTTGTATAGCTGAGGGGTTTATGAACCTGGCCAATTGTGTCTCATTGAGCAATCTGTAGCAAGAGTGCTACTGAGCATGTGCAGAGACCAGACATTTGTTTTCAGCTCCAGAACCGAGCTGAGCCTGCTCGTTAAAAGACCTGTGTTTCTTCCTTCTCAATGTTGCGCCTTAATTTTGAAAATCTCAAAGTCTTTGAGTTGTTAAAGTATTGCTTTCCGTGCATATTATTGATCAGCCAAGGACTTGCTGGTAAACCCAGACCCACTGTCTGGCAGCTCCTGAGGAAGTGGGTTGAGTTTGCTGCTGACTCCCTTAAAAGAAGACCAGAAAGGCTGTTGCTCCATTTTATCCATCCGGTTCCACTCCGCTTTGCTTCCTAGGTCATAACGCCGACGATGTAGCTGAGACAATCCTGATGAATTTCCTGCGGGGGGACGTTGGGCGGCTTCAACGCTGTGCCGAAATCCTGACGGGGGGCGAGGGAGCGCTGCCCCGCTGCAAGCCGCTGAAGCACGCTTACGAAAAAGAGATTGTGCTCTACGCCTACTTCCAGGGCTTGGACTACTTCAGCACCGAGTGCGTTTACGCCCCCAATGCCTACCGGGGCCACGTCCGTGCCCTGCTCAAAGATCTGGAAGCTATCCGGCCCAGCTCAGTGGCTGACCTGGTGCACTCGGGGGAGCGGCTGGCTGTGCGCAAAGACGTTCGCTTGCCTGTCCAGGGCACCTGCCGGCGGTGCGGCTACTTCTCCAGTCAGCCCCTTTGCAAAGCGTGTGTGCTGCTGGAGGGGCTCAACCGTGGGCTCCCTAAGCTGGCCATTGGCAAAACCAACCGCCTGCAGAAGGCTTTGTTGGAGGGGGAAAAGCCAAGGGCTGATTTAGAAACAGAAGAGAACTCACGAGTTGGAAGGACAATAGACTTCTGAGCTCCCTCCTTTTATGCCCCCTTTTCCTGCTCAGGGTTGCTGAGGTGGGATGGAGATTAAGGGGAAAAAAAGACTCTTAAGAAGGAACAGCATAGGTCAGGGGGTCGGGAAGCAGCGTGCCCCCATCCCAGTTGCAGGGCCACAACTGCCAGCCGTCCCAGGCAGTATGGACAATAGCGATGGTTGCTCAGCAGCCATCTTGCAAAGGTCACTGGATCCCCAGTCCTGCTGGTTGCTGCTTTTGCATCAAAGGAGCAGCAGCCACACTTTCTATGCTGCCCTCCCCTGATCAGGAACCCTCTTGGGTGTGTTGGGCTTCAGGTCCCTTGATCCCCATCCAGCCTTCGCTCCTGTTGGCTGGGGGTGTGAAGATAGTGCGCAAACCTCTGGAGGGCTGGGCTCTAAGTTGTGTGGGGAGGCTGATTTCTGAGCATTGCTTCTGCTTCCCAAGATGGTGGCGGCAGCCACAAGGTTTAAGGATGGTCCTCCAGGAGAGTTTTTCCTGTTTCCAGAATAATCGTTTTAAAGCTTACTGAACCCAGCTTTTGACCACTGCCCAGTAGGGATCTTCCCTTCTGGTCTTGAATCGTGCAATTGAGGGTCATAAGAAGCTGTTTGAAGCCCACCTAGACCAGACCATCCATGATGGCTGTTCCCTCTGAAGATCTCAGGTTGAAGTTGCTCCTTTCCACAGGGACTGGGTTTTTGTTTTAAACTGGAGATACTGGGGGTTAAACTCAGTGCATAAGTGTGCGGTAGACATTCGTGGCCTTCATGGCTCTCGCCTCTGCTGCTCCCCTCTTTTTCTTCATTAAACCCTTGGACGTGCCATTCAACCCCACTTTTAACAGACTTGGTTGCCAGATTCATGCATTTTGCCAAACTACTCTGTGTTTTGTTTTGTTTGCCTTAGCAAGAGGTGTGAACCAAATCATTACAGTGTTTTATGCAAGCCAAACCCCAAATCGTGTTGTTAAAAAACTCCTGTCTGAAATTCTGGGTATGCTCAGCCCCTAACCTGGTTCTCACAAACATGCTAAAGCAAGAGTTACTGAAAAAGCCTCAATATTGGGCTTGGTATGCACAATATGCAGGTCATGAGCCCTAGTTTGCCAAACTTACCAATTGTGCTGAATTCTAGCCAAACAAATTACAGCTTAGTGGGATGTGTGACGTGTCTCTGAAGTGTCAGTACACGTATATGCCAATCTGTGGTTTGCTTTTGGCAATTTTCTGACACATCAATCCCATAGACACTCCAACGTAGATACAAATTTTGCAAATTTCTTGTGTTATGGGATAATCGTTAAAAAGGTAAAGACTTTGTCAAATCAAGCTCAACTGCAGAGCCCACATCAAGTAGTTTTCTTGGCAATAATATGGAAGTATTTTGCTACTGCCATCTTTTCCATTTCTACCTGTGGGATTTTCTGGAGGTCTGTCCAAATCCCAACCAGGTCCCACTGTGTACCTGTTTCAAGATCAGCCAAGTTTGGCTAGATCCTGCCATCTAGCTGGTACAGGAAAGTCAGACCTCTGTCCCTATCTCAGTATAAATTAAGACTTGCCTTTCATTCAGACCTATTCCACAGCTCTGGAGTTGCTTATATTTATGTATGTATCTATTTATTTAAATTTATTGGCTGCCCAACTCCAGTGGACTTTGGCACAAAGGAATAATGCTAGGCCTCATCAGACTGTTGTCTAAGAGTTCTGAAATATGTGGCCCTAAAGGGAAACCATTGGAAATGGACATTCTTGGAGAACTGGCCCTAAAGGGAAACCAAATCTTTCTCAGCAGAATGTAATTTGGTAGAATGGACCTTTCCTTCATCTCCCACTAAGAAAAGAATTGGTGGAGGAACAGTGCCAGTCATGTAAGGTTTCTAGTTGCGGTGAGTCCTTTCTTGGAAGGAAGAGAGCTTGGGGGATGTTCACTCACCCATAGCATCCCTGAGAGTTGAATTCTTGATCATTACCTCTAGTGAGGGAGTGCCTCTCAAAGTCAATTTTTCCATGTTTGGGGGCTGTTAGCACTAAGTAATTTCTCCTGAAGTGTTTTGAATTTAAATCTGTTTCCTTGCATGCCTCTTTGTAAAATGTTAATTCTTAAGGAGCTTACCTAAGAAGCCGCCATCTCTCTGGAATGCTAGGAATTGGGTTTCAAGGTCTGTATATTTGTCATGGGGTTGGATCCAGTGGGTGGAAAGATCTGAAGTGGTTTGGGTCAGAGGTGGCCTTGGATCTTCTGGATCCAAAGCTGCTCCAGTCCTCCAAGAAACATCAAGAATAGTCTACCACTTACTCTAGTTTGAAACCAGATTTCTGAAGATAATGCACTCCTGCACATCTTCTGCTGGTAGAGTTGTGGCCACGATGGATCATCTGCTCACTCATCTGAGCTTCCTGCCTTTCTCTCTCACAAATTGCTCTCTTTCATCAGAAGAAATCTGGTAGCACCTTTTCCAAGTAACAAATTCTATTAAAAGGCATTAGTTTTTGTGAGCTCCAGTTCATGAAAGCTTATGCCTTTTTTTAAATAGTATTTTATTGAAATTTTTAAGATTACAAAGTTAAAAGTTAGAAATGAAAAAGAAAATTGAAAATACAAATTATAAAGAAAAGGAAAAGAAAAGGTGAGATAAAGTAAAAGAAAAAGAAAAAAGACATGAAAAATAGATAGCTTCCAATCTCTCTCTGGTCTTAGAAATAATAAGACTATCATAAGTGCTAGTTTTTAATACATTACATAGGAATAATTCTTTGTCTAAATATATCCCATTACATTTATAATCTAATCTTCAAATCCCCATGTAAGCTTCGCCCCACCTGCATTTTAAGCTTATGCCTTTTAATAAAACTTGTTAGTTGGAAAAAGTGCTACCAGGCTCTTCCTGACTTTTGTCATTAATTGGGTGACAGCCGTTTGTGCCTTTTTTTACTCACTTGCCTTCTCCAATCATTGATTAATTGATTTCTTACATTTATGTCCCACCTTTCATTCAGGAGTTCAAGGGTACATACACAGTGATCCTTCCTACTCTTTCATCCCCACAATGGTAACCTTGTGAGTTAGGGTGGGCTAAAAGAGGGAGACTGATGAGTGATTGGGTCAAAGTCACCCAGCAAGCCCACTGTGGGTTTGAACCCAACTCTTGCTGGTCCTAGTTCAGCACCTTAACCATTATACTGCACTGGCTTTCAAATCTATAATGATTGCATCTTATCTGGCATGAATCTATACCTCCTATTACTCCTGCACAAATCTCATTGTCCATAAAGTAGGTTTGTATATTGAGTGGCATGCAACTTTTGAGATGATTTGTGTCTCTGCACATTGCAGGATGTAGGCATAGTTTCCTGCAACAAGAATCTTGGACTGAGTGGATAAAAACCAGGCTATTTGGGGCTTTATGCCTTAGCTATCTGAATTTTGGATTCCCCGCTAACAAGCACCAGATCTCATTTCTCAGACCAACATTAGGAAACACAGTGAACTGATTCATGTATCATCTTAAGCCACAGTTGGTTAGCTGAGTCCCAAATGTCTGGGGCTGCATATTCTGCTAAGCCCCTAAATCAGTGTTTCTCAACCTTAACAACTGAAATACAAGGAATATCAGGGTTATAGTCTAAACTGAGAAGCCAAATAAGAATGTAGTGGCGAATGGCTTCTACACTGTTGCTGAGATAACTGCGTGGACTGATGGACGTATTCTGAGACCAGGAGGACTTCTCCTTCTATGATTCTCTATACTAACTAGGAATTTTTCACTGAAATTTCCTTCTTTAGAGGGAGAGGGGGAAAAATCGAAAGCAATTCATTTTTCACCAAACTGAAGGAAAGTAATTAATGGGGAAACACAGAAGACATACTCAGGGTAGGGCCTTCCCCCACATATATTGGGGTTCTCTGACTTTTTCCCTACGTTTAGAAAATGTGGTGGTGCCCCATCCTGACCCTATGCACTTGGTCCCAGTGCATGTTGCAGCCTTTGGAGTGATGTGGACTTTGCCTCCCAAGATGGGAGGGGGATCTAGTCACAGAAGCATGAGGTCATTCTTCAGGGAAAGGGGCTCAGGGTTGGGATGGCGGATGACCGTTGTTGCTTTGGCTTGTTGCTCAAAGGTGGGCCTTGAGTGATCTAGAAGGTCAAAAGTAGCATGGCTCATCAGTTGAGCTAAATTAAAACCAGGTTGGCTCAGCTATGATTTATTGAGCAAATCTCAGTGGACTGAGTTTTCACCCTATGATTATCAGTTACTCTATTTATTGTATTTTACCTTTCTGCTCAAAGGGCTTGCAGCCATAAACCAAACAAATCATACTAGGGGGTATCATGCTGCTAGAACCCAGCGCTGCCAGGCAGCCTCAGTAGACCTGTCCTCCAAGAATATACACAATCCTCTTTTAAAGTCATCTAAGTTGGTGCCCATCACATATTGCAGTAATGAATTCTACATGTGAATTATGCACTCTGTGTTTCCAACCAGCAGGGCCAGGATTATGACCTCTGGTCTGACTTAGAGATGCCATAGGTCTTCCAACACCTGCTATCTCACCTTTCAAGTGGCAGTGCCAGGGATTGAACCCAAGGCTGCTTGTGTGCAAAGCATGAGCGTTGGCCCTCCCCCTGCTGAAGGGTCATAGTTTGGTTTGTACGGACTGACATTAAGCCACAAGGAGTTTTAGGTTTCACATTCTTTAAAAGCCAGGCCACTGTCTTGTTCAACAAATCATGGTTTTGAAAGTTGTGGAGGGAAATCACACTGTTTTCAATACAAGAGCAAACACTGCAGCATGAAAGGGAGATGTGGAAAACCATTTGGCAGAGTCTGACCTGGGAAGCATAAGAATATAAGAAAGCCATCACTGGGTCTTCTGCATCCTCAGCATTTGGGTTCCCTCATGTACTGAAACATAGTAACTTGAAAGTGAACGTTGAAAAGTAACTCAGAAGTTTAACTTCTTTATGTAGATATTTTTTCCTGCAGACTAATTTCCACAAGAGGCAGGTGATTCATCCATGAGTCACCACACGTACCTTCTGAGTTCACTTTCAGATCAGCCTATTTTGTTTGAAAGAAGACGTGGATTGTCAAAAATGTTTGGCTGACACTGAAAGTGAGATTTTTGTACGCACATGTTTCTGCTTCTTCTCTTTGGCCAATGGAGTTGTCCTGTCCTGATTGAGATTCGCGCTGCTGGATGCTCTTTAAGATGGCCTCATTTTTTGGTTTTCTTAAAAAATGGCTTTGAACATAAATCGTTATTAATTTGTTACAGCTCCCCTTTCAGTCACCACTGCTGGCTATCTCACACAGCTAAAAACACCCAGCCATACGAAGGCCTTCCCCCTCGCCTGATGTCACGGCTCTCCCCTCTGCAGTTTTGGATGGCAGCTATTAAAAAGTAGGCTCTGTGATTCTGAAGAGGTGAAAAACCACAGAACAGGTTCTTCGTGGCTCCTTTTATAGAGACATTCAAACCAGATTTGTCCTACCTCTGATCAGTAGATTTCCTGATTTCTCAGACCCACCCCATGCCCAGATGCTCCTTATAGATGACCTACCATTTATTATTATATCCAGTTGTGCTGTAATTTCTACTTGAACCTGTGTGATGTACTAATTCAGTCCCTCATAAAGGAATTCCTAGGGAAAGAAAATCACCAGTATATTCCAGGACAGCGTTTCTTAAAGTGTGGTCTGAGGACACCTGCAGGTCCCCCAAGACCCTTTCAGGGGTCCACAGAATCAAAATTATCTGCCAGATATTTAAAATTTTTAAATAAATTTAAAACAGTGTCACTCTTCTCGTTACTTTTATTTGTTAAAAATACAGTTTTTTTCATGAACAATATTTTATTTATGTTAATATCTAATGCTATTAGACATTATAATATAGTTATTTTTACATGTTTCAATAAATATTCTACAAATGTGTCGATTTTAATTTTTAATACAGTAAATTTCCATAAATATAACCCATACAATCAAAAGCTCCTCCATAATTTTTACAAGTGGGAAGGGGTCCTGAGAACAAAAAGTTTAAGAAACACTGTTCTAGCAGAACATAACCACTATTATCTGTAATGTAGCCAAATTTTGCCTTGCTGCAAAAATTTGTCCATCAAATTTGTCCATCAGGGATAATATACTTGCAAATATTATCCCATAAAATTGCATTTGTTTGACACCTTTCAAATTTCCTCCTCTCCATTTCCTTTTCTTCTTTTAAACTCTTTAAACTGCTTTTAATTGCTATTTTTTATGATGTATGTAGCACTTTATGTAAAGATAGTCCCCAGTTTAAGAATGAGTTCTGTTCCCAAGGTCTGTCCTTAAGTTGAATTTGTACGTAAGCCAGAACAGTATCATTGTATAATACTGTATAAGTAGTACTGGGTAATGAACTCGAACCATTGTGTATTTAACCCAAAGTTTGCTACAGTAGGCTCCATTCTTAACTATGGGTCATCCATAAACCAGGCATTCTTAACCTGGGGACTCCCTATGTATGTGTGTATTGTACACATGCTGGTCAAAAGCTGCAATAAACTTTTATCTACCTACTATTTATTACAGCACACATGACTAGATTTTGCATAGCAGCAGGTAAGATCCACTGGACCTTGATAGCTCAGGTTCCTGCTACATAGGTGTATTTTATGTAATTGTAGACGTTATCACATTTTATGTAATTTTAAATATTATGGACACATTTCTTGTACTGGTCTGAGACTACAATAAAATGACTGACATCTCCCCTTTGGATTTTTTTTGTGACTAAAAAGTGGGATATTATACAGATAGAACAATACTGGACTGTTTTGCATCTGTATTGGCTATCAACATTGGTTTTGTTATTAGACTTTAATTTTTGCATACCTGTACTATGTACTTACTACACATGGTTTTATTAAACACTCCTTGGTTTATACCAAATTTATCTGTGCTTAGTTCCCCCTCCCACACACCTCTTATTGTATATTTTACTTCTTTCTGCCCTTACGTTTGCAGATTCCTCCATCCCATTTCGGGTTGTGTTTTGATAATTACTTTTTTGTTCCTTTCATAATGGCTGGAGTATCTGCCATAGGTACGCTAATTCCTGCAAAATGTTTTAGGAGGATGAATGCCCCACATGTTAAATTCCTGAAAGCAAAATAATTAATGGCATGTTTCATATTAATTAACCTTTTATTTTACCTAAATCTCACTGATTTTGATGGCATTCTTTTCAAGTGAGTTTCTAACCCCAGCCTTATTTTTATTTCCAATCTAAAATTCCACCAAAAAGTGTCTTTTTCCCCAGGTTAAAACAGTGCACCAACAGTGAAAACCACTCGCTTTCTAGAGGAAGGTTTTGTATCCATTGCCCCAACTCACAATGTAATGTTCGCTGTCCTTATTAGAAGGAGGATGATAAATATTCATCAGGTTATCCTGACAAATGTTTATTTCCTTTATTGAAAAATAAATAGCCTGTTTCTCTGTGGGGTTGTACCCTTTTTAAGAAGAGTGAGGATTGATGGATGCTCCAGTCTTGGGTGTCCGCAGGGGAGGTAAAATAATGTCAAGATCATGGCTGCAGCTGTGCAATGGAAGCCCCACCCCTTTTTACATGGGTCACTGCACACAAAAAGGGGCGGGGCTTCCATCACACAGCTGCAGCCATGATCTTGACTTTTTTGATCCCAATTCCATCTAGTCTTTGTCCATCAGGAGTAATATGCTTGTAACTCCCCAATACCTTCTTACCCCCCTATTTCCTCTGATAATAGTATTATTCTGAAATGATGCTACCCCATAATTTAAAAAGAAAACAAGAAAAAAAACACCCCCACTAGTGAACAGGAACTGACTACCAAAAGCGGTGTATCAGTAATGTGCCACACTGAACAGGAAATAATTAGAAGCTGAGTGCAAAATCTAACAGCAGCTTGCAGCCTGCATGAAACAAACAATAAACACCACCAGCAGAACTTTTTAGCTGCCCTCAGTTTCAGTTTCAGGGCATTCCTAAGGCATCAAGAAATGCCCAAAAAGATACATGTCTTGGTCGAACAACAAACTCTTTGCAAACTTCTGAAAGCCTTATACCTGCTGCTTTCAGAAGTTAAAAAATAACTGCAAGTTCTTACAGTCCTTCAACCAGTGAAACAAGGAAGTGTAAAAGCAATTTAAAAATAAGTGATAATGCCCTGCTGATTTATATGAACGGAAGCGTACAATTTTACCACAGAGTCTGTATATTGTGATGCATATTGTGAGAAAAATGCAGCGTATTATGCATCACCCACACAGGATAGGCATTTGGGAGTCTCGCATACACCTGTACCAATGTTACGTACAGCAGCTGTGGAGGCCAGGAACAACACTATGCTCAGGAACTGTTCCATGATAACATGGCAAACAAACAAGCAAGGGAAGTGTTAGATTTTTTATCCTGCCTTTATTACCTTTTTTTTTGTAAGTAACTCAAGGCAGTGAATATACCTAATACTCCTTCCTCCTCCTCCTTTCCCCACAACAACAGTCCTGTGGAGTGGGTTGGACTGAGAGAGAGTGACTGGCCCAGAGTCACCCAGCACCTTAACCACTACACCAAACTGGCTCTCTGCAAAACTTTAATACCCACTGCTACAGTTCAAAGTAAATAATCGACTAAGGAATGAATACATCTCTGTCCTCACTATCCTCAAGATTTCAGCTTTCCTGTTGAATTTGTATCAAGCTCTTTTCACTGAACCATTTATACAGTGCCTGGATATGAAGCAAGCACTTTAGTGAGTGAGAGGGTAGGGATGGGACAGGGCGGGCAGCGTCCTGGATTCAGAATAAAAATATGGGAACCGAAAACAAGGCTTAAGGTTGTTTCAAGGTTGACTTCAGTTTGGAATCAATCTGGAATTTGTCTTCTCATTTCACATAGCATGTTGAACCTGCATCAGTAGAAAAATAAAGGGGAAAATAAGCATAAATAAGGACACAGCAAATTATATATGTGGGGGAATTTCACCCTTTTCTCCCAGGCTGCTGTTCTGAGGAAAAGTGCTGTGATCCATGAGAGAGATCCTCCCACTGCATGTATCAGCTTCAGAATCTCAACACAGGAAGGGTGAGCCCTTCATTCTGGCTTTAATTGAGATAATTATGATCTCTTCCGCCCTAATGGAGCTACTATCTGCATTATTTAAAAAAAAAAACCCTATAAACTCAATCAAAAAATTCATTTATGGTCACTTCTCTGTCCATGAGGTTAACATTCAGTAATTGATTCATACAATAAGGTAAACCCGCCACCCAAGTTAACAAACATGCTGTGTCTCCTCTGCAATAATAAACCATATCATGGCTTAACAGGATCTCCTGCTTCTAGCCTTGCTGCCACAAAAACAGAACTATGAAATAATGAACCCACATATTCTTAATTTGTTTAGGAATACCATTTAGGAATAGTTTATAGGAATATTTGTTTAGAATAGATTTTCTAGTGTTTTCATTGGTAGCATTTGTTATATTAATGTGGAATTATCTTCTTTCTGAAATTTGGAAGGGGTTTGCTATAAACATTTTTGGTCACCTGTTAAAAATTCACCTCTTCATCCAGGCCTTCCTGTTATGAATATTTTAAGAACTTTCGCCCTCTCCACTGTTCATTTACTGAATATTGTTTCATATCATTTTAATGCATTATTTTATTGTTTTATTTATAAATTGTTACAAGTAGTTTATATACTTAAAATTATTCTAACTGAAAAGGAAAATATTTTATATAGTTCCATTAAGAAATATGGATGCAACTATTTCCAACCAGTGCAGATCAGAAACGATTGCCTAACCTATTCAAAACGGTAGAAAAGCACAAAAATTCGAAAAACGATAAAATGGAGGATCGCATTAGAGCTTCTTGCTGCAGCACCACGGCACAAGCTTCCCGAACCATCGCCCTGAACCAGGAGCTCCGCCCCTCCGCTCCATTGGCCCACTAGAGGAAGGGGGCGCCCAGCGCGATGTGTTTGCGTCACGGCTCCGAGAGACCAGCGGCCAATGGGACCTACCCGCTCGCGGGCTCCCGATGGGCGGCAGCATGCGCAGGAGGCGAAAAGGGGCGGGGCCCGAGGGGGCGGGGCCCTGGAGTCACGTGAGGCGTCCCCACCGATGTGGTCAGCGACTGCGGGGTCACGTGATTCGTTGCCTACGCGCAGTGGGGCCGGGTGCAGATGGCGGACGCCGAGGCTGACGCGGCCCTGCCGCCGGAGATGCAGCGGCTGGCCGTTGGCCTCCGCTCCCGGCTTTGGCAGTTGCAGGCGGAGCTGCGCGAGCAGGGGGCGGCGGCGGCGGCCTCTTCGAGCGCCTATTGCCGGGAGTTCTGTCAGGTGAGGGAGGACGTCCCGGGGCGGGCCTGGGGTGGAGCGGCGTCAGGGCGCGAGCGAGGGGACCGGACCGGACCGCGGCCCCCCTCGGTCCGGGAGCGACAGGGCCCGGCGGGGCGGTGCAGCGGGCGAAGGTGGCAGCGAGCCGTTGCCTGGCGCTGGGAGGCGGGGCTGGGAGACCGCGGAGAGATCGCCGCCGACGCTTCCCCTTTCCGCTGCCGCTCGCAGGTTCGGGTGGGAATCCCCTTCTCTGCCCTCTCCTCTGGGGGGTCTCCTCTTCCTCTCCCCCCACCCGCTTTCCAGTGCAGCCGCGGGTCCAGGGCTGGCTTTCGGCAGGGTCGATCCCCGGTCCGCCTCTTTTTGTCGCGGGGGGGCAAACCTAGATTTCTTGAGGAAGGGCGCAGTATGTGATGAAATCCGCTCCCGCACCCCGGGATCCCGCTCCCACCCCAGCTTTCACCCGATCCTTCCCCGCCCCCTCTGGTTTCTGAGAGCCGACCGTAGGGGGAACCGATTTGGAGCGCCGCACGGGCAGGTTGGCGCAACCGCTCGTTTGAACTGCCCGCATGTATTTCGCGGTTGGCCTCCAAGAAGCGGAAGGTCCTAGGCGCGGATCTGATCCGAAGAATAACCCTGTGAGGTAGGCTCAGACCTTACGCCTTTCCTGCCCTGCGATTCGGGTGCAGCGTTGCGGCTCTTGTATGGCTTGATGGTGACTTCATGGAGGCAGGAAGATAAGTAAGCAAGGGTAGTCTGCTGGTTTGGGCAGTGGCTGCTCAGGAAAGACGAACGAAGGGATCGGTTGGGTGTCTTGTAGTATCAGTAACGGCTCAGTCTTGCTTTTGAGACCTGTGTCCTCACGTTGATGGCAACCATTCTTAGAGATCTCCAATTCTTTAACTGAATAGAAAGGGAAAATGTACAGCGTGTTGAAGGATGCTTGAATCCAATCAACACACGAGGAAATCTATGATTGATTGATTCATGCATGCATGCATGCATGCTTTCATATGGAGCAAAATTTCTATTGACTTTGGGCTGCTTTAGGAGTTAGTAGTCTCTCCAGGACTGCCCAGCTATGTAGGAATCCTGCTTTTGGGGTTAGATAGATTTTTGTTTGTTTGAGGTAGTTCCTGGACTGGAATATCTTCTTCAAGTATATTTCGTGGATACAGTAATTATTTTGGGTTGTTTTTAGATGTCACGTGACTACTATCTTTTTTTAATGAAAGTTGTTGGTGTTTTGGAGAGCAGTTGGCTTCATTTGTGTTTGGTATAGATGCATTGTATTTTAATCTGGGCTTTTTATGATTTTAGTTCTGTTTTTATGCTTTGGAAACTTTGTTGAATAGCAGTTGGCATTTGTAACAAAAAACATAGTGTCAGTGGAGTATAATGAAATCTGGGTTCAATAAAACATTTGTAGATAATTTGGAAGCCAGTCTTTGTATGGTATTCTTCTGGACAGTATAATTTTTTATAAGAAAAAATGGGTTCACATTCTTTCTCTTTGTGCTAATTGGGGTAGTCCAGGTATGGTCTGTATAGCTGTAGAAAAAAGTATGATGCTGAAAAAGTGAACAATTTATGTATGTAAAAATATAAACACGTGTTACTTTGTTATACTGAATAATGTTAAAGTTAATGCCTACTTAGCTTGGATTACTTGACTGGCTAGCTTGTAAACTTTTTTAGATAACTGGATTTACCTTCACTGGCTGGTATTTAGCAGAGAGGGTGAGCCTAGAAAGGATCTGGAGGGTGAAAGAGGTTCTTAGATTAATATGTGTGAGTTTTCAGTGGAAAACCTTTATTAGACTGGAGACTAATAGAGATGTGATGACACTGAAATTGCTGACCTTTTAGAGCAGTTTACAAGTAGCATCTCTGTTATTCTGCAGTATCAAGAAAGACCACCTGCTCTCATTAGCTTTTAGTAGAATTAGGAATCTGTTAAGGATTTCTAGCTGCTTTTTAAAATCTATCTACTGTTTTTATTAAGATAATCTTTTTGCTTTGCTTGAATTGAATAAAATTTAGTAGACTATTTTTACATGCATATTTAAAATGCAATGGGAACATCTAGAATATAATATCCTATTTTCAACAAAGATCAATATTTCTCTGGAATATTCCAATGGATCCTACAATTGCTATCCCAGAATTTGGCTACTTTGTAAGTTTGTCTGCTAAAAGGAGAGAAACATAAACCTCTGGCTGTTTAGGAAGATGTAGTAATAGAGGTGACATAAATTCCATATGAAGATTGCTATAACATAAACAATATAAAAGAACATGTCCAATGGTTTTGGTAGCTCCGGATCTAAGAAATATATGTTTGTTATATTGTTGAATTAGCACACCAGCAGACGAGTACTCTTTGTGTTGAATGGTATAAGTCATCGTGATGGTGTACACACTGAAAGGAAGACATAAGTCTTATAAAATGTAACCGCAGGTATCATTTGATGTGGTATACAGATGTACAGTTTTTTTTTTAATCAAAATGAACTGTACTGGTGTGCTGTTCTGCCTCACCACTAGTTAGTATGGGATGGTTCTAACTAGAGAACAGAAGAATTATTATAGTTATTTTTCGTGACTATAAAAGATGTGAAACACAGCTCCCAATGGTTATGTTTGCACAATATGCCAAACCAAATCAATTGTAAACTAGTTGCTGCTTTCAGGCAGCATGCTAAGTCTGTTTTGTTTTAATATTGATTAGCTTTTTTGTGGTGTAACATGTTGCATTGAACCCAGACCCTTTGATTAGTTTCTGATTCAAAATATTGTCCAAATAGTTAACTCAATAGCTAGCTTAAGCACAATGTGTGATATGGCTATCATGTTAATCTGAATTCTTCACATTTGCAATTCTACCAAGTACTTTGATAATATTTATTTTATTAACAGAACATTACCTGTATATTATTATTTATATGGCACTATCTACTCCAAATAGATTACAGGTACACCCCAGGTTAAGAACACCCAGTTTAAGGATGAGCCATAGTTAAGAATGGAGCCTATTGTAGCAAAATTCGAGTTGAATACACAAGGGTTTGAGTTAATTACCCAATACTACTTATACAGTATTATACAATAATACTGTTCTGGCTTATGTACAAATTCAACTTAAGGACAGACTTTGGGAACAGAACTTGTCCTTAAACTGGGGACTACCTGTAGTCTTAAAATGGATATAGGGAAGGAAGTGAAAGATAAACAGGAAAAGAATTCATAGTTATTCCACTTATACGTGCTTATGTTTATTTACTGGTGGTCTGTTCCAAAGACTTCAGTACTTGGCATATAATTTGTTCTAGTTGTAATTCACCAGGCTGGCTTTGCATTTGCAATATTTACATGTATGGATTGATCCTCCAAAGTGCACTTTGTTTGCAGAGTCTCTTTCCCTAATCTCCTTTGTGTCCAGGAAAAGCCAGAACTTTTCACCTTTTCTCCATATTTGGGGAGGACATTGACCTACAAAGCATCCTAAAATAGTTGCAATAAATAACATAGATTTCTAGTTTAAAAGAATTTGATTGAATTGAGTTGGCTTACTAAAGTGTTGGTATTGTGTTCATGACTCAGCAGACAAACTCCTTTGACTGTCTTTGGAGTGCAGATTAAATATAACATCCCCCCTGTATGCATTAAGTGTGTTGTACAGCTATTGTTTTAAAACATAATTTCAAATTTTTGCCACTTTTGCAATGGCGGAATGCCTGTTAGACTTCTAGGTGAGAGTACTGCAGGTGCCTCATATAGTCAGATCCTCTGTTCTCATTTCTAATTAAGATTAACTCTCAAACGGCTTGATGAAGTTAGAGCTATGCTGTCTTTTGTGGAGCACACTCTTTTTCTGGATTCAACAGAATGTGGTATTTAAACCATGAGATTGAGTTTCTTCAGCCATTATATTATTTGCCCTTATGCACTTCAGCTATTTTCTACAGCTTTGACATTCGAGAATTCATGGAAAAGTGCTTTGGCCTAAGAAGGCAGGAAAAGGGCAAACATAAGCATCTCTCTTTACCTAAGCTTCATTTAACTTATCCTTCCAGCTAATCAAGCAAAGAATTCAACTATTAAATTAAGTATCCATAAGAAATTACAGTAACTGCTAGAATCTGTAGTTCTCATTGGGGTGAAAGGCACTATATATACGCAGCATCACACTTTTCCTAGATGGCTTGACGTACCTGGAAAATCCTGAATTTTCCCAGTTGTTTCCATCATGGTCTTTGGGCAAATATAATCAAGTTTGGATCCATGATCTGAAGTAGCTACTTCAGATGAATTCCAGGTGTCTGTGCTGGGGTTTTTGACCACAGATTCTCATGTAGTCATAATAATATTATGACTATTTCACCTCTGGATGGTTTACTGTTTGGCACAAGTGACTTGAGGAAAGAGAAGTCCCAGGTCCCTTTGGCTATGGCAAACTGGCCTTTTTAAGAACTCTGCATATACTCCCAGTGCAGGGTGTAACATATGAAGTATGCTATTTGAATTCTCTTTACAGAACATGTTTACAAAGAACAATGTAGCAGTATTGTTTTCCAAGATTTGATAGATTCATCTAGAGTGTGGCAAATATACTGATGCATCTTGCAGAGTAATTGTAAGAATTAGCACGAGAACATAAGTAGGACATGTTGAGCGCTCAAAGCAATGTAGAAATGCTCATTACTGTTTTTCATTCATAAGGCAGCTGTAATTTGGTGTGCAATTCCACCACCTGTCTTTGCATTGAATTCATGAAGTCTTGTTCCTAGTCGTAGGCAGACTGAGGTAATGTTCTTGTTTGGAAGGTACTACAAAACATGATTTTCCTCTGTGATACAGTCTGAAATGGAAGTGGAAATCCAACCATTAACACAAAGAACACCAGTATTTCTCTCCTCTCCACCCAGAGGTGTTACTGGGAAAATAGCTCACGTGAAAACATCAGTGCAGGGCAAGGTCCTTAAACACTGGCATCTTCAGGGTTTGTTTAGTTGTGGCAATTTCAAGCATAATTATGACTTTGGTTAAAGGCTTAGTAAAAGCACTAAGCCTGGGTTTTTGATTAAGGTTTGAGCAAGCCATAGAGGCCTGCTTTGCACAAAATGCTAAGCCATAATGACTGAATTCACACATTGCACAAAGCCAAAAACAAACTGTTTAGCATGATATGACAACCAGCCCTAGATATGGTGATCTGAAAGGTCTTCAGTTTCTTGACATAATATATGTTGGTTAAAAGCAACCATGTTATTGTTGAGAAGGATTTGGGCTAGGGTATCTATATGTATTCTGTCTTCCTTTCACTATTGTTCTGGCCTAGTGATACTGTTAGAATGAAGTATGGATGCATTGTGGTTTTTAAGCAAGGAAAAACACTTTAAGAAATTTGATCCTGGATTTCTCATATCACATTTAATTTACACATTTGAGTTCACGCATCTCACTGATGTGTGCTGTGGTTTGTTTGTTTTGGGCTTGTTGTGATCTGTGAAATCTAGCCATTATGGCTTATTCCATAGGCTGTAGATAAGAGAAACCATTGTTTTGTGTGATGTGTGAAATGGACTAGTATGTTGGGAAGAAATGTCCATTTTGTGTCAGTAAGTGTGACTGTACATGTGAAATAGATGTACTTTAGCAAGCCAAAACCTCTTCTGAAAATACAGTTGTAATGTTCTAGTTGCATTACATTACATTACCATGGATTCAGAATGCAGATCCTGTGATTCCAGTAGACTACAAACAAAACATTTTCTAGTTCATATGCTTCTTTTGCTGTCACATAGAAGCTCTTTCAAGAGTTACATTTTCAAAAGATAACAGCAGTAACAACAACGTGTTTGTTTTAGGAGAGCAACAGAAAGAAATGCCATCTCCTTTCTGCTTTTAAAACAACTTAAAATGTCTGATTTCCTCAGCATGTTGTTATAGAATTCCGTATTGCTTACCAGCCAGTGTTTTGAAATTTACAACTGATAACAAAAATGATTTTCTGATCTGTTTTTGTTTTCAGACCCTGCTACAATATGCTGGCAATCAGGGTGCTTCGGAGCAAGTTTTGCCTTTTTTGGAAGTATATCGAGTCGCCATTCAGAGCTTTGCCAGTGCCCGACCTTACTTGACTACAGAATGTGAAGAAGTTCTTCTGGTACTTGGCAGGCTAGTATTGTACGTTTGGTTTCAGGCATTCTGTTTTAATTGAAATTTTGCTCTGTAGTAAAATCTCTTTTCTCCATGTATATCTATCTGTAGCCTTATTTTAGTTATAGACAATCTGGTGCCCTCCAACTGTTCTGGCCCCAACTAGGTGTCAGTTGTAGGAACTGTAGTCAAAAAATCTGGAAGGCACCAAGTTCCTATCCTACATGGAATACAAAACCATGTGTGGTGTCCATGTACAGGGATCCTGAGAACTATTGGAGGAGGAGTTGTGGAAAGGCATAGTCAGAGTTTTTAAAGCACCCTGCTGTGATGCTAATATATAAATTTAGTTATCAAGAATCTATTGATTTTTTTTCTCATGAGATGTGTATATTTATTAATAGCAGTTATGTTGTTACACTGAAACCTCAATTTAATGGAGCTCAGCAGAGTGAACTTTTCATGCAACGGGCCAGGTTTCCACAGAGATTTACATTGTTTGTGTAATGATGCCATCACACAAATAATATTGTTACAAATGTGGTAGATTGTGCAATGTCATTCTTTGGTATTCAGTAGGCATTTGTGATTAAAGGACACTCGTCCCCACAATCAGTCTATTAAAATAAAGTTTCAGAATGTTTGATTATATTTTCTGTTTTCCAATAAGTAAAAAGTACTCGCAATTCCTAGCATGCTTGTATATTCTTTTGGCTTGGAGTGATAATAAGGCAAAGTAGAAAATGATTCAACAACAACAACAACAAATGCTGCTTCCTGTCCTTTCTAACAATCTGTTTATTTCAGGAGCTGTTTTGAACAACTGCTGTCTGTGCCTGAAAGTGAAGAGCTGTCTGAACCATTTTTAAGATTGTGTCAGTCCATACAGGCGAGTATATTGACTGTTTTTTCTATAAAGGACGTGGTTTCATCTATCGTTTATAATCAAAGAGACTTGTGTCTATGTGTGATTATTTGAATAACATCAAGGCCTGGTTGGCATATTTGCGTGAAGCCACAGCTTGTTCAATCATCATTTATTGAATGAACCACAGTAGGGGAGGTTTGTATAATTCCTTAAGCTGTGAACTGTGGTTTAGAAAGTAAATTGACTGGACGCATAACCTGCTAAACCAAAACCAATCTGACCACATTATGTTAAGCAAAGTATGTGAATCCAACCTAAGCGTATAATCCTTGTAGAAACGGTGTCTGTTAATTCAGAGATGAAATTCAAGGACCCATTTTTGTGCTGTAGTATTAATTTACTCCTATCCTGCATATCCTCTGTCTTTGGTTCAGCTGAGAAAAGAATTAGAGGATGGGTGGATGTGGGTTTGAAGGTAGCAGTGTGCAACTTCCAAAGAGATATAGATCAGCAATGCAAAATGTATGGAACATGGTTATGCATTTTACCCTTTTAAAGTTCAAATTGAAATGACAAAACCAGCAATGA
Source organism: Liasis olivaceus (assembly GCA_030867105.1). NCBI lineage: Eukaryota > Metazoa > Chordata > Lepidosauria > Squamata > Pythonidae > Liasis > Liasis olivaceus. Next base: position 16,613,072 of record CM061360.1, on the reverse strand, counting down.
TTCCAGGTTAAACATAACAATTTAAAATAACTTTTTTTTCTCGTAGGACTCCCATAATGCTTTACTTGAGTTTGGAGATAATAGCCTTGAAATTCTAGCTGATATCTCAAAAGAAGGTGTATGGAAGAATCCAGTTCTTTTAAAGATTATTTCACAGCAGCCAGTAGAAGCAGAAGAAGGTAAGCTGTTAAGCTGTCCTTTTGAGCTTGTATTACTTTCCTGCCACCCCACTGTAAACCAAATCTGTCTTTTCACTGTGGATTTTGTTTTATTTTGCCTCAGAGGAACTGAGCAAGAAGATAGGTGCTTAAAAACTGCTGTATCTAATAGCAAACTTGCATTTATAGTTAATCCTGAGCTGTCATTTTAAGTCCTTTAACATGCCCTTATTCACCATTTTTATTTAGATTGGCACCTCCCTTTATGGTAGTAAAAAAAGCCTCCTTTTTTTTAAAGTTCTGTTGGTGACCTTTTCACTTTTGTAATTCATTTTTTAAACAGTCTCCAAAATATATCTTAGTTCTTGAGCCACTACAATAATCTGATCATTTTTCTGACTATGCTATTGCAAATTGGCCACTGTATGTATGTATGTATGTATGTATGTATGTATGTGTGTGTGTGTATGTATGTATGTATGTATGTATCTATCTATCTATCTATCTATCTATCTATCTATCTATCTATCGTTAAAATAAGTAATACTTAAAATAGGTAATCCACATTGTCCTGCATTTCATTTACTTGAGATGGAGAGAACGCCTCAGCTCTTGCCTTAACTAGTGACTGAATGCCATAGGGTAGTTTCTTTTGCAACTTTCCAGAAAAAACACTGTGGAGATGATCAGCCATTCTGCCCCAATGTAGGACTATTCCAGATATGTGAATTTCAACTCCAAGACATTTCAGAATAGCAAGGGAATGGGGAACTGGGGAGTTGAAGTCATCTGAAGGGCACCCAGGAAGCCTCGGGGAGACCAGTGGGGCCCCTGTGCATTAATCACACAGGGGATCATTGCAAGACCATGGGACTTAGGTCATATAGCTTTGAAATATACGTGGCATGATAGTCTACTCCGTTGGTTCAAAGAGTGCTCAGTTGAAAGAAGGGATGGCAGTCTTCCATATCATAAGGTGGGTAAGCAAGTTTGTAGAAGAGATTTGGTGGATCATGCAGTCTCATTCCAGTACCACAAATATCTGAGATGCATTTGTCTAGTTCTGGCAAAGAAAGGCATGCTGTGAACTATTTTCATAATGAATTCCATAGTAAACTGTGGAACTAGCGTGTGGGACATTCAGGGATTCCAGTCTCACAAGTTCTTAGAGAGCAATCACTCTGAAGATCTCCTCCTTGATCTAAGCCTTCATAATAAACTAGTAGTTAATAACATTTTATTGCCTTTTTTCTAGTGAATCAATTGATTAAACGTGAAGGGCTGACATTTCTGCAAATGAGAATAAAACATTTAATGAAGACAAACCATCTTCCTCAAGCCGCTTCCTTGTCCAAATTGTGTAAAGAGTCTACAGAAATTCCAGATGTCTCTCCTTTTCTTCAGGCCTATATAACATGCTTGTGCTCCATGCTTCCAAATGAAGAGTCCATCAAAGAGGTGAGTGGCCAGTCACTTTAGCTTGTCACTATTAAGGCAACTGATATTAATTTTAGTATCTGAACTAATGTGACCAAATCTGGGTGGGGGTGGGAGAGTTGGTTCTCATCCCAGCAGGGGCTAAAACCTTTTTCTACTCTGCAGAAGGTTGAAGGAGACAGGTAATCCATAGTGTGAGGTTGTCCTGTGCTATTCCTCTTTGTCCTTATCAAAAACAAAATAAAATGTACCTTCTTGTTTGGCACAGGAAGACTCAACTTTTGCAGTGTTATTTTAGCTACTGTTGGGAGATAGTTCAGTATAGCTACGTTTTCCTTGCTTTACAAAGTCGTTCCTTGCCAGTTCCTTTTCAACCCATTTTGGGTATGCATACATAGCACTGAACATTTTACTCTTTACAGTTAGAATATTCACTAGTGTTCTGTGTTGCAACAGCTTCCCTGTCAATATTTGTATTTGTGTGTGCGTGTGTGTGTGTATGTTTCACCTCAGTAAAGCAAATGCAGTATTTTCAACGTAAATCAGCAGCTTTGCAAATAACTAGGGAGGCTGTAAAGGTGGTAACTTATGTTTTACATTGATTGTCCCCCCCCCAATATATTTTTACAAGTGTTACACATTTGGGTTTGGGGCACATGATTGCAACCCTTCTTGACTTTTTTGAACACCCCCTTCCCTTGGCTATCCCTAAAACAAGGTGTCCCAGTGATAATTTTCAGTAAAGTGAGTGTGGTGGTTACAGGCTGGAAAGGAGAGATTCTTCCACTGCTGCTGCCGTTGTTATATTTTTATCCTGCCTCTTTTATATATTTTGGCCAGGGTAGTTAACATATCTAATACTATTGCCTCCTATTTTCCCCACAACAACATCCCTGTGAAATGGGCTGGGCTGAGAGAGAGGGACTGGCCCAGTCCCCCAGCCAGCTTCCATGCCTAAGGAAGGCTAGAACTCACGTTCTCCTGGTTTCTAGGCAGCACCTTCACCACTACACCAAACTGGCTCTCATGTTCTACATGTATTCAACATCATCTTTTTCCAGTGCTTCTTGCTAGCTGGTTAGTGCTCATTTTGGCCATGGATTTCTCTGTCTGAAAACCAGTGGAGCTTCCAGCAAGGGGAATCAGGCCATTCCATAACCACAAAATTGTTCATTCTGTAAGGGACGTTACCATTTGGCATGTACAGCCTACTACTCTGTAGTCCATGTTGGCTATTGTCTTCAGGGGTTGTGGCCTGAGATTCCCTAGGTCCCAATTTATGTTGTGTTGTACATGTTATATATTGATTGGTCAGATGTTATCTTGTTTCTTTCAATTGTATTGTGCTTTTATTTTGTTATTCATTGGATATCATGAGCTGCCCAGAGTCATTCTGGAAGCGGGTGATGGTGAAATCTAATTATTATTATTTATTGTTTTGCAGTCTTTTCCTCTACTTCTGTTACATTGTATTTTGGACAGCAGGGTCCTGGGTGGTGATGTGGGGGGGTCAAACAGGCAAAATGGCATGTGCAGCATCCATCACAAGGTGCTCATCAAAAGGGGCAGGGCTTGGGTCACAACACCTATCTGCCATCTTGCCTGTTTGATACATGCACACAGTTTGAAGGCTGCTGGTTTGGAGCCAGCTTTAACATTGCGGAGTTAATCTCACAGAAGACCTTTGGTTTGCTTAGGCTATGATGGAGAAGTACGCGCATGTTTCCACCTCAAGCTCAGAAAAACCCAACTGTATTGCATAACCTTAATTGGATAACAGGGGGAGTAACTGGTAATAGTTTGCTTGCCAAGCTTCCTGCAAGATATGAGAGACAGAGAAATAAAAGGGATGAAAATGTGACTAAAAAACCCAGAGATTATTGTTGGATAACTGATGATATTTTTGGAATCTGCTGTTCAGTACTTTTATGAGAACAAGAATTCTGTGAGGCAACTAGAGATTTTATGCCTTCTTCACTTGGTTAATAATTCAGATGAGTAATTGCCATTTTGATTTGCATAGCTAAAGAATAGATTTGTGCTGTTGTTCTTTTTCAGTTTTTGTACAGATGCTTAGACAGGTGCTATTGAATCTACAGTAGATTCATGGAATCAGAACATAAGAATGGGAAGCAGGCCTACAGTCCACTGAATGCAATCCCCTGCTACCTACAGGAATCCCCGTTAAACCATTCCCATTGTGATTATCTATAATGGACTAGTTACCAGGTGATCCCTCAGAGCAGGATACAGAAGTTCTCCCAGGGGTACCTTTGCTTGTTCAGTAAGAAAAGGGGTTTTGTCTTAACGACTTTTCATGTCATTTTATTTCTCTTTAAAAAAGATTTCCAAAGTGGACTGCAAAGAGGTCCTAGATATGATATGCAATTTGGAAGCTGAAGGTCAAGACAGCACTGCTTTTATTCTTTGTACAACGTATTTCACTCAGCAGCTTCAAACAGCAAGTGTATACTGCTCTTGGTAAGTGGTGTGTCCAAATACTGGCTTTCAGAATTTCCCATCCTGATCAAAACTGCTTCTTAAGGTTTATAATTCAACAGCTGACCAAATAATAAAGACACTATGATGCTTTCTTATCTGTTGATGAGAAGCATTAACATAAAAGAGAAATTAAGCATTTTAAAAACTTAAGTCTGCTATATTTGCTGCTACATTTCAAGAAGTAATAAATGGTGTGCTGATAGCAAAAGCCACGTGTTACTCAAGGTAGTAAAATTAGCTATACGGAGCAGGTGTGCAGCTCCCTTTCTTGCAAACCTCTGAGTCTCCCTATTCCAGCTGCATCATTAAAATTCAGCAACAGTTTTCCAGGTTGTTTTAAGTATAAATAAGAAGTGGATGAAATGTGTTGAATCTTTGTTGTATCATTTCGGGTTTTTACTTTAACAAACACACATAAAAGAGGCCCCATGTTTTTGGTCCTGTCCTGTCTCCTCAAGTAACTTCATTACATGTACTCTATAACCCTTGGAGATTCAACTTATTCTAAAAAAAAATCTGTGGGTCCCATCAAAAGAAAATTACTTGCTTTTGATGGTGAAATTGATTCAGATATTCCCCTAGAGACACTTTCCTTTATATTTATATTTATTTATTTGAATTTTTCAGTGTTCCTAGAGACGCTTTCCCAATGTTGGTACCACCTAAATGCGTTGAGCTGTAACTCCTATATTTTCTTGTCAAGTTTTGGCTGGGGTTGGTTGGCAGTTGTGGAATTTGTGTGAATTGTCTTGCATTCTCTCTAATTCCTTGTTTTTCCCAAACTCTTCTTGCAGGGAACTAACTCTGTTTTGGAGCAAATTACAAAGAAGAATCGACCCGTCTTTAGATTCCTTTCTGGAGCGATGTCGGCAGTTTGGTATCATCGCCAGAACATTGCAACACTTGTTCTTCCTCATAAGAGTCATACAAGCTGAAGTACGTATCCATTTACGGTTTACTAACATCTGCTGTTTGAATTTGTGGAGGGTGAAAATGTATCACATTATGGAAAATGTGTATCTGTATAAAATATTAAAAAATATATAAGGAACGTGGAGGTGCATTCTTGCCTTGGCTTCCGAAGGCAGAGTGATTGATTGTACTTTCCTGTGGATAGATTCCATAGACTGAAGATTCCACACCTGACAAATTGTATGTTTATATATAATTCATATATTACATATTTATATACTTCTTGCAAACATTTTTGCCAGCTCAAATTATAGCCTGCTGCCTTCCAGCTTGCACATCATTCCTTTCTAATTCTGACTTGACCTGGCTGTTTCTCCAATTTTTCTTTACTCTCGCCAGTTGGGGTTCCCTCTGCTTCAGGTTGCCTGAAGTTCTTGCAGAGTGGAATTTCCTATCTTTCAAGGCCTCTTTATCCTAGTCTACAAATAACAGTGGAGCACAACAAATTTTATCCCAGCTCCTGCAGCCTCCTGCTCTATTTATGTTGCTCTTCTGCAGAGCTTCTGATTTTTCCACAGGGTCTCTGTCTGAAAAGATAAGGGAAGTAATTCAATAGCATAGAAGTTTGGAGTTGAAACAGGAAGTGATAAGTGATTGCACAGAAATTGAGACTTTCTTGTTTTGCATCAGAAGAGTATCTAGAATTAGATGTCTGGCCACTTAGATCTCTGGCCAATTTCAAACTTACAACTGAGTCATCTGCAAATTTAAGGTGTCTCCTCCCTAAGTATGCTTAATCCCTAAGAATGCTAAAATCCATAAAAATTAAGGTCTAGCTTAATGAGTGATGCTTTGATCTGCAGCTTTTCAAACCATCTCCATTTAATTTGGGAGAATTGTCTTGTTTGTTTCAAAGGCAGAATAAATTTATATTACCCTGTTTTTCCTCTTGTGTTTTGACTTACATTTCATTCACAACCTCTCTCTCCAGAGCAGGTTTGTTTAGTCCTCATGGTGCAGTAAAAATGGCTTTATTGTGGGATACTGAATGTTGCCATTTGAAAAAAATGTAGATTAGCCTTCTCCAACTAATCCGGCCATCCCAACCACCTGGAGGACACTAGATAGGTGAAGGATGCTATGGATGCTTAGTGTTCTGGATATGTGCTTTGTGACTTGGAAAGGCCAGAACTTAAGCATCCTAAATGAAAAATCTGGCATCACTCCCAATTTACAATAATGTAAAGTTATTAAAAGGATTAAGAATGTACCTCTGTGCTTGGAATAGATAGCCATATAATTGCTTCCAAACTGAAATATCCCAAAATCTAAGAAAAAGACTTATTTGCATTAGGTAAAATTCAGAGAAAAATAAGGCATTGATTTGTTTGTGTTTTTCCTTTTGTTAGGCAGAAGAAGCTGGCCTTGCTGTATCTGTCTTGCTCTGTGTGAGAGCTCTGCAGCTCAGGTCCAACGAAAATGATGACATGAAGAGTTCTGTTTGCAAAACAATTGCATGCCTTCTGCCAGAAGACCTTGAGGTTAGAAGGGCATGCCAGCTCACAGAATACTTACTGGAGCCAAGTGAAGAGGGATACAGTTTACTAGAAGAACTATATCTGCAACCAGATCAGAAATTTGATGAAGAAAATGCGCCAGTTCCAAACTCACTCCGTTGTGAGCTTCTGTTAGCTTTGAAGGCCTACTGGCCCTTTGATCCAGAATTCTGGGACTGGAAAACTTTAAAGCGCCATTGTCTCAAACTGTTGGGGAAAGAAGTTTCTGAGTCAGAGGATGACCTGAGTTGCAATGAGATGTCATTCAATGAAACTGAGCTGTTAGATAGTCTCCCGAGTGACTGTGAAGAAAGTAGGGAAGAGAATAATTTTGAAAGTCATTATTTAAATCAGCCCAAAGAGAGAGTAAGAGTCAAAAAGCCAATTGGCTCCTCAGAGAGATATCAGAGATGGCTTCAGTACAAGTTCTTCTGTGTCATTTGCAAACGGGAGTGTATAGAGGCTCGAATACTTCACCATTCTAAGATGCATATGGAAGATGGTATTTTTACGTGCCCAGTATGTACCAAAAAGTTTAAGAGGAAGGATGTCTTTGTGACACATGTCATGGAGCATGTGAAAATGCCCCCCAGTAGAAAATACCGTGCGGAGAAGAAATTGCTGTTGAAGAAAGAGAGACTGTCCAAGAGCAACCTATCCAGAATTGCTTCTGCAGCACTTGAAGAAAATCACCCCCTGAAAATAATTTCTTGTGAAAAACCCAGAAGTGACTCACAGGACTATGTAACATTTAGCAAGCTAGAAGGTTGTCATCTGCAAGACAGAGACCTGTACCCGTGCCCAGGCACAGATTGCTCCAGAGTGTTCAAGCAGTTTAAGTACTTAAGTGTTCACCTAAAAGCTGAACACCAGAACAATGATGAAAATGCAATGCACTACTTGGACATGAAGAACAGGCGTGAGAAGTGCTCCTACTGCAGGCGGCATTTCATGTCTGCCTTTCACCTGCAGGAGCACGAACAGGTCCACAGCGGCCCTCAGCCTTACATGTGTGTCTCTGTGGGTTGTTATGCTAGATTTGGCTCGGTGAATGAGCTGCTGCATCATAAGCAGCAGCACGATGATCTGCGTTATAAGTGTGAGCTGAATGGATGTAACATTGTGTTCAGTGACTTGGGGCAGCTGTACCATCACGAAGCCCAGCATTTTCGAGATGCTTCTTATACATGTAATTTCCATGGCTGTAAAAAGTTCTACTATTCAAAAACTGAGTTAACAGATCATCTTTCAGTGCATATTTCAAATGGGGAAATGAAGGAGGTGCCCGTTAAGCAGGAAGGTAATGCTTCTCAGGACAGTCTTGCCTGCCTTTCAGATTTTGATGGGTTTGAACACAAAGAGTCTTCTGATCAGCACGAAAATCGTAGTTTGCCTTCTGGATCTACAAAGAGAGAGGGAATACTGGAAGTAAAACAAGAGCCTCTTTCTGATGGAGAAGTGGGTGGCAAAAATAATGGCAGTTTGGAAAGTAATACTGCATCCCTGGCCAGTGAGAAACAGATGACCTCAGTAACTGACCCTGTGGATCGAGGCCAGGCAGTTTCAGGGGCTGCGCTACCTCATGAGAAGGCCTTTCTTCCTTCCAATTTAAAAGAGCGTTACTCAAACGTGGCTGTCTATTTTGATGGGAAAAAGTTTACCTGTGGTTTTGAAGGCTGTGGATCAACATACAAAAATTCAAAGGGCATGCAAAAACATCTACGAAGGGCCCATCCGTACCATTTCAAACCAAGAAGGAAAGCTAAAGGGGTCAGTCAGGTCAGTGAAAGTCAGCACACAGGCATGGTTGGAGAGATTAGCTCAGAGCTCCGACATACAGACTCTCCGGACATTGCAGATTTTATTGCTGTCTCTAAAAGCAAAAACTATTTAAAGGAAGAACTGTGTCCTTCTTCCCCAGAATCCTCGTTCTTTGTACATTCAAAAATGTCCAGTACTGAAGACAACATGTTGGAACTGCTCTTGGGCTTGAAGCACTTAAGTTTAAAGAATTCTAGTGGTCATAATTCTTCCAGGTTGTTGCAGTCCTATTCATCCAAGTGCCCCAACTCTGAAGACGAATCTACCTCTGACCATTTTCCCGAAGAACAGAGCGGCAAGCTCCCAACCCAATACCTTACCCAGTTGGCTGCCAAGCCATTTTTCTGTGAGCGTCAAGGCTGCACGTGTGAATTTGTGACCAGAGAGGCGTTGCTGACGCATTATGTTAGAAAACATAATTATTCAAAAGAAATGGTGCTTCAGTTGAACATGTTCCAACATCGGTATTCACCTTTTAAATGTCATATTTGCCAAAGATCCTTTACAAGAAAAACACATCTTAGGGTCCATTACAGAAACAAGCATAAGCTTGGCAGTGTGACAGCCACCCAGAAACTATTTGCAAATGAAAGTTTTGAGGATATGAGCGAATGTGCTGAGGACATGCTGAACAGCACAGTGGATTCAATGGCTGCTTTCTATGCCAGTACAGATACAGAACTTGACAACAAAGCAAAACTCACTGCAGAACAGCACCGTCATTCCAAGAAGGAAGACTTCAGTTCTGAAACCGATCTGGAATCCAGTGAAGAGGCAGAAAGCTGCGTCACTGGAAAGCAAGCTAAGTTATCATCTCTGGACAGCCATAGAAAAGAATTGGAAGCAAATGAAGGGAGGGGAAGTAAAAGAACAGTTGCCAAAGGAAATTTATGTTACATTTTGCATAAATACCACAAACCGTTCCATTGTATCCACAAAAATTGCAATTCCGCATTTACTAATCAGAAAGGGTTGATTCGCCACTACAGAACTGTGCATCGGTATAACAAAGAGCAGCTCTGCCTTGAAAAAGACAAAGCGAGAACCAAGAGGGAACTTGCCAAATGTAAAAAACTGTTTGTTTGTAAACACAAGGCCTGCAGCAAGCGTTTCCTATGTTCTAAATCGCTTGCTAAGCACTGCAGTGATTCCCATACACTCGATCATGAAGATGATTCAAAAGTGCTTTCTGAAACAGTGAGGTTTCCTTGTCATCACCCTCACTGTCCAGCTGCATTTTATTCTTTCCCCAAGTTAAAGCATCACCTGACAGAAGAGCATGAAAAAGAGGACGACCTGAACAAAGGCACTGAAATCCATTGTGATCTGAATGGTTGTAACAGAGTTTTCACAACTTACAGCAGCTATTCTCAACATGTGTATTTTCGACACAGTGATTATGATGGTGTCTTGAGAGGAGCCAAAGAAAAGGGGAACCATCTTAAAGATGAAGAAGAGCAAAGGTGCTTAAAAGATCGGTGTCTCAGGCAAGATGGAAGTGAGAAAAAGAGGCAGAACAGTGAAAAAGTTGAAAAGAGTAGCAGCAGAAATAAAGGAAAGCAATTATATACCTTCAGAACAAAGGTGGAAGCCCTACAGATGTGCAGAGACAATTGCAACCAAACGCAGTATCCTTGCATGGTTCAGGGATGTCCCTCTGTCGTAAAACTGGAAAGCAGCATTGTGAGACACTATAAGCGCACCCATCAGATGGCCGGTGCTTATATTGAGCAGCAGTATGATGAGCTTGTTCTGTGTGTTGAATGCGGCACAGCAGTGAATGACCTCTGTCTGGAAGCAAGTCCTGGTTCAAACACAGAGGCAAACTCTGACTTTAAACAGGATGTTGCGGGGCACCCCGCATGTGAGCACAAAAAGGAGAGGCATCTTCCTAACTCCAGTTGCGATGGCGATGATAAAGGCAACAAACATGATCGGTATTCTGAAGGGGACGATTCCCAGGAAGCTGGTGTCCTTGTGTATTCAGGCACTTTAAAACATATCCATAATCCCAAAACCAGATGTTCAGAAGATTGTAATCTAGTGGGGTCATCTCAACAGTCTAAGGGAGAGGCAGGGAATATGCTGGGAAGTCATGGACAAGAGAATGCCTCTTACTGTGCGAGATCGAATGTGCAGTTATCTAGGGAGAAAGATGCTAACGACTGGCAGTCCTCCTCGCAGCAGATGGTAAAAAAGCTTCCCTTTCCTACTCCAAAAGAGAAAGTTCATAAGCCATCGACGGCCAAGCCCTTTGATCTAAAGTCCTTCAAGCCAATGGGGTTTGAATCTTCATTTTTGAAGTTCATTCAGGAAAGCCAGGAGCGAGAAGAAGAAGAAGATGATGACGATGATGACCTCCTTGAGAATGAGTGGGAGCCAGCCGAACCCTATGGAATGGGTGGTGTGATAGAGAAGGCTAAAGACTCCAAACGGGATATGTCACAGGGCAGGGGCATGTATGAAAATGTCCCCCCTGCAGCCATGTCCAAGAAGAACAGTGGCGCCAAAGCTCATGGGCAGCTGAGAGGAATGCAGCCCCTCTTATCCACGGACTCTTCTTCCCTCCCTTCTCTGGAGAACCTGAGGGCCATATTGGACAAGGCATTAACAGACTGTGGGGACCACGCCTTAAAACAACTTCATTATTTGCGGCCAGTCGTTGTTCTCGAAAGATCTAAATTTTCCCCCTCCCTCATAGACTTTTTTCCAACAAAAAAAGCAGATCACCTTTGTGTGGGAAGTTCATAAAATGTTGTGTTTATTTAAAAAAGAAAGAGAGAGAAGAAACTGCCTCCACTACTGGGGAAATGCTAAATTTGGTTCAGTGCACATGTTGTTGAGGTTAGATTAGACTGTTCAGTTCCATGAATGTATGACATCTGTCTACAGTATTGGCTAATATAGCTCCCCTACTAAATTAAGAGAGAGAACTGATATTTTGGTGCTAATTGACAGAATATCAAGGGGGGGAGCTTCCTCTTGCAGAGTAAATGTGCATGATTGTATATGGAACAAGTACTTAGGGTACCAAGGTTGGGTGGGAGAGGGTGGGGAGATGGTGATCTCACTTGACTTGAATGTGCACCTCAGGGTGCTTTGTGTAACATATTGTACACTACAGCATCTTATATTTTTTGAGTTATGAGTTTCAATAAAAGGAATTTTTTCACCCATTTTGGTTGACTGTACAACCAGATGTTGACAGCATAAGAACATTTGAATTGAGTGTGGTGTGTAGCAATTCTGAATTCCTGGCACATGGCCTGAATGTGACAGCGTGTTTATGTCTTAATGCTGATTGGAGGAAACTGTTCAGGATGGGATATTTTATTGCAAAAAAAATGGCAGGGGGAACTCTAGCAAAATTAAATGTAAGAAATTTTTATAAGGTATGTCAAGAAGGAAAGGAGCAGCTCGCTAAAGTTGTTAACATTATCATGAAAAAAATGTAAGCCATCTCCATTATAGGGAGCTTTGTCCATAAGGAAACCAAATATAGGCAAAAATAAATATTGTCCCTGGAAGGAAACTGCATTTCAGATGGAGAAAGTGAAACTGGTTAACAAGTTTCATGTGACAAAATATATTCTGAACATTAGTTCTCCCCCTTTCCCTTTTTAAAAAAGGTGATTACTTTTTTTTATTCTTTTGATTTAAGGGGGATAAAATCCAGAATACGTAGTTTTCTTTCCTTTATTGAAGCTATTAAGTAAAATTCAGCCATTAAATTGCTGTTATTGCCTGAGTAAAGGATACATTTCAACTGTAGACCCTAAACATACTTTGATAAGTAAACCAATTTATATACATTGTATTTTCTAACTTAAAAAGTGACTATATCTTCAAAGGATCTGTATTGTAAAATTTCATTTCTTTGCAAACACTCCCCCCTGCCCCCATTCCAGTTTCATTTTTGTTGTTAATCCCTAGATATGTGTGAGATGGAACAGGAATTGCTTTCTAGAATCAGACCAAAGACCTTTCAAATCCTCTGTTTGTAAGCAGTTGCAAGCCAGATACCCCCAGTTACCTAACTCTGAAGAAGGAATAAAAAGCAAAGATGCCAATTAATATTTGCCACAACTGGTGCTGGCCAGTCATACCTTTTGAAGACAGATGTTGACTCTTCAGGGAATTCGAAGCGTTTGTTCAGAACACAGTTGACTAATCTACTGCTTTCTAGTAGCGTTCTTAATCCAATGTCTGTTCAGTGTATTTGTCAAACTGCATGGAATTTTCAGGTCTAATCCATTGGTCAGGATTTACTAGCTTTAGCATTGCAGTACCATTAAGTATATTTGGGCAATATTCTGTTTTAAACCTGATAATGTTTTACCTAATGTTTGTACGTAATACTTTCTGTTTCCAGAAATGCTCCTCTGTGCTGAACGATAAGGTCATAAGGTTGAAAAATAGTCACTGTAGTACAGATTTCCAGTCATACCATCTCTTTAGTGCATTATTTGACCACGCATGCATCAGTGTACTGGATTACCTTGACCTGAACGCGAGAAGGCTTTCAGTAAATCAGCTTTTTTTAAAGGAAGGCTCTTTTCCCATCCGCTGCAGTTGGTTTGATGACCGACTTTTCCACTGAGAGAATTTCTGGTGTTTAAGAGTAAGAGTAATGTTGAATAGGCCAACGTTGCACACTGGGAATTATAAAACAAAGAAAGAATAATGGCCCTAAAATTTAGGGAATTTGAAAAGGTATACCTAGTTGTGGCCTCAAAGGTATAAGTGCGGAATAACAGAAACCAACAGCTCCATTTTTTAAATATTCCTTTAAAACTAGTAGATAAAAGTGTCATTTGTTTTTCCTGATCTAATATATTGTCACATCACACAATCTTTTTTAAATTTCTAAATTTGTAGCTAAGTATCTACTCAAAATGTGTGGATAGCAAATATCCCCGATAAAGTGTATAGTAGTCCAAGGGGGGGTTGCGAGATCTACTCTTCTCCAATAGGCCTTTTGAATGGTGATTCAATTCTTTGACAAGAGGCCAAGTTCTAATACAACTTTTAAGCAATTTTTAATTATTTGTTTGTAGCTGCCTTTAAAAACATCCTTCTTGCCTTATCTTATATTCCTGTCTGTAGTAACTTGCCAAAATCAATGCACTATCTCCAGTTAATTGCTTAAGATAAATTTCCACTACATAAAATGATATCCATTAAATTGTAATAAATTTTTATACTGATGTTTAGGCTTGTTGGCATGCTTTTTGGTTCTCTCTATATTTTGCACCTACTTTGGAAGTACTGCATTTAGAAAGTAGCAGAAAATTAGCCCTGCTACTACATCATGTGACATTCTAAAGCAAATAAGTAGAATTAAGTTGAAGCACAGGGCGATCCAGAATTTTTTTAAAAAATGGGATTAAGCAAGTGGGGTATCAAGGCTGTAAAAATGTATATGGAATGCAAGGTGAATTTATTGCTGTAGTGATTCATCTAGAATATGTTTTTGTATTGGAGAGCTAACTGTTATGTAGATTGGATTTGAATATTTGTAACCTTGTTATGGTTTTGTGAAGGTTTTTTTATCTGTGCTGAAAGAAAAGGGGGCAAAAACTGGGCCTCAAATCTGTCAGAAAATCCCATTCTGTATTCGAAGTAATTTTCTTAATCCACAATGGAGTTTCTCTGTAACAGGTCCTCCGGAGATATACACGCTATTTACTGTCTCAAGCTCACTATAATCTACTCCCATGTTGGAGGGCTAACCCTTGCCTCAAGGCTTCTTTCTCTCACATCAAATTATTTTTTCCCCCTTGCTACTGGAATGAGTGACATTTTGCCAATGGGGTGTCATTTTCAATTAATCTTTTGTGGGCCACAGGAGACGTGACTGGTGATGCAGTGATCATAGAATCTGTGAATCAGAGGGTTGGAAGGGTCCTCACTGGTCCTATAGTCCAACCCTCTGCTTGGTGGGCCTGCTGAAGCATTTTGGACAGATGGGTCTCCAGCCTCTGCATGAAGACCACCAATGAGGGGGAACACACCACTCCTGGCAGCCCTTTCTGCTGGTTGACAGCTCTTAACTCAGCAAATTCTTCCTAATATCTACTTCACTGTAGGTTCAACCCATTAATACTGGTCCTGCCTGGTATGGCAGCAAAAATAAGTCCACTCTCTCCTCTACGTGACAACGTTGGGTCTTTTTTTCTGTAGCAAAATATGCCCCGTTCCTTCATCCCATTTCAATATAGGGCTGGTATTCCAAGTGGGCTGAACAGGAAGAACAGGGTGGGACAATTAACTTCCAGTGTTCTGTACTCTGATTGTTAATACATCCCCAAATGTATTAATGGGCACATCTGCCTTTTTAGCAGCTGCATCACACTGTTGGCTCATGTACAACTCATAATAATCTACTAGAACAACACCCAGATCTGTTTCCTCCTGCCGTGCCAGGCGTCCCTCATTCTACCATTGGTATCGTTCATTCTCAGGCAGGACTTGATATTTCACCTTGTTAAATTTCATCCCATTTGTTTTGGCCCTCTGTCCAATCTTGTCTAAATCTTTTGGAATCTTCTCTTCTAAAGGGTTACCCATTCCTGGTTTTGCACTGCTTGCAGGTTTGATAATTCCCTCAACTCTTTCATCCAGGTCATTAATTAAAATGTTGAAGAGCACACAGCCCAGGATACTGCCTGGTAACAATACTACTCACCAAACATGTGGAACCATTTATGAATAGTCTTCAAGGTGATCATTCAGGCAGTTATGAACACATCTAACAGTTGTATAATTTATATTTTACCATTTTACCAATGAGGATATGTCACAGAATTATGGGAAGATTGAAATATTTGGCTCTTTTGAGGGGAGGGACAAGTCACCCATTTTGCCCCCCCCAACATGAAAAACTACTGCCCAAAATTTCTGCTGGTAATGTGATTTTGGGGTGTTGTAAGGGCGAACATATAGGGCTGATGAGACTATCTCAGTGCGCTGACCTCTTTATACAGTACTAAAATCCAAATGCCAATGATTCACAAAGCAATTCAACTAAGACAATAGTAGTACTTAACAGCAACAGGACTAGCAAAAGGAATGGCCAGAAGCTATTTTCTCTCAGTCCTGTTTCCCTGAAACTTGCTGCTCTAACTTGTAGAAGTGGTTCTATACTTCCAGCTTATATTTTCATCTAGATTTACCAGGGTTGGAAGTGGGATCTTCTATGGCAAAAGATGTGCTTTATCACCATATTGTTGTCCATCCCCAACCTCCATTGAACTGAAGATGGTCTGCTTTTCCGAGCTTCATACTTGATGGACTATGATACTTGGTTTCTGCTTTAATCTTTTTAATATACAAGGAAACAAAGTGCCCCTTCCTCTGTTGCAAAGATCCTGGAGATTTATAGTTGATGTAGTAAAAGTGCATGTTGTCTTTGGAGATGCTGAAAAGCTGTCTTAAGGAATCTCAGGTTTTAAGACATATAAAGGGATAACAGAAAATCCTGGATCATTATGGAATTTTTGTCCAAACCATATAAAAAACTCTTGTTCTACCAGAGAGTTTCCAAAAGGTTAGTACTCACTGACTTTAGAAGAGTAAGCCATTTCAATCCACTGCATCATTTCAGCCACAGTTCCTCTTTTTGGGACATTTAAGTAGGTAAACTTAGGGATGTATTTGTGAAATTATTGATTAGGTGCCATCAAGTTGTCAACTCTTAAAAATTACATAGATAGATTTTCTCTCTGATGATCTGTCCCTAACCTGGTCCTTCAGCCACTGTAACTGAATCCATCCAACTTGCTGCCAGTTGTCCTCTTTCATTCCACCTTTCCCAGCATTAGAGTCTTCTCCAGAGAGCTGGGTCTTCACATAATGTGTCCAAAATAGGATACAGGTAGTCCTCGGCTTACAACCATTTGAAGTTAGGACGGCGCTAAAAAAGTTACTTACGACTGGTCCTCACACTTACAATCATTGCAGCATCCCTGCAGTCACGTGATCAAAATTCAGGTGCTTGGCAACCGGCATGTATTTACAATAGTTGTAGCGTCCCGAGGTCACACGATCGCCATTTGCAATCTTCCCAGGGGGCTTCTAACAAGCAAAGTAAATGGGGGAAGCCAGATTCACTTAACAACTACATGATTTGCTTAATGACGGCTGTGAATTGCTTAACAACCTCAGCAAAAAAGGTCATAAAATTGGGCATGACTCACTTAACGACCACATCACTTAGCGATGGGAGTTCCGGTCCCCATTGTGGTTGTAAGTCGAGAACTACCTAATTTCAGCCTCTTCATTTATGCCTTGAGAACTCTGGGTTGATTTGTTTGATGGTTTAAAATAACTGTTTGCACAGTTCACAAAATCACAAATCAATTAAAAGCCACAATAGTTAACCAGAACTAATATGTATGTGTGGGGTGGGTGGGGAATGCACCTTTGAATCGGGCAACAATACTTTGCTGCTACTTCTCCCCTCCTCTTATCAGTTAGATGATTAATGGATGAGTGGAAACAAATGATTTGCCTAAGGCTATTAGAAAGCCAGTTTGGTGCAGCAGTTAAGGCATCAGGCTAGAAATCTGGAGGCCATGAGTTCTAGTCCTGCCTCAGGCACAAAGCCAGCTGGGTGACCTTGGGCCAGTCACACACTCTCAAGCCCTAGGAAGACAGCAAGGGCAAGCCACTTCTGAAATCTTGCCAAGAAAACTGCAGGGACTAGTCCAAGCAGCCATCAGGAGTCAACACTGACTTGAAGGCACCAAAAAAAGTGTTATAGCAGGGTTCCTCAACCTTGGCAACTTTAAGACGGGTGGACTTCAACTCCCAGAATTCCCCAGCAACCCTTGCTGGCTGGGGAATTCTGGAAGTTGAAGTCCACCCGTCTTAAAGTTGCCAAGGTTGAGGAACCCTGTTTTATAGGAGGCAGGCCACAAACATCTTCCCCATCACTTCCCCCTCCACTCCACCCTGCCCCGCACATGGCGGACTGTCCGCTCTTCGGGAACCGGAAGTCCTACAGAGGAAGGTGAAAGCTCGTCCCGGAAGCGCTTCGGGCGGAAGCGATTCCGGAGATTGCTCTGCCAGTGTCATCGCAGCCGGAAGCCGGCTGAGGAGGACCAGGCGTGCCGGCGAGTGGCTCTGTGGGAGAGCGGCGGACGGAGGCCGAGCATGGCGGTGCCGCTGCTGGGCGATCTCTGGGCCGAGAGCCCCGTTGAGAACCGGATTTTCTGCTCGGTGCTGCTCTTCTCCTGGGCCGTCTACCTGTGGGAGGCCCTGCTCGCCTGGCGGCAGGTCAGACCCTTTCTTCCCTTCCCGCCCAAGCCCGCGCTTGACAGCCCCGTCGCTAGTTTAGGGCCGTGAGGAGACGAGTCACCACCGCCGCCGCCGCCTTGTGCTGGGCCGAGCGGGCCCTCCGTCTGGGGCTGCCGAGTACCGTGGAGGACGGGCGCAGGCGGGCAGCTCTCCCGAAGCCTCAGCGGTTGGGTTTGGCCGGCAGGATTGCAGTCCCGTGCGTGCTTAGGGAGGGGTATGCCGTGTGAACTACTCTCACCCAAACCGATATAGAACGGACTCTTTTCCTTAAAAAGGCTTCGTTGGCATTAAGGCTGCGGTCAGTGCTGGGCTGGCTTTGTCGTCCAGCTCCGTCTTCCCCCAGGGGTGTTTTCGGATTTCGACTCCCATAGGCGCTAGGAAGGATGGGCGATGAAGTGCAGCACACCTGGAGGTCGCCTGGTCGGGCAATGTTGCCCCGTGTTTTTAAAAGCTAAGTAATTAAGAATATAAGGAGAGCCTTGATCGATTCTAAAGGCTTTTCCACAGGTGCCACCTGTATAGCACTGGTTCTGAAATGCCTCTTTTCCTCCTCCTGTCCCTGCATCCTCCCCCCATCAGAATTGCTGGGTGTCTTAGCAGTCATGCTTGAAGACATCAAATCAAATGCGTGCCTCATATTTTTAATACTGTGTTTACCTTCAGTGCTGGTATTATTGTTAAGGCTAATATGAAAATTACAATTATGAAAATTACAAGCTCTTGTCTAGGCTTCTGAGAAGGGCCTCTTAACTGGTGTAGTCTGTTTCAAGGGTGGGACCATATTATGAAAATTACAAGCCTTTGCCTAGGCTATTGAGAAGGGCCTCTTAACTGGTACAGTTTGTTTTAAGGGTGGGTCCCCTTAAACTTAATGAAAAATAGGCTGAACTATTATACCTTGGGAGGGTGTTTGACACTGGGATGTTACCATAGAGCAGGGCTTCTTTCTGTCACAGAGCCTCAGGAACAAACTTTGATCAGTTTTTCCATAATAGTTTTGCCCCAAGCCTTAAAAGAATTAATCCAACCTGTTCAGTAAAAGCTATCAGGTAAACTGTAAGGAAGATTCCCTCTTCGCCCACTAAGAAAATTCATAGAACTTAGATCCATTGATTTGGTGATGTACTTCCTGGTTGTATGTAAGTGCTTTTGTAATCTTGATAGCTTTTTATTATCATTATGTATTTTAACAATCCTTGGGCTAAAGGACTGAACTTCCAATGGCACGTGAGAACATTCTTTGAGAATGCAAGCTAAATTACTGCTTATTTTTAAAATATTTCAGAGGACTGTCTACAGGACAACCACCCATGTCCCACTGGAATTAGGGCCAATCATGGACTCAGAAACGTTTGAAAAATCCCGTCTTTATCAATTAGATAAAAGTGCATTCAGCTTCTGGTCAGGACTGTACTCGGAGGTAGAGGGCACGGTAGGTATCTTTCTTCCTCTTTGGTTTGTGTATTTTTCAATGAGTTAGAATGCATACTAATTTGTATAGTTGTATGTGTGCATACACAAGAATATTTACAAAGGAACGTTTGTATAAAAATGCCAGGAGGATTTATTCTGTGATAGAATGTAGAAATCCACTGGTTTTTTGCTTCATAGAATATTGAATAAGAGAGACCTTGGGCTGGAAGTAAATGCTACTAAGAAGCCCAGATAGACTTCCTTCATGCAGAATTGAGGGTCGCTTTTCCTCCTTCTGCTGACATTTCCTGAAAGTAATGCTTCAAGGGCTGTATGTCAATGGTAGTGGAAGATCCAACAGTTGGTAGAGCAAGAATGCAGTTTGCAGGATTAGCTAATACACTTTCATTCCCTGCCACCCCATCTTTCTATTCTGTACAGTACTTTCTCTCTCTGCAATATACATACAATTGAGCTTTGGCTCACAGGTTCCATGCCCCTCTTTTTTCCTAATGTTTTAGAGAATGGAATCTCCTGCTCATAATAAACTTCTTGTTAGGATAAGAAGAAATTTTCAGTGAAAGTAGTGCTCAATCTGATTGATCATATTATTTGCTGTTACCTGAATGAGCTTTGGGCTCACATTAGTTCTAGCTGTTAGTTGACTAACACCCAACAAGCTTTACAGTTAAATGCAGTTTTGAATCTGGATCTCCTCAGTTTCTGGAATCCCACATTTAACCAAGATGGTACCTTGTTTGTTCCAGAAAGTTATATTTTTGTTCTTACAGGTAATCCTTCTTTGTGGAGGAATTCCTTTCCTTTGGTCTGTATCTGGAGACATTTCAAATTGTGCTGGTTTTGGACCTGAATATGAGGTAGGTGTACTGGTTTGCTTGAATCAGCTGAATACTAACTTAATCGTTTTTGATAAAGTGCTAGGTAATCCCCTGATGTTTTTTATTTAATCTTGAGGAATGTAAGGAAAGGTGTGCTGGATCAGACCAAAGAAGTATCTGCTTTAGAAGATGGAATTGTATTCCCATCTAGTCTAGATTCCCATTTAAAATCTCTCTAGCTAGGTGGGACAGTATTCAGACATTACTCTGAGAAACCTGAAAACAGGATCAGAAGCCTATAAACAGCCCACTGTTGCTCTTCAGCAACGGATATGCAGTGGTATACTGCCCCTGGATCTGGAAGTTTAATATATTTATTATGACACTAAACAATGATAAACTTACCTTCCTCTGAACGTTACTAGATGAATAAACTTTCCAATGCATTTTGTTGCTTGGACACCTGAAAGGAGTTAAATGAGAGTGTTAAATCAGTGCTTAGCATTTAGATTCTCTTCACTATTCTCTAGTGATAACGCACAGGAATGATGCTGTAAAGAAAATCCTAATTTGGATTCCAAAACTATCAGA
Source organism: Liasis olivaceus (assembly GCA_030867105.1). Lineage (NCBI taxonomy): Eukaryota > Metazoa > Chordata > Lepidosauria > Squamata > Pythonidae > Liasis > Liasis olivaceus. The sequence continues at coordinate 16,592,543 of CM061360.1, read as the reverse complement.
AAGAAAATAGTTCCCAATACAATTACATATTATGGTAGCGTAGTATCGTGATTGTAGAGTAGCCCACATTGCTTCTATGCTGTGACCAAAAGATTACAAAGCAGGAAGGTATATTTAGATTTTGTTTTATTGCTATGATCATAGATGATCTCACTCTGTAGCAGCTAGGAATGTGCCAAATCTCCTGTTCTGGGAACAGAAGATTCTGTGCCACCCAGCAACTGACCACTCTCTGGTTGATCAGAGTGCTTTACAGCCATTAATTATCCAAATTGGAACTTAATGTAGCATTCATCCAGAACATGACAGACTACTTCCAGTTTGGAAGATTGACTTCCAGAAACCTGCTGGACCATCCTTAGTATGGCCAGATTGGTGAAGTCAAGAGTGGGGATGAAAAATACAAGAGTTCTCCAGAATGCTCCTTTCTTGGATTTATAGATTTTGCAGATACCCACCTGAATTTTTTTATAATGACTGTTCTTGGTCATGCAAGCTTGGCAGCTCATCTCAGCGGCAATGACTTAAATAAACGTAACAGCTCTGTAGTTTATTTAGTGCTACGAATGTATAAAATACCTTGTTTTGTTTTTTTTCAAACCAGCCAGTCATTAGCCATGATTTGTTCTTGGCATAACTGTGGCTTACTTGGAGAGAACCCAGCTGCAAGTCCTGGTTTGTTTGTAACACACAGCCTGTGGATGGATCTGCCCATGATTGTTTAATTACTTCCATTGGCAGGAGGAACGTCAAACATGTAATTTCAGGACTGGAAACAAATTTCATGCATGAATTTAGTGTAGAATAGAGGGACTTGGCAAAAGCCCTAAGCATAACACCAGAATGCAGAGGAATTCTGGGCTCTAATTCAGACTTGGTCATGCTTAGGCTAAACCATTAAAATCAAGATAGTTGTAACTAACGTAAATCCCATTTAAATTGTCGTGAGACATTGCAAGTATTTGCACTGTAATTTTAACTTTTTAACTTAATTTTAACCTTTTGTAGTTCTTAACTTTTTTTTTTTCCCTAGGATTTTCTAGTTTTTTATAGGTAACGCTACCTGGAGTCACTTGTATAGTGAGATGGGTGGCATATATAAATTTGAAAAATAAATAAGTATGACCAAGTCTCAATCTGACCCTATTATGTAGGTGAGGATAATACTTATTTATAACAGTTCTCCCCTTCATTATTCTGATGCGTAGATTGTCCAGTCATTGGTATTCCTACTGCTTGCTACACTTTTCAGTGCAGTCACGGGTTTGCCCTGGAGCCTCTATAATACTTTTGTCATTGAGGAAAAGCACGGTTTCAACCAACAGGTATTATATCATTTCTACCTTCTCTGAGCTTGTCTTCTCGGTGTTTTGGAATGCAGTATCTTACTGTGGATGTTTTAATGCTGTATTTGTTTGGGTCCTCTTACCCACAGATGTTTTATAGTTCCTTACTGTGGATGTTCCATGCTTCTGCTATAAACCACTGTGAGTCAATTTATTGAAATCAGCTGTGGACAAATGTAATAAATAAATAAAATACCCATGACTGGCCATGCTGCCTGACAGCTGATGGAAATTGTAGTCCAGCTAATCTTGAGGAATTGCTATCCTTTGCTTATTAACAGGCAAGTGCTCTCTACCTTTAACAATAATGGTTGCACTGCCATGATTAATTGCTGAAATATGAGCTTCATAGAGAAGAACCAAAACATTTAGTTTGCTTTGCCTGTATTCTCTTAGGGAGCCCTCAGTTCCCTTGCAGATGTCTGAGGGAGTTGCCCACATCCTTTCTTTTCTGTTTTATTTCAGCTGTTTCCTGGTTGTATGTCTAAGCACGTTCTCTTTTCAGTCCCATCTTGAATAAACTTTTTTGTTTCTTGGGTTTTTGGACGTGCTGTTTTGCCACACTTGGGAAAGAGGTGTTTTTAGCGTTCTGCCAATTTTAGCTGTCCTTGCAAAGTGGCTGGACAACTTTGAAATGTAACTAAAGTGCATGTAATGTAAAACTCGTGGTATTTGTGGGGTCCATTTCACATCCCCCCAAGCTTATTATGTATGTTTCTCTTTAATAGACCCTGGGATTCTTTTTTAAAGATGCCATCAAGAAGTTCATTGTAACACAGTGTATTCTCCTGCCAGTGACATCACTCCTGCTTTACATCATCAAAATAGGTGGAGACTATTTCTTCATCTACGCGTGGCTTTTCACTTTAGTGGTTTCCTTGGTGAGTTCACAACATTTGGTTGTTTCGTTTAGAATTCTTCAAAAATGGTATCCATTATTAAGGTTTTGCTCTTCCTTTTTTCCTTTGCTGATAGTGACTTTCCTTTTTAAAAATATGTTTTATTAGAATGTTCTAATACAACATAAGTATAGAAAATGAAGAGAAAAATAAGAAAAAGAAAGAAGATGAGGAATAAGAAAAAAGTGAAAAAAGAAAGAAAATACAGAATTTTGACTTCTGCCCTTGTTTCTATTGAATAATGGCCATCTTACTCTTTCGCCTCCCTCTTTAATTTTTGTAATCCCCAATCATCCGTTCAGTCTTTTCTTCTTTCAGCAGATACCCCATATGAGGTTTCCAGTCTTTTAAAAAAGTCTTAATTTGTTTTTTCCCTGATCAGCTTTCCCATTTCCATGAGCTCCATCAATTTTATAATCCAGTCCTCTGCTGTGGGAATTTCATTATTCTTCCATCTTTGTGCACATAATAATCTTACTGCAGTTACAATATACAAAATTAGTTTCCCATGTTTCTTTTCTAGTTCAGCATCCATAAAGCCCAGTAAAAATAATTCTGATTTCACTGATAGTGACTTTCCAACTTGCTTTGTAAGGGTGCTGGCTGGATTTTACAAGTGACCAAGATGGTTTTACTAATTTTTTTTTCTTTTTTAATTGTGCTGAGAGCTTTAGAGTAAGGCATTTGTGGGCCCGATCTAACTGAAGCTCAGCCATAGATAATGGAGCCAGATGGCTGAGAAGAAAAGGTTTACATCATCTATCCTGTTTAAATAGCAAAGCCTCCTATGGCCTTTAAAGGCCAATGTATTTCACAGAATCAGAAGGGACCATCTGGGCCCCTGTGTTTAATCCTTCAGTGCAAGAATCCAAATTAAAGCAGCCCAAATAAGTGGCCTCTGCTTGGACATATTCAGTGAAGGGGAGCCCATTACTTCTGCTCATGGATTCTACCACAGATTCAATTGGAATCTGTCTTCATTCAGCATAAGCTTTTATGGGCTACCTTTTTTTTCATCAGAGGTGAGGAATATATGGTGGTGGCAAGAGGATTGTAAAAGAATAGATCGTAAGGAAATGAAATATAAGGGCTGTAAACATGATGTTTACAGGTGAAACTCGAAAAATTAGAATATCGTGCAAATGTTCATTTATGTCAGTATGGCAACTCAAAAGGTGAAACCAATATATGAGATAGACGCATTACATGCAAAGCGAGATATGTCAAGCCTTACTTTGGTATAATTGTGATGATTATGGCGTACAGCTTATGAAAACCCCAAATTCACAATCTCAGAAAATTAGAATAGTGCGAAAAGGTTCAATATTCTAGGCTCAAAGTGTCCCACTCTAATCAGCTAATGAATCCATAACACCTGCAAAGGGTTCCTGAGCCTTTAAATGGTCTCTCAGGCTGGTTCAGTAGGAATCACAAGCATGGGAAAGACTGCTGACCTGACAGTTGTGCAGAAAACCATCATTGACACCCTCCATAAGGAGGGAAAGCCCCAAAGGGTAATTGCAAAAGAAGTTGGATGTTCCCAAAGTGCTGTATCAAAGCACATCAATAGAAGGTTATGTGGAAGGGAAAAGTGTGGTAGAAAAAGGTGCACAAGCAGCAGGGATGACCGCAGCCTGGAGAGGATTGTCAGGAAAAGGCCATTCAAAAGTGTTGGGGACTTTCACAAGGAGTGGACCGAGGCTGGAGTTAGTGCATCAAGAACCACCACATACAGACGGATCCTGGACACGGGCTTCAAATGTCGTATTCCTCTTGTCAAGCCGCTCCTGAACAACAAACAACATCAGAAGCGTCTTACCTGGGCTACAGAAAAAAAGAACTGGTCTGTTGCCCAGTGGTGCAAAGTCCTCTTTTCTGATGAGAGCAACTTTTGCATCTCATTTGGGAACCAAGGGCCCAGAGTCTGGAGGAAGAATGGAGAGGCACACAATGCACGATGCTTGAAGTCCAGTGTGAAGTTTCCACAGTCTGTGTTGATTTGGGGAGCCATGTCATCTGCTGATGTTGGTTCACTGTGCTTCATTAAGTCCAGGGTCAACGCAGCCGTCTACCAGGAGATTTTGGAGCACTTCATGCTTCCTTCCGCAGACGAGCTTTATGGGGATGCTGACTTCATTTTCCAGCAGGACTTGGCACCTGTCTACACTGCCAAAAGTACCGAAACCTGGTTCAGTGACCATGGGATTACTGTGCTTGGTTGGCCAGCAAACTCGCCTGACCTGAACCCCATAGAGAATCTATGGGGCATTGCCAAGAGAAAGATGAGGGACATGAGACCGAACAATGCAGCGGAGCTGAAGGCCGCTATTGAAGCATCCTGGTCTTCCAGGACACCTCAGCAGTGCCACAGGCTGATAGCATCCATGCCACGCCGCATTGCGGCAGTCATTGCTGCAAAAGGGGCCCAAACCAAGTACTGAGTACATATGCATGCTTATACTTTGCAGAGGTCCGATATTGTTCTATTTCCAATCCTTGTGTTATTGATGTCATGTAATATTCTAATTTTCTGAGATTGTGAATTTGGGGTTTTCATAAGCTGTACGCCATAATCATCACAATTATACCAAAGTAAGGCTTGACATATCTCGCTTTGCATGTAATGCGTCTATCTCATATATTGGTTTCACCTTTTGAGTTGCCATACTGATATAAATGAACATTTGCACGATATTCTAATTTTTCGAGTTTCACCTGTAGATAATAGTGATTCACAAAATAGTTGTTGGGCGAGACAGATATTCTTTTATTCCTGAACTGATTAACTCAGTACAATAAATATCTTGATCTCTGTTTAATCTGGGAGCAATTGCATGTATCTTCCTAATAAACTGAAATGGCTAAGCTGATGCCAGTGACAAATTCCTCTTGACTTATTTTGGAATTCTCTCTTATTCAATATATTCTCCTTGAAAGAATGCGGAATGTATTGGAGGTGATAAGTCTTGAAAGCTAGCACCACTTCCATTTCTTCAAGAAGACCAGTATCTCTGTGCCTCAAAGCCAGAAGATAACGTAATACAGAATGTTACCTGAAATTCATGACCGTAAATTTGCAAATGATTGTTTGCTTTTTCCAAGGGATAAACATTGATGGCTATATCATTGTAAGGTATTTATGTTCTTTCCTTTTGCTCCACTCTAGGTTCTTGTCACAATCTATGCTGACTATATTGCTCCATTGTTTGACAAATTCATTCCACTTCCCGAAGGAGAGCTCAAGAAAGAGATTGAGGCAATGGCAAAGGATATAAACTTTCCACTCACCAAAGTTTATGTTGTGGAAGGTATGGAAATGGAGCCTTGTCTTGATAGGTGCTCAGGTTCTGATTCTGAATATTGCAAACCCCACACTGGTTTTCTGAAATTATGCTATTGCGGAGGCGGCTTTAACTTATTGACTGTGGAAACCTGCTGCAGCTATAAAGGAAGAACATGAATAATACATAGAAGTCCTCCAGGTGTATTCCCTAGGATGTTAGCTCATTATTTTGCAGCTGAGCATATAATAAAGTGAGGAATCAGCTCAACATTTGTAATTGTCCAAATCTAGTAATAACAGCAACAGTCAAGCGGTAGTGTTCAGAGAACGTGAACATTGGCCGTATTAGCTTTACAGGTATCTGCAATGAATAACAGCCCTTGAACTGGAACTGTGTAGCCCAGACTTTTAGGCCTTAGCCCAGCTTTCCCCAGTCTGGGTGCCCTCCAGATGTGCAGGCCAATTCCTAGAATTCCCAGTCAGCATGGCCACTGCTGAGAATTCTGGGATTTGAGGTTTGCATATCTGGAGGACATCCATATTGGGGAGGGCTGCCTTAAGTGCTTGAAACCTCATAGTCACATTGTGTGTTTGCAGCGTTGCCAGGATGGTCCTTGGTTCTATGGGTATAGAAAGGATTCTGTACCATCACCATCAAAGTCTGTTGGCACACCATGCTGCCTCCTTCCTTGGGCCAAGCAGTTTGATCCTACTCACTATCTGGGTGGGTGGTCTCACAGAGTCCCACAAGGGAAGACGAGTATGATGTTATTCCATAGTCTGCCTGTGCCACTTTTCTCCATGCCTCATGAAAACTATTTGCTGCAATTACACCATTTGGAATAGCTCCTTCTGCCTACCACTCAACCTTAAAGCTATACTGGATGGTGAACTTGATCTCAGGCATTTCCACTTGCACTGCAGTTCATGTGGTTGGGTTCTCAGGCTGTGTGCAGCTTGAACAAGTGAACCTGGGCAAGCTTACCGGTCTCTACCAGGATGGCACTAGCTGATGCTATCTGCTGAAGGCCAAATACATGTAAGCCCTCTCTCTGCTTAAAATCTGATGGGTGGGTTTACTTTAATGTGACTGAATTCTCCCCCTTCCCCTCCCCAGGCTCCAAGCGTTCTTCCCATAGCAATGCTTATTTCTATGGCTTCTTCAAGAATAAGCGTATTGTGCTGTTTGACACTCTCCTGGAGGATTATTCTGCCCTTAACAAAGAGCACTCTGAAGAGCCTGGTTTGGACACGCAGGTAGCCGGAGGAAATGAGGGAGGACCTGAAACAAAGGCTAAAGCCAAAGTGAGCCCTGATTTTTATTTTATGTTATCGTTATTGACAGACCTGATCCAAAATTCCAAATAAGGAAGATGGGTTGCCTAAAAGGAAGGCCCAAGCAGCAATTACAGGAAGGCCAGTGTGCACATTGAATCTTTGGTTATGAAAGTTAAAGTGAGGTTTTCTGTGTGGTTATTTTTGGAGGACGTGGACATTGGGAACTTTGCTTTTGAGGACAGACCTGTGAGCCCCCAAGGCAGTCAACTATTGTAATCTCAGTCCTTTTTCTATAAAAATGTGGAATCTCCCAAGTAATATGGCTTTATCTGCACTGGGGAGGACCTTCATATAATGTTTGGTTTTCCTTGCACTTTGTAATTGGCAAGCCTGTGCTGCATTTATTTAAAGTGGCTGATTTGGGAAGAGTTAACCATGAAGAAGAGAACCCTGTTGACTGATTCTGTTTCCATGATGCCACAGCCTTTTTGTGTTGCTTTTATTATGGAGATTTGGAAGTTAGTTAAGATAAGGATGTTAATGTTAGCCTCGCCTTCTACTCCAGTCCTGAGTTTAGAGAAAGTTACCCTTGTGCGTACAACAAGGGTGGGCAATGTTTTCTTGGTTGAAGGCTATACCTTTATCTTGGTGCCTTGCTTGGTGGAGGCTGGTTGTGCCTCTTATGATTGGGGGGAATCATAAGAGGTATGATCAGTTAAAAGATCAATGGTCTGGATAAAGCTGACATTTTTGGCCTGGGATTGGGGAGTGGAGTTTTAAGTGGTGAAATGGCTAACTCAAGCAGAGTTTTATGGACCTGTTCATTTCAACTTCCACTTCTAAAAAAAGCAATATTTGGCCCATTGGGATTTTTAAGGGACCAAAGAGCATCTTAGGTCTTGCCCCTTTAAAATCTTTCCAAACCCAGCAATCCAAACAAGCACATTGTGTCCTACCCACTGTGTGTGTGTGTGTGTATGCATGCATGCATGCATGCGTATGCACATGCATGCATGCATGCAGCCTGCAAGTTAAAGCGATGGATTTTTATTTTTCTCCATTATATCTAGAATAAGAAGCAAGGTTGCAAAAATGAAGAAGTTTTGGCTGTGCTGGGACACGAGTTGGGACACTGGAAACTTGGCCATACCATTAAAAATATTGTCATTAGCCAGGTATGTAAACAAAAAATTGGGCACCTGTCTTTTGTTTATCGCTGTTTACTAATAAAATAAAATGGCTCCAGATTTCTGCTATAATTGTACACCTCTGTTGTATGCAATTGAGAAAATGGAATGAGGACATATGAAAGCGTTGGTAAAACAGACTAAATAACACATGACGTGGGACATCTGAATCTTTAATCTCTTTTTAAGTTATAAAAGCGACCCTGAAGAGGTATAGGTATCAGTGGACTGGATCAGAACTCAATGGGATTACTCTTCTTTCCATGCATTATTTAAGTGTTTGAAGTGTTCTGGAAGATGCTGTTTCTAGTAGTGTGAATGCATATGGTGGGAGAAAATAATTTGAGATGGGGCAAGGAGTTGTCTTCCTCCTGGACTTTGGAGAAGGGTGTTGAGCAGAGAATTAGCAGGAGAAGGGATTTTGAAAGCATTTTGCCAGTTGATTAAATTACTTATTCTGTTATCTTAATTTGAATACATTTTACTTCTCATTTTTACGAGCTGCTTTTATTTATCATTATTTTATCACTGCCATGTTATGTTTTAAGCTGCCTTGGTAATTTTGTAGAAATGATTGCAATAGAATAACCTGGAAGACTGCTGGCTCTGAGTGAGGTGCTCAGCCAAACAAAAGTGAAAAAGTCCATCTAGAGCTTGGGGATGCATCCATATTATATAAAATGGCATATCTTTCTCCACAGAAGGGTGCCTGGGCCTTCTACTAGGGGAGGTTCCTCTATTTGCACGTCTGCAGAATGGCTTAGAGAGAGCTGTGGTGGACCACGCTAAAGACTTCTCTGGTCCAGCATTCTCTGCCCATGGTGGCCAAAAAGATGCTCCAGGAAGTCTGCAAGCAGGACATACAGGTAGTCCTTGCTTAACGACCATTCATTTAGTGACCATTTGTAGTTACAACAGCACTAAAAGTGACTTACAACCAGTGCCCAAATTTACAGCCTTTGAAGTGCTCCAGCAGTCATGTGATCATGATCCCGGCGCTTGGCGAGCAGCTTGCATTTATGACAGTTGCAGTGTCCTGAGGGGTCACATGATTGCCATTTGCAACCTTCCTAGCTGGCTTCCGGCAAACAAAATCAATGGGGAACCTCATGATTCACTTAACAACCACATGATTTGCTTAATGACTGCGTGATTCACTTAACGAACGCTGCAAAAAAGGTGGTAAAATTGGGTCCACTCGTGATGATTCGCATAACGATTGCATTGCTTAGCAACATAAATTCCAGTCCCAGTTGTGGTCATTAAGCGAGGACTACCTGTAAATGACATAATACCCACTTCCCTCTTTTATTATCCAGCATGTGGTATCCAACCTCTGATATGGGAAGATAAAAATGAAAAATTAGCTATTAATAGTCTGTTTAATGCACATTCGTAACTTTATGTACTCAGCTTGCTAAAACAAAACAAAGCATACCAGCTTTATTGTGGTATTTTTTTTCTATCTGAGTGCCCAACTCATTTATTATAGATCATTTTTAGTATAACATTCAAGGTGGTTAATAATTCCTAACACCCTGTATCTTGTTTTCTGTCAGATGAACTCCTTCTTATGTTTCTTCTTATTTGCGGTGTTGATCGGTCGAAAGGAGCTCTTTGCTGCCTTTGGATTCTATGAAACCCAGCCTACCCTGATAGGCTTGCTGATCATCTTTCAGTTTATTTTCTCACCTTACAATGAGGTAAACTCCAGTTTAAATGGGCACTTTGCTCAAATGATAGGAGCTGCTTTGCTGGCAAAGTTGTCTGTGTTCTGTGTTGAGAGCTTGGGTTCCTAAATTACCGTTACAATTTGTCTGTATGTGTTGGATCCCAACAGCCTCCCATGAAAGGAGACAGGGAAGTGGACTTTTCTGCTCCTCGCTCTCCATCCAGCCCCTTGAACTCCCCAGAAATGCTTCTCCCAGGGCATCTTTCTGAATAGGAAGGAAGCTCACAAAAACACAGGAGGAATTATCTTCTGCCCCCCTCAGAAATTCTCATCTGATGTTTTTCAAAACCCTTCCCTCTTCCATGTTATAGTCCAACTCAGTGAGGCGGCTTCTTTCACTCTTAGTAATATTTTTGGGGGAGGGTGGAATCTGAGGTCTGCAGGAAGAAAAGGAGCTAGTTCCTTTCTGCAAGCAATATCTGTATTTGAAGAATCAATCCTGAACGTGGCCTATTTTCTTCTCCCTTCTATACTTTGGAAAGTTTGGGTATAGCAGGGCAGTGATGAGACTTGGAGAAGTGGTTTTGGAAGACGGTGACACTCATTCTGAAATCTCACGCTGTGTCCTATTGTTTCCACTGCAGGTGCTCTCCTTTTGCTTGACTGTATTAAGTAGGCGATTTGAATTTCAAGCTGATGCATTTGCCAAGAAACTCGGAAAAGCTAAAGATCTGTATTCTGCGCTGATCAAGTTGAACAAAGATAACTTGGGATTCCCTGTTTCAGACTGGTTATTTTCAATGTGGCATTATTCTCACCCTCCACTGTTAGAAAGACTTCAAGCACTGAAGGAATCCAAACAGGACTGAGCGAAAAGAACTGTTGGCCCAGAGGAAGAACCTATTGTCCCCAAATCAAGTTCCCCAGTTTTTTAAAAAGAAGTATTACAGTATACCCATTTCATTCCTAAACACAGCATCCTGCATAGTTATATGCGTGGTTCACTTGATTTGAAACTAGCTCCCCAAAGTCCTGTTTTCGACTAACAAATGAATTGTAATCAGGAGTTGAGGGAGAAATGTAACGTGTAACATTTATCTTAATCACAAAGCTATGCTTGAAAGGAAAAATAATTTGTCACAACTGAAGTGTCCATTCTTGAATCTGTGAAAGCTTTCCATGTGACTTTTGTACCTGTTAAGCACTTTGTCCAGATGTTCTTATATGGGAAACTCCTACCTCATCCATGGCAGGGGTGGAGGATAAAGACCTGAAAAATAATTCTTCGACCATTGGAATTTGACATTTCTAAACCCAATCATTATCCAGATTGGAATAGCTGAGCTTTCTTCCACGGTTCAAGTTCTTATCTGCAACGAAATTACAGAGGTGATGAAAACACCTCTTTCCCTGATAGGGGAAACAGAAAATAAATTACAGATGATATATACCTTGGTTATGTGTCTTAAATATATTACAGCGGTTTGGACTTTGGTTTGCCTTGTCTCCTGTGCCTAATTTTTCCTGACCCCAAGTAACTATGCAATGTAGGTTTTGAGGGATCTCCAAATGACACACAAGGTGCTGGTGCGTCCACAGGCACCTCCTTGGTTTCTGTTGGCTGCCTTCCCGACTCTTGAATGAAAAAAATGGGAAGCTGGCATATTCCAAATCTAAGTGCGAGCCTCCCTACTGTATTTGTTTCCAAGAATGGCTCTGGGTCACGGAAGGCTTTTCTGTTTGGAGTATTCTGGACAAGCAGAGGTGTAATATTAGAATGGATGTCCAGTTCAAGCCAGGTTCGTGATAAAAACCGTTAACAAAGCGGTGCGTGGATGCTATCCGCCCACGACTATTATTTCCATACAGGATCGCTTTCCTTCCCCGGGGATCTAAGGGCGTTTTACAAAAGCATAAAAATCCGAAATGATCCCATCCTAACATGCCAATAATATTTAAAGTCAACGAATCCAAAAAATAAGATTTCTTTCAGAAAAATATTTGAGAGAGAGACGATGGGACGGTCCCCGGATTCGCAGTCGTGCCTTTGCTACACGAGCGTTAAACCGCTAAACCCCTCCTTTGGTCCCCGCCCTCATCCCTCCAGGGGCAGCGGCGCTTCGCAATCAAGAGAGTTGCATGCGCTGCATTTACCCGGGACGGAGGCTACGGCGCGCGCGGAAGGACAAAACATCTCGTTTTCCGACTCCCGCTTCCTCGACCGTTTCTCCGGAGGAACAGAGGAAGGCAGGGCTCGGGCGGGGCTAGGTGGATGGTGACGCTAGCCGCGCCGCGGGGGGCGGAGCTTCCGGCGCGCCCGGCCCCCTCCGAGCGGGATTGCCTTTGTCCCTCCGGCTGAGGCGATGCTGTCGTCGGGCAAGAAAGTGGCCGCCGCGGAGGCCCCGGTAAGCGGTGGCGGGAGCGGCGCAGGAGGCGATGGCGCTTCCGAAGCGCCGCCGCCCCCGCCGCCCCCGCCGCCCCCGGCCCTCTCTGCTTCCTTGGGGGCCGCCGCCACAGCGGCGGAGGCCGGCGGCGCCTCGGAGCGCACGCCCCGCAAGAAGGAGCCGCCGCGCGCCTCGCCGCCTGGGGCTTTATCCGAGCCGCCTCCCGCCGGCCCCGGCCCCGCCGTGGGCTCCGAAACGACCGGCATCGCCGAGACCCCCGAGGGCCGCAGGACCAGCCGCCGGAAACGGGCCAAGGTGGGTTGCTGCGCCGGGCTCAGGATCTCCGCCTGGGCCTGCCCGGCCTGAGGGAGGCGCTCCCGGAGGCTGGAGAAGCGGAGCGGCGGCGGCGGCAATGGCCGCCCCAGGTCGGGCTGCTCGCCAAGGGGTAGAGCCCCTTCTTCTGAGAGGTCCCCCGACCTGGCGAAAAAGCTCCCTCCAGCTCGAAATATAAAATTAGGATGGGGGGGGGGGGTCGCTTGGTGACCTTGAGCTTGACCTTTCAGGCGGGCCTGCATTGCGGGGGTGTTGTGAAGGCAAAATGGGAGAGGGGCCTGCATTTCACCTTGAGGTGGGCATAGGACTTTTTCAGCTTGTGTGTCATTACGGTGCTATTTCTGCAGACATTTTCCTCGTATTCTCCTAGACTGCCCCGTCCAAGACAAGAACTTTAAATGAAAGGGGCATTTCCCTAGACAGAGATCAATGTGTTTTATTTTCTTAGTATTGAAAGCTTATACAGGTTTCCAAAGATTGCTTTGTAGTTTAAATTTACAAGGACTATAAAGCACATTTCATTGAAAGCAAATTCTGTCTGGTCCCTATAAAAACTTGTATTGCAGTAAAGCTCCTTCATTCATCAAAGTTTCTGTTTTGTTTTGTTTTTTTGCTGGCCTGCTATCCCTCTGGATATTGCATCCTGATATCACAAACTTCTGTTGTAGTGTAAATCTATCAAAATGGATTGAGATTTAAATTAGAACATTAAAATGTTGATGCTAAATTAACTCATGCATTTAGGAATATAATTTGTCCTAGAGAAGGAGGATTGCAAGTGTGTTTTAATGTTTTATTAATTTCACAAAGCGTTAATAATTGTGATATTAGTGATCTTCGTAAACAGCTTCATAGTTGCCATCTTCTGCTAGAAAAGCACTATAATGTACCTTAAAATGCATTATATATTTCTCTTTGAAGATGCATTTCCTGTTTGATATTTTAACTGTTTGCTAAATATCCTGATAAAATGTACCTATTCTTAAAATATACCCATTCCAAAATCCTTTAATGTCCCCAACTCTCATAAAGTGACGGGCAGTTGGTATGCTTTTTAATACTTGGATTCTTTTCTAATGTCTCAATTGCTTTATGGGCGGGGTCATGATACAGTTGTTTTCCCATGTTCCTTTTTTTGCCATTTGCAAAATGACTTACGGAATGTTGCTGTCTGAGTGGGAAAAAAAACTTTGGAGCTTCCAGAATTCTTCCCTGCCTCTTAAGAAGGGGAATATTATTGTTTGTGTTATTGCTGTTTAAGATTGAGGCCTTGAGTAAAAACAAATGTACTGAAACAGTTCTTAGTAATTATGTAATTCCATATTCTTTTGATATCTTGTGCTATATGTCTTACGATTTCTGAGCAGTTTTCCTCTGTGCCAGGTTTGAGGGGGAAACTTAGAGTTAATGTGAATGTGAGGTAGAATGTGTGTGAGAATATGAGAATGGATTGCAATTCCTTGCGATCTGAGAATAATATAATGTGAGTGGGGAGTGGCTGTGTATATTGTCTTTAATAATATTAAGCCCCACTTTTAAGCACACTCATCCCAAAATCAGACTCAGTTGTTGAACATGGTTTTGAGTAAATATTTCAGGATTGTATGGAATATTGGAGTTTGCATATCATTATGGAATATAATCAAATTCTTAATCAAAAGTGGCTGGTATTTAACAGTTTTGAATTTGTATACATGTAATCAAATTACTTAAATAATTTATCTTACATGCTGCTTTGGAATCTGTAGTGATCGAGTATGGATTTCTTCCCAGAACACATTATAGGGCTCGATGATCTTATACCGATAGCTCTGACTTTTTCTGTGATGTATTGCATCTTTTATTTAAAGCCCCTTCAATTTTCTCAAGACAATTTGCATTCAGTGTTTATGGTATTACTCATCTCTCTCACAGCCATTTACTTGATTGGTCACCATTTTTTCTGGCCAACTCCAATTACAGGTGGAATACAGAGAAATGGATGAGAGCCTTGCTAACCTTTCTGAAGATGAGTATTACTCTGAAGAGGAAAGAAATGCTAAAGCAGAGAAAGAGAAAAAGCTACCGCCTCCCCCTCCCCCGCCACCTCCTGAGGAAGAGAATGAAAGTGAGCCAGAAGAGCCATCTGGTGAGTGGAAGGTCCCCATCCAGCAAGGCAATGATTATTTTATGCCTGAGATATCTGTGCTTCTTTCAAGGCAGCACAGAGAGGCATATAGCCTAATCCTTGAGTTCACCATAGGTTTTGCCGTGAAACAAAGAAAAAAAGTTATTTTTATTAATTTCCTTTTCTCTTTAAATATAATCATTTATATCATTTAAATACTGCATGTTATCATATTTTAGTTACTCAGTGAGATAGAACTGTTGGGCATTGTTTAGTAAAATGGTTCACCTGTTTTAACACGAGGACTTTTGAAGGGTCTTGATTTTATAAGTAAAGAAAGTTAAATTTTTGTGTGAACTTCTCATAGGTTTTTTTCCTCTACACTCTATTAATTGCCAGAAATTCTGTTTCAGAGAAAGAGTCAGCATTCTGCAGTCTAGGAAAGTTCCTAGCTGGATATTTCAAAGTATCTGTTTTTTTTTAAATTCTAGCTTTGCTAAGATAACTACTTATATAGTATAATGATAACATTGTGTCATGCCTTATGGTAAGAGTTGGCATAAATCTGCCTTTTTTTAACAACTTTATCTATCCTACATAGCACACTGTTGGTAGCTGTGGCAGCTTTTCCTGCAGTTGAATTTCTAAACCTATTGTTTCGATTAAGAAGATGGCATCAAATGAGGAGGTATAATCTAGTAGATACCACAGTTTGGTTTTAGACAATTGAATAGATCCAGGTTTAGTCATTCTTGGGTTGTTGAATGGTACCCAGTTGGTCTGTTGAATGAATTTCATAAAATTAGATAACAAGCCAGTATATTTAAGTGTAATTGGAGTTGCATAAGTAGAGTTCCTGTTGAAAGATTAGTTTTGTGTTACTTGGTTATATCATCTGTTGAGAAGACATGACTTGGTGGCATTTCTAATCCATATATTCTCCAACTTTCAATGTTAATTCATTTGCTGAATTACCAATTGCGTTAGCAATTTGTGTTGCTATTCTGAATTAAGGGATGCAAGCCTTGGTTTTTGCTGCTAGATATTTTTGCCAGTGGGTCTCTGTACCAGAAATCATTTGTATCCCTTTTCTGTTTAGTGCTGGGATTTTTTTCCTCCTCCTCTGATGCAGAGAGACACTAAAACTTGTCAACTGATAGGAGTGTAATGATAAACAGGGTTAGCAGAAGTGGTGAAAATGCAGTTAATAACATGCACTTATATAGGTAGTACAATAGTACAGTCTTTCCATACAAACATTCATTCCAGGGTCACCCAAGCTCCTTATTTCAGTGTGTAATATAGGGCAGGCTATTGGGAAATAATTGGGGGTCTTGCTGTTGCAAACCTACCAATAAATCTAGATCTGTTTTACTCTCATCCATGTCCTTTGTATTCTGTGTTATATATATAGATATTTCAGAGATAGTAAGAGGGAATATGCAGTGAAATCTGAATATTTTGTAGGCACAGATGTATCTCTGAATTGCATATCTGGGAAGGGATTTAACATTAGCATTATTTGCTAATCTGTGTACTGTATGATTCACAGGATTATACAGTTATTTGAACTGACTTCTTTACATAGAGATAAGAGGAGGCACAGTAATTGTATAGAGCATGTAAGCTTCTGCTAGTAGGAAACTTTCATTGACAGTTTAAGGTAAATTTCATTAATTAGGGATTTCAACCTTGGTCTTTGAATAATGTAATCAGTTTTGACTACTATGTATCTGGTACTGCTTATTAAAATCTTCCCTTACTACTTTGTGGTAATCTTATTTTTGAAAAAATCTATTTCTACTGATGGCAGAATTAGCAGAATAGTATACTGGTTTCATGACTTCTGCAATTGCACTACAGGCTATCTAGTTATTATCTTTATTCATTTTTTGCATTAAAATATTTATTTTCAACCTATTTCTGTTGTCAGTTTGTTTATGCATCAGTATAAATATGTCCTTCAAATTTTATCAGAATGTGTGTTCCTTTTCCAGATCCCAAATATTTATTTCATTGATTGATTGATTTCCTGCCTTCTGTTTGAAACACAAGGCAGTGTACATAGCATTTCCTTCTCCCATTTTCCCTTTAACAACACTCCTGTGAGGTAGGTTGGATTGAGAGGCAGTGACTGGTCCAAAATCACTCAGGAAGCTTTTATGGCTGACAGTGGATTTGAACGTGGATTTCCCTGGTGCTAATCTAGTACCCTAACCACTACAAAATCTGGCTCTTTTTTACTTCTGGAAAAGTATTTCTTCCCTCAGTAGATCTTCTCACAATCATGTGCCTCCTTCTCTTCCTTTCCTTGCTATAGACCAGTGTTTCTCAACCTTGGCAATTTTAAGATGAGTGGTCTTCAACTCCCAGAATTCCCTAGCCAGCAAAGATTCTGGGAGTTGAAGGCCACTCATCTTAAAGTTGCTAAGGTTGAGAAACACTGCCACAGACACTTACCAGTTTAGTACAAGGTGCAGAATGCTTCTTGGTTATTTTCTTTTGAACTTTTATAAAGAGAAGGTAAAACTGCTCTTTTGCCACTTTTTCTAGCAAGTAACTAGATACTTACCAGTCTAAACTGGTATAATATTCAAATTTCACTGGTTTTTATGTTGGGTAGTAATTTTATTTTAAGTGCCCTGCAAGAACAATTACCTCTTCACGTAAGACTTCATTATTCTACAGATTGGTGGGATAGCAAGGATTAGATTAGTTAATTCTTCAAAGCAAAAAATCTGCTTTATGTTTTGTTTAGAAAATTGTATCAGAATACCTGAATAAAACATTTTATAATCCCCCAACTGCATTTCTGTGATTTTTTCCTTTAGTTTATAACAAATAAGAGGAGACTATTTGTTTAAAAGAAATTCAACAGCTTTGAATATATCTCTGACCCATAAATATTTCTGCCTTCTTCCTGTACATGAACACTGGTTTAGAGAAAAAGATGCTGCTACTTTTTTATTTTTGTTAGCAAAGAGTTAAACAAGGCGGGATGGTGGTGGGCTTGCACTAAAGGATACATGCTTTAATAATTTTGCCATGGAAAAGGGCTGCAAAATGAAATAGGATAAATTAGTTTGAAATATCTTGCAGTAAACATCACAGAGGTTATGAACTGTACAACACAAAAGGCTTCTGTCTTGAATTTATTTTGTTGAGAACAAAAGTAATGCCACGTATAGAAATGTAGGAAGAGAGAGCTGAGTTTGAATGCAGTGAAGTGCCCTGGCTATGAGTGTTGGTAGTGTCAGTGCCTGCAAAAATACCGTTTGAGCATTGCCCTGAACAGCAAAAGAAGGCAATTTACATGCCATTTGCCCAAAAATATGGAATAGATGAATTAAAAAAATAATAATAATTTGCAGATGGGTTACGAACAATCAGTAGATGTATAATACAAAATCACAATCTTGAGAAAAGGGGAAGCGCAAACTCCTGATGTTAATCTGTAACTTGGAAAAGATGGGCAAAAGGTGCAGTACAAGTTATTTAATTTAAAAAGAAGTTTGGAGTGTCTCTTCATCTGCAAATATTGTTCTAGTATGCATCTCTGTATATTATCTGTTAAGTAATTAAATCTTTGTTAGGATTTGAAAGAAATGTGTTTTAGTTCAATCTGCTCTAATTATACTCATTGCCCTTTTGCAATAAACATACAGCTTTATATTTTACTGAGGTGGTTGTAAGCTGAGGAGAATTGAAATATGCTAATGTTTTTGTTTGGAGGAGGTATAAAGCTTAATTTTCCTACAATACAGGTAATCTACTAATTTATCTTTCTACAACAGAAAGGGTTTACTATACCAAGATTGAGAATTGCTGTTTCACAACTCCCGGCATCCATCACTGCTGGCCACGCTGACTGGGACTATACAGAGTTATAGTTCAGCAACGTTTAGAATTCCCAGCTGTCTCTTATACATCCATACTGTATAATCTTCCTTCCATTTCTCTGTTGATAATTAGAAACCTTGCCATTGTACAACCAAGTCCCTCCAGGTCTTTGCCATTCCCTCTGCATTTTCTGCCCCTGTAGTACTCTTTTCATGCAGTCCCTCTTCCCTGCATGTTTCTTTGCTTGCATTGCAGTCCCTGCCATGGTACTGCATGGTGTGCATTAAAGGGATAAAATGGTAAAAACCTCATGCCTTATCTCACCCCCCTGCTCCTCCAAATATAATAACATCCATAAAACTTGCTTCTGTTTTCTTCTATGTCCATTGTTTAAAAATAAATTCCTCTTCTGTGCCCCAACTCCCCTTTGGTAGCTACTTGAAGGTTGGCTTTTTAATAGGACACAAAGTAAATCATTCACTTCCTATAATGCCTATAACTACCCCTACATCTTCAGATAGAAAAGTGTTTCATCCTGTATAGGTTGGGGTTATTGCTCCTTTTTGCAAATGAAAGAAAACCTCAAGAAGAATTGAGAGCTTTCTTCAAAGTAAGGGGTAGTTTTTCTCTTATTCTGAAAAAAAGCTTCTCTCAATTCTCCCTAGTAAGGAGATGCTGCTGGTTACATGTTCTTTAAAGTGATTTTACTCTTGAGTTAGGATTCCCCCTCCCCCCAATTCCTTATTGCTAATGCAGAAAAAGAAAGCTAATGAGCAAGAGGAAAATTATATTTTCTATTTTTGGGCTTTATGGCAAAAGGAACACATAATTACTTTTTGTTTCCATTAGCTTTTTTGGAACAGGCAGTGAGAAAGTTGGTGCTTCTTGTGGAAGCTCAACTCATTGTGGGTGGAAAACACTCTCCTTTTTCTCTCATCCAATTGTGCTTCTGCTTCCTGAAAAGTCCTGATGGGGAAAGAAATTAACAGTTCAAGTACAAACATCCCTTTCTTCCCTTGGACGTGCCATGGGACTCAGGAAAGCAAATATTTTTTGGCTGATAAAGCAAGGCAAAATGAATTAACACAGTATAGTGTGGTATATTTAATGTAAAATAGTTATCTAACAGTGGTGCTCTATAGCCCTTAACTTAGCAAAAATGGGCGAGGTTGTACTGTGTTCTGGCTGGACCAGAATCACTAGCTCAGTCCTGATAGTTTCTTGTCTCAGTCAAGGATGCTGCTGTAATATGTTGTGCTTGAGTCTGAGTAAATTCTCTTGCACTGACAAGACTGGGTAGACCTTGAGTTATCCATAGGGTTGGAACTTCCACTGTAAGACTGTTTCGATAAAGGCTACCAGTGAATAGCTGAATTATATAATTGTATTTGCAAGTCTTCTCTTCTGAAATGAGATATACAGTAGAAGAAGCAGTGCAGATTTATTTCAGGTATCATGCTTATAGTTTAGCCTGTAGGAATGAGCCTGCCCCTTCTCCAGCATTGGCTGAAGAGGTTTAAACAAACCAAATTCATTATTCTGTCCTGCAAGGAGAAATTGTAGTTTATTGAAACAACCCAAGATGTTTCTTCTTCTGAGTTGCTTCAACAAATTATTCCTTGAAGTATTCACCATTATTTAGATACCAATTTTCTTCTGGAATTGGCCAAAAGTGGAAATGAGAATAGCAGGCTCATTCCAATGATGCTAAACTAAATTATATTTCCTGATAGTATTGTTTAGCTAGACCAATTTTTAGATGGCCTCCTGCAAGAAGATTAGCCTTTTGGATGCCTCAGATAGTTTTGTATGTACGCTCAGGTGGAGGCCAACTTTATTTAAGGCTTCCTTCAGGTGTATTTACCTCCTCCTTCTTTCTCTGAATAGGTTGAAACCTTTAATCCTGTAGGGTAATTCAGTGATTCTTGAATAAATATGACAGTGTTGCATGTCATGGTGAATCCTAGCATAATCCTAGCATTTAAGTACTTGAAGGGTGCACAAAGTCAGCCTTAGAAAGTAAGAGATTATGGAAAAGAAAGAAAGTATATCAGACTTCTTGCCCTTTAAAATATGTTTCCAAAGACATCCCAACCAAGATTTTAAAAATCCTTGGTGTTTCAAACCCTTGGTTAGACTACTCAGCTAAATAGTCTTCCTAATTATACTAGGAAGTATACTTTTTATTTTGTTATCTGTTAATACATTGGTTCATGAATATTTACCCACCAGGTGCCCTGAAAATACTGTGTATATCTATTTTCCCCTATAAGAGTCTGACAAAGGGTTCCAACAACAAGGATGAAGCATTAGAAGACTGGAGAGTGTATGAAGCCCATACCTCAGATTTCAGAATTTGAAATTCTCAAGAAATGTGTTCCCATTAGTTGGTGAACTTCTAAACTTGAATCACCAACTGTCAGGCCTTCCTGTCCCCAAATGACTTGAACTTATGGAGAAAGGTCCCTGAGATCTCCTCTTTCCTTCCACAGGGCAAGCAGGAGGACTTCAAGACGACAGTTCTGGAGGGTATGGAGACTGCCAAGCATCAGGTGAGGGTGGCGTTTGATGCTTGCCACTTAGTAGCAAGAGCCCCCAAATCAGGGATTGATGCTTGCAAGTGCATGTGGGTGGGTGGGCCCAGACTTTAATTTGAAGTACAAGAGACATGCATTTGCCTATTGAAAAAGAGAAGAAAAACTTCACATCCCAGCTGGTGAAGATGATGGGAAAAGGGAAGCATTCTGAAAATTTTAGGCAGTATTCACAACCCTCTGCTGTTCCATGAGTTTGGTGGAAATCAGAGGCCTTTTTTATACAACTTAAAAGGCAGTTTCCCTCCCTCCTTTCAGAGCTGTAGGCCTTTTACATTACACACTGTAATTCTGCATATGATTCTAAAGAACAGTTGACTCCTTAGTTAGTTGCCACACACTTTAACCAATTTGGGTTGCTATCTGACTTACACTTTCTGATTATAAGCCTCACCGAGGAGAGAGAGACTTATTTTTGAGTAAACATCAGCAGAATTGTGCTGTTAATTTAGGGAGTGATCACTAATCTAGCTTAGTTTCTTTTTGACTACCTTTTTGAGATCTTTTGATAGAAATGGTAATCTCAGTTCCAGTTGATGCATGCAGGCTAGAATTTATGTATCTAAGGACAGATGTGGTCAATTTAAGGTGCAGATTATTTCTCTTTGGCCTGTTTTCAGAGCAACGTAGCATATGTTTAATTTTTAAAGCCTTACCTGTTTAAGTGAGTAATGATTTTGGATGTACATGTTGAAGAGATAAAAATGTAGATCTTGAAATAAATTTATTTGGACTGTCTTGCGAGTGTTTTGAAGTATAGATTGGTTTTGAAACTTTGGGCAGACAGATCTGTTAAGTGCTGTTATGCTGCAATGATGAGACTTGGCAAGCCTGACAAGAATTTAAGGTCCAACTACTAAGTATTTATGTGCCAGTATTAGACATTTTGGTTTCTTTGTTCTTTTTAAAATTTCAAGAAGGTGGTATGTGTATATCTTCTGGAATTAACTTAAGTTCCAAGTATCAATGGTTCGGAATCTGTGATTTTTATTTGTATTCTCTTCTTTCTCAAAAGAATTTCCCAGTTCTGGTGCCCTCCAGATACACTGAGTAATAAATGATCCTCAGTCATCATGGCTATTTGGATGGTGGCTAGGAATGATGAGACAAGTGATGAACACTTGGATGACGTCAGTTGGGAAATATTATCTTAGACAATATATCTAGATTTTCCAGCCAAGCTCAGGTACTCATGAGGTCCTTTATAGTTTAAGGAATGGAAATATACTTTTGTATTGTTTTCTAGGCAACTTTGGGGAAGGCAAGAATTCCAATAGTTAAGTCAAATGTATGCTTATATTAGGACCACAGGAGTGTCAACTTCCAATCACTATATTCAAAGTACTGTACATTTGTGTCAGTGACAGAGATGAATGTGATAAGTTCTTCCTGCTAAGCCCTGAATCTTCCTTTCAGCATATTTTCAATCCACAACAGTGTGTTTTTGTGATCTGCATGTTCCTTTGAAAATCAGAGAATACAGTTAGGCTATTACTTAATTACATTGTGAATGACTCTTGGGTTGTTATTTACTTGTTCAAAATAAAAGTGTTGAAATATTAAGTAGTAATAGTAATATTTTATTTATCTGTCTTTCATACACCAGTAGGAAGTCACTCTTAGTTGAAATGTGAAAGGTGATCATCTTATTGGACAGAATATAGCAAAAGATAATTTGTCGGACTAGACCTAAATATCTATTTTTGTGTTATGAGATTGGCTTCATCTGTGTTACATCCAAGGATTATGTAAATGTTACAACGGTTAAATAAAATATGCAGATTTATACTCATGCGTATAATACACATTTCAGTTTCTGCCTTGCAATTCCAAGCTTTTGTCTGCAGGAGAGCTGATTATAGAAAATAACATTTGAGGCACATTTGTTACATGCTGTGCCAAAGAAAAATATTCAGCTCTTGCATTCATATTGTGGCCATACAGAGCTCTTGTATCTGTAAAAAATGTGTGTTATATCAGTTGTGTTTCCTGAAGGTGTAAGTTGTGGTTGAAAGAAATATTTGCAGACTTTTGGAATAGGAACAATTTAGAGAAGAACAGGAAGCTGGATGAGTTGCTCCATGGGTCTGGTCCAGTGCAGGGCTAGTTTTGTTTCATTTATTTAAAAAAATTTTCATTACCACATCCAAATTGCACTTGGATCTTATGGTATAGTTTTAAAAATGCAAGATGTTCTTGGCACTTGACATGTTATGAATATTTAATCAATTTTTAACTGCAGCACAAACATTGCAAGGGCAGTTCAGGGATTTATGTTTTGCACAAAGCAAAAGTCCAACAGGAAGAGAAACAACAGAGCCCTGATTCTTCCAGTGGTTGCCGACCATAAATAATGGGTAGTATTAACTCAGGCCTCCGTTTATGTATTAGAGTTAGTTACTGTTGTAGACCCTCATCATACATGAACATATGTGAAACCATAATACTAGGATTTTGTACATAGATAGGTACTATGGTGTGGTTTCCTATGTTCATCTCTAGTAAGTACTCAGACAGAATTATTTTGTAGTGTCACATAAATCATAGCTCAGTCCTGCTCCTATTTACATTTTTCAGGGCAATTAAAATATCCCTGATTTTCATTCTGAAGTGCTAGAGTTCCTCAAGGGTTATAATTTAAAATATATAAGCTGATATATTTGGCGTAAGTCGGCATGCTGATATTGGAAATCTGATATTACTTATTCAACAGTTTTGGCTTAGTGGACACTTCTAAAAACCTTAGAGAGGTAGCCAAAAACATGCTTGGGCTTCCACCCAGAAGCTAGAAAGTGGATTGAAAGTCTGATTTCTGATATAGCACATGAGGAGCTTGTGTGACCCTGTCTTGATCATATCTTGCTAAGAATCTCCTTGGCCAGACATAAAGGGAGCAGCTGATAAAACTTGAGTTTTTACTTCGATTTCAGTGCAGCTTAGTATTTTAGGCTTTCCTGAAAGTACCCAGTTAGCATGCTTTTATCTTGTGACAATACTTATTCTTTGTATAAAAGAATGAAGTCCCAGATCTTTGCAGATCTGTCTACCTCCTCCTCAGCTCATTTCACTAGCAGACAGGCCAGCAGAAAATTAGGAGGAAAGGAAGAACTGTGTGGGAAATTAATTAGTGTAGCTGTCCAAATGCTTCATCTTAAAAACCATGCTAAATAAAACTTTCTTATTGCATAGTTGTGACCTGCTGTGAAATCAGCACTAGTCAATCAATCTTCTGTATCCTGTTTGGATGTTAAACGGTGTGTAATAGTTAAGAAAAAAGCTTCATCGTAGTTCCAAATGTCAGCACTTTAAAAAGAATAAGAAAACAGAATACCATGAGGGAAGCAAGTAGAGCACTGGTAATAATGGTGGAACAGTGTGGAGAACAGGAAAGGGAAATTGGTTCCCCCACCCCCTCCATTACATGCTGTAACCCAACATTATGATTCCATTTCCTTTTTCATCATTGGTGAGTGTCTTTTAATAATGTTTACTCTTCTCTGGCATTAGTGATCCATAAGATGAAGCCATCACAGATTTCATGAGATGTTGTTCCTGAAGTAGGTTTGCCACTGGGAAATACTTGTTTTGCTATTCAACCTAAAGTAATTACAGTGCTAGTCTCTCAATATCTGCATTAGCTTCATGCCTCTTACACACATAATTGGCTTTATAGATAGCAATATGAAATGACAAATCATATTTATTTCCTGTTTGAAATCAAAGGTTTCTAACCTTTTCAATCATTTTTTTAGTATAGAGGAATTAGTCTTAAAGAGTACCAAATGCTCTTTTAGCAATTTTCTTTCCAAAGTAGTAACACTATGTGTTTGTAAATATTGAGATCAATAAAAAGTGTATGAGTTTCTTTTAATCTCTATAAACTCTGTATTAGCAAAATAACATCAGTATACCATTGATCTTTGGTGCTGTTAGCCCTCAAGGTTACAGTGAAATTATTTACAATATATAGGGCAGCCTTCTTCATCCTGATGCTCTAGGTATTTGAACCTCAATTATGATAATCCCTTGCTAGTAAGGTAAATGCCCATGGCTGAAAATCTGAAGTTGACTTGTTTCTACAAAGTCTGTTTAAATTAAGTTTTTGTGCTTTACCGTGCATTAGACATACAGTCCATTCACAAAATAAAAATGTAGATCTGTAAGGAAATAATCCTTTAAGTATTTTCTGTTCTTACTGCTGTAAAAAGACATACATTTGCAAATATTTACTGGTATTATGCAAATATTAAATGGAATTCAATATGCAATTCTAAATATTGCTAGTGGAATAACCCTCAGTGAAAACATTGAGACTCAGAAGTGAATAAAATGCACTGGATTGCAGTGTCAATTTTCTGAATTTAACTACATATATATCTGAATAAAACAAAATAGTTGCAGTATTAACTAATGAATAGCAGTGAGCAACATTTAGCCACACTTCTGGAGATTACAGAAGATTTATCAGTTTGAGGAGAGCAAATTCTCTTCTTTCAGATTATCATGGCTGTGTGCTAAAAGGGGCAGAATTGGAACTGTCTATTAGACCAAAGAAAAAAGAGAATGCAGGAGCATGTGTAACACAGCCTCTATTTTCCCTGTTGGTCCAGGGCAGTGTTTCTCAACCTTGGTAACTCCCAAAATTCCCCAGCCATTCTGAGAGCTAAAGTCCACACATCTCAAAGTTGCTGAGGTTGAGAAACACTGGTCTAGGGCATAAATGAACTTGCATAGGAATATTACTAAATCTTTATTCCAAGAATTTGGAGAGCAGAGCATTGAGTTTGGCAAGTGTGAAATTCTTCTTTGAACTGGGCATGCAAGGTTGGACAGATAATTAGTGTAGGAGAATGGTCTTGCAGTCAAGCCCATTCCATAGAAGAAAAAAGAGAGTGTTATGGAGGACCTCTTGCTTCAGCTCCAGTGCAGCCTTCTCAGGGCCAAATGTGGTAAAAGGCTGAACAGCTAGACAACACAATTTTAGGTCCAAATCTATGCCATCCTAATATGTAATTATCCTACAGGATTAGAAGAGAAATATTGCCAAAGACTAATTTAAGGCAGAATCGGAGGCAGTCGAACTATATATAGATATATAGATATATGAGCTTTATAGAAAGTAGTCCAGTCTCCAGATGTAACAAACACTTGGAAACACACCCAGAGACTTATAACAAGAGTTTAAAATGTTCAGAGTGGACTAGTTCTCAAAAGCTAATTTACAGATAATAGAGTAATTACAGATCTGTGGGCTAAATAATGGGGGGCTGATTGCCTTTGGTCTGAAGATTTTTATTGCTGTGGGTGCACAATTGCTGCCATTACAGTAGCCATAATGTAAACTGACATTTGCAAGTCTGTGGATCTGGAGAGAAAAGGCTGTCAATTCTTTCCAAATTGCTGAGGATTGAAAGGAAGTATTCAGGTATTTAAATATTTTAATTTTTCAGTAGAGAATTCACTAATTTTCCAAGAGGAATGATAGATGCCCGGCCTTTTCCGGGAAGCAGTTTTTGTTTTGTCGTAGCAAATTATGTCTTCCCACTTTACAACAGGAGGCAAATGCTTGGAAATTCTCTTTCAAGCCCACATGAGTTGTCAGAAGGATAGCTGCACCATCAGTGGAAAAAAGAAAGAGGTTTACTGACTAACTTTGGGAGGATGAAATCAAGATTTTGTCAGGACTAAAACTAAAAAAATGAATATATAAATTAAAAAGGGAGCCAGAATGAATCTTTGTTCTACCCCTTTCTAGTTGGGAATTGAAGGCGAAAGAAAATCAACAGTGCCATAGTGGATCAGCATAAAAATATTCTCATGCAGTCTCACACTAAAGAAAAGAAAGCACCAATCAATAGAGGTGGCAGCCTCCACCTTTAAATCAATAAAAGTAACATAGCGAGAACCTCAAGGGTAGTCGATTTACTTTTACTTATTATTTATATTTATAATTTCAATTTTTAAGGCCGCCTACCCACCCGTGAAGCCTGCAAGACAATACCCTTGTTAAGTATTGGCTGCTCCTCTTAACAAGCTTCTCATTTATTAGTGAGAGAAATGAGATAGTACTTTTGAATAAAGATGTTTAGGACTAGACTGTAAGTTGAAGTCCTAAGCTTTCTTATTAGAGAGTAAGTCTTCCTGAGACAAGAAGCCTGCTTCTAGGTAAACTAGGTTAGGTGTGCCCTGCAAAAAGTGCAGTAGGATTTAGAGGACTGTCATCCAGTTGAATTAACAAAACTCTGAGAGATTGGATTCATTTTTGTTGCTCAGCTAACTTTGCAGCATTTGCCAATGTCTCAACCAATACTTTTAAAGAAAACAAAAATTTGTATTTAGATATGTGCTTAGAATGTGTTGTCACAAAGGCATACATTAAGAGATGTTCTTCCTGCGAAAGAGTAAAGAGAATACATCTTATAAGACTACCTATTTCTGTAGTTTTTGCACTGAGTAGCAAGATCTTGTTGTTCCAGGTGCTTTTGCATACTTGTCACATGCTTGTTCTTTCATTGTAGGTGTGGAAGGCGCAGCTTTCCAGAGCAGGCTTCCACACGATCGAATGACATCACAAGAAGCAGCTTGTTTTCCAGATATTATCAGTGGGCCCCAGCAAACCCAGAAGGTTTTTCTTTACATCAGAAATCGAACGGTATGCTAAATATTTTGAGCTCAAATACTCTTTTTTCCTAGGCTGACAAGGTTTTCCAAGCAGTTTTGGATCTCTCCAAACATGTACTTTGTAGTTTTGTGTTTACTGAATTGCTTCTAGTGTTGCTGTTCTGATCATATGTAGAAAACTGTGGAGCTTTCAGTATAAAACGGCTTATTTAATGCTAATTCTGATGGCATGTGGTGAGAAATTTCTTTTTGTTAAGAAGAGTAGCCATAAAATAAGGGAATCAATTGCCAAGTTTTAGCATGTAAGTAATGTATTCCACAAATATAGCCACACACATTAAAACTCTGCTTCTACTAGTCACTTTCTGTGCTCTTTCCCTATAGTTCAAATTATTTTCTGCTGGCACCTTTTGCTCGGTTTGGACAACATTTTGAAATGAAAAACCTGCAGCTCTTATGATTTAAGCTGAGGATGTGGTTTCACAATTGGTTGCTCAAAATCAACTTAGAAAATAGTATTTTCCGCACTAGGGAAACAATGCTGTGGACTTTAAGGGTACAAGTAAGCTTAAAATGTTGCTTAATGATGGGCTGTATTTTGTGGGAGATGGAATTCACTACTGAAGGGAGGAGGTAGTTATAATTTGTATATTTTGCAATTTCTCTTCAAATTATTGGGGTAACATAATTGACTTCAATGACACCATTAACATCATTGACAGAATTTATAGATAAAATACTAAGCATATAGTTTGCCATGGTGGGAGCAGAAATATAATCTTGTTTGTCCTCTCTCAATCCTAATGGATTCTAGAAGGTTTACAAATATTAAACTAAAATTAAAATTACATTTTAACATTTCAGTAACAAAATTATAACAGTACAAGTAGTCTTCGGGTTACAATGGTAACTGGGACCAGAATTTCCCTTGCTAAGCGATGCAGTCGTAAAGTATGACATCATGTAACCGCATTGCTTAGCAACAGCAATCCTGGCAGTCCCCATTGCCGTCGTTAAGCAAGGATCACGGGTCATTAAGCGAGGACCTCAAGTGATTGTGACTTGCAACTTCCTGCCGGCTTCCAGCAAGCAAAGTCAATGGGGAAGCTGGCAGGAAGTTGCAAGTCACAGTCACGACAAGCCTTTCCTTAGGTGGCTTGCAAGCAGGCCAATGGGTGGGTGAGTGCTGTGGAACGCAGGCAGGCAGGGAATGGGTGCTGAAGCTGGGTGCGAATGTGGGTGGGTGGGTGGGTGCTGCGGCACAGCATGAGTGTAGCCAGGCACGAGGGTGAGTGCTGTGGCGTGAGTGCGGGTGGATGCTGCGGCACGGGTGCAGCTGGGCACACGGGGGATGCTGCGGTGTGAGTGTGGGCAGGCAGGGCCTGCGCTTGCCCTGCCAACCAGGGGCTCCTTGGGAGAAAAAGCAGGAGCAACTTACCAGACCAACTTGCAGCCTCCTGCTGGCTTCCCCATTGAGTTTACTTGTGGGATGCCAGCAGGGAAAGTTGCAAATGGCAATCACGGGGTGCTGCAACCATTGTAATTGCGAGCCATTTGCCAAGCACTCAAATCATGATCATGTGAGCACAGTGACTTGCAACAGCTGCAACTTCAAGGATTGGTTGTAAGTCCCTCCTTTAGCACCATTGTAGCATTGAACGGTCGTTGAAAAAGTAGTCGTAACTCAAGGACTACCTGTAATATCAACTAATTACAAAATATACAAACACACACACACACATATCTCCAGAATTCAAAACGGGATGGGCTTTGGGGTAATCCAGCATTACTTATGTATGTACAACCCCTTCCATTGTTTTCTTCCTCTTCTTTGATACAACTTCCTCTTAGCAACCTGGACTTATGCTTTGCTTGAATTTCCATTGGTTTTTTTTTGGGGGGGGGGGTTTAGTCTTAGTTTTTTTCTTAGTTTCAGTTTCAGGTGCCAGCTTATACAGAGTATACATTGCTTTTCTGATCAGTTGCTTTGCGAAAAAGGAAGTCAATTTTGTTCTGTTTCTCTTAACTGTAGGGAAACAACAAAAATCTAACTTGGTCTTAATCAGGAATCAGTAAATAGTATATTTGCCTATTTATCACAAAACTATGCAGGCTTGGTTCACACAAGTCTGCTCACAACTCATACAAATTCTTCTGCTGGGCTCGGATAAATATTATACTATACTATACTGTACTATACTATAATTTTTTCTTAAATTGATGTTAATGCATGTAAAATTGCAATGCAAATTCTACTCCTTTTAATTGTTAATGCCTCCATTAGCAGCAGCTCAGATACAATATTGACAACAAAATTTTGTGTGTGTTATTAAATACAGTTGCAGCTTTGGCTGGATAACCCAAAGATTCAGCTGACCTTTGAGGCTACCCTGCAGCAGTTAGAAGCACCCTATAATAGTAAGTTGCTGGGGGTTTTTTTTAGCATGTCATAGATAGTTCTTTGATTGTTGACTGGTGGTGATAAGAATCCAAATAGTTCAAAATAATAACAGCAGAGCCTTTAAAACACTGAATCTGAAGAGATGCTTCAAATGGTCACATCTCCATTTAAGCCTCTTTTCGCTTCTATCCTCCTGCCATTTTGCTTCTTAGCTTTTGACCTACTGACTTTTGTGCTCAGTGCTGTGAGACACTACCCTTTCTGCTCCATCTATACAAAGTGGTACGTCATCTATGTTTTACAAAACCTCTGTGCCAAAGCAAAATAGATTTTTCATACTGTCTGCAACTTACATAGACTGGTTCACACATTTGTGCAATTTGTCCTGTTTCTGCTAGTTATGGGGATGATCAAAGAGCAGCACTAGGTGCTAATACCATGAATCCCCTAATCACAGTCAGTTTAATTCAGTAAATCCCTCTGACCCCTTTCTCTTTTGTTGATCTATGTATTGGCTGTTAATGTGGAGTAAACGTGTGTAATTAGAGCTGAAAACTGGAGTAACACCATCAAGTTCTATAGAAATAATGTCCCTGTTCCTCCATACTGAATGTTCATTAAAAGATCTTCTGTTGTTGTAGGCGATACAGTACTTGTCCACCGAGTACATAGCTACCTGGAACGGCATGGCTTAATCAATTTTGGCATCTACAAAAGAGTGAAGCCCCTACCAAGTAAGAAGTTAAATTTATCTTTTTATTCAAAATATATAATTTCATCTTTCAAGTAAAGGCTAAGTGGTTTATGCCATAAGTAAAACAGTGCTGTAAAACTGAAGGCTCTTTCTAGCTTCCTCCTTTTTTTCAAGGAAGTAGTAAAGCTCACACATCCTTTTAAGCCATGTTTGTTTTAACACATTTGACACAATGTGCCTGGTTTATATTAAATGCTAAACCATTGTCTGTAAAACACAGTAGTTAAGTTTGCCTATCACAGTAGGTCAGAATGAGGCAAACCATATTATAGTGTATCAGATGGCTGAAGTTCAGAGATGACTTCTTTGAAGTTTAAAAGAAAGATAGGCTGTCAAGTTGACAATACATTGTTCGCTTATCTGCAAAAGTTATATCCCGCCTCAAAGTAACAAAACCAATATACCATCAGAATAGGTTACGTTACATGGTTGATCACTTATAGAGTCAGGAAGAGGTTAGATGGCAATAGGAGATAGCAGAGCAATGTCCACTCCCTGTCCTTGAGCTAAGCAGCAGAGGGTCTGGCTGCCAGTCAGGCTGGAAGATTCAGCTCTTGTTTAGGTGTATTTTATATTTTATTATGCTTGCTTATGTTCAGAGGATTACCGTTTCTGGAAATCTCTGGCCCTTTTGAAAGAATGATGTGCTTAGCTCGTATTCGCTCATTTTGTCACAACCCAGCCTATGTTCATCTGTCCCCTAACACAACAACACTTCTTGATATTTCTAGCCAAGAAGACTGGCAAGGTCATCATAATTGGTTCTGGAGTTTCTGGGTTGGCAGCAGCTCGGCAGCTCCAGAGCTTTGGAATGGATGTCACACTGCTAGAAGCGCGGGTGAGTGGGTCTACGCTTATAGGCTAATTTTCCCCATTAATCTGTACCTACCTGCCCATGAATACATTATGAGTCCTTTTGCTTGTGGACAGCAGTTCATGTGATGAACACTCACCAAAGCAATACAGAAGCTGTGCTAAATAAGAGGTCAGAGGAGAGGCTAAGATTCTTTGCTACTTTTGCTATATCTTTACTTTGCATACTAATTGGGTATGTGATTTCCAGTTCCCTTATTTATGCAGGACCTGACTTTTACAAAAGTGTAAGAATGAGGTTGAGTAGACTTCCTTAAAATGGCACATATTGTGAGGTTCTCTCCTCCTCGCCAGGTCCTAAGTTCAGTATTTCAGAGGATTTGCTAAAATGTCTAATTGTGGTGAGGGCCCCAAAGTTGTCAGTCTTAGAACATTATCCTTTTTTTTTTTTTTAAAGGATCGTGTAGGGGGCAGAGTTGCTACTTTTCGCAAAGGAAACTACGTTGCAGATCTAGGAGCCATGGTAGTAACCGGACTTGGTGAGTCTTACCTTGAAAAGGTGCCTGAATTCAATTTCTGCAGCCACATGCTTGTGCAGAATACAATTTCTAGGTACCTGGTTTTGGTGTTGCTTTTTTACTATCAGAATTAGCAGTTGACTCTTCCTAACTTCCCCTTTTCTTGTTCTTTCTTCTTGGTCTTGTGAACTGTTTTCTGAATTGCTTTCATTTCTGTTCTCTGTAACAGTAGATCTTCCCAATAAGAAATGAACATCTTGGTATAAAGTCTCCCCTTTGAGCCAAATAATCTGAATAAAGATCAGAACGTACCACAACCGAGCACATGTTTTCTACAACCCCACTGCTTTTGCATTTGTCAGAGTTCAGCTACCATTGGCTATCCTGGCTGGGATGATAAGAGTCGTAGCCTAGCACACCTAGAAGGTGCTGGCTTAGGAAAGGTTAAATTAGTCCATTCTCTTACAGGAAAAAAAAAAAGAAATGTGCAAAAAGTCTAACGAGAGATGAGTATACCCAGTACACCACATATATTTAACTAACCTTTGATTAAATACTTTGATCATTATAGTTCCAGGTACTTCCAGATTTCTGAGCCCTTGTTTTGCTAAACTGATTTTTTTTTTCTGTGTATAAAATCTGTGTAGGAGGAAATCCAATGGCTGTGGTAAGCAAGCAAGTAAACATGGAATTGGCCAAAATAAAACAAAAATGTCCACTTTATGAAGCCAATGGACAAGCGGTAAGTCTAATTATTCTTGGAAAGCAGTTTTGAGGAAATAGTTTAGCGCAAAATAATCCGTTGGCTTGAAGTAAGAGTCTTTGCCTAACTGGTCTTCAGTGTTTAATCAAACTCACCTCCTTAAATTGCCATGTTTGCATGCAAGGAGCAGATATTTTCTCCAGTTGGAATTAAACGTTATTCTCACATTACATGCATTTTAGGAGCTGATGTCATATGAATAAAAAGATGGGCTTCCTCATTTCTATTACAGCAATTCTGTAATGCTGAAAGGGCTTCTTTTTTTTTTTTACTAAAATTTCAGGAAAACATTTTGATTCTTGGGCAGAAACCTGGGTGATAAATAACACAGAAGATCTGTTACTGAGTCTCCATCTCCTCCTTCTACATTAAGCCTAATGTTGGAAATGAATGGGCCAAAGCAACTTCCTGAACCCCAGTGATAATTTAGCCATAAAACAGAATTTAACTTTGTGCAAGTCATTCCCTCCCTGCTGAATGAGTATAAAAGAGTATAATGAGTATAATGAGTAAAATGAGTATAAAAGAATAAACTAGTTTCTGGCAGGGTTTGAAATGCTCACTGAATGGAAAATGCACTTTCAGGTTAAGGGGCTATACTTGGCCTCTCCATTTTGAGCTGTCTGCACCTATTTAACTTCACCTTGCTAACCCGCAGGTTCCAAAGGAAAAAGATGAAATGGTAGAGCAAGAGTTCAACCGTTTGCTAGAAGCTACCTCATATCTCAGCCACCAGCTGGACTTCAACGTCCTCAACAACAAACCTGTTTCTCTTGGTCAGGCTCTGGAAGTTGTCATACAGTAAGTAAAATTAAGTTCACTCTTAAATGCCATGTGCGCACCCATGTTGTGGTAGTGGCGTTGCATGTTATGATCTTGCACACAGCACATTATGGCCTAGATGCTGATGCAGCTTAAAATTCCCCCTTTGAAGGCCTCCATAGTTTATTGGCTTGTTCTTTTTCACTCTTTTGCATTTTTCCACCTTGAGAAGACAGAATACCAAACATCTGGCACACTCTGGAGAGAACTGGCACGGGAAGATGTTACAGTGTAGTTTTTCTTGCTGAAGAATAGTGCCAGCTTTGCTAAAGGTCTGTGGTAGTTGCTGACATACAGCTACTTCTTTCCCTTCCATAGATTACAGGAGAAGCATGTCAAGGATGAACAGATAGAACACTGGAAGAAGATAGTTAAAACCCAAGAAGAGCTGAAAGATCTCCTTAATAAGGTTAGCATTGTTTTTAAAGCATGAGTCTGAAAAAAGTTGACTTGCTTTTAAGGTGTTGGCTTAATCTAATTTTAAAGTAGCCACAGCTTTTTTCGGGCTCACATGGAACTCTGAAAAAGTTAGGCTGCTTTAAAGAATTGCCAGAAGGTGCTGTGCTCACACTTGTGCAAAGTCCAAAGTACTTTCTTCTAAATCATTTTCAAAGTGTGCACCATCCTAGGATTTATGAATGCAGATCAACCAGTGCATTGGTAGTGTAATTCAGTAAGTAATTGGCTCAGCACCTTCAGATTTTATTTATATTTGGCTTCAGTTAATAAGCCTCAAGATTCACATTTAAAAAAAAAGGTAAACTTTGCTATCCCTATCCCAAAGATTCTGTGGAGATCAGGAAATGTTTTGCTTCTCTCCTTTGACTAATGATTTTCCTCCCTTTTACAGATGGTGAACTTGAAGGAGAAAATAAAAGAGCTTCACCAGCAATACAAAGAGGCTTCGGAAGTAAAACCACCTCGAGATATTACTGCAGAATTCCTTGTGAAGAGCAAACACAGAGATCTTACTGCTCTTTGTAAGGTATGGATTAGTGTGTCTACTGAATATTATCTTTTTTCAACAGTGCCTACTATTGAAATATCTCATTTAATATTAGCTATTCTGTACACTTAATAAGCAGTTTCCTCCAACATCGCCTTTTAGTAATGATCTACCTATTTGTGTCCTTATCTAATTTTATTATTAGGAGTATGATGAGTTAGCTGAAACACAAGTAAAACTGGAAGAGAAGCTCCAGGAACTAGAAGCAAATCCTCCAAGGTAAAATCTTAGGCCTGTTCAGGAAAGAGACTGGATGTTTTCTGCTGATGGCTTGGCCATCCCTTCTGTCCTGGTCAAATAGATCAATGAAATGATTGTGATGGAAGAATAAATTGGTTCTTAATCTGTAGTATAGTAGTTCATTCATAACTTGTCCTACAGTTATGATACAGATAAACACAATCTGAAGAGTTGCAGATTCCTTTGAAGAGGAAGTTTGCACCTCAGTTTAAATGCTATGACTCGGATTTTAAAAATTGGTTTGTATTTCATGCGGTAGAAACATGTAAAAACCCCCAGTTCTATACAGTTCTCTCCTACATGGTCAGCTTGCTAAGGTGTAGCAATAAACAACAAATCCAGAACTCAAATTTCTTGGCAGCATCGTTCATAGTAAACCATAAAGGGCAAGATATATTCTTAATGCAGGTAGTCCTCATTTAGCAACTGCCTTGTTTAGTGATCATTCACAGTTACAACAATGATGAAGTAACTTTACGACCAATCCTCGCATTTACAACATTCACGGGTCTGTAAAGCAAAGGAAAGCTGAAGTAAGATCATAAACACAGTTGTAGTTTCACTTATCGACTGAGTTACCGGTCCCAATTGTGGTTGATAAACAAGTACTACCTGTATATCATTTTTTGTATGAAAAATAAGCAGTTGCAAAGCAAAGTACAATAAACCCTCAATTTACTGAACCTTGGTTTAGTGACAGCAGATACAACAGACACATTTTCTGTTTAGATACCACCTACATTTAATGGACAAAGTCTGGTGTATCTCAAATTGTCAAAATATTATTTATGTCAATTTGCATCAATTGCATCATGACATCAGGAGGGATGTAAGTTATGTAATTTGTGTCCATTTGTGTCATTTGCATTATGACATAATGACACAACATATGTCATTTGTTTAACTGCATCATTACCCCAAGTACCCTATTTGCTACAAATAATGTGTTTTCAGATTTAATGGACATTTAGGAATAATGGACACCACCTCCCCCGATGGTCCATTAAACCAAGGGTTAACTATACTCCTCAGAAACCACACTGTCATCCTAGCATCTTACCTAGGAAACTAAGTATCAGTATCTTCACTCAGATTGGCCAATCTTGGGGTTAAAATCTTGAAAAAAAGCAAATAGGAAAATGAAGTGAGAGAGATGATCCTTAGAGGGTAGGGATAATTTGAGTTGGGGAAGTGATGGATCTTGGGTTTGTAAGGAAAAGGGATAGAGTTATATAGAATGCTAAAGATCTGTTGAGAGAGAGGACTATGCAAAAGACTAACTTAGATCCATACATCTCTCTTTTCCTTTTTCTAGCCTGTGTGTAATTTATGAGCCTTTAGGACAAGGAACAGTCTGTATTTTCTTGAGCGAGATAATTAACCATCCACTATAATAAAAACTGATTCCTGGCATCATATTAGTTTGTGAAATCTGGCTTAGAGAGCCTTTTTCCACATTCGTTTATTTAATCTGTTTTCTCTTGTGTCCAAAAGATTGGAAATTACTTATCCAAGTATTTATAATTACTAGTAAATTCTCACTAAGAAGACAGTGAGTTTCTAGCAGTCTCTTTCTCTGGGCAATAGCTGAAGGAATGAAGGAATTTAAATCCCTTAGGATGCTGAGCAGTGCATAAACTCCATTGTCTTGCAGAATAATGAAGAACTTTCTTTCAAAACAGCTTGGGTGCAGGGGACTAAGCAGGGTAACACTGTTAACAGTTTGAGTAAAAATGATGGGAGCATATATTCAGTGTTTTGTTTTTTTCCCTCTCAAAAATGTACAGTGATGTGTATTTATCATCAAGAGACAGACAGATTCTCGATTGGCATTTTGCAAATCTTGAGTTTGCAAATGCCACACCGCTTTCCACTTTGTCGCTGAAGCATTGGGACCAGGTAACTTCTGTTTTTTCTTTTCCCCACGCTAAAATTTCAGGGAGGCCAAATGAATAAACACAAATGGCAGGGGAATGGAAGCATTCTTCTCCAGGATTGTATCCCTACCTATATCTATATCCAAATCTATCTATCTATCTATACACACACACATGCACGTGCACTCAAAGGTTAGCACAGTTTTTGTTCTCCCTGACTCAGCTCTGCCTTCCCAGACATGCCAGTAGACAGGTGGTGAAAACAGACTGGCTGTCTCTGCCCCTGTTCTTTGCTTGCCCTGGCTGTCACCTGGTCCACAAGAATAGAGCAGTGGCAGGAAACAGGTGCATTGAAGTATACAAGTGATAATGCATGTAAAATTCAGAAAACTCAACCATGAATTGGCATGTGCTGTGCTAAGTTGAACTGATATTGCACAAGCAATCCAAAAGGAAAAGTGGGAAAAGAAATACAATGATGAATATCTAAAAATTAGATATAACTGGGCTCAAGAGCCATTGTCCCTAGCCCAACAGTAGAGCTTTTCTTCACCAGCAAATTCAAATTGGGGGCAGCAGGTTTATATAGGAAAGATCAAGTGATAAATACTATAATTTACTTGATAAATATTTCTGGGGTTTTGCAGGGGGGTACAAATTTTAGTTTAAAAAAGGGCTTTAAACATGGAGGGGAAGATAAGACAACTAGAATCATTCTCTTGTTTGCCAAAACATGAACAGCCATGCTCAAAAACTAGGGAAGGAGGGATTTATTTGGGCAGTCCCCACAATTTCTGAATATTAAGTGATCCACAATTGGAGAAAGTTTGATCTGGACTTTGTGTAACAACAGATAGATGGACTTTTTTTCCTTTTGGCTGCATGCATTCAAGCACTAGCCTTTTGGCCCTGTCACCCATGGGGATTACTCATTCCTTTTGTCCGTAGAGAGCATGGGACAATATGAGGGGGAAATTATTGTTCCAAATGCATTACGCTGATGTTTTTTCTAAATCTCCTCCCCCCTATTTCAGGATGATGATTTTGAATTCACAGGCAGTCATCTGACTGTGAGGAATGGCTATTCTTGTGTGCCAGTGGCTCTGGCTGAAGGATTAGACATCAAACTAAATACAGCCGTTCGGCAGGTTCGCTATACCGCTTCGGGTAAGCAAAACTTAAGAGTTCTCTCTGGTTATCCTGTTGGCTCAAATGCTTCTTTTGATATTGGTATTGTCTTCAGGAAAAAGTCTTTGCTGGATATGTACACTCCTTTCCCACACAATTTGTCAGTGCTTGGTGGTTGTATTTCCTGTGTGTGCAAAACTGATAACAAATATGTTTTCTCATGGGTCTCCTGTAATAAATGAAGACAATAAAGGGGGACAATCAGGGTGAAAATAGGTGTGGCAAGGATGGATGCAAGATTAATAGTTAATAGCTCCAGAGCAGTGTTATTTATGATGAACCAATAATATTTCATGAGGGAAGATAAGTAAAAGGGAAGCTAGCTCAGGTTTAAATCTCTGCAGAACTGGTAGAGTCTGAATCCATCTAATTTTCAGAAGCAATGAACTGAAAATGGATAGTCATTTAGGCACTTATTCACCCATTTATCCTCCCTCATTCATCCAACTGTATTAATCATTTCCTCACATGACAGTCTCTTTTCTCTCCATTATCACTAGGATGTGAAGTGATAGCTGTCAATACCCGTTCTACTAGCCAGACCTTTATTTATAAATGCGATGCTGTCTTGTGTACCCTTCCCTTGGGAGTGCTGAAGCAGCAGCCTCCAGCAGTCCAATTCGTTCCTCCTCTTCCCGAGTGGAAGACTTCAGCTGTACAGAGAATGGGATTTGGAAACCTTAACAAGGTAACATGAAATGCACAAAGATGTACTTAGGAGAATTGGTCTGCTAGTGGACTGTCTGCATGAGTTTGCATGTGGTTTTACTCTCTGTGAAAGATGCAAACTGCCTCTGTCAGTACCTGAAGTATTTTCTGCAAGAATAAAAAGACATCCCTTTTTTTGAAGTTCTGTCATCTGTTACATCGATGTTTAACCGCAGACGGCATTTCTTTGGCATTAACGCTTCCCTTCTTTCCTTAATAGGTTGTTCTATGTTTTGATCGTGTGTTTTGGGATCCAAGTGTTAATTTGTTCGGCCATGTTGGCAGCACAACAGCAAGTAGAGGAGAGCTTTTCCTGTTTTGGAATCTTTACAAAGGTAGTTGTGTGAAGGCGTGTAACACTCTGCGTTCACAGAAACAAACTGGAATCCCTGAATACAGAAGGTCCTATAACAGGATTGTAAAATAAGTGTTCAGAGTCTATGAAATATTAAACAGTGATATCTGTTTAAAGATTGAGTACAAGTTTGTTGAGCTTCCTTTCAAGAATTGGGGAACCTGCAAACCTGGAAAAGTTTGAAGTAGCAGTAAATAACAGTGGAGGAAATACAGTGGAGTTCTTCAGGTTGCATGGGCCTCAAAGGAAAGGAACTGGCAGAAGAGAACCATATTATGCAAAAAGTGGCTCCTTGTTCCTGTATAACTGGGGATGCCAGTGCCAATGAACTTGGGGCTTCAGCATGTTCTTTCAGCATAGCATGAGAGCTTCTCTTAAACCTTCCTCTTCTTTTTGGGACAGACTCGATTGAAAAAATTAAATCTAACTTTAACTGCTTTCAAGTCATTGGCCTTCTCAAGGCAATTTACAGTATCAAGCAATACAATTCAGCATCTTGATAAAAGCACCTTAACTCCAACTTGGCTGAGAAATCTGTTTCATTTCTAGGCTATTTGCAAACATTCACAAGGTGGGTGGCTTTAACATCACTCTCTTGCACTTGCTCTCTGTTAATGCCCTATAAACTCTTGTTTCCCTAAACAGCACCAATCCTTCTGGCCTTAGTGGCAGGTGAAGCAGCAGGAATCATGGAGAACATTAGTGATGATGTCATCGTTGGACGCTGCCTCGCTATCCTCAAGGGTATTTTTGGCAGCAGTGCTGTCCCTCAGGTGTGTGTTGTGTGTTCTTTATAATGCAGGAAGTTTTGCATTATGCATAGCAGCCCAAATGCTGTTCTATTCTAGAAGCTCTTTTGCCTACATGGCTCCCTGTCTATCATAGTAAGGTTCTGCAACTTCCTTCAAGGGATATCCTTTTTGAAGCAAATCTACCAAAATAGTAAAGAGCTGTTAATAACATACTATATTTAGAAAGGGTGCTGTTTTCAGACCGCAGTCAAATTTTGCATAGCCTTAATCCTCTGAGATATATAATTTAAGCCAGGCTGGGACTACCTAGAAAAAGTTCTTTTGATTTCACCATCATCTGCCATCAAGTGCAAATTGTTCTCCAGCTGGTGGGAATTCCCTTCTCATATATCTTTTATATATGTAAACAAAAGGTTATGGCTGTAGAATTCTCCATATTTTAGATAGTTTAATGCAAGTCTTGTTGCTGTTATTAATCTTATGGCTTTGAGGTCTTAGTGCAAGAGGAAAGATGAAAAATTGTAACAGCCCACAGTTATGATTTGGCAGATGTCTTTTTCCCTTTTGCATTCTTTGTGAAAGAGGTGAGTCAACAGCAGTCTACCTGTTATTTGTCCTCTGGGTAGGTGCATCAGAACTTTTCAGGTTTTTGCTACTTGCAAGACTTTTAAACTGAATTAAAAGCTTGATTTGCATATTAATGTATTCCTTCCCTTATCCCAAAGACTTCATAAAAACCTTGCTGCAGTCATTCTCCCCCCATTTATCTTCCCATATCTCTTCTACTTCTTTCTCAGCCCAAAGAGACGGTGGTATCTCGATGGCGGGCTGATCCCTGGGCACGAGGCTCTTACTCCTATGTAGCAGCTGGTTCTTCAGGAAATGATTATGACTTGATGGCTCAGCCAATTACACCTGGACCAGCCATTCCAGGAGCTCCTCAGGTGAGTGCTAGAACATTGTTCACAATCTAGCCATAAAAACCTCCCTCAGGTACATGGCCTGATGACAATTTTCTTGGCAATAATCTTCTGTGATTTATTTTTACTTGTTATAGAATTTCCTGGTGGTCTCCTTTCTAAGATCTGACCAGGACTGACCCTGCTTAGCTTTTTTAAGACAGCCAAGTTGAACCATGTGTTGCTATGATTTGAGTAGTGTAATGAAGCCCGCAACCTGAGCTTAATTGTGGCACTTCCTATGTCAAATGTATTATTTATTTGAATCAGATACAGGTTTGCCTCTTTATATAGCTTATAGTTGCTATGGGGTGGGGTGAAATTTATGGTTTTGCCTCAGTCTCTCTTTTCTCTCTCAGAAAAGAGTTCTGTTTTCTACTTGATTCCTTGGATTATCTCCCACCCCCCCACCCCCCCCACAATAACAATTCTGAGTTTATATTAATTAGATGCAGCCAAACTCGTAGTGTTGTACAGTCTGTAGAAGTCACCTGGACCTTGCTCTGCAACCATATTGACCTGATTCTCACAACACATTCAACTTAAAAAATAGTGAGTTGGGTAGTTTGAATGTTGGGGAAAACCCAGCCATTGCCATCATGGAAAGCAGCTGTGTGATTCATTTTATGTATGTATAGCAGCTGTGTTTTGTTAACCCAGGGGTAAGCAAAGAGGGTTGAGTGAACCCAGGTGTTAAGGGGCCAAGAAATTATCCCACATGGGAACAAAGAAACAGATTTCACTCACACAGGGGTCTGTAGGAAGAGGGCTGTGTTAGTTATGATGGCAAAAAAATCAGGAATCTGGTAGCAGCTTTTTTAACTAACAAAATTTTATTAAATGGCATCAGCTTTCATGAGTTGTAGCTCACTTAATCCAATGCATAGAGTGGCTAGACTGGTGCAGGATTTAGGGCTTTAGTGTAGGGCTCTGTGTAGACTCCAGAAGGGGGATGGGAGGCTGAATCTGTGCCATACTGTGGGGGTTGATGTTATCTGTTTTGGGAGCCAGCTGAGAGTCCCCACACCAGTGTGAGCAAATCCTTCCATCCATGCAAATAGAAGTTTCTGGTCTGAACATGTTTTGAGGTTTGCCATTATCATTTGCTGAATTTAAATTCTTGTTTTCATATCAGAGGGAGAGAAACAGAGCATGTGTAACTGTCACTCTTCATCTATGAAACGCTTGACATGTTCATGCCCTCTTCATCTATGAAACGCTTGACATGTTTTTTGCAATTCTTCTGCAGAATTTACAGATTATTCAAACATCCAGTATCCATTTCAGGGGACATCACTAAAAACAAAGCTGGCTCTGACCATCCTTATTTTACAGGAGCCCTATTACCTTCTTCATGGGGTCTTAAGACATTGCCAACCTACTCTTTCTTTTCCAGCCAATTCCTCGTCTCTTCTTTGCTGGAGAACATACAATTCGTAACTACCCAGCGACAGTTCATGGAGCTCTGCTAAGTGGCCTGAGAGAAGCTGGGCGTATTGCAGACCAGTTTCTGGGTGCAATGTACACTCTTCCTCGCCAAGCTACCCCTGTGGCAACTGCACAACAGACTCCTGCTATGTGAAGATGCAAATGCCAGAAACAGTTCAGTGGGCTCAGAATCCCAGGCATGGACTCTGTTAGAAGCAAGGGAACTTTCTGTTCTGTAGCACTACCAGTTGAAGGGCTTAATCCAGGAGTCGGAAAAACGTGTGACCCAACTGAGAAGCCCTTCAGTGGTATCCATGATTTGAGAATGCTGCTCTTGATTTGCCAGCCCAGTTCAGGCTCACCAGAGTAGTGTTCATACTACTCAGAGTATAAACTCCTAGTCTCTCTCGAGTTGGAGCATTTTAGGTACAAATGTGGTTTTGATTAACTTTCTTCCAATGGTTTAGAGCTCTTGTAAGATAGCTGTTAGTAAATAAGGTAAGTTTGTCTTACATGGGTTTGCTTTAGAAAGAAAAAATAAATCTTTATAATTTTTTTTAAAAACTCCCAATGTGTTCTTTTTTTTAGTATGACATGCTATTCTCCTTTGTGGGCCAAAAAGGTTGCAGAGAACTCCAGATATCACACTCATTGGTACACTTTTTGATCCTTAACCCTGTCAACACATCACAGCAGGTTGTGCAAAAGCAACTGGATTTTCTTTCCCTTTGAAGAAGCAAAAGGATTTTTCTGTCTCAAAAGTTGCATTAACATACAAATAATTTTATTGATTATGTACTGCAGAACAGATAGCATTAGTCAGAAGATAACATGCGGACAAAAAATGAGTTTAAACATAGCATGCAGACTCGTTGCTCTGTGTAACTGGCAGGTTCACCCTGCCTGCTGTCCAGTGCATAGGCGAGTTTGGGAGGTGAAAGGGTGGGAGCCTTTCCCCAGCCAGCATGCTAGCCCTGCGGTGCTTCCTTGTGGGTCGGGGGGAGCATGACCTGGACAGTGCTGGTAATTGGCTGGGCACACGGAGGGCCAGGAGCAGAGGCGCTCAGGACATCGTGGGCTTAAATTGCACTTGCTTTTTTCTTCACCTGAAAAGGAATAGAAGGCAGGCAGTGCTCCTCTGCCTTGGGACACATACAATGTCTGGCTTCTGCAGTCCCTTTTCCACCCAGTCTTAACATTAGCAAATAGAAAAAATATATTTTCATCTCTTAAAAATACATTCCACAGAAGTTGAAGGATTCTCAAGTGTTTCATACGGCAGGAAGACCAACATGCCTCTCCCTTTGTGCAGGTATGGAAGGCGGATTGGGCTTCCAACAGCCACAAAAAAGAGAAAGTAATTCCTTTGGTCTCTAACCAAGACGAAAGAAGAAGGGGGAAACTCCTGCACAGCAGGACCTCCCTGCTCTTCTCCTCCTTTGGATATCAAGTTGGGCTTTTAACTAAAGCAGCAAAACGCAGCCTCCTCTTGCACTGATGATTTGTGTCCAGTGTGGCATCGGGGGGACTGAGTGACATCCCTCCCATATTCCATAAATGTGAGTGGGCAGGGAAGGGACATCATTTCAGTGCTTCAGAGACGCTGCCCTTCTGCATACATACGGGGCCCTCCTGACCGACCCTATGGCTAAAACCCTAAGTTCTTGGCACTCGGATATCAGCTTTTATCACAAAATCAGTCTCGCCTCTTAATGGCCTATTGAAAGTAGGAAGCTGCCTTATGCTGGGTCACTTAAGCTAAGTACTGCCTAATCTAGCTGGCAGCAATTTGCACAGAGTCTCATGAAGTTGAGGCTTTGTGCATGCAAAACTCTGGTTCGGTCAACGAGATGCTTGGCTCTTGATCAGAGCTGCAGTGATGGGCGTGAAGGAGCAAGAACCCATCACGTTCTTCTTAAGGAGCGCAGGCCTCCTGGTCTTCTGGTGGGAGAAGCTGCATGTTTTAAGTTTCTTGAGGTTAAAGGAAAAAAAACATGCATCAAATACAATTACAATGCTGAATATTTTTTGTTCCTTTTTTTTTTTAACACAAATTCTCAGCATCAGAAAGTCCCTGGGGGATTCCCTATGGTAGTTACATCTTACAGTTTAAAACACAAATTAATCAATTCACCCCAAACATTGGCAAATATTTACAAATACACTTTACAGCTGTTTCTCTTTAAAAGTGTGCAAGTTGAGCCAATCTTCATGTCCTGAAATCCTCACTTTTGCTCACAAATACAATCAGCTCTTATTGCACTCAGGGTTATCTTCTCTGTAGGGTTTATAATCCTGATTTTATAGAGCCATTCATTGAATAACACCCCTCTCTGGCAATAAAGGTTATTTATACTTTTTACCTACGTCTAGTTTAATACAAGATTATTGATGGGGAATTGCAAAACTCAGAATGGGAAGTAGATTCCCTGATATGTAACAATGAATGCACAGTCTTAATATTTAAGGGAAATACATTTCTTGTGCAGATTCTTATTTCTGTTTTTCCCCCAGAAATCCATAATAAGGATGGATACAGTAGCTACCAATTCATTGGATTCTGTAAATACACAGAGCAGAAGCAAAACTTCGATCAAACAAGGGCAGATTTATGTCCCAAATCATTCTCAAGG
Organism: Liasis olivaceus; assembly: GCA_030867105.1. Lineage (NCBI taxonomy): Eukaryota > Metazoa > Chordata > Lepidosauria > Squamata > Pythonidae > Liasis > Liasis olivaceus. The sequence continues at coordinate 16,547,782 of CM061360.1, read as the reverse complement.
AGAAGACTCACTCTTCTTCCCAGCTGTTCAAGTATATTCTGAGGCCTAAGAAACAGAAATTGATTACACGCCTCCACCTCCACCCCCCAAAATAAAGGTTGCGGTAGTGGGAAAAAGTTCCTATCCTCATCTGAGGCAGAGACGTGTTAGTGAGTTGTCCACTTGATAGAGCAAGTAGATAATAATTCATCAAGGTCTTTGGCCCTAATTAGACTTGCGGAAGGAATGGTGAAATGGGAGGGTCTCCGCAAGAGGAATGCAGAGCGCTTGTACTGGGGCTTGAACAGGTGTCACATGGAAGACAGCCCATTTTTCACTAGTGAAAGCTATAGCAGAGTTCAAGGAGTTACCTGACATAATCTTGGAGGGAAAAAGAGATTTTTCCTGCCTTATTGAGTCAGAACTTGAAAAGCAACCTTTTCAGTGACTGTGTTTGCATGTCATACTAGCTGAGTTCATATCAACATACTGAACTTGGTTACCGAATTAACCCATTTTCTGCATTTGCACAATACACTGAACCATAACCTAATCCAGGGGGTTGCAAATGGAGTTGGACCAGCCCAGTACAGAAGGGGGTCCACAACTTTTCAGAAGACAGTTACAATTTTAGTGCAGGCAGGCTGATTAAAATTTGTTCTGGGCTTTGCTCCTCACTTTGCCTATGTACTGCAAAGTGTATGAATGCCTCTGATATGCAGGCTAACATTTAATGATTAAAAGTAAGTGGTACATTTGTTTCTTGCTGAACCCTACCCCAAATTAAATCTATTATTTGGGGGGGGGGGTCCTCACAAAAAATGCATATATTGTTTTAGGAAATCCCTCTGCAAAGTTTGAAAATCCCTGAACTACCCCAAAGGGTCTTGGATCACACAACACACCCACCCACCCAACCACCACCAAGGTTAAGACTAATTGATCTTAGAGTGCCACTAAATGGTGCTAAGCTTTGCATAATTGACTTGGTTAAGTATCTAGTGGGAATGCAGTTAGTGAGCTACAAATCAAGACAGCCATCTTTTAGCCTATAGTGTTAGCTGGCTGAGGAATAGTAACGCCTGAAATTTAATTGCTAAAAGGCATATGTTTTAGGAAGGATATTAAACACCCTGTATGAGCCAGTGTCCTTGGAATTAGGGTCAGTCACTGCAACCCCAACCCGCCACCCTGGGCATGGCAGCATCTCTGACCCAGCCAAAGGAATGCCTCGAATAGCAGCAGAATTGTTACGGGTTTAATTTTCAAGTAGCCTGAGATCAAGAAGAATGGAACTGTTTTAAATCATGTTTCATATGCTAAAGTGCTTTCTTTAATTAATGGTGGAATGGCTTCTTTTGGGGTGGGGGGGGTGTTTAAAAAAAAAGCGCCGTTATTTTGGATTAATCCACAAGCCTCGTCTTATTACTGGATCAGCCACACAAAGCATGCAAAAAATACTCATTAAAATGGCTACTACAGGTTAGCTACCACATAGAGCAAATAAGACTTTCATGTAAACTTGGCACCCACCGACAGACACAAATCAATTAGTGTTCTTCCTAATCCCCCTGAACTGGAAGACTTGCCAAGAATTGGAGAATAAAAATAGTATTACATTATGACAATCGTCCAAAAAGTGCTGGAGCATGAAATAAAGGCTTAGATCTTAAAAAAGAGGTGCAAAACTTGGTGACCATCATTTGGTACGATTACATTAAAGGCTGAGCAGGTAGCTTCGTGGGCATGCAATGGATGACTTCGTTTCCTTAGCCCACTGAACTAACCCTGTTATGCGAATACAAAGGATTCATACAAGGCGCAGAAACACAGCGTTTGGAAGTAAGGCATCCAGTCTCTGACGACCTCCCCAGATTTCCATTTGTTCTGCTAGAACCACCAGCAGTGATACCCTTTTATAAGCCAAACCAGCAGTGAGTTACCCCAAACTCAGGTCTGAAGCTCTACCGAGCGGAAGCCCACAAACATTCTTTAAGAGCGAATCCAACCAAAGATCTCCTTGTTCGTGCCTCAGGCTTCACGGGCTTTTTTTTTTAATATATAAAAAACACCCTTAGGTCTCCTTTTATTCCTGTTGTGCTACGGAAAACTTGGTATGCAAAAGGGAGAAACTGGGAGCTTCCACAGTGAGCGTTAGTTACGATGTTTAGGTTCAAAGGGTTACAAGGTCCAGAATCTACTTTCTGGTTTCAAAGCTGGGTTCATTTGGAAACCCTCAAAGGGTACCCTACACAGCTTGTTTTGCTAGAGCAATGAAGGAATGACAACACTGGCTGTGTTCCCATGACGTGTGCTCCCCCCCCCAATTGTGCATGACTTCTTAAATCAAGTCTGGTTGTCTGGTTCAAACCCTTGTTGGACATAAAGCAGAACTTTGTCCATATAACATATTATGGATATAACCTCCTGTCTTTGTAAGTCTGATGTGTTAACGACTCCAGGTTTGGATGCCACAGTACGCCTCAGCTTTTGATTAAACTCACATTCCGTGGGAATAAGATGGTGTGAAACACGCGCACTTGTGAACCACGCTTCTTGGCTTAGCCTATGGTGTGAACACAGCCACTCATCTTTGAAGGAAAGAGACAGAGATGGGGGACATGGGCTCTTTTCTCTCAAGTAAAGATGGTGTCACTTAACATTTAGCATCATGGTTTGCTTTCCAGGGATTGCAATGGAAGTGCCCCTAGCATATGGTTGGATAGGGCAATGATGGCTTAGAGCAGTGTTTCTCAACCTTGGTAAGTTTAAGATGGGTGGACTTCAACTCCCAGAATTCCCCAGCCAGCGAAGCCATCAAGAAAGGAAACAGATACTTTTTTTGAGGCCAACGAGAACCCAAGAAGTTCTGGGAGTTGAAGTCCACCCATCTTAAACTTACCAAGGTTGAGAAACACCGGCTTAGAGGGAGGCAAATCCTTTTAAAGCGCAGAATGCTACATCTTGAGGCCTAAACCTATCAGACCACCCATCAAATGCTTTTTGAGAAAGCCAAGCATTGAGTAGGAGGTTGACCAGGAGGTGGTGGTGGTGCAGGGCTGCTCCTCTATTTCCCCCTCTCCGAAGAGAGCCAAACTGGAGTGCGTGCACCAACTGCTATCCTGAAGCAGGACAGCAAAAGCAGGGGAATGTAAGGCTGTTCCCAGGGAACTGAGAGGTAAAAAGAGAAAACGACCAAACAAATAGGAATATAAATTGGGTTTTAGATGCCAGGCCCATCAGCCCCATGTTTGCATCCCAATGTGTGGGTGAGGCAACTTGCAGGAGAACATGAACAGGAAAAGGAGAAACCCGGTACCCACAGATTCTCACACCTCAAAACTTTCCCGTGTTTGCTCCCAGCTATCCAGGCAAAACAGAAGCTTTGCGGGTAATAGCGGTGGGGAAGGTGTGCAAGTGAGCAAGGGCTCAGCAACCCTACCAGCTGATGTTCCTCTGCAGAGCTCCCTCCTTAACCCATTATTGTTACCCGACCCACGTGGACTGGCTGCCATAATAATTGCATCCTCAAAGCGCCCTTGGAACACATGCACATCTCTTGTCAAACAGCTGCAGGGTGAATGGCAACTCACAGGTTACATGCCCTAGAGAACTTCCAAACTGGTTCCCATCATTTTAGTGCTCGGCATGTACATGCGCATGAGAGAGGCTCATTTTAAAAGGGAAGAGCAGCTAATTCAGATCAGTTTTTGAGTCCCACCTTAGCAAACTGGGGCAGAGGCAGGTAAGAAGACTTACAATACAGCAGCATCTGAGCAAAACGCACAGAAGATGGTGGAAAACAGACCTGGGGGTGGGGGGCTGGGATGATTGTGTGAACAAAGTTCAGTTTGCTGTTTCAGAGGTGGAAGAGGGCAGCCACTGTGTCTCTGGAAGATTATACGCTGGTCCTTTTGTCCAAGCAAGTGGTGAGGTAGCAGAAATAAAGGAATGTGTCCCCCCTCCCCCCGAAGGATGCATTGAGGTGCTAAACAAATCAGACACCTCCAACTGCTGGCCACACTTGATTCTTCCAGGGGTTAGTTCAAGTAATGTCAGAACAGCCCCACCAAGTGCGCTGGGTCCCGGGCAGGTCTCTGCCCTTGGATCAGGGTGAGATTTGGTTGGGGGCAGAGCAGGAGGCTTGTCAATGGGATTTCTCGCTCTAACCAGCCCAGTCCAGGCAGAGTTGCGTATCCCGTCTGGCTGGGCTTGCAAGGAGTGTGCTGTGCCATCAAGAAAGGAAACAGAGATTTTTTTTGAGGCCAAAGAGAACCCAAGAGCCCTTGCTGCCCCAGTCTCTGCCCATGGAGCAGGAGATGCTGGAACAGATGCATCTCCATTTATTGCTTCTCCGTGCAGCTCAGCCAAACATTCAGTATGAGCCAAGCTGTTGCAGTGCGGACGACGAGGGGAAGAAGAGGGGCTGCTACTGTGAAACAATGGCCCATGTTCCCTGCTAGGCCATTCTTTCTGGAGCTGCATCTTCAAGAGTTTGTGGCCAGGAGGTGTCGGGTAAATGGCTCTCCAAAGCTGAGGACCAGCAGACACAAGTCCAGAGTGGTTCTCCGTGGGACTTTCAAGTCAAACAAAACCAAATGTTTCTCCAGGAACAGAGTCAACAAACCCCCAAGCCGAGAATCCAAAGTTCTTGGAGGCCTCCGGCCAGTTGCTAGCTGAGGGTTTCCATTGATTCGAGCTCGGTAAGGTTCCAGAGTGGGATTCCCCTGAGCAAAGTCTCCACGTCCTCCTTCACTGAGGGGAAGGAAAACGCAAAGCCACCGTTAAAAGAAAAGTCCATCCAAGGTTGGGGGGAAGGGGGAGAGAGCTTCAGCACGGAAAGGGGTTAAAGGTCAGGCACCATTTCAGTCCCCATGGTGGACTGGCAGCAGCAGCAGAAGGAGAAAGATGGAGTTCCAGGTCTGGAGGTCATGCAAACTGCAACAGGAAATGCGCTGGGGATACAGGGAGAGAGGGAAAGAAAGGACAACATCAAATGCTGGATTTCACCAACACCCACCCTTCTTTTGCAAAGTTTTCCTCAATTTTTAACTGAGTTGTAGTTTAAAACAGGAATTGGTTTCTTTGCATCAGCTCCTTGCAGGATACCACCATTCAGTCACATTGGGAAAGACCTGAAGCCAACATTCTGAGGGGAGACCTATTCAAAAAGTTCAGGAAGCCATTAAGGGGCCTATCTTCCACACAAAACAATCTCTGTTCTGTATACAAGCCAATTCAAATACTATATAATTATAGTTGTGCGGGTGGGAAATCCTTTTTTTTAAGCCGTTTATTAAAAATTCTTGAGAGGTCGAGTGTGCAAGGCAGTGGTTCCCACATATAGAAATTTTAATCCAGGATATTTTAATGTAGATTCACGTGATTTACGTATGTACTGATAGCCATCAATATGTCCTTAACCAACTAAGTGTCTAGCTGAGGTGACATTGCCCTCTGAGAGCGATACCAGCCAGGCTACCCACCAGCAGCATTCTACAGGAAATCAAAACAAGCCAAAAGCTTGTCTATGTTATTTATTTTACAGTTCTGATATACCTCCTTATTCTGGTATGACTTCCAAATCAACAGTTTAAGAATTAAAACGAACAACACATTCGGGACAGTTTTCCTTCCCAATCCACCCTACCTCTACAAGGTTACTGTGGGGAAAACAGGAGGAAGGAACACTTATCTAGGCTGTCTTGAATTCCTGAACAAAAAAGGCAGATGGAAATGAAGGAAACAGGTTCAAAGCCTGAATGCCATTATCAGCCTTACCCTCAGCCTTACTTCAGTTGGCTTCCAAGTGGTCTCTGGACCACCGCCTCCGCTCCTCGGCCCTGCTGCTCGGGAATTGGCGGGGCAGTTCCATCTTGATTTCTGGCCTCTTCCTTGGTGTCAGTTGCTCAGAGGAGCCATATGCTTTTCTTCTGGAACTGGGAGCAAAATCTTTCTTGTCTTCCTGTAGCAAAACCAAGAGAAAGTGCTTTAATAAGGTAGTCCCTTGTGAGCCACCTATAGGTGAACATCCACCAAGGCCCAAGATTAGACAGACAGTTGACAGATAGACGATAGATAGACGATAGATAGATAGAGATAATAGAGATATAAAGAGATATATAGATATACAGATAAAAATAAAAAGGCACCCAACAGGCAGAAATATGGGGATGGGAGGAGCTGGAAATCTCCATTTAGCTGGAAGGTTTCCTGTTGACTGTGGACCAGCATGATTAACAATTAACAAACACAATTGCTCTGGTTGTCCACAACACTCAGAACCACAACCCACCCACTCCCATTTTACCCTAGTCTAGGATGTTGTATGAATCCAACCTTTGCGGTTCTTTGCCCAGCCTATTCTGCTTCTCTGAACCATGGGACTGGACTAAACGTCCTCTAGAGTCCCCAGTTCTAAACCCAGGCTTGTTAGCCCTGGACCTACATTAAAGGTTTGGTTCCCCCAAGGAATTCTCTCTGCTAAGGAGCTGGTGACTCCAGATGTTCTCTTCCTGCAGGCTTAGCTTCCTAGCTGAAAACATTTCCCTCAATTTCAGGCGGTGTTTAGCATGGACTTTTCACTTTACTTTTAATGGTCCCACTGCTGTCTTTTAGACGTGGCTTGGATTGACTGGCTGTGACTTTTAATCCATTAAATACACCAACAGACTTCTTACTGCACAAGTCCTGTACTTGCAGGCTGATGCCAGCAGAGCGCATTGTGCTACAAGAAGATCCAAAACCCTTGAAACATTCAAAACCATAGGCTCTTCTTTAAAAAAAACCTGCCCATGTACACATTTTTAATTGCCACTTTCTGGTTTTATGAACAACTGGGGGGTGAGGAGACCACTGGGCTCAGCTTTCCCCTCCACCCCTTGGCCAGAAAGAATCTGCATTTGATTATCATTTTGTTGAACTGAACTGTTTCCATAAGATCCTCATTCAGAGAAGTCACTCTTAATCCTCAGGGACTGAGATTTGAGCCTTAGCTGGGTTCACCTGTGAAAGTAAGATGAACCCCTCCCAAAAAAACCAGCTTCTCCTGCCAGAAAAAAGGCCTTCTGCCAGAGATGGACCTTAGATTTTTTCAATCAGAGAATTACACCTGCAATGAATTAATCAAATTTATAGGTCTACACTCCTCAATGGGGATAAAAGTAGCCAGAAAGTCTGTGGTCAGCAGCTGGTCAGTAGATGGCATTCTGAGGGTCAGTTTGGACCAAGGGTCTTCTCGGTTGGGTATTGCTATTTCTGAGACAAAGTTTCTTCTCTGGTGTTCAGATGGGCAGAAGGGAGAGAGGACAACTGGAAAGGAGCATGGCCCAACAGCTTGAATGGTATAATGAATTTTGTGGACAAAGTTAGACTCTGCCAAATGTGTCGAGACTGTATTGCTTGTTCTCAGGACATTCTAGTGCAGTGATGGCGAACCTATGACGTGCATGTCAAGGATGACATGCCACAACATTTTGGGTGATACGCCAGTGTTCACCAACACCTGACAACAACTAACACCACGCATGATTAACTGTTTTTTTTTTAAATAAATGTGTATGTAAAGAATTATTTCTCTTTTGTTCAGGGGAGGGGGGGTGACATGCCAGCAGTCAAGTTAGGCATTTTTCAAATTTTTGACACGCGAGCCCAGATGTTTGCCATCACTGTCCTAGTGGTTGGCAGGAACAAGGCTGAGCAGGGCACTGTCCCTCCCCAGAAGCCAACAATCAAGCTATTCCTTTTCACTGCCGATATCTGACTCATGTGACTATTCAGCACAAACACAAGCGGATTTAATTTAGATCTTTCAGCTTTTAAGAGGCAGCTTTCCAAACGCAATTAATAAATAAAAGCTGGAGAACTACAGCTCATTTGGGGCTGTTTCCACTGAAAAGGTTTGACTTGGAGACACAGCACAGAAGGGGCTCGGGAACAAACGTGCCATCCTGGGAGATGGGGTAGTAGTTTCCCTCATAGGTCCCTGAGAGAAATTCAGCCCCAGACCATGGTTAGTTGAGACATTCAGATTTGGGGTGGAAGGAAGGCCGGCCTTCATCCAAGCTTTTGCAGAGTGCGCAGTGCTGACAAGTTCTTCAGGCACGGGAAGAAAGCCAAGCAAATGCTCAGTGCTGTGAGCAAATAGCACATGATGATGCAGTAGTTAAAACAGACTTGTGGGATTCGGGACAAGAAAATCCTCCTCCAGATTCTTGGAAAATTGGCAGGTTATAAATGGAATAAATAAGAACCTTCATAATAATCATGGGACTTCACAGTAGGAATGTTGCTTCCTGCTGAGCCGTGTAGGGCGTCCTTATATGGATTACCGGTGAATTGCATTGCAGCGCCTGCTGTGGGCCAGTAGCCTTTGAGCGTCATGACAGGAGCCCGTCTTTCAAAAAGCGAGTGGGGCCAGGACAAAAGAGGAGGGGAAAAATTAGTTTTAATTTCATTAGATTTTAATGACGTAAGTACAGTTAATACAACTACTCCCAAATCCTTGATCTTCGAGAGAGTTTTTGGAGGGTGGATTGCAGTCTGGGGTGTTGGTTGGGTATATAACTGACCCATTTTTGCTCATGAGCGGAGTTGTGAGGACTTCGTATTTGTTGCAATTTGATTCCGATTTCACAACCCAGGCATAAGACTTTGGAATGTGCTACTTTTAGAATCCTAGCATTGTTATGTTTAATCTGATTCGGCTGGTTTTCTTGTCGTTTATTTTTCCATGTCAATGTTCTCACCACTGTTATTTTATTTTTACCATCGCCCAGCATTAAGTCAGCGAGTTCCGGGGGGGGGGGGGGGGAGAACTATCTAGGACAGCACTGAAGCAATGGAAAGAATTCTTGAAAGGATCCAAACACATCCCATGTGTGGAGGTGCAGGGGTGCTAACCTGGGGGACCAAAAGCAATGTTCGCATGATGGATTTAAGTTCATGAAAGTATAAGAAAGGACGGATGAGTCTATCTTGCGTAAATTCTTCTTATCAGTCTAATACAGGGTTTCTCGACCTTGGCAACTTTAAGATGTGTGGACTTCGACTCTTCATGCTGGCTGGGGAATTCTGGGAGTTGAAGTCCACACATCTTAAAGTTGCCAAGGTCGAGAAACCCTGGTCTAATATCATCCCAATAGGGCAGCCCAACTAAACCTTTGCCAGTCTTGTGCCTAGGTTTGTGGACCCCAAATATCTAACTCAACCAACTGAAGGCATTCTCTAAAGGAGATCTCCCATAAAACACTGCAGCCCAAAGTGGTCCATACTATCTTCCAGATTACTGATTCTATTCCCCTTCATTTACTCTTTATATTCCCCCCATGCCCAATAAATCATCAAGCATCCAGTGCCTTCTAGGCATGCTCAGTGACCACACAGCAAGCTGGAAGAACCCTTCCAAAAGATCCCAAAGGATCTCCAAAGTTGGGGGAGAAGGAGGGGGGGTAGGGCTGTGCCTATGGTTATTTTTCATCTGCATAAATGGAAGCAGTCGAGAACTGCAGACATGATTTAGGCAAGGGCTATGCGCTGGTGTAAATCCAAAGGCAAAAGGGTGCTTTGGGCTATGCGGCAGCACGGCTGTTTGCTACTTTGGCACAGCTACACTGCATTTGATGGTGGTGTTTATGCAGGACATCCACACACATCAACCTTTTTTATATTCTTCAGTTTCATCCATTAGGTCTGCCTATCTTCCGTTGCATCTGGAACCTAACTTTAACAACAATATGAACTACAACAGTTTCAAGAAACAGTAAAAAGGCCTGGGGCAATAGGTCTTTGGTGTACCCCAGAGGGAAAGAAAGATACTTGCCTTTTCCGAGAATCTTTAAAACAACCCTGTCTTTCCTTTAAACTCTTTAGAACAGCCATGTCTTTCCTTGGGTGCCTTCTGCAAAATCCTGGGAAAAAACATCTCTTGCATTTGGGCCTCAGTGTGCTCCAAACTACCATTTGGCCTTAGAATCTAAAAAACTGCATAGCAGAATTGAGAGTCTATATTCAGAAGAGAAGCTTGACCAAACTGAAGCAAGAATGACTCCCCTAAAGGTCATACGAAAAGGCAGACACTGGGTAAGGTTTTTAAGAGGAAACCACTGACATTTTTACACTGACATTTGGTCTATTTATCAGTCAGGATATAATGGGAGGGAATTTAAAGTTAAGTAGTTTTTTTAACACTCTTTTACTGACTTTTCTTTTTCTTTTCTTTTTTCTCTCTCTTTTATTTTTGTTTTCTTTTTATATGATAATGTCCATTTATCCTTGGAATAAGGATAAATAGTGGGGATATTAATATTATGTTCAGAGTTTTACAGAAATTTCCAGTTATTTTTTTTTTTAGATGATACAACGAACGTAGTTCCAATCAATTAGTGAAATAATGAACTTCAAATTTCATGACAATTGTAAACTTCCTTTTTATTTCCTGATATTTTATTCTTTTACTGACTGCATTTCTTTTTCCTTCTTTTCCTTCTTTTTGTATTTATTCCATTTTTAAAATGTTTTAATAAATAAATAGAAAAGGAAAAAATCCTACCTAGTCCAAAATTAGACCACAATCCAGATTTGTTTCCAGTATGCATTGCCATTAAAATGGACGCAAACCGGTACTATATCAGAAATACAGGAAGATCCATGAACTAATTTCTTCTGGCCATTAACATAATCACTGTGAAATTCCAGGCTATCCTTGGGAAATAGGAAGGATCCAAATGTCTACAGATGAATCAAGGGGCTAGCTGATCCTAGAGATGCCAGCTCATGGAATAAGTCCCTTTATTGCTACTCAGTTCTGCCCTAGGTCCAACAACAGTACAAGGTTTTAACTTTTAAGGAAAGAAAAATCAGCAATTGATGGAAGAGTTCTGGATGAAAATTAACTGACTGTTGGGTTTGAGGCAGAAGTGAAGATGAACAGATTCTTGGAAAAGGCATCTTCCTTCCTTCCTTCCTTCCTTCCTTCCTTCCTTCCTTCCTTCCTCCCTCCCTCCCTCCCTCCCTCCCTCCCTCCCTCCCCCCGGGGTACACTGAAAACCTACTGCCCCAGGCCTTTTTACTGTTTCCTGAAACTGTTGTAGTTCATATTGTTGTCAGTTATGTTGCAGATGGAACATAAGATATGCAAACCTAATGGATGAAACTGCAGAATATAAAAAATGTTGATGTACGTGGAAGTCCTGCATAAACGCCACCATCAAATGCAGCATAGGTGTGCCAAATCAGCAGAGCAGGCAGACTCTGGGGCGTGCAGCAAACGCTGATTGGGCACTTTCTATCTAATGGAGCTGCACAGACGCATCCTAACCCCCATTGTATTTGCACATGAATTGCACCCAAACTCTCCCATAAGGGTACGGGGATAGGTAGAGCCCCGTTAGGAGAGAAATGTACTGCCATGTAGCCACAACCGTCAATCAGTCAGCATGCATACAAGCATGTACACATGATCTTTCTAGTCCGAATGGATGGGGAAAGGGTAATGCCAAGAGAGACGATTCTTTTGTTTAAAGCAAATGCTTCCAGCCCCAGAAAAGGGCTATTTCCCCTTTGCTTTTATAAACAGCCCCCTTCTGCCTTGATTTAACAATGCAAATATTTCAGAACAAAAGAACGCACATCACACTTACTGGCATTACTGTGCAATTCCAAGGGGAAGCCGTCACAAGGTCACTGACACAGCTTTTCTGGCTCAGCATCTCAGATGCACTCAAGCTACTTTTGGTCCTTCTAGAGTCTAATTCTGGAGTATTCCAAGAGTTTATCCCGGCACTGGCCCTTCTGGAATTCTGCTCAATCGCATAGATGCGTGCCATCATCCCTTCTGGTTTAGAAGGATCGGTAGATGACCTGCATGGAGTCCGAGGATTTGCATGTTCAACCACCTTGGCTGCAGAGTCTTCCAAAGGATGCAATCCTCGCCTTGTCCGCCATGAGCTTCTTACTGTCACGTGCTTGGTCTCAGATGAGTTTGTCCCCAAAGTACTGTGACTCTTCCAACCAACTGTCTCCATGGGTGGTTCACTGTTTTTTTCAGTGGTGTCTGAAGGCTTTATTGTAATACTACTTTTGGAGATGACCGTTTCTACTCTGCTTCTCAGAACAGGGTCTCCATTTTTATCAGCCTCTGGTAACTTCAAGGTTATACTGTTCTTGTTAAGTGATAACTCATTAGGAATGCTGGCTGCGTCTGCTCCTGGTGATAGTTCATTTGGAACGATTTGAACACTGCCAACTGTTGCATGCAGCTGTTCCCTGGTAGCATCCGTTGTGTTGCTCCTTGAAATAATTGGCTCAGATGGGTAAATGGTGATACTGCTGGTCATTTTATGTGCCACTGTTTTACAGGTGGGATGCTGTTTTTCAAAGCTGGTTTCCAGACCAGAACCCACACCACCCATGATTTCCTTAACATCCTTCTCCACAATTGCAGGTTTGATGACAGCTTTAGAGCGCAGAGCTTCTCTTGGACTAAATGGCCGTCGGGATTTCAATCCTGACATTGCACCAGCTGCTGCCATTTTGGATGGTCTGCTGAGGTCTTCTTCACTGCTAGCATTTCTGTCATTCTCAAAGGAAAGTGTATGAACTGATCCCTTGGAACTTGTGAATTCTCGGGCAGCGATTTCTTTTTTTATTCCTAAATCAAACGTAGCAGAAATATTTCCAATTTTGCTTGTCCCCTCACCGATGCCAGATTTCTCAATCCAGCTGGGATTGACAGCTTTGGATCTTGCCGCTGTTGCTTTTAGGTCCAAACTGTTGCAGTTTACAGTCGACAAAAGAGTTTGGTCTATTTCTTCTTTTTGAGGAATTGGATGACTCTGCAAGAGATCTTCTTGGCTTCTCGAAACGAGCCAAGACTTTGATAAAAGAGAAGATTTTGTTATTTCTAGTGGAGGGTCCATAGACTCTCTATCTTGGAAACTGAATGTCTTTTGAGAGCCCTCTTCCAAGTGCTGCCTGCGAGCTGAAACTGTAGTTTCCATCTTCAAGCCCACTGGTTCAGAAGTTAGTGTTTCTCCTGAGAGATACTGCCCATAGGACAAAGCAGCACCATTTGATGGCCCACAGTTAACTTTGGAGGTGCGAGTCTCTGTTGCAAGAACCAGTGATTCTGTGACGGGCATCTTTAGCCCCCTTTCAGAAGATGGTACTACAGATTCTGGTTTGCTGGGCTGGTCTTCAAGTTCATCAGGTCTAACATGATGAGCATCATTCAGTGGTTGGGATACTTTTTCAACTCTATTCCTCATGGTATTTTCACTTTTGGGTTTTGAAGAGACCTTCCAAGATTTATGCTCCTGGGCTGCAGGTGGATAACGGCTAAGCACTGGAGGCTGCTCCCTAGATTTCTTCACTTCAGCGGGAGAGGTGCTGCTGTCTTTTGGTGGAGAATTGTTCATGCCCACGGTTGATTTGTCTTCTACCCGTTTAGCATCAGTTCCTAAGGTGTCTAACAAAGTGGATGTACTTGATGTTTTGGCTGCCCTTCTGCTGTTCATATTAGGGCTTGTAACTCGCTTACTACCTTGGCCATAACATTCATTATTCAATTCTCGATTGCGTAGCCTCTCCCGCCGGTGTTGAGGTGAAAGTTCCCGTGACTTATGTTTGGAAACTGTGGACTCAGCTGTAACAATTCGATGCTTGGGTCGGTCGTGCTTAACTCTGCTGGGCAAGTTCACTTCCTCCATCTCTGCTTCACCGTTCTCCAGCTCTTTCTGCTTTTTCATCTGCATTTTTATTTCTTCTAGCTGGCCCACAAGGATCTTATTCTTATTCTGTTCACTCAAGTAGTTGTCATGAAGGTCATTGTTTTTGGCTCTTAGGGTTTTAAGCTCCTCTTCTAAAGACTCAAAATGTTTAATTTGGGTCTTGAGCTTCTCAATTTCTTGATTGAGGTCCTTCACCTTGTTGTCTTCTTGGTTTTTATTCTTCTGGTTTTCTGATTTGTTTCGAGCTTCGTTTTCCACAAGCTTTAGGTAGTCCAAGCTGGCTTTTCTTCTGGTTTCTTTTGAGGATAGTGCTGAACTTGTTAAGTCAACCTCAATCCTTAGGTCATTTCTGTCAATTATACTATTGGATGATCTCTCCAGCAGATTGGATGTATTGCGTGTTTGGTCAGCCCGGTTAAGTTTATTATTCTGTTCCAGCTGTTGGGTGAGCTCTTGTATCAACTTTTCATTCTGTTTCTCCTTTTCAGTGAAGTGTTTTCTTTCGCTGACAAAAACGAGGGCTAACGATTTCAGTTTTTCCAGTTCACTCACTAAGCTTTGCTCCGTTTTATCAAGCCGGTCTTCTGACTGTTCCAGTTCTTTCACTTTTGCCCTAAGAACTTCCAGTTCTGTTGAAATTTTCTTGGTCAGGTTTTTCTCCTCATTGAGGCTGAGGCAAAGCTGAGTGCAGTCGTTCTTACTCCGACCAAAAGCCTCCTCCAGTTTCTCCAGCTCAACCATTCGCTTCTGAAGCCTCTCGATTTCAGATTTCAGCTCTCGGGTGAGGCTTTCCTCTTCCTCAAGCTTGCCCTTCATCAGCTGGCAAAGCTCTTCTGCCTTTCTGATCTCTTCATCTTTCCCTTCTATTTTCAGAACTCTCTTTCGCAAGGCTTCCACATCAGCCAACATGCTGGAGTTACTGCCTTCTGCCTGGATCACTTTGTCCTGCAAATCTAAAAGTTCATCCTCCGCTTTCTGGAGATTTCTAGTTGCTTCCTCTAACTCATCAAGGCGGCGGCTGAGACTCTGAAGTTTGAAGCGCAAATGCCGATTTGAGGTCTCTTTATAAGATGAGTAATCAGCCATGTTGGTCCCTTCGTTTGTTTCCGTTTCCTATGTCTCAGATGAAAATGTCAATTGCTTGGTTCTTTTCCTTGTTTTCATAAAGCTTCCCAGGGAACCGGCACCTAAAAAAATAAAAGGAGAAAGTCAATATAATGAACAGTGACTTATTTTGATTTTCCTTACTAGTTCCATGATTCAGTTTGCTCTGATTGGAAGGATAGTAGGTCATTGATGGGCCAAGGTGGACAATCCATTATGTTTCTAGATAGGACTGAGAAAAGCTAACTCTAGCAGTCAATTTAGATTATACTGATGGCCTTAAGCTCATGTCTTATGCTTTTAGAACCAGACAGAAATACTCCGTCTTCTAACGGTTGGACTATCCCCAAACCCATGAAAACATGTCAGTTCCAAATTTAACAGAAGAAATAGCACCAGACCAGGCCTGGACATTCAGACTGAAGATCATCACTGACTATTCTCTGAAAGTCTGAAAAGAAGACCAAGGCAGAAAAAAAACCCAAGTCAAGATAATCCAACCGACCTAACTCAAGTCTCAGTAAGAGCAGTACAGCCAGTTCAAGGTGCTTTAATTTTGGGTTACTCATTTAAAGGTGCATAACCCAGAGCTCCATGTATTTTCCCCCAAATACTACCAGCTGAGAAACATTGGTTTAGGCTATTGCCCCTGGGGTGGCACAGTGACCCTCCATGCATACGAGTTTATCATCTTCTGGCATAAAATCCACAAGGGGCGTGAATGGTCACTGGGCCCCCATGCTTGAGACATGCTTGGACGTGACTTACATCCTCCACGTTGTATGTTGACCAACAATAGCACAACCCCTGCAACCAAGCTAAAGCAGGGCAGGCTATTTCCTTGCAGCCCAAAGGATGGGTTGCTTTTCACATCTCTAGCCATCTCCAGCTGGAACTTCAGGAAAAGGCATGGGTGCATGTGCACCCCATTTGGGAAGAAAATCCCTAACGCAGTCTGCTTTCTTGGAGCACAACTTTTGTAGGGGTGAGCAGATGGCACCCTGCTATGACCCAAACACAGAAATGATGGCACAGGTGTCCCTAAGAGTATCAAGGATGAAAATGAAAGAAAAAACCCAAGTTGATGATATCACATGCTTAAACAAGCCAAAAATATCCTTCTGTATCCTCTTCTCTTTGGCGGGCCTCTTCCTCTTCAGCTGAATCCTGATGCCATCTGGTTGCAAGGAAAACCCCTTTATACTCCAAGCCTAACCTCTCGTGATATGAATCACCCACAGTCCTATTACACAGGTCCCACCTAGCAGATGCAGTCCCTGTCTCTGTCCCATCTAACAGATGCAGTCACTTCCTTTCCTACTGCTGAGGTACTCAGCCTTGTACAAACTACTCCACTGAAGCTTGTCTATTCCTTTGTGGTTAAAAATGGGCAAAAGAGGGTTTTGTGGATTTGAGACAGGGAGCCCAGCTTAATTGGATTTCATCTGCCAACTGGTATCTTCTACAGGTTAGGGAATACTTTGACTTGGCACATGGAATTAAAATGGTCATCAGGGCAATTACAGAACAGAAAAGAAAATCATTGCAGGAAAAGGTCCTGAGATAGTTGCAACTTCCATAGCTTGGTGATAAAGACGTGCCTTTTTTGCAAAATGGTCCCAGATTCAACTTTTATGGCACCAAAAAAAAAAAAACAAACGTGGAGCTAATCTGGAGCTAATCTGCATAGACCAACAACTTGACTCACTACCTGTGCTATTCATACAACACACTTAACCAGATCAGCTATAAACCTACTGGTTCCTTGGACTCAAGGCACTGTGCAAATCCAGAACATGAGTTAAATTCAATAAAGAGGTGAAGCATTTTGCATGAAATAACCACTGTAAATTTGCTTTCTGTATTCCTAACACCATGTTTCTAACTTCTGCACTTAGCTAAAACTCTTGAGTTGTCTTCAACAGATACTCCATGTAAAACCTATTGGAATAATCAAGCCTCAAAGTTGCATCAGCACTGATCTAAATATAGGAAGGTCTGGCTATTTAGAAAGAAACAGGAAAAAAAATCTCCTTACTAACCAAAAATAGACGAAAGCAATCCTGTTAATAAATCCTCTAAAATAGGGCTTCCTAACCTTTTTGTGCCATAGATCCCTTTGACAGTCTGGAGAACTCTATGGATCGTGTCTCAGAAAAATGCATTTAAATGCATAAAATAAGAAACCAATTGTGCTCATACAGTTATCAAAACAACAAATAGGTTATATAGTAATATCTGTGTTTATTAATCCATTAAATCAACAAGACAATAAATTTTAGGGTACAGTAATTTTAGACAGTGAGATTTATTGAAATTACCAAATATTTTTGGAGTCTAGAGACTATAAATTGTTGCCTATATACATTATTGAATGAAAAGCTATGTTCAGTTAGAAGTTAGTGATATTTTCCCCATCCAAGTACACAACCCCCCTGAAATCTATCTACAGACCCCCAAGGGGTTTGTGGACCCCAAGTTAAGAACCCCTTCTCTAAAACACTGGATATTCCTGAGCTATGATAGAAACTGCTAAGTAATGGAGCTCATCCATCCAGATGCCATTGTGTCTCCACCTCCCATGGCTATTGGACATCTCTGAGTATTATGACTTACAAACAAGCAATTGCACAATGCTTGCAGAGTGGATCAGTCCATGTCACAAGCCCATGTCACAAGCCCACTGCTTGACTCCTCAAACTATCTTATGGCTGCATCTGCTCCATTTTTTCCGAGGGAGGGAGGGAGGGAGGGAGGGAGGGAGGGCAATGGATTGGTGATATCTCCCTCCTGATGTTACAGGTCGCTGAGCCTATCCAAGACATTTAGTTGTCTGCAGCAAAAAAGGAGTTTCTTCAACTCAACTGATGGCTGAATCTTATTTTTGGTACTATGAAGAAAACCCCGTCCTCTTCTCCTATTTGATGGCAATGGGTTAACTTTAATGATACAGCACAGGCTCTATCCTTCAAGACCATATGGATGGTCCTACTTCACCTGAGCCCACTCCAAGACAGTTACCTCATTCTGCCTACAGTAATGGTAGGTCTGATTGTGACTGGCACCACCCAATGGTCATTTATGACACTAATGTATTCACCATCATTACAGCAAAAGGTTTCAACACTCACTCCAGTTTTGGTCAAGAATAGGAACCCAAGGAAACTGATTATAGCAGCAAGGCTAACTTATACTATTGATACACACACACGAAACTATTATTTAAGGCAGCAACTACTTAGTCACAGCAGAAAATATTTTGCTTGGTCAACCAGGTTCCACTTCCTAGCCATATGTCATGCTGGGTTTAAATATCACACTAAACCACAAAGTGGTTTGTTTGGTTTTAGTTTATGAGATCTAGGAATCCAACACAGCGTGTAAAGTGCTGTTCGTGGTTTAGTGTTATGTCAGAATTAGGTCATTGTGGCTTGTTCAGACCAAGCACAGTGTTTCTAACAAGGTAATATTTTAAAACATATTAGTTTTTCCCAAGATTGTACCAAGTCTGTGGGCCTTCAGATGCTATTGAACTACTATCTTAGCATGGTCAATGATGAGAGAAGTGGAAGTTGTTGTGATGGAATGTCTAATAAACCCTGGAAAAGTAGAAGAGGAAGCAAGACCATTGCAAGAGACACTTTGGCCCAAGGGAGAGGAGAAGCATAAGAAAGAAACTTGGAACAATTCCACCTTAATTATACTAGGTATAAGTTGAATAGGACAACTGCTTTTGATAGGCTCTCAGGTTTCTGCTACATTTCTCTTCTGGTAATAAATACCTTTCCAGAAATCCAAATGATTCTTGTTTCCCATGTTTGCCACAGGGCTTGACTGCCATAGTTCAACCATGGTTATCTATCTTTGCAAGGCTGTTTATCCTTTCATCCACACATAAGATCATAAGAATTATTCAGATCAGACTCATCTTAGCCCAACATTTTATTTCTCAGTTAGACCAATATTTTGTTGCTCATTATGGCCAAACAGCTGCCTCTATGGTGCATGTAAATAGGAGACAGAGGCACATTGCTCCTCTGCCAGTCTTCTCCTGAAATTGGTATTAGGAGCTATGCTGCTCACAACTTGGAGGTAACACTGGGTCTTCAAGACTCGTAGCCCTTGATAGACTTGTCCTTCATGAATTTATCGAATCCCTTTTAAAGTTATCCAAGTTCACGGCCGTCACATGTCTTCTGGTCATGAGGTCCACAAAGTAATTTTGTTTGTTCTAAATCTCCTTCCAATCAATGTCACTGAATGACCCCATAACATCCAACCACTTACATCTAGGTCTTCCTCACCACTGTGCAAAATTATCCTTCTTATGCAAAAGCTTTTCTGGCTTCTTTTAATTTGATCGGCTGTTTCCACAGCTTTCTTTGCAGCCTTAGGGGGACCAGAAAATTGCATTAAAAAATAAATAGTAATGCTCCACCCATTGAAGTGATGGACTCTACCCTTTCCTCAACAGCTGCATTCCAATGGTAGGGTTCCAATTATTGTAGAAAATTTAGGGTTAAAGAAAACAGGGATCCTTTTATCAAAAATATTTATATGTTACCTTTGTGCTGAGGAAAGGCCTACAAAGTATCCAACACAGAAATATTCAAAATAAAAATGAGGGAGTGGAGACTGCTGAAAGCTCAGAGGGTAGGAAACACTGCAAACATCCTTTCCCCATTCCCCTTTTTAATTTTATTTTTCCACTGCTTGTTAACATTCTTTTTTTATTGGGACAAACCAAACATCAACAAAACATTCAAGATAAAAAGGAACAAAGTACTTTAAAAAAAAGGAACAAGAATAAAAAGCAAACACTGGGGGAAAACGCAGTTGTGAGTATATGGGAACATGCGAATACACATTTGTGGTCTTAAGGAGAAAGACAAAAAAATTAAACATCTGCATTCAATATTTCTATCTGGAAAGACACTGGCACAGATGGAGCTGATCTACTAGAAGTACATTATTGCAAATACTAAAAGATTATTCTTTCCGTCCCTGAGACGATACTGCTGCAGCTGCTTTTAAAATCTAAACGATACCTAAAGATTAGCCCAACTTTGCCTCTGGGAGTGTTCCTTAGCAGCCAGGACCATGCCCCTCCAGATGTTTTCTTCCCTTAAAGGGTAGGGCTTTCTCTCAGCCAGACAGGAGGAGTTTTTCTTTACAACAGCAACCACTAAAGGTAGCTTTGGGCTAAATTGAATTAAAAATATAAAATGGCCTCTCCCAACTCCTTAGACAAGGAAGACACAACATCCGATGTCCTCCAGATGTTTTCGACTACACTTCCTCCAATCCTTTGACATAAACCATGCTGGGCTGGAGCCAATGGGGAATGTAGTCAAAAACATCTGGAAAATACTAGGTGACCTTAGACCAGTCTTCCTTACCCTGATGCATTAGGAGGTACTCCTGTAGTGATGGAAATTTATTGAAATGTCTTTACATTGTAAAAATGAGAAGATAGAGAAGCCAGCCATGCTGGCTGGGGAATTCTGGGAGTTGAAGTCCACACATCTTCAAGTTGCCAAGGTTGGGGAACCCTGCTTTAAGATCAACCTTACAAGGCTGCCTTATCTGTTTGGCTTTGAGAACGTTAGCCACTAAGGGCGCAAACTCCCCTCCAGTTTGCAGTCCACACATCTTAAAGCTGCCCAGTTTGAAAAAACATTGGCCTAAATTTAATCATATGTTAAAGAATCGAGCTAGTTCTATATTAATATGTGGATTTTTTTCCTTTAGTCTTAGTTCATTTTAATTACTATTATGTTTTAAATTTCTTTCCTGGTTGTATTATCACTATACTATTATCTGTTTATTATACATATTTCTCACATATATATATATATATATATATATATATATATATATATATATAAAGAGGAATAATTGTATTAGTGATTAGAAAAGAAAAATCTAAACTCCAGAGATAATACTTTTATAGGCCAACCAAAGTTATATTAGTTACAAACTTCCCAGTGCCTTGAAACTCTTCTTCATGATAGAATTTGGATTTAGTTAGGAACATTGCTTTGCTGAGTAATCTTCTAGTCCTCACACTCAGGACCCTGGGTGAGAGAGTGAAGAATGTTAGGAATGTAGAAATATGCAGAACATAAGCTCTTGAGTGCTCTGTTCTCATTGTTTCCCAGTTCTCTGTCCAGTAGCGTTGCCTCTCATTCTAGAAACAAAGCTAAATCCAGCAGCTCTTGCCGACAGCATTAAGCACGCTCGTTTATTGAGACTCCAGCAAATGTAAATTTCCTGTTGATTTGCTGACCTTCCAAGCTAAGGGAAACAAATAAACTCACACTCACCCACTATGCAGATGATGCACACTGCTACAGGAAGAACTTATCTTGTTTCAGCATGTCAAGGTAGGCGAGAAGGATAGAAACAGAATGGGGAGGGGGGGAATTAAAGAAAAAAGCTTTCTTCTTTCTGTACAGTCCTACTCGTACTAAATAACACTTTTTAAAATCAAGATTCACCTAAATGCAGAGGACTAGAAACTTTTCCACAACACCTTACCTGTGATCCTCTCTTAGTTTATCTCAGTCTCTCTTTCACTGAGTTCAAAGGCTCCAAATTGCTGTTCAGTCTAATAGGCAATATAAGGTACAGTCATGGCCTGATATTACCGTTGCAACGCTGAGCAGCCTGGATGCTACCTAAACAGAGGGGGGGAAACCCCACATATCAGAAAGGCGTGTGTGCATGGAAAACAGCTTCAAATGCCTCACAGTAAGCCCTTTACATCACTTGTAGGTTCCAGGGAGAAAAATGACTACTTCATCATTTGTCAAGTACAACCCAGGAAAAAAGAAAGGAAAAATTCTGGTCTCTGAAAAATGCTGACCAGTCAAGCTGTGAGCCAGCTCAGTCTGTGGTAGATATATCCATGCAAGGGAGATACCTGAAATGAACTCTTACAGAGCCAGCTGTTGAGGGCACCAAGTGCAAAACTGGGACAAAAGAAGGTTGGTCATGAACCAGCATAACAAGATTTTTAATACAGAGCAAGGTAGAGAGAATATCGCCTGGATTTATATATTCCAGTAACAACAGTGCAATTTATACATCACTCCTTTCTCAGAGTCTCTGAGTAGCACATAGTCAACTGTTTGTTGCCAACAATTTCCATCAAGCCTTTCCTAGGAAGCGCCCACAATATATATATATATAGGGTGTGTTCTCCCTCTTCCTTATTCTCCAGATGTTAATTGCCTTTGGACATGCCAGTTGATTTAGCTATTGTGGCTAATCCTTGCCTCTTTAAGCCCGGAGCTGCCATCAAATCTTGGGGGCACTCCGCCAAGTATAAATACTTCCAGCAGAAGTCCACTCTGTCACTGGACGCAACCCTACTTAACTTAGAAATAGTGGGGGGAACCTGTGACCACCCGTGGAGGCTGCCATTTGTATGGCCATGGGAACTGTAGTTTGGTAACATCCTCAGGGTTATGGGTTTCCCAGTCCTGTTCCTCCTGGGTCTCCCACCAGGCTGTTGATTGGTTTGGGTTCACGTCCATGTTCACCCACCAAGCTCACTGCTGAAATGTAAGGCTGAGATGAAACATCAATAATGTTCAGTTTATATACATTTATATCCAGGCTAATAAAAGGCAGGCTGAAATTAACCAACCCTTTTTGGAGAGTTCATTCCAGGAAGCTGCTTTTTCTATTTTATCGCTGAATTAGCCTGTTAATATTAATAAAACACGAAACAGGTAGCCTCAGAAGCACCAAGAAGGCTAACTCTTTCACTTCCATCCAGCAAAACAAACCCAGGGCTCTCTTAAAATCTGCCTTGAACCCCACTGCATTCACCTGGAGTGGTGCAGGCAGCTCTCCCAACATCCTTGTTTGCAGTGTCAGGACACAACCTGGCTTGTTTCTTTTCAACCAAAAGGAAAAGCCACATAGATGTGTGAAGCCTTCGCTGTGCTTATGTCACCTTTTATTGAAAAAAAATACATCCCCCAACTTCTCTTCCCCAAAGACCCCAAACGGCTGAACACTTTTTCTCCCCCATCTTCATGGCTGATGCTGCCACAACCACCTTGCTTTTTAAGGGTGACCCATGGTCCCCCCCCCCCAATAAATGCTCACTCCTGCTTGAAAGCAACCTTCTTCATGGTTGAATCTAACACAAACCCTGCTGGAATTCTCCATACTCTCTTCAGAGCGCAGCATGTGGGGGCCGACATCACCGACCCTCGTTCCTCGCGGCCCAAGGCGCTTTGCTAAGACCCAGGATGGAAATGGACCCGGCGACTAAGGACAGTCAGAAGTTATGACCTGCCGATTAGGAAACCTTGCTTTCAAGTTAATCAGAAATGTCAGATACTTCACCCACGTCAGCTAGACTCTGAGTCACTGGGCAAATAACTCTTGAGTGAGTCCCCTGCTCTTGCATTCCAGGTCGGTGGCAGACCTTAATAATCAGCCCTGTCGAATCTTCCAACCCGTCTTTGCGCTGCAGCCCCTCCGGAACCTGGCCGCTTGGCTCACGGCACTGCGTGCTCCGAGTTATTGTTCTTGGATTTCCTCCTGGCATTCAAACTCAACTTAGGAAAACAATGCCAGGGGCCCCTGGGTGAGTCAGCTGCAAGAGGCACAAGTTTCCATGTTGGTGTGGCTCGGGACTCACGAACGCACCAACGGGGACCATTCACAGGGCTCCTGGCAGCGCCACCCAACGGAAAAGCCATAAATGCAAGCACAAAAACACAGCGCTGGGCACGGTCGGTCTTCATGGTTGGGAGGTATCCCACTGGCTTGCCTGTGATGTCGCCAAACAAATCCATGCAATTTGGTAACTGGAGTAAAAGTCAGCATTCTGAAACACCCAGTTTTCCTGTTTTGCTTTGTTTCTTTGGAAAAAAACAAAAAAAACTGGCTTCCAGCCTACGCCATAATCCCTATACCCAAAGCAAGCTCTGAATTTTATAATTCCTTTCCCCTCCAGCCCTGGAACTATCAGCAGGTTTAAGAATAGCTGTGGACATTTTGAAGCCGAGTGCTGCTAATATTGAAAGTCCTTGTTAGGCAGATAGACTACTCCTGCAAAGCTGGTGTTATATAGAAATCCAAGCCTAAAGATTTGTCTGTTTTTCTCCTCTCCTGCCTTTCTGGGTTAGGCTCCAAGTATCAGCACTGTGGAATCCTTGCTAACCTCCCAATTTCTTTTGTTTTCGTTCTCATCAACCTTCTGGAAACCAGGTCTAATTATTCTATCTTGTTGTGGTCCACCAGGTTGCACGCAGGTCATGTGTTAATTCCCCCCCTCGGTCGAAACATGCAGTCGAACTGTGCAACAATCTGGACTGAAGCATTTCAGAGTGCGGGCAAGGAGTTGAGCACAAGAATGTGACGGATGAACCTAAAAGGCCTGCTGGATCACCCTAAATGCCCATCTAGTTCGGAATTCTGTGTTGCCGAACGGGAAGTCTCACGCATTCAATTCACACAGTTCACAGATATGGTCAGGAGAGGGACTGCCCCATCTTTTTCTATGCTCATTCTCCAGAAACTGGTATTGAAGGAATGCTGTCTGCAATTCCAGGGGCAATAAGCAGCCATCACGTTTACTTACCGCCGATAGCCCAGACCTCTACAAATTTGTCCAACCACCTTTAAAAGCCCTCTTATACCGGCATCTATCACACCACCAACAATTGCAACAAATTCCATTGTTTAATTTCGCACCATGTGAAGATGTCTTTCTTAAATCAGTCCTCAATCTCTTTGCTCTTCATTCTGACTGCTGGCCTCAAGTTCTAACATTATGAGAAGCAAAAAAAGGAAAAAAAAGTTTATTTTTCCACTTTCTCCCATGATTTTACATACCTCTGTCATGTCTTCTCTTAATTGCCTTCAGTCTAAGCTTAAAGGCCCCCATTGTGGTCATCTTTCTCCATAAAAGAACTGCTCCGACCCTCTTATCATTTCGGTTGCTCTTTTCGGCAACTTTTCTAGCTATGTGTCCTCTGCTGGGGAGGAGGGGTCTGCAATGGCTAACCCTTAGATGCCTGGTCTAAATTTGCAACCCTGGAAAATCTTCACAGGAACATTTTTTTTTCTTTTTTAAGTGGCAAAGGTCTCCCCCAGAGCTGAATATTAAGGATTCTCAGACTAGAGTCCTGGGTGAGTTTCTAGGATCTCAAAACCAAACCTTTCCCACCTCTTGAATTGCCTTTGACCACATCACTATCTCTTGGTTCAGAGGGCTTTTTTTCTTTTCTCTTTTTCTTTTTTTTTGAGGACAAAAACAATGACATCACCTACCTAAGAGCACCTGAGCTCCTAGAAGGACAGGCAGGATAAAAAATGGCCACAAGACCAGTAGTGGAAAGGGTGGGGTGGAGGACCTCCAATGAACCCTGCACGGGATTCCCTGTGGGAGACTTACTCACTTAAAAACCATGATTTACTTTATTGCATGCAGTGGTTCCTTCCCCTTCACTGGAGGTTTTCAAACAAAGGCTGGACAGTCATCTATCAGGGATGGTGTGGTGACTTCTGCTGTGGGCAGGGGCTTGGTCTTGATGACCTCTTGAGGTCTCTTCCAATTCTATGATTCGGGGCTATAAATGCTGAGGAACCAGAACAGAAGCCAGCTAGCAAGGCACTTGTCTTAATGGCTTTCCTAAAGGGGAGCAGGGTGGGGGCCTGTCATATATCCGGGGGAGGAGGGGGGATCATTCCAGAGCACAGAGGCAGCCACCAAAGAGGCACACTTCCTAGGTCCCATAAGGTGGCAAGAACGGGCATGAATTTAAGCAGCCAAGAAGTTGGGACACAACCAGTGGAAAGAGTGAATTCTTAACCCTGTTGTATGAATACAGGAAAATAGAGCTCCCAGAACAAATTGGAGGAGCTACATCAGTGTTTTGCAAACTTGGCAACTTTAAGATATGTGGCTGGAGAATTCTGGGAGTTGCAGTCCACACATCTCCAGCTGCCAAGTTTGAAAAACGCTGAGCTGGATTATGGTTGATCTTGCCAAGGGTCCAGAAAACAGCACTCACAGTGGGCAGAGAGGACAGGTTCTTCACAGTGAGGTTACGCCTGATGTTGAGTCATTCCAGAAGAAAGCATCTTGTCTTTAGCAGGGACAGGAACTGCCTGGTTTCTGACTTAAGGCAGAACTTGTCTACAAAACCAATTGTTTTCCCTCAACTGAGGAAAGGTGATTCTTTAGTGAAACAGGTGGGGCTGGGCTAAGCTGGGTTCCAGATCCTCAATTTGCCTATGATTTCCCTATGGACAAACCCTTTTATACTTCCTTTTTTCCTATGTTCCAATTTCCTCCTCAGATCCCATCTGAAGGCATTAGGAACGACTCCAGAGGCAGAATCCTGGGGAAAAGGAAATTCAGCGCAGCTCCTTTCTTCTCAAAATGGTTCTTCTGCTTAGAACTTTCCCCTGGCTGTGTTGGAAAGAGAACTGAGCCAGTGAACTCATCAAGGGACACTTAGCTCCATCTTTTCCAGTCCATCAGCAACTATTCCACTAGGTCATCACTCAACGGCATCAAGGTGGGACATCCGTTTCATCCTCATCTCCAAATCTGCTCAATTACCTCTCCTCCTCCGTTCTTCTTTTCCTTTTATATTATGCCTCTTGGATTTCAGACTCATTATCTCAAACAGACTTCGATGGTATATGACGCTAGACTAGCCACTCCCAAAATGATGGCATTCTTAAACAACTGTGTTAAAACCACACCGAGTTTCTTGGATTCTGTTATACTAGCCCAGATCACAGATAGCCCTTTATCCCAGTCTGACTGTAGAATTCTATGAATAGCTACTCAAAAGTAAGACCCATTCAGTTAAATGGAGTTTCCTCCCTGGGAAACACGTGCAGCATTACTGCCTTAATGAAGGTTCTTGGTAGACCAAAAACTTTTTTGTTGACTTTGCTACATAGGACTCTCACCAATTTATTGATAACTACTACCGAAGCTATTTTATTTCAATGTCTCCTGACTGGTAAAACAATCCCAACTATTTTCACCACGTTTGTCTTCTTCCTCTTACCAACACTATATGAATTTCTAAAATCTGTTATTGGAATCAGGGAACTGGAAGTTTACGACAGGGGTGCAAAAGGGACATTTTAGCCTATCAATGTGTCATTTGTAGCCTTCTCCAAGTGGGTTTTGTACTTGGAGGTGTTCACGGAATGTTTCCAGGGCAAAAACAGGTATTATGGTATTAATGTCTTTGCTTAAAACCCCGAATGCTTTTTTCAGAGAATGAGCATGCACCAGTATCATGTAGCAGTCAAGATATTGGATTAGAAGAGGGGGGGGGGGGCTGGTCCCAGTCCCCCCTCAGCTACAGAGGCTCTCTGGTTGACTTTGGGCCAGTCCCTCCCTCTCAGCCCAACCTACCTCACAAGACTGCAGTTGTGTGGGGGGGGGGAATTGGAGGAAGGCAGGCTATGTAGCTGCCTTGAGCTCTTGAATGAAAATATTAACCTGGCAAATAAATAAATAAAGAGCACTCCAAACATTGAGTCCTGGCCATACCATCTTCTGAAATCCAATTGTTGACATATTGCATAATGCCTCAGACAGACTTCAAGCCAATGGCTTAAGATATTATCAAATTGGTTTGTCTTAAGTTATTTTTTTAAACACAGTGTTCCTTCAGCGAGACCAATCTCCACACTCCTGAAAATCACAAATCCGTGCAATTCCATTACTGTTTGGGGTGCATCCCTAAATGCATTCACACTTAACAGAAGCTTCAAGTGATGTCTTGTATGTGTGGGATCACTGTCTTACATCACCTTAAATGCACTATTTCTCAATGGAACCACATCCATGATTTGGAGTCAAGAAATGATGAGACTTGAACAAATGTATGAATCAACCCTTAATTATGAACAATCCAGGACGTTGTTGTTAAATCAAGATACGAGTGGGCAGAAGCCATTATTCTATTCTTTGATGGATGAATATTGTGATACCGCCTTACAGTAGGCCTTACCCAATTACAACACCCTCAATGCACTCTTATATGGGGAGCAGACACGGCCAAAGATGCCACGTGCTCACAATTTGTATGGAGTGTTCTATATATTTTAGGGAAAGTGCCCACAAGTAAAACCTTCTCTGAAAAAATATTTATCTTGACCTTTCTGTTGCACGAAATCTGCCTCAACATTCTGTCTACTTCCAGGCCTTAGGCTGTGGACGTTGTGGCTTGTGTATTCAAAATGGCACCACCCAAGCATAAAAGAGAAGTAGGAGCAGGTATACGGGAGCCTGAAGTTGTGCAGAAAAGCCTACGGGCCAGGTTCACACACCCCATTAAATCATTATATTGTTAGCATAGTTTGGGTGTAGAGTCTTTATAGAGGCACAGTCTTTATAGGCGGACACAGACCCAAAGACACACAGATATACAGAGCCAGCGTGGGACAACAGTTAAGCTACAGTATTGCACTAGGAATGGTGAGTCCCAAGTTCTCTCACTCGCTCTCTCTCACACGTGCGCACAGACACACACACACACACACACACACACAAGCTTCCTGGATGACTTTGAGCCAATCCTCTCTCAGCCAAAGAGCCAATGTGGGGTGGTGGTGAAGGTGTTTAATTTGGGAACAAGGAGCCCCAGATTCGAGTCCCTCATCAGCCACAGAAGCTCCCTAGATGATTTGGTGCCAGGCACTGTCTCTCAGCCCCACCTATATCACAGGGTGGTTATCATGGAGAAAAACAGGAGGGGGCAGTGCCTATGTTTTCTGCCTTGAACTCCTGAACGAAAGCCAGGATATAAATCTGGTCAATCAGTCCATCCAACATCCTTTCTTCGATGTTGTTCCTTCCAGCCTGTAGAAATGGTCACACTTTCAATTTAGCAGCATTTCGTGTCAAAGACTTCTCAGAAGCCTCCTGTCAGCAGAGACTCTCATCATCACCAATGCAAAGAGCATCAGCCACAAACTGCAATTAAACCTAAATGCAAAACAGAACTGCAGCAGATAGATTCCGCATGGAGTGTAAAATTCGCAGTCAGCAGTTCAGGCTCAGAGCTAAATTGCCTGATGAATATTCATGTTTTAGGAGCTGGAATGAGATCACAGGAGGATGGGGCGGGGGGAAGGAGGCCTCTCTTTTGAGGGGACTCCATAACGGAGTGATTGAATGCAAAAGATTTATTCCATTTACTAGACACCTACCTTCCGTCGATTCAGGAAGAGATGTCCTATCAGTGTTTCTCAACCTTGGCGACCTGAAGATGTGTGGACTTCAACTCCCAGAATTCCTGGGGAATGGCTGGCTGGGGAATTCTGGGAGTTGAAGTCCACACATCTTCAAGTCACCAAGGTTGAGAAACACTGGGTTAAACAATGTTTCAGTAGAACTGTGTGATTAGAGCTACCCTTTTAAGTACCAATTCCTTTAAGACTTCCAGTATGATAACAATGATTCCCAAGCTTTCTCTCTCTCTCTCTTTTTTTCTTAATAGAGGGAGGTTACTTAAAAATGGGTGAGGTCTCGAAAATCCTCTTTGTCAAGCACACACATCTCATATCTTAAATCTCCTTTTGTTCTTTTCTTAGTAGGGTTTTGGTTTTTCATAATGTTGAGAAGCAAAATTAAATTTAAATGAATACCCAAAGTAATAAAGCCCATCAGGAACACACAGACAAGAGCAAATGATTAAAAAAAACAAATTTGGGGGCATCTGTATCTATATCTATACATATACATACACACATACACATTTGTGATTCTAAGGAATTATACTCAACGTAATCATCAATGTCAAATACTTCTCTCCAAAAACACATGCACTGAATGAACAATTAGGGATGCCTTTTTAAAATATGGGTAAAAAGATGTTTTCCTCCCTCCCTCCCTCCCTGCCTCCCCTGTTAATTTTTCCCCTATTTTCTACACTTTTAAAAATCACTGAGCCAAAAAAAAAAAAAGTACTTCAGGTTTATGATGTTTTGCCACAACAAATCTGGCAGCTAAATACAAATGAACAAAAAAATCCTTAAGTTGGGGGAAACGGCCAATAAAACCACAATAGAATTAACTACTGAAAGCAGCTGAGTAATTTTTCCAGCCCCACCCCCCCCCAAAATTTCCGCTGAGCTCATATCGACAAGAGGCAACCAATTCAACCCCGTCTAGAAACACTTCTGGATCTACGTGTTGGGACAATCGGAGGATTCAAAAGGGTGAAGGGGATGCAGAGGGCCCGTAGTCACACAGCTCACTCCCGTCAGCAACTCCTTGGAGAAACCACGCTTTTCCTGGGCTTGTGAAGCCCAGCGGGTGTGACAGGCATGCCCACGCATGCTTCCAATCACCTTTCTGCGTCTGAATCCAGATTGCTGCACAGCCCTACCGATCAGGAGCCAGTGTCTCAGTTTAAGGAGACGTGATCCGCCCCAGTGTGTACCCGAGTTACCCTGTGGTGTAGAGTTGCTGGACCAGAAATGGCGAGATCCAGGCTCTAGTCCCCCCGCAGCCATGAAAGCTCACTGGGGGACTCTATAATATTTTATTGAGATTTTAAAGATACATATTTAAAAGTTAGAAATGAAAAAGGAAATTTGGAATACAAAATATAAAGAAAAGGAAAAGAAAAGAAAAAGTGAAATAAAGTAAAAGAAGAAAAGATATGAAAAACAGATAACTTCCAATCTATCTCTGGTCTTAGAAATAATAAGACTATCATAAGTGCTAGTTTTTAATACATTACATAGGAATAATTCTTTGTCTAAATATATCCCATTACATTTATAATCTAATCTTCAAATCCCCATGTAAGCTTCACCCCACCTGCATTTTGCAAATAGTCCATCAATGGTTTCCATTCTTTAAGGGAGTAATTGTTTGAGTTTTCTTTTAATAAGTACTCACTGGGGGACTCTAGATCAGTGTTTCTCAGCCTTGGCAGCTTGAAGATGAGTGGACTTCAACTCCCAGAATTCCCCAGCCAGCATGGCTGGCTGGGGAATTCTGGGAGTTGAAGTCCACCCATCTTCAAGTTGCCAAGGTTGAGAAACACTGCTCTAGGTTAATCCCTTGCTCTTAGCCCAACCTACCTCGCAGGGTTCTTTTGGTGGGGAGAAACAGGAGGTTTCTAGGAACTCTGAGGTTATGAACAAAAAGCAGGGTGTACACCAAATAAACAAACAAACAGACAAACAAATAAATATTTTCTATTCATTGTTTTCCAAGCACCATCCAAAGGCAGCCTAAAATGCCCAAACCTTGCCCGGAAGTCACCAGGAGAGCATGAGGCCACTTAGGTGGCCTCTCGATTCCAGGATGAAAAACCACCGACTGCAACCCTTGCATTCTTAGCTGCACCGCCAAATGCACGGAATGCGTTAGCAATCTGCAGAGGAATTCTTTCTCCCCCCGCCTCCCCGGGAGGGAACGGGGAGGTGGAGGGGGAAGGCCTATCCAAATTATTTAGGGCACCCATGAAGGAAATGAAGGATGACTTGGTTTCTGCTCTCCTTTTGGTACCTTTCACAGAGGTGCCGCATGTAAGGACAAGTTCGCAGAGGCATTTCAACAGATTCCTCCCCCCCCCACTTCCATGGCGGCTTTGCACACTCCTATGGGAAAGGGGGCGGGCCCGCTAGACATCAGCAAGCTCAAAAGTTCTGCATTGGAATCAGGTGATTGCCTACCATTCCAATGTCTGCAGTCACCCTGCCAAGGAAGCATGTCTTTCTCCTTTCTCCCTCCCTCTCTCACTCACACACCCTTCTCAAACCACAGAAGCAAACCAGCACTGGCATTCCTTGGTTTTTTTTGTAAGGGCAGGACATATTGGAAGCGGCTCATCCCACCGACAGATTACAAAGTAAAAGGAAAGGACGGGGCAGACTCTCCCCAAGCCGGCAGCAGCGCTGCAGCACAAACGAAGAGGAAAAAATCCTCGCCACACTAAAGTACAGCCCCTTAAGGCAGTATAAACTCCAGCAAGCCGTAAAAACAACAAGCAAGCCGCAGCCCCCAGGTCAAGCCAAAGATCCTGCTTTTCCTTCGTTGGCACTCGCTGGGACGTTCTGCCTTCCCTGGCATCTGCAGATGGGTGCAGACTGGCTTTGCTGAACCTGGTGCTTTCCAGATGTGCTGAGTCAACAGCTCTCCAATGTTCCTATCTGCCCAGCTAGGAATTTGGGGCATTTAATCCCAGCACATCTGGAAGGCTTCAGATCGTGGAAAACACGTGGGATGGGCACAGCATTCGGGCAGAGCCCAGAATCAAGTTAAATCATCACGCAGCTATTAAAGGTGACACGGGACCAAAAATGGGGGCTTGTATAGTTATTGAGGTGCTGGGAGGAAGGATGGAGGAGTTTATGTGAAAGATCTCCACAGGAAAGTGGCTAAAATAAAATCTGGCTCGTGGCAAAATCTGATCGGTTTCAAACCCAGCCTTTATCCATTACAGATTATGAAAACAGATTATTAAAACTAAATGGGGCTTCTGCAAACTGCACTCTTTGGTTCATACATCATGACAAATCGTCATTCAGCAAAAGAGAAGTGAAATGCGTCAACGCAAGCAAAGTCCTCTGTCTGGAAAAAGACCAAGCGCATGAGTTAGGAAGGAAACAAGTAGGGATAAAATGAGGTGGCCTATCTCACAGGTTTGCTGTGAAAATGGATGCTGTCAACAATTTCTCTTGAACTAGGGCACCCTGCTGGCACTAGCCGAATGGAGGCTCAGCTGAATTTGGGTCACGTTTGCAGCAGAAGGAATTGAGAAGGTAACAAAATGGTCTGCGTTGCTGTCGATTCAAAGTGACATTTCAAACGGCAAATAGTTAAGGGAGAGATGCAGCACCTTATACCAATTTACACCAATGGGCTCCATCCAGCTCACAGCTGCAATCGCTCTCCAGAATTTCAAAGAGATGTTGCTTTTCAGCCCTGCCTGGTTATAGCAGGAACTTCATCTGGGACTTTTTGAATGCCAAGCAAGCGGTACGCTCTGGCACCCTGGCGCTCTTCAGTCTTTGCAGTCTTTATGGAAAGCTGCCACCAAGCAGAGTCCATGGGACAAGAGAAGATGTGCAAATAATCTGAGTTGGTACAATGCATCTTCCTATGAGACTATGAAGGGTCCAGAGCAATTCCTTTCCACTGAAGGATAGAAAAATGGTCCACCTCTGGTGCTTCCTCCTTCCTTGTTCTTCCATTGCCTTGACCAACCTGTTCTAATTCAAGAGAAAGTTCTCCAGTCAATTCCATTTTCCTTTTTTTATTGGCACACTATAAAGGCTCAAAAACTTCAGATCTAATGGAAGAAAACTCAAAGACCCAAGATGGTAGTTCAGCCACTGTCCAAGAGTTTATTTTCTTTGAAGACTAACCAACCCAACTATGAAA
The DNA here is from genome assembly GCA_030867105.1 of Liasis olivaceus. Lineage (NCBI taxonomy): Eukaryota > Metazoa > Chordata > Lepidosauria > Squamata > Pythonidae > Liasis > Liasis olivaceus. Next base: position 16,514,566 of record CM061360.1, on the reverse strand, counting down.
ACAGTCATGGGAGATGGCCAATGCTTGCAATTCAAAAGCCCCTGATGTGGATGATATACTTCTGAAATTATAGCAGTAGCTGGATGGTCTATGCCTAGGTCATTTCTGGACTCTACTTGTAGTGCTTGCAGGAATTTTCATCTGTTCCAATCTTGACAATTTTCTCCACTGCTGTATGTGGTGGACAGTTATTCCCAAAGAATCAAAGTTCTCTGCAAGATAGTTAAATAGATCGTTTTGCCTGTTTGCTTCTAATGAAAAGGCAAAAAACTTCCTAAGTCCATCTAAAACCTGGGTGAAGGTCCAAGTGGGTAATTGCAATTCAACTTTAAAGAGATTAGAATGTGTGTCGGATTACGGCCTAAACCTGAAATAGCCTATTAAAAAAACTGAGATATATTAAACAAGAAAGTGTATTGACTCACATTCACCATCCAGCCCTCAAGAAACAGCACAAAGAGCTTGCTCTACACATCATGATGCAACATGGACAGCATTCAGGTGCGTGCTGAACAGAGTAGCCACCCACTGCACTGCCTACGAGTCAGGAAAATGGTCTGGGTTGTACAGAGTTGGCCTCTGAAAGCCAAAGGTGCAACAATACACTGATTTCAAAAAAGAGACAGGGTAGACCAGTGTTTCTCAAGCTTGGCAACTTTAAGATGTGTAGACTTCAACTTCCAGAATTCTGGGAGTTGAAGTCCACACGCCGTAAAGTTGCCAAGCTTGAGAAACACTGGGGTAGACTAATGACTACAGTGTTCGACTTGGGCTGAGAAAGTCACAGCTCAAATAACCCATCAGCCAATAACTTTGGGAAATTTAGTTTCACAGCCTAATAAACCTCAATAAGTTGTTGGCAGGATGACCCTAGAGAAGAGGGACTAGGAACATCGCTTAAGAATTCGCTAAATGGGGAAGGGAAGAACATAATAAAAGTCCCATAATTTAATTTAGCTAAGATGCTTCTTGTCTAGCAAATATTCCAGATGAGGCAGATGTATAGACAAGCAGCTGGTGTACTAAAGAGTAAGAACTGGTACAACTAAAATCTGCGTTCTCTTTCACACCACCACAGCAATGCTTTTTTTTTTTTCAAGAAAAGTCAATCATGAGAGAAGCGTATTGAACCTTCAGAAGATTTAATATATCTATTACACTAAAAATAGATAAAATACAGATAAAAATCACCCAACCCACTGGTTTTAAAATCAGGAGAGGGTGGAGAATCCTGCCTTGCCCTCTCCAGTGATGTCCTAGTTACACTTGGAGGGGACATGTGCCTTACAATGAATAAGAGTATGGGCTGGTTTGCATACCATGCTAGACGACACTGAAATAGGATTGAGGACTTTGTGGTTCCATGCACTATGAGAAACCCAGTCATTGCCTTACCACGTTGTATGGCTCAGGTCATCACATAAAGCCACCCTATGATTTATTGGAGAGGCATCATGTGATGTAAAACTGCCCCGGCCTTTTTAAAATCCAGATTTGGGTTCAGTGTGTTTCATGATCCCAGCCTGATGTTAATCTAGCCCAGTGCTATTATCTCCTCTGCAGGTTTTGGCCCCTTCTCTGCACTAACCCTACAGACAGGGGTCTTTCTCATCACCTGTTATTTGACCTTCTTGGGCAGAAATCCCAGAGAGGGAACTTGGCACCATTAGCAGATAAAGAATGAGATCCAGCAAATAAGTGCTAAGAATCAACATCTGGGCAGAGTGTTCATCTTATGAACAATGCCCACCCACCTCTATAGCCTTTGAACAAGCTGACCCACCCAATATCAACTTGATGCAGAGCTGTTTGGATCATGCTAGGGGGAGAAAGCACCCAATCTAGACACTTCCATTTGTGCACCAACAAAACACAAATTCATCTGGGATGACTTCCATCTAGAACAATTAAGCATTCTTCTTCCACACTGAATGAGATTTTATGTTCTAAACAATTATTGTCTTTGGCCTCAACATAAGAATGAGCTAATAAGTACATTACTGAAAAGCTGGACTCATGAGAAGCAACCAAATATGAACACACTACATTCAAGAAGTCCCTTAATAGCACTATTGAAAATTACAAGGAAAGAAGGGTGTCAAAGTATCTGGCTTGAATTAATACTTAAGCAAACAACCGTGATTTATGATATATCTTTGTCCTTTTTTCTTATGATGACATACAATAACGTTAATTGCCACTGGAGTTGAAGGAGGGAAAACCCCTTCTTATTAATGTGCGAGGAACTGAAAGCCTACCATTTTCTTAAGCCATTGAATGCCACTTTGTTGACTTTTGTATTCTCTGATTATCATGGATACTTTTACTGCACCTTTTCAGTCCCCAGAGCTGATAAAGAAGCGGGTGGCATATATCTATTCTAAATACCGTATTTTTCCGACAATAAGACGCCCCCATGTACAAGACGACCCCCATTTTTCCAACCCCAAATTAAGAAATCAATATTTTAAAGATAGTGCAGAACACATTTTTATTTAGTAATTAGTTAACATTTACCTGATACACTCGGTGGGAGGAGGTCCAAACCATCTCTCTGCAGCTCTATTTCCAGGCTCTTTTGCATAACTGATTACATTCAAGCACGAGTGAAACTGCAAAATAGCTTCTCTCTGCAAAAGCCTTCCTCTAATTGGTTTGTTCAGCATCAGCTGACATCAGTTACATAAGGCTCGTGATTGGAGGACGTCTGTTTGGGAGACAAGCTATTTCACTCATGATTGGAGGCTAGCAATAGGAGGAAGCCTGCCTGCAGAGACAAAGTATGGGCAGTTTTGCCTCGGCTGACTTCCTTAAATAAGACGCCCTTCAATTTTTAGGGTAAGGATTTTAGAAAAAAGTATCGTCTTATAGTCGGAAAAATACGGTAAATAAGAAGGCATCTATCTAATCAAGTGTCCTGTTTCACTGATGGAAAGCCAGGACATGAGTGAAGTACATCCTCTCACAAGTGCTCCTCGGTGACTGCAACACAGAAGCCCACTGTCACCATCAGGAGATAACTCATCCCCTTATCTTCTATAAATGCATCTTCTTTCCGTCTAAAGCCTTCTGGTTTGGTAATCATCCCTATATCATGTGGTGATATATAGCTAACTAGGTCCTCGGAAGGAGGCCTTCCATTTGTTTGTCCTATATCTTCCATTACTGAGATTTATTAGATGATCACCTATCATAACACCAAGAAACTATTGTTTGTTTGTTTGTTTATTCTGCTTAGGCGACACAAAGTCCGGTGCAATCCTCACACAGATGGAAGTGGATACTGGGGTAAGATGGTGCCATCTGAGGAATAATGGACCTCCACATGGAGGAGCCCAGCTTAGGAGCTGCACCACATAACATCTCAATTATGGGCCAATTTACGAATGGCAAACTATGTATGACAAACTATGTTTGTATGACAAACTACGGAAACAAGCTCTAGAGAAAGCAAATGTGAATACAATACAGAGAATGTGAAACAAGGGGTATTGCATGTCACCTAAATGTGCGTAAGCCTCAGTCACCTGATCCATCAACCGTTTTTGAAAGAAATCATGGTTTGCTACAGTTCATCCAGTTGGAATAATATACAGCTCTATTCCCTAAAGCCCATCCTCAGGTTTGGGCTTTTTTTTTGACTGCACAGTTATAACAAGAAGGATGACAATCTGAAGCACATAACACTTAAGTTGGAAGCACTTATCAAATCAAAGAAGACCAAGTTGACCAAGTTAAAATACAAGTCTGATGAAACCAATCTAAGGTACCCAGCAATTGGGCAAGCAACCTAGTCCCAGACAGATGTTCTGGACTTCAACCCCCATAAGCTCCAGTTTGCATGGCCAAGGGCAAGAGATGGTGAGAGCTGTAGTCCAAAATATCTGAAGAGCACCAGGTCTTAAGAAATGGCTAAAGCTCCATATGAATCCTTAGGCACGTAATTAAGTATCATCAAAATGCCTGCTTTTTACAAGTTGAACTAGCCTCTTTTTAAAACTTCTGTTACGTAGCTGGGATAGGGTGGCCCATGGAAGCATTATCACCCACTTTCTCCCATGGGTGGTAGACAGCACCCCCTTCCTAGGGCAGATGACAGCTGAGTCTCGGGGGGTGTGGGCGTGTGGTGGGGGGAACAAAACAAACAGATATGCTTGGAAGCTAGAGAGATTGTGGACACCGGCATTTCCCCATTCCTGGTCAAGAGGCTTACAACTGGTCGGACCGGTCCACATCCCCCTTTTGGGATTCAGGGACTGCAGGCATGCAAACATCCTGGCCGGCAGCTACTGAAATAGCTTTTCCCAGCTGTAACCTCAGTGGGCAGAATGCTGGCTTTACATGCAGATGATTCCAGGTTCATTTCCTGACATCAAGAACTTAAAAAAAAAAAAAAGACTTAAGACTTTGGAACTTTCCCCCCATGGAAGGTCTTCAAGTTCCAGAATTGGAATCAGCTGGCTGGAGACATCTTTATGACTGGCAGTCTCTGGAAAAGACTGGTCAATCAGAACCGATTAGATTAGGTTAGATTAGGGTTCCCATATCTGGGCTGCAAAACTCCAGATGACTAGGACATGGTTGGAAAGAAATACAGAACATTCTCACATCTAGTGGTTATTTGGGATTCTGCGGCCCAGATAATGTTGCTCTAGGTTAAATTAAGAGGCTACACTGATTATGTTAGGCACAGCAGTAATTTCCTGCACTGAATTCAATATCTATTTTTTTAAAAACTGCCAAAATAGCACAAGATGTCAACCAGATCTCAAACTGTTAAAAACTTCAAAGATCTTATGAGATTTGGATAGGTCAGGATTAACTCTTGGGGGTCTGATGGGTGCGTTTCCAATCTGATGCAATCATCATCATAAATCATCCCAAATTTATTCAATCAATGGCGAAGATCAAGCCTTGTATCGGATGTCATAGTTTGAGGTTTGTTTCTTGGATTATGTTCCTTTTAGACAATGTTCATACAACCACTTTAATTAACCTGGTTTATGGGTTTGTACAATACACTGCACCATAAACTCACTAAATAGTCTGAGTTCACACGACACACAAAGCCACAAAAACAGTTAACCAAGGTTAAATCTAGTGCAGCCACTAGGTTTGTAAGCGACTTGGTTAATTAAGTATGTGGTGCGGATGTAAACATGAAATTGCTTTTCTATGATGCTGTTTTTGTTCACGATCCGAATGTGGTTCCTATTATATGCATGTATTATTTGTTTCTGAAACTTTTGTGCTCTTTTGACACGCTAACAATTCTCTCATTCCTTCTCAACTTTCAAGGATGCCTGATGTTGTAAATTATTGGATTTAATGCATTCTTTTAAAATTACAGAGCCTCCTCTCGCCCTCCTGCCCCCCCCCCATGCTTTTCTGGTTTTCAAAAGGCATCTTGCTTACCACTGGAGGAACTATTCTAGCACTTCACTGGTATTTCATCCTTTCTGCTTAGCAAATGTCTGAATGCTGTACTTGCATCACCATCAGAGAGGTGGGCCCCAGTAATATTTGTGGAGCTACATGATCATCTTCATCATCATCATCTGGAGCTCAACAGCCCTGTAGCTATTTTATCTTTGCTCTTTGATACCTTTTGCTATCTTATCCAACAAGATGAGGCTCATCCACGCTATCCATGCTAAAAGTTAATTATAACAGAGGAGGATGAGATTGTTCAAGATGCTAAAATGCTGAACAAGTTACCAGTTAAGAGTGCAAACATTAATAGACTTATTACATAGTATGACTGTTCATCCCTTAGGACATGGTGAAAGGGCCAACACAGCCAATGAGGGAAACAAAACTCTAAGGAAGATTAAAGATATTTCATTATTCAGTGCCTGAACTGGAGCTCCTGAAGTCCTCAATTCTAATCATGATCACAAAACAATTGTTCCTCTAACTATCATTGTTCACTGTAAGGCCAAAGGGATGGCCAAAGCTTACTATTAAAACATGTTCTTCAAGCAGAATGCCCTGACACCTTCAGGCAGAGCTCGAAAGACTTCAGCCTAAAAACCTGGCATTTTCAGAACTATTGGTCTAGAAGAGCTGTTTCCTATGTTCCTATAAATTTGGGAAGAAGCCAAAGCTCAGTAGCAGAGGACATCTGCTGCATGGGGAAGTTCTCAACTTCAACTCTGCTCCCCTTATATCTCCAAGTGAGACTATGAAAGATCTCTGGACAGCCATTGCCAGTCCAGGCAGACAGGTTAACCAGACTGGAGATCTCACTGGTTATAAGGTCCCAGGTGAAATTCCTGGCATCTCCAGTGAAACAAATTTCGAACAGAAAAGGTGGAAAGATCTACTGACTCAAGGGAGGAGAGTCTTCTGCAATCTGACACCTCCTAGGGATTATTACTCTGATATTTCTCAAGCACTGTCCATTATGGCTTGGAAGTTGTCATTCCAACCAATCTGGAAGGCAGAGGAAGATGGGCCAATATTTAATTGCTCAGTGTTAAAACAGCTAATAAAAAATAAGGTGTAGCAGAGTTGTATAATGTCATATGACCTGGTAATATTGTAATATAATTTTATACATTTACAAAATGTATAAAATTATAATATATAGGTATGTTCTATCATTTTAATTACATACAAGATTATAATTAAATTGTATAATATAGTATGTTACATGCTACTTTTCATAAAAGCAAAGACAAAATAAACCACGTTTCACCTTAGCATAACGTGCGAACGCAGCCACTGAGTTGAATAACACCAATTCCCAGATAAAGAAATGCATCCAATTTCCGGGAAGTAAAATCCATTCAATTCAATGAGACTTAGAAGGAAGTTTCATTTAGGAGCATGCTGTTAAATATCTAAAAAAAAACAAAAACCCCAACTCTGCTTCTTTATAATATTTCAACAGTTGCGGAAAAAAAAAGTTGTTTTAAAGGGACCTCTGGTCTGCAACATCTGGCTTGAATAGTTTGTTGATACAGTTTTATGCTACCAAGACAAGGTACTAACACAGATGTGTTACCATTTTTCCTGCTGCTTCTCTAGATCATCCTTCCACAAAAAAACCAAAAAAACCCAATGGTTTTATCTCACCATTTCATGCTGCTGAGACTCTGGAGCTGAAATGTTAATGTTATTAAGCGACATCATGAATCCACCCTAGATTTTTAATGAAAGGAGGAAATTAATCTCATCCATGTAAATCCTATTCACAGCTACCCTTAAATACTTAAGCCCTACTGGGATCAGTGAGACTAATTCCCAGGTAAACAAGTAAAGGATTGCAACATTTATGGAACAGAGTGATTTACATTATAGTGAATCTGCTCCCAAAAATATTTTTGGCTCAACCTCCCTCTCTCTCTGAGCATGAAATTGAGCAAACTCAGGGAGGCAGTGAAAGATAGGAAGGCCTGGCGCAATATGGTTCATGGGGTCACGAAGAGTCGGACACGACTTAACGACTGAACAACAACAACAACCCTCTCTCTCCCCATTTTTTAGGGGGGAGGGCCAAGACCACTTCCACCCCACAAATCAATATACAGTAAGATTTTATAGTTCTGATGATCATAAGAAATCTGGTAGCATCTTTCCAGACTATCACATTTTATTAAACGGCATAAGATCTAGCTTACGAAAGCTTCTGCCTTTTAATAAAATGTGTTAGTCTGAAAAGGTGCCACTAGATTCCTTCTGATTTTTGGCTACCAAAGGCTTCCTCCTACATAGGCTCTCTTCCTACAATGTCTACAGTTCTGATGAGTGTTTCTTCAAAGGCAACAAACTGAATCCAGACTCAAGTCATCCTTGTAGGCCTACAGAAATAAATGAGTCTTAAATACTCGTGATTAGCCCAGATGTCATAATTGTGGTGATTCTTCTTCAAGCACAGCTCTTAACAAGCTTTAAGTTTGGTTCTGTTGGTTTTAGTTCCAGCTATCAATTATTCTCAGTGATCTGCTATGTATTTTAAGCTACTGTTTTTTGTTTATGGTATTAAAGTGTTTTGTAAGCCACCCTTGACCTGAAGGGTGGCTAATAATTTTTTTAAAAGAAATGAGTAAGCTTGGAATGAACCCTTGTACCTTGATGTATCATCAGCCTTCAAAAAGTATAACTTATTCAACAATAGCATTTAATCACAAGCTGGGGGTGGAGACAGAGGAAGAAGGAAATGCACAGGAACTCAACTGACTAATGCGATCATTCACACTGCTTTACTGAGTAGATAATTTCAGATGTCTAGCTTCTCCAAATAGCTAGGCAACACCTTCTTGAAAATCACTTTTAAAATGTTGACCTCATTTTCTGCACTTAGCCAAGGCATGACCCTCCTGTGGCCACTTACATGTAATGTGGAAAGACAGCTAATTGTGAAATATAGAATACATATAATTTTTCATGGAACTTTTAAGAAAAAAGAGGATTTCCAGCATAAGAATTTGCCCTGTGGAAGAGTTTCTTTTTTAGCCACCTCCTTACTCAATCCCCATTTGGTTATTTTGAAGGGTTCCTCCTCCTCCTCCTCCTCCTCCTCCTCTTCTTGGGGGGGGGGTGTCTACAAACCTTGGTGTCCCACCCCCACCCCATCTAGCGATAATCTTTCATTTGCTTCCTAATCTATGACATTCAGCCTGAGCACTAGCAATTGACGGAAACCACATGGGGAAAAAAATCATTTCAAGATGGTTACTGTTTCCTAAAAAAATCAGCAAGATTACAGAGGAATCTACCCAAATACACCGCCTCCTTATCATCTATTCTTCTCCCCATAGAAGAAAACCTGTCCACAATTTGATGGATTCCCTAGGGAAAGTATATGTAAGTCTCAACAGCAGGATTCACACATCCTACTAAACCATTAAATGGATTACTGGGTAATCTTGCTGACAGATTATGGTTAACCTTACTGTACAAACTCAGGCAATGGCAGTTTATTTAATAAATACAAGCTACAAACCCTGTCTCAGTCTTCACTATCACAAACTCTGAGAACAAACCTTTGTATGCGTGTTGAACTGGCCTACTAACTTACAGATACTCTCATGCGCGTGCGCGCACACACATCCCGACCATCCTATCAGCAATGACATCATATTTCTGACATCATATTTCTGTTGCACGATAAAGATCAAATTAAAAATTACTTTCCAGCTTCTGTTGTAATCCTTAAAGCATACCTTGGTGTCTTTGGTGCCTTGCTTTCACCAGTTTTCATTCATCTACCTGCCCTCACACTTAATATTACAGATTATTTTGTACTTATCTTCATATTAGTTGTGAGGTGGGAAAGGATAGGGCAAGGTGGAGGGTGGGGGTGGGGGTTAAGCATTTGCTTCTTGACTTAGAGGCTTACAAACAGAAAGTTTGAAAAGCCCAGGTATAACCAGCTGACGTGCCAATTTTTTTTTTAAAGACAGAGTTATGTCTAACCTCTAACCTCTAATTATTAATAATTATAATAATCTAACCTCACTAATTATTATTCTTGCACGTCTCTCCCCCATTAACAACACATGTCATTTTGTCCTCATGAACTCATTCCCATTGATGATTCAACAGTCACAAAGCACGAGAAGCTTTTGCCGCAAGTTCATATTGTGATTCACAACAGGAACCCGAGTCCTTCGCCCATGTTTCAGCCAGTAATGGGACCCAAAGTGACTGTGAAAAGCTCCAGAAGATCTTAACTGAGTGATGGTCAACCAAACAGCAGATTAAATTAAGTTTTAAGTATCAAGTGATGTACGCTGAAGCAAAACTCTTCACACCTATAGTGATGGGGACTGAGCTACCTAGAAAAAAAGATCTTGGGGTCATAGTGTATAGTTCAATGAAGACATCAAGCAAACATAGCAGTTGTGAAAAGGGCATATTCTGTGCCAGGGATAATCAGGAAAAGGCCTGAAAATGAAACGACAACAGTGTAATATCTTATACAAATCTATGATATATCTATCAGGTTATATACCATGTACAATTCTGGATGCCACTTTTGAGAAAGGACATCGTTGACTTAGAAAAGATCCGAAAGAGGACAACCTAAACAACCAGGGAGCATCAATACTTTCCATGCAAGAAAAGATGAGAAAGATTGGGTCTCTTTAGTGTGGAATAAGTGGGATGGAGTGGGACATGATCTAGGAGTATCAAATCATGCATTGCATGGAGACAATGGAGAAGTATTTCTCCTGCCCTCCAAACACTAAAATCAGGGGTCATCCAATGAAGCTCATTGGAAAGAGACTTAGAACCAATAAAAACATTACTTTGTGTAATTGGTGGGATACTTAACTACATATGGTGGTGGGAGCCACTAACCTGGATGACTTTAACAGGGGACTGGATAGATTCCAGGAGGACAGGTCTATCAAGGGCTGTTCTGACCTTGTATTTAATGGTAATGTCAACAATCAAGAGAGCCATTATGGTGTCTTGGTTAAAGTGCTGGGCTAGGAGCAGGGACCCAGGTTCAAGTCTATCCACAGCTACCAAAGTTCACAGAGCACCCAATCTAGCACCCTCCCCATTACACTACAAATGGGCTGAGAGGGAGGGATTGCCAGGGAGCTTCCATTGCTAAGGGTAGACTTGAACCTGGGTCTCCTTACTCCTAGTCCAGCATCCTGCAAAAGGTAGGTCATTCCACAAGACAGGGGCTATCACAGAGCACCCTGTCTCTTTCAAACAGCTGGCAATCCAGAAAGCTAGACATTCCTGAAAGATTATAAGTGTCTGGGAGAATAATGTAACTAAAGACATGACAAGTTCTTCCATTAAAATACATTTGTATATGTATCAAAAGTTGTACAATTCAATTTTTAAACAGCAGACACAATGACTGCATGGAATCATGTTGTCCAGTCATTCGGTTCCAATTACAGCTTTTTTTTTCTTTTCTGAATATCTATATTTTGGCTTTCTTCTTCTCTTTTGGTATAGTTATATCACAGCAATAAAAAGAAGATAAGAAGAAAAATGTAAAGTTCTTCTGTTGCCTGAAGACTAGTGGCCTCCTCTATATTTTTAATCTTTTAATCTCTCTACCTTCCCTCTTAGTAAAGGCAGGGCACATCACCCCTAGCCCAGAAGAAGACAGTCCAACAATCAAAACATGCACTGTTTATTCACTTTTAAAATAACAATACCAATATGCTGATTTTTATTGAGGATTTTGGATCTTCTCGTTTCCAGCTTCCATAGTAGCACGAGACAACTCCATGTTCCTGTTTTACTTTGCTCCAAAGTGACATTCTCTTCCAGAATCTTCAGCGTATGGACTGTGCTAAATCCCTTATATCATGGAGAATCAGTGGCCACTGGTGATGATCTCAATATTTCACCTCCTGTCTAGGAAACAATGTGTTTCTTGCAACACGAGCTGCTGCAGAACTCCAGCAGAAAGGAGCTATGTCTCTTGTGCCATCTTTGGACACTTCCCAGAAGATCATCTAGTTGGTCTTTGGGAGGAGCATAATGCAGGATCAGAAAGAGTTTTGATCCAATTCTGCACAACTCCTTGTACATTCTGATAATCTAGTTACCCTCATCTCTGATGTCTTTGAAATGTGCTGAGACTGTATCTACTAGAATTCCGAACCCCGTGCCCAAACCAGCGAGGAATTCCAGAAGGCCAGGGAGATATCAGAGGGAGATCAAACTATAGTTGATATGAACAATGTGGCTATAGCAAAGTGCTTTTTCCACCTCTTTCACAGTATAAGAACTGGGGGTATCAGGTGTTAAAATTAAATACGGGGAAACATGGGACTGATACGGAGATGGCTTTTCTTTAGAAGTAACTTGATTGATTCCTTGATTCCGTTTACTACAATTCCTGTGTCACTTCAAGTCAAACTGACTCAAAGCATCTTACAAAGTCAAAATGCAAACCACCACCAAGCAGCATAATATTCCAAAATAAAGCACCACCATAATGCATTTTTCTCCAGCATAGCTCCACCTCTTACGTGCACAACAAACATTCCAAGATTATAAATTATCTCATTCCCAAGAACAGTCAGGTCCTAGGGCTGTTTAAAAGCTTGCAAACATTGTCAGGCAAGGGTTCAATTTCACCTCTGCGAGCAGGCTGTTCCACAGGACAACCCCCCCCCCCGCCAAAATTCTCATTTCTTGCCTGGTTTCCCATAAGTGGAAACTCTCAACTCATCCTCTGCTTACATGCCTTGGGCAGGCAGTTTCTCTTTGAAATAGGCAATCTTGAAGATACCCAGGTCCCAAGCCATATAGTGCTTTATAAGTCATGCCCAGCATCTTGAGCTGCACCCAAAAACACTACTGGTGCAGCTCCTGTAATAAAGGTGTTATATAGCAATAATGGGTCTTGGCATTAATACATGGGCTACCATATTCTGCATCAGCTGAAGTTTACAGATGACATTACAGGGCAACTCTGTATACAGCAAGTGGCAGTAATGCAGTAAAGAACCAACAAGCACATGAGTGATTGCTGCCAGTGCCCCCTTTTCCAGGAACAGATGCCACTGGTATACCAGCTAATGCCAGTTAAGATCTTCCTAGCCATGGCTTCCACTTGCTCTAGTAGCAAGTCATGAATCCAGGATTATCCCTAGATTGTGGGCTTTGTTTTTCAGGGGGAGCCCAATCTCATTTAGAGTCAAAGTTGGAACCATCTTGGAACCACAACTCCATCTTGCTTGAGTTAAGCCCAAGCCTGCCTTTCCCCATCCAGAGCATGATGGCCTCCAAACACCAGGTCAAGACTTCCCCTGCATTTCCTTTTCAGCCAGGGTGGAGACACATAACTGGGAACCATTCACATATTAATGATTCCCCACCCCATGCTGACAGATGACCTCTCCCAGTGGCTTCATGCTAAACAAAATAAAACAGAGAACTTCAGCTTAGGAGTTCTCCAACGTCCAAGAGAGGCCAGTGTTTGAAACTGGCTTTTGTGCTTGAAGAAGCTGGGTGTTTGCTACCTTCAGAGTCACAGACAGTACCCCTAAAGTGATACCTGCTGGGGGGCAATGGTGAAAAGGGGAGACTGAGCTCCCTGAATGCATCTGCTCAGCCATGGTTTGTGACTCAAAATTTTATTTATGTATGTATGTATGTATGTATTTATTTATTGAAATTTATTGCCTGCCCGATTCCAGTGGGCTCTTGCATAAATGCCAGACTAGAAAGCGATGGTCGATCCAACAGGGCTTTTCTTATCTTCTTAATGCCCCTGAAAGGCAACAAATTGGGGGTGGCTGCTATAATTCTAGGCCCAGAGTTTCTTAGAATCAGTATTCCCACCTCAACAGCATACATGCACAACACACACACACACTTTTAAATTTAAATGTATTGATCCATATTTAAAAAAAAAAAGCTTGCAAAGAATTACAGTATCTCCCAGACTGATCCAGGCGTCTACCAAATGGAGGTGCTACTTGTCTAGGGAAAGGCACTCTTGCTGTCCAACACACTCATGCTTTCACACTGTGGCACAAGCAAACACAATTAATCATGATGGAAAGCCGAAACCCTCCACCGGGTTTTCTTCCAGACAATAGGAGGGCCACAGCCAAAAGTGCTAAATTCCAGAGACCTTTAGTGAAAACAAATGCCATGTTTCCTCAGAAACTAACGGATTTGGCTCCTTCCACTCCCCGCCCCCCTTCTGCAAAAACAGACTCACCCGCTTGTCAGCTCTGAATGGACAAAAATGGACTTACAAGGCAATAAACAAGCAGAGATTCACGCCAAGCCGTGCCTCCAAGCGCAAGGATGGTTTCACTTTAGGGGAAAAGGGGAAGGAAGGAAAAATGCTGAAAAATTCCTCAGAGTAAATTGAGCAAAAGTATTTCTCCCCTCTGGGGGGGTGAGGGGGAGGCTGGCTGATTAATATGAAGTCTTTCTGATGCAGAGGAATGCTCAGCTTGTTACGGGGTTTAAAAATTCCCCGCTCCACCTGCACGTAGGTGGATTCACCATGCACACATGCGCAGCCTAAGGATCTTAACACCCCTATTTTAATTAACTAAAGAAGCAAACGGACACAGAGACAGACACGTCTTCTCCTGTTGTGCCAACAGCATCCTATGTAAAACACAGCCAATGCTTTTCCATCCATTGATATTAATCTCCACTCACCCAATCTTGTTTCTTATTTATTTGCTCAAACGTAAGATCCCCATCCCACCAATCCTTCAGGGGCTCAAGGTGGCAAACAGAGCACTCTTTCTTCCAATTTTCCCAACAACAATCCTGCGAGGAAGGCAGGGCTGAGAGAGTGAGTGACTGGTCCAAAGTCACCTAGGGAGCTTGCATGGCTGAGGGTGGACTTGAATCTGGGTCTCTCTCTGGTCTCAAGCCAACACCTTAATCCAGTGTTTCTCAACCATGGCAACTTTAAGATGTGTGGACTTCAACTCCCAGAATTCCCCAGCCAGCATTGAAGTCCACACATCTTAAAGTTGCCACGGTTGAAAACACTGCCTTAACCAATATACCAGACTGGCTTTTCAAAGTTAATTAGCTCCTTACATATCATTCCTTCCATCAATTTTCTCCACAACAACAACCCTGTGAAGTAGGTTGGGCTGAACGAGAGAAAGACTAGCCCAAGTCCCTCAGACAGCTTCCATGGCTGAGAGGGAATCAGAACCAAGATCTTCGACATCTGATTCACCACACTACACTGGCTCTTCTTGGCCTTGTGCACGGTAGTCTTTCTGTAGTAACGAGTGTTTCTTTGCTCCAAGGTCATTCCGAAACTGCAACTATGAGTAAAGACAGCCAGGATCCTTAAGCTGCACATACCTTATATGCATACCTACACACACACACACACACACATATATCCATAAAGAGTAATGCTAGTTCAGGCAACCTGCAGTAGCAAATATTTCGAGCCACCCTCTCTCAAAAATTTGCACGAAGTGAGGGCCACCTACAGCTTCTGTCGACTGCATTCCCACCAATGGCCTGGTGAACATCCAAGGCCTTAGCACTGCAGCTAAAACTCATGAATCTTGGTTTAAGCCCTGCTTGTCCACACAGCCCAGGATATGATACAAGCAAAGTCCACAATATAAGATCAATTTTGCCTGTTGCTAGCTTTGCCGACTGAGTGAACCCAAGCTCTGCGGCTTTAAAACCATGGTTAATATCTCCATGTGGGGTGTGAGCAAAGCCAGGATTATACCCATGAGCTAGCACAATGGAAGAAGTGGGCGTCTCAGTCTCCTACCTCAAGGAGGCTGCCTTGAAGATAAAAGATGGGAGGGGGAAGCCATGCACTCTGTGCTGCTCGTAAAAAAGTGTGGGATTGAAAGAAAATAAAACACTGCAGCACTGCAGAAAGAGAAGCCACGTTAAAAAAAAAAAAAAAGATCTGTCAGACAGTAAACTGTACTCAGCAATGAAGATGCTACGCATTTCCCCAAATTTAAATAGTCCAGGCTGCCCCCATGAGTTGCAGTTCCAAATACCAAACGGGAAGCTAAGAAATCTTCAGTCATGCTCACCACCCACAATGTTCATGCCCGTTGCATCCATATTTATCGCCAATTCTAAGGCGCAGCTTCCCTGGATCTTGGCACCTTGGAAGGCCTCGGCACTTTTAACACCCCGTAAAAGTCACATAACAGGCAGACAATCCACCGGTGCAATTTCTGCAAGCCATGAAACCTCATCAGTTGAATTTCCACCTGTCCCTGCTTAGCAAAAGACACTGAACAGTTAGGGAAAAAAGTCAGGGGCAACCATCACCCTACCTCATTATCTAACGCTTCCTCCAGGCAGTCATGTTTAACAGTCCAATGAAATGTAGAATACATTCTCTCAGGAAATCAAGGGCAGGATTTGCACTTAAAAAAAATAAATTCTTCGGGTGTCGCAGAAACCTCTCAAAGGTGCAGTTCTGGAAGAAGAAACCTCCTTTCAGCTGCAAGGGGATCAGGCTCCCACGCCTCTGCGGGAAACGGCCGCAGCTGAGTACCCACAGCCTTCCGAGTAAACCCCCATCAGGTTCACGGGAGCCCACCTCCCAGGTAAACGTCCTTAGGTCCGCAGTCCCGCCGCTACTCCGGCGCAATCTCCCCCCCCCCCCCCGCAATTCCTGAGATGACCTTGGACTGGCCGGCTGGCCGCAATCTCGAGTCCGATCTCCCGACACGGAGGGGCCTGACTTTGACGCCAACGCGCTTCGGAAACGCACCCTTTCCTTTTCCACTCCCGCTTCCCGAGCAAGCCTCTCAGGATCGCGCCGCCAAAGGGCCGCGCTCGCCCGTCTCTGGAGGAGCCCCTCCTCACCCCAGCGCGCCCGCGGGCTTCCAGCCGGGCTGCCTTCCCAGGGAGAGCCCTTCGGGCCGGGCTCTCCGCCGTCCCGGCCGAGCAGCCGGCCGCCCTGCCCGGGCCGGGGCGACGTTTCCTCGAGCTGTTTCCTCGGCAGGAAAGGGCCTGGCCGCCTCGCGTCCAAGCGGGAAGAAAACTTGGGATGGCTTAGGAAGTTGCGAGCGCTAGTCTGGCGGGCTCTCCGGGGCTCGCTCGCTCGCTCGCTCGCTCCTTCCTTCCTTCCTTCCTCCGCGGGAAGCGCGGGGACGCGGCACTCGCTGTTTTCTCTCAGGGCTGTCCGCGCACTGGCAGGCTGAACAAAGCGGATGCCTTGAATTCCTTCCCAGCCCAGCTCGGGTTTGGCAGCGCTCGGAAGCCCGGATCGGCCCAGCGGCAGCGGCAGGAGGAGGAGGATGGAGCCCCTCGCCGCCGCCCCCTGCCCACCCGCTGCCCCCGCCAGCCCCCAGCCCACGCCTTACCGTTCCTCCGCCCCAGCGCCGCCGCGCTTTCCC
The DNA here is from genome assembly GCA_030867105.1 of Liasis olivaceus. Classification (NCBI taxonomy): domain Eukaryota; kingdom Metazoa; phylum Chordata; class Lepidosauria; order Squamata; family Pythonidae; genus Liasis; species Liasis olivaceus. Next base: position 16,497,752 of record CM061360.1, on the reverse strand, counting down.
TTCGGCGCGCAGGAGCCGAGTGCGCCCCAGACTTTCTTCGTTCTCTTCGCCTCCCCCGCTGTGGGTCTCAGAGGGCCCGGCACGAGCCGCCGGCGCTGCCCGCCCCGGCTGCCGGGGGCGCCCACTCCGCGGCGGCCCGCTCGGAGCTGCTGGTCCGGCCACGCGCCCTGGCGAGCTGGGGCTTCTCCCGACAATGAGAGGCGGCGAGCAGCCCCGCCGAGCCGAGCCGAGCCGCGCCGGAGCCCCCGCTGGCGGGCCTGACGTCAGGAGGCGGAGGCAACGGCCGCGACGCCTCGCTCCCTGGACGCGAGCCCCCGAGACGCCTTCCGCCCGCCGGAGGAGGCGGGAGCCGCCGGCCGGACTCTCGGCCGGCCTTCCTGGGAGCGGCGCGCAGGCGGGCTGCTGGGGCGCCCGAGGCGATCCGCGGAGGGCGCGCCGCGCGGCCCGCCGTGGGCCCTCGGGAGGGCAAGCCTGCTCCCTTGGCGCGCCCGCTCCAGCCGAGAGGGACGACCGGGCTCTTCCCGACCCGGTGGCCGCGGCTCGGCCTCTGTGCAAGCGCCGCCCTTGTTTCAGCGCGAAGGGCCCGACCGTCCCGAGGAGCCGCGACGCGGCCGGGCTGGGGGTCTTCGCGTGCGGGGGGAAGGCAGCGGCTGGGTGGTTTGGCTTCCCCGGGCTTAAACCTAAGGATAATGCATGAACCCGGGACTGGGCGAGCCTGAATGTTGCTGCTGCTGCTGCTGCAGGTTGGGTCCAGCTAGGTCTAAGGCAGTGTTTCTCAACCTTGGGAACTTTCAGATGTGTGGCCTTCAGCTCCCGGAATTCCCCAGCCAGCCATGCTGTCTGGGGAATTCTGGGAGTTGAAGGCCACACATCTGAATGCTGAGAAACACTGGTCTACGGTTTACAGTGTGGGTTTTGGGAACTTCAGCCGTTTAGGAGCCACTTTATACTGTGTTTCTCAACCTTGGCAACTTTAAGATGTGTGGACTTCAACTTCCATAATCCCCCAGCCAGCATTGCTGGCTGGGGAATTCTGGGAGTTGAAGTCCACACCTCTGAAATTTCCCAAGGTTGAGAAGCACTGGTCCAAGGTTTAGAGCGTGGGTTTTGGGAACTTCCTGCCTTACGACACCGCAGAAAAGTGCCCTAATTTTCAGCCAACGTGGTCAGAGAGATCAAAAAGGAGGGTTGGAGTCTAAGGTGTCCTGATTTACCTCTGGTTTCAATGGTACTAATGTATATAAAGTGATACATGGAAATTCCCTGCAGATCTGTAGCTATTTTTAATGAAGGCTTTCCTCTATTTTGGGGAAGGTATGAAAGGTCACACTAACTCTCTTGAGCAAGGAGTAAGTGATTTAGAGAAAAGAGGACATCTGCGAAAGATTTTGAAGGCTGCTGTTCATCAGGACAGACAACATCAGTCAGAGCAGACAAATTTAATGTTGCAGTCATCTTAGTTCATGGGGTCACTCCTTAAAAATTTCACTTCCAGAGACCCAGGAAAAGGAGTTGAAACAGCAAGAACTGTATTGCTCAGGTGTGTAAACTTAGTGTTCAAAAGCCAATGGCCTCAAAAGGCAAAAGAGGGGATTTTTTTTTTCAATTATTATTTAGTACTATATGAAACAACCAGTTATATAACAAAAGTGACAAAAGCATTGTATTATTGTTTACATAATTACATAGAAAAGAAATAACATACTTTTTATTGCAAGAATGTAATGGATTGTAACATTTGGCGTACATCAAAATGTATTCATTTGGGGCCACATAGGGTCACTGTTGTATTACAGACATTGACCAGAAAATAGGATAGCTTTGTTATTAAATAGGAGCACGTGCAGAAGTACTTCTAAACATCTGCAAAGTTCACATGTAGAGTTAGTTTTGTGACTGATTATTTAAATCTTGATGTTGACATTTAGCAGATATTTTAAAAATTCAGTGTTTTCAAGACATAAATGCAACTTTTGAAATGTTGAGCATCTTCAACAGAGTACGTGTATTTGACGTCTCTTCTTTAGAGAGATTTTTTTTCCCTTTCTTCAGGGATCACGAGGAGGTGTAACATTGTACAAGTTGGTCACTCTGCCAGTACACAAAAGGAGTCAGAAGGTGGTTTTAGATATATGCTGATTAATCCCAAATAGGCAGAACTAATCCACCATCAGAATCTAAGAAAGCTTGCTTCCTAGAGTCCCTGTTGTGAGATGGGTGGCCATATAAATCAGTTAAATAAATAAACAAATATGTGGTTGGCTAGTTTGTGGCTCAGTGAGTCATACACAGTCAGTTAAGTTATTATTTGGTGTTTTATGCAAATCCAGGCAATAGAATTAATCCAATTCTATTTAAGTAAACCAGAGGTTAGCATATTGTATAATGCAGCCTTGGCAGGGGGCCAATTCACAAGGTTCACCCCTGAATGTATGTGTTAAAATTGTCTTCCTGAACCCAGTGATCTCTAGATCAGTTGGACTGCTTACAGCTTGCTGAGGGTGTGTTGAAATGAAACAAATCACCGTACATTCCACAGAAAATGTATTAGAACAGGGGTGGGCAACTTGAAGCCCCAGGCTTGCACACTACCAGTAAAGCCTTCTTTTGTGATCCCTGGAATAGTTTTAGCCACAATGGCCAAAAATTGCCTGCATAGTTTCCTGCCATCTTGGAAGTTGAGAACTCACAAAAGCTGAAACATTGGGCCCTAAAATTAATCGTTTTAATGTGTTTAATGCTTGCGTGGTTATTTTACCTTTTGGCTTGTTGGGATGATGTTTTAATTTTGTAAGCTGCCCAGAGTCATGTACTGTATGTGAGATGGGCGGCTATATAAATCAAATAAGAAATAAATAAACGTTAGCATCATTGAAAAAAGCAAAGATTTCTTCCCCGACTCCCTTTAAAAACCAAGGAAACAAAACAAGTTGGCACTAACCACTAAGCTTCTTCACTTCACCTACTGCAGTTCTTACTCTCCCCAGACATGTTCAGTGTGGCTCCCACCACCAAAAGGTTGTCCACACCTGTCCTAGAGGGAGTTCAGCATTACCATGTGTAAAGAATGGTGTAACGCATTCAAAAGGGGCATTTTACAAGACATAATGCCAACAAAAGGCCCTTCCCCAAAGTTTTCTCTGGAAGGCTTAGCATAGATGCTGCAAAGGCTTTCCTTGGTGGGTGTACGTGTGGTGGGTGTACTGGCCCAGCCTCGGTAACGGTTCCAGTGCAAATGTCGCCTGTGTAGGTCCACAGACCTCAAATGAAGAAGCCTTCAAGGCAATGGCACAAAGTCTTCTCGAGGCCGTGTTTTGCTTTTTGCAAAGCACCTCTTTCGAAAGTTTGCTCAACCCTCCAAATATGAGAACTCTGCAAGTTGCCCATTTTGGATAAGGCTGGGTTGACTTGGAATTCCCATGTTCTCCAACGTTGGACTGCTAAAAACTAGTTGTACCACGTATGGGAAAAGAATCACCCTAAAGCTCAATACTGATATAAGACCAAGTAGAAAACTTAGAAATCTGAGTTGTGGTACAATCCTCCTACAGATTAATTCAAAACATCCTGTACGTATCCCAGCAAACTCATCTCCTCTAACCCAGGATGGACGCTGGTACAATCAGATCCCCCAATCCATGTGCAAGAGGGAGTTAGCAGGCTTAGGGCAACCTCATCATTTGCGGTTGAGAATAATAGTTGGGAGGAAATCCTTAAAAGACCAACACAGTTAAATGTAACTGGAGCATTGATCAGGCTTACAAAATCCTGACTAGCAGAGAAATGAGGAGGTGAAAAATGAGAGAGAAAAACCAGCTAGTCAGTGGGAATCCTGATTTTTGCCCCCACCACTGTGGGGACCTTTGCTAGACTTCCGGAGGCCCTGCGGTGTGCTTTTTGCACCCCTGAAGCAAGTAGACAAAGCTTTATTTTAAAGCAAATAACGAAAAATACACTAATTTAAATCAACTGCTCCAGCCTTGGAGAAATTTTTCCCATTCTCCCTCCCCACCCCTAATGTTTCATTGTTTCAGGCCTATGAACATCGGTTGTTTTCCTTTTATCCTCTTTCCTTCTTCCCTTGATCCATTCATAAACCTTCACATTTACCCACTCATTCAGGAGTGGGCAGAGAGAAGGGCGGGGAGGTTGTGAGATTTGTGGCGCATTAGCACAATGGCTGTATTCAATGCAGGCAGAAAGATGCTACACATATCTCAGTGCTTTGCAGGGGGCTTCAGTGACTTCTAAATAAAGAGAAGATCATTTACTCCCCCCGCCCCCGCCTGAATCATACATTCCAAAATGCAGACTTGATTTACAGTGTGTTGATTTTGCTGCCCCGTATAATTATTAAATTCCTGAATTAATAGAATGTATGCAGGAAGCAGAAATAATATTTGAAAAAAAGAGGAGGCGTTCACAGTATCAGTGGCTCTCCTAACCAGCATTTGCTGGTTCCCAAGTTTTAATCTGCAGGAGGGGAGAGCAAAAATCTATTCGGTGGGTCAGAGAGGAGAAATTCACACCCTTTTATATTCAAAGCCAGCTAACCTAAACCATCTTGTGGCAGCTGCTTCAAAGCTTGCCGTCAATGCATCATTCCTTCTTTTTGCTAACTCAGCACATGTCTTTGTGCATTTCCCACCCTGGTATATAACCCATTTAATTCCTAAAGGGCTTTTAGATTCAGCCTTGTCCTTTCAGCGTATAGCTCCTTTCCCCTTCATCATATAATATAACCCGGACTCCATCTCTACCAACAATTTTGTAAGCTCAGGGAGGAAATGGAAAGAAATTCCAAACTGATTTTTCTAGCGATCTGCACCCTCCCCACCCCAATTCATACAGTGCTAAGCCCTGGAAATCCTGTTCACAAGCCTGGGCATATCTTTTGTCCCTGCTGAGGTTCCTTGCTTTGGAAAAAGAAACAAGATTCTGTGCCACCCTTTAGAGAAACCCCAAGTTTAGGTCATTTCATTTAATAATGTGAAGGACACCTCACAGGAGGAGGAACGAACATGGAAAATCTCAGCATTTAGTTTGGGGTGTTGGGAAGACAGTTTAGCTCAAGAGCCAACGCAGTGTTGCCAAACTCGAGGAATGCCCCCTGCCCCCCGGTATTGGCTAATATTTCCAGCATATCCCATGGTTATTCTAAGCACGTTTAAATCTAAATCCATCAGTATTACCATGGATTTCTAGATAAGCAAGCTTAAGCATTGCATTAATTACATATAGCTATGATATAGATCTTTTTCCCCTGTTAATTAGTGGGGTTTGGTCAGGTTTAGTTGATTTTAATTATTATAATATAGATCTTTTTCTTCACTGTTGAATACTAAATCTTTTTTCTCTGTTGGTGATATAGTTTTTTTTTTTATTTCACCGTTAAAAAAAATAAACGTGGAGGAAAAAATATTTCCATGTTGGGTATCAAATGACACATAATGTTTTATTTATTTTCATTTATTTATTCAATGTGTATGGCCTCCCATCTCAGCATGATTCTGGGCAGCGAACAATCTTAAATCAAAAACCAATTCCTATCATAAATACAAAAATTAAAATACACAGCAGCCGAGGACATCACAATCACAAAGATTGTTAGCACAGCCAGGAGACAGGACCTTTCATGCACTAGGGGCCCCAGGCCCAGGCCCAGAACCAGGTCTTTAGGGCCTTACGAAAGGGCAGTGGGGTTGGGACCATTTTAATCTCTGGAGGGAGAATGTCCCCAAATCTCACTTCATGTTAACACAGCCCTCAGCCGTTTCTGTGTTTCTACTGGATACATCAGCTGCGAAAGATGCCGTAGAAGCATACAGAGAAATACAGAGAATCGTGGAATCTAGAATCAGAAGGATACTTGTAAGTAAAACTCATTCACTATAGCAGCCAATTGCTTTTTAGGTGGGAGGGGAAATTTGACTTTTCAATCTCCTAATAATAGTCTCCCTATGCAGCAAGGTGTGGAAACAGCACCCTCTAGTAGTAAAAGACAGTTGTTTCATTCCCTTCTTTCTCCGTAAATATTTCTGGTTTAAATTGAATTGAAATGTGACTATTTTTCCTTCAGCTCCAAATGTGCAACCCAAAGCACAACAAAATAGAGTTCCTGCGTGTCCCATTCATTGCCCGACATGCAAAGAGAAAATGAAATACAGATATCCAAGCAAACTATTTCTACAGTAAAACAGATGGTCAATTTTTCTTCGCACAAGAGCTGTACTTGCAGAAAATCCTTCTCTCACACACAAGCAGAACGAGCCAGACTCAGCCAATTTGCTCGATTGTAATTAAATTTAATGCGAATGGAACCAGATGTATCGTTTTTGTCCTGACCTTGTCTGCTGCTCTGGTCTGGCCACTCTGGCTTCTGAGCGTATGAATCTGCTGTGCTGTCATCCCAAGATCAAACATGTCCCTCATCTCACAAAAATAAGTCACACATCTCTGCCCTTGGGTATATTAGGGTCACTTTCAGATTTCTTAACTGGAAACAGTTGTCTGTGCTGACTCCCCCTCATCCTGAAATGCTGATTTCAAGCTTTGAAACTCCAAATCTTCTCCGTTCCAACAGTTCCAAATCTTGTTCATGTACAGGGAGTCCTCATTTAGCAACTGCCTTGTTTAACTACCATTTGCAGTTACAACAGTGATGAAAAAGTAACTTTGCGACCAATCCTCGCATTTATAACCTTCTCAGGTCTGTAAAGCAAAGGAAAGCTGAAGGAAGATCATAAGCACAGTTGCGGTTTCACTTAGTGACTGCTTCACTTAACAACTGAGTTGCCAGTCCCAATTGTGGTCGTTAAATGAGGACTACCTGTTAGTTGTGCTCCAGATCTTAAACGAACCAGCAGAGTCACTTTGTGTGAGATGGGCGGCTATATAAATACAATAAATAAATAAATAAAAATTCTTTGCAGCACACATGGGCTTCTCAATAGTAGCGCCCTAGCTTTGGAATTCTCTATTACAAAAAAACACCCCACAATGGAGACGTTTGTACATATTGTTTCTTTAAACAAGGGCCTTAGATTCGCAACTTGCTGTTATATGCTTTGCCGCTGCTTTTTAGGGGTTACTTATTCACGTTCTGTTTATTTTTTATTTATATCCCACCCGTTGCCCATATGGCATCAGTGCTTGGTTTAATACGTCATTGGTTTTAAAAATATTGCTACAACAGTACCTGCAGGGCGGGTGAAGGGGGGCAAATAGCACAAGCAGCATTATTTTTGAACCTTTTGAACATGCACCCCAATATCACGCACACGTGAATGACGGAGCTCGTATCACAACAGCGCAGTGCTGTCTTCATCAATTGGACAGCAGGAACCGAAACTGCGGGTGCCTCTAAGGCAGTGTTGTATATTTGTAAAAAAACAAGCCAACAAACAAACCTAAATAAATCAGTAAATTGAATTTCCAGACGGAAATCTCTAAAACTCTCCTCTTTTTCTGGAAGTCATCAGCTATTATAAAGGAATTGAGAAGCTGACGTTGGGGGAAAGTATGAGAGACATGTTAAGTTGGGGTGGGGTGGGGTGAGGAACACGCCATTAAGAGGGACTTAGAGATTACAGCGTCCTGAGAAAGAGAGGAAGGGTGAAGAAGAAACTCAAAATAACCCCACGTTGATTTTGTTTAGTACCACATGGGACAGAGAGAAACTCGGAGAGGTTTTCAGGATTCTGTTATTATACACTACAACAATAAAGTGTGTGGGGGTGCCTTCGAGTCAGTGTTGACTCTTGGTGACTGCCTTGACAAGTCCCTGCAGAAGTGGTTTGCCCTGGCCTCCTCCTCCCTAGAAGGAAGAGAGAGGGACTGGCCCAAGGTCACCCAGCTGGCTTCGTGCCTAAGGCGGGACTTGAATTCACCGTCTCCCTGTCTCTAGCCTGGTACCTTCACCACGACACCAAACTGGCTCTCAGCAGCATTCCTAGAATTGCCACCATGCCTGTTCCTTGACCTGTCCACCGTGAAGGGCTGGCAGCTACTAGAACTCTGTTTACCAAATCATTGAAAAAATATATTGTTCGGATTTCTGCTATCAGATCACGGGGGGGGGGGGGGGGCAGGAGGCATCAAAATTAACAACACAAACACCAATGATTGCTCATGCTGTTTATTGTGCTGGGGGATGACGTGTGAAAATGTAGAAAAATAATTTCCAAACAGGAAATTTTATAGGATTTTTCTTTTTTTTTTTAAACAAAACATTCCTGTGCGGAAAATTGACAATACTCAGAAGAAACATGTAACTGCTCTAGAGAGCATGTATTACCATTTTATCCAGGGTTAAAGACAGGTTAATAGAGACACACATAAACACATCTGCCTTGTTTGGAAAGCTTACAAAAGTTACACCAGACTAGATAGGAAAGCAAAGGTTGGGGATTTGAGTTCTATGCCAATAACAACTGGGGTCAGAGGCAAAAATGGGTGTGGATCATATTGCCAATGTCCATCTATCTGTCCAGCCCTGTTAGTTATCCCATTGCTGTGAGTGAGGTGAAACCAGAGGTCACAGGATCCTGACCCAACAATTAAAAGGCTCCTTATCTACAGAACATCTGTGCGAATGGCAACAACTGGATGAGCCGAACTAATCTCAGAAGCTAAGCAGGGTCAGCCTTGGTTCCTACTTGGTTGGGGAATTCCAGGGCTGGAAGCTACACTGGAAAATAAAATTTAAAAACCCAAAAAACATACCCAAAGGAGGCACTGGGAATTCTGCCCCAGTGCAAAAACACTGCGCAGAAGAACGCAACTTGGGTGTGGCTTGTCTCTAATTTGCAGAATGACTTGAAGCCCACCTGGTCTGGTCAGATTCTTCCTAACCAATTAATATTACAAAACGGTGGTAGACAGTGTTTTAGTAATCAAGGGTCCTGCTTAACCCTGGACAGGCCGGGCATTGCTATATGGGCAGGGCCACCCCACATATGAGGGCAGAACTCAGGTTTTTTACTTGAGATGTGCCTCTACAAATCCAAATATATTATGCCCTCATTTTTCAGCACTCATGATTTGGGGGCCAGAGAAAGGATTAGTGCCTTCTGATCTGGCTGAGAGAGACAGACTGTGGGAGCCAGTGTCCTAACCCTCCAGTTTGTCAAACTACATTATAATGGAGTTGGCCAGTTTGCGGTTCAGTGTATTCTGGGATCCCAGCCACTGATTTAGCATATTGGATGAACCAGACCATTGCATTAAGCCACAACATGGTTTACTGTGTTAGACATATCTGTTACATGGACCAAAGTTTCGTTCTTTAGCTGCTGTATGGACCCAGCCCCAGAATAAGAGTTTTGTGTTAACCATCATGGCAGACGAGCTATCTTCTCAAGTCCTCACCAATGAGTTTTCTGATGAGTTTCCCTCATGATACTGATCACCATTTGGGGAGGTGAACCTGATTTTTACCAGCTGTCGCACAATATTATAAGCAGCCAGAACTCTTCAAATATTTATATACTGGAAAAAAGTTTTAGTCTGTCTCTCATGTCTCCCTGCCCATAAGAATGTTCCATTTCTTCTGGGAATTTGTATAATAGCTAGCAAGCTGGATCCAAATTTAGTCATTTAGTCAAGAGTAGAATCTGTGTGACTCCAAGGAGGTTTAATTTAGTTGAAAAAAAATTAAGTCCTGCTGATTCCACAGGATCTCACTCTATAAGATCTAACAACATCTATTAACTAAGAATAGCAAGATATTTGCCACTGCTACTACTGCCAAGACTGAAATAACTGTGTTATATTACTTTTTTTGTTATTGTTTTGGTGCCTTTGAGTCAGTGTTGATTCCTGGCAATTGCCTAGACAAATTCCTGAAGTTTTCTAGGCAAGATTTCAGAAGTGGCTTGCCCTTGCCTTCTTCCTATGGCTAAGAGAGAGGGATTAGTTAAAAAAAAAATCAGCTTTCTTGATTATCTGTTTCCATCCCACTTGTCCCAGATCTTCATCTCTGCCCCACTTGTTCAGAAACATATAATGACAGTATAGACCCTTTTAGAGAAGACAGTGAACGATCATGCTTGACAAAGGTTGGATGATCATAACTTAGGTCAATAAACCAAAACCCGAACTGTCTTCCGGGTGAAGTCAAAACACTAGGCCTTCTTCAGACCACAACTTTGTAACCTGACCTAGTTCCAAAGCCACTAAGTGAGAAACTGCAGCCCATGGAAGACATTCCTGATCTGTGTGCTCAGTTTTTGGAAAGGAGGAGCAAAGGGCCAGGTAGAGAAGGGCTTGACCACATCTCAGCTAGTTCAGCTTATACAAGATTGTCTGAATGCAGCTAATGAAATCAAAGCAACAGTTAAAGTGCCCAGCCAGCAGTATCAAGCAACATGACATTGGCGACACCTCTAAGTGCTGTCCACAGAAGAACAAAGTGAAAATAATAACAAACAAAATACAGTAAATAAAATTAAAATGGCCCAAACCCCAGAAAGTTGCTAAATCTCACAAAGTTTCAGCATTTATGTGCAAGATCTTAGGCCAGAAGGCTAAAATACTATGGGATTTCAGTGTCCTTATGCAAGAGCATACGTACTGCATTGCTAAAATCTCAAGAACAGTGGTATTTTATTTATTCATTTAATTATTTTTAGTGCCTGGCACCTAAAAAAATTACCAACAACCCCTAATCCACTCCCTAGAACTCCCACACAGAAACCTTTGTGCACAAGCGGTTCAAGTCTATACATTGGGAGCAGGGTCCAAAAACAAGATGCCTAGAAGCATTTTTTAAAGTGCATTATTTTCTGAAATGCCTGCTTGAAATCGTCATTAAAGGCAGTATATATAATGGGGTTAATCAGCGAGTTCAGGTAACCCAGCCAGGTGAAAATGTCCATCAGAATACGAAGAGGCCAACAGGCTCCTTGACAAATAGGGTTGATCAAAGACACCACAAAGAACGGCAGCCAGCAAAAAATGAACGCGCCCAGAATAATCCCCAGGGTCTTGGTGGCTTTTCTTTCTCGGGCAGCCAAAATCCGCTTTCTTTCAAGGATGGTATCAGCTACCTTGATCCTCACGTGATTGATAACCACTGGAGAGCTCTGGGGATGGGAAGGTCCCTCATGGAGGTTAGAGGTGACGGAGCAGAGAGAAGAACTCGCGGAGCCAGTGATGAGCTGGGCTGTGGTGAAGCGCTTCCCATAGAGTGATGGTGGTTTAAGAATTCGAGATCGAGCAATGACATAAATCCTGCCGTACAAGATGACGAGCAACACAGTTGGGATGTAAAAGGCGCCACAGGTAGAATAGATCGTATAGGAGATCTGATCTGTATTGACCGTGCAGGTGGCTAGCTCCTCGTGAGCCTTGGCTTGTCTCCAGAAAAGGGGTGGGATAGAGATGCAAATGGAGAGGACCCAAACCACAGCAATCATGATGGCAGCTCGGCCTGCTGTCCGGCGTTTGGTGTATTCGAGAGCATCTGTGATGGCCCAGTACCTGTCCAAGGCGATGATGCAAAGATGCAGGATGGAGGCTGTGCAGCAGGTGATGTCTGAAGACAACCAGATATCGCACATGATTTGGCCAAAGGTCCACAGGTGGGTGACGGTGTACACAATGCTGATTGGCATGACCAGGATGGACACGAGGAGGTCTGTGGCAGCCAGGGAGCCAATGAGATAATTGGCAGGGGTGTGTAGTTTTCTGGTTAGGATAATTGTGATGATCACAAACATGTTGAAGAGCATGGTGGACAATGTGATCACGATCAGACCCGCTGCCAGTAAAATTTTTAGGCCTAGCAACGTCCCTTCGTCCCAGTCCTCTGTCATGTCACTGGCATTGAGGGATTTGTTGGACACACTCTGGAAAGTCAAGTCTGCAGACAAGTTGTACATGTTCATTCTCAGCTGTGCTGGTTTTCTTTATCTCCTCTGCTTTTAAAATCTTTGGATCTCTCAATCCTTATTGAAAACAAGTTTTCTGGACTAAAACATCAAGGACTGGAGTGAGAAGAGGCTGCTGTTAAACAAAAGCCAAAATCATAACAAAAGTATTAGCTGAGCCTGAAGTGCAGAAAGCATTGTCAACTCTAGAGAAGGTGCTTTCATAAGTAAAAAGAGAAGGCTGCAATTTTCAGCCAGGTTTATGGACTTACGGCCATAAACACAGAGGAACCAGGTTCGTTTCAAAGCGAGACCCAAACTGGACTACCTGAGAGTCTAAATGCATCAAGGCGGCAACAAATTGGAGATTCAAAACAAGATGAAGAAAAAGGCAGAGAAAAGGCAGAGCTACTCAGTTCCTATTTTGGATTGGATTTCTGCAACGAAGTATGTGTTTCACCAGGAAATTGTCAAGATCAGGATGAAGGAGCAGGTTTGAAGCTTAAGACTGTTAGAAATTGGTTCTCTTAAGACTGATAGAAAACTCATTCTCTTTATAGGTAGACCTCAACCTATGATCATTTAATAACTGTTTGAAGTTATGACAGAGCTGAAAAAAGTGACTTACGACTTGTCCTCACACGACCATTGCAGCATCCCTGCGGTTATGTGATCAAAATTCGGGTGCCTGGCAACTAGCATGTATTTATGACGGTTGCAGTGTCCCCAAGTCACTTGATTGCCATTTGCGAACTTCCCAGCCAGCTTCTGACAAGCAAAGTCAATGAGAGGAAGCTGGAATCGCTTAACGACTGCAGCAAAAAATGTAAAATCGGGCATGACTCACTTAACGACCACATCACTTAGTGACAGAAGTTCCAGTACCAATTGTGATCATAAGTCAAGGACTACCTGTACTGTGAATGAGTTTAAAAATCCAGGACCTGATGAACTGCATCCGAGGTATGGAAGGAGCTAGCTGATAATCTGGTCAAGACCTTCTGTGTTATGGACTTAAATGGATTTAAATTACTAGAAGGCAAGATTCTATTGAATATTAGGGGAAAAAAAAATTCTTGACAGTACAAGCCATTTGACAATGCCATCTGTCTGGGCTGTTTTAATTCCAGGAGCTGAAGTCCATATATCTTAAAGTTGCTAAGGTTGAGAAACACCGCTCTAAGTGAATAAAAAATCCAGTAAAACCACTGCACAGCCAAATGATTGCTCAGCATCTTCAGCGGCCATGCGCCCACACAAGAGTTTCTTACCATCTCGCTGGTTCACGTTGAGAGTCAACAACAGATCTGTCGTCCACACACTGAAAGGTTTTGTGGGCTGACCCAGATCTTTAGTCCTGATTGAATGCAAAAGAAGAAAGCACAGACAATAGAGGAGGAAGACACAGATGAAACACAGAAGCTACTGCAAGATAATCTGGAGGAACCCCTCAAAGCCTGGTTGAAGTTTTCATATAGTTTTTATCTCTAGGGCCCTGCTGAATGGGGATTACTGGAGCTGTAGTCCATCATGTAGAGTAGTGTTTCTCACCTTGGCAACTTGAAGATGTGTGGACTTCAACTCCCAGAATTGGCTGGCTGGGGAATTCTGGGAGTTGAAGTCCACATATCTTCAAGTCACCGTGGTTGAGAAACACTAACGTAGAGGAAGAGAAAGTGTGGGGTAGCTACCAAGTTCTTCGAATCTATTTTGCTGCTCAATGTCTTAGGGAGAGGGGTGACATAATTAATCCCAAGAGGATCAGAAGCAGTTTCAACTCACTTTCAGTATTGCAATGCTGGGGCGGCGGATTCTGGGAGGGGACCACCATTCTGGCTCTGGCACCCATTGGGCACATTTGTGTTGAGGCAATGGCTATGGGTGCAGTGAAATCTGGGAAATTCCTTGGCACAAAGATGGAAAGCCTCTGAAATACCTACAATGGAGGAATGGTTGGTGAAGATGACAGAATTTGCAGAGATGGCAAAATTGACTTGTTTAACCAGACAAAAGACAATAACTACAATTGTCAGTGACTGAAAACCCTTTATGGATTTTTTCCTTAAAACAGAAAAAAATGTACTTCTGATTTATGGGTTTGATTATTAGAAAGGGTAGATTATGGAAAGAAGGGAGCTACGATGTAGCCTTAGAGTGGGAGGATAAAATTCAAATGCATTTATAACAGCTATAAAGAAGATTGGAAGCCATGACTTTATATTTTGTCTTCCCCCCCCTTTTTTTTTTCTGTTTCTCTTCCATATTTTTATTCTTTTCTCACCATTTTTCCTTTCCTTTTCTTTTCCCTTTACAGATTTTTATTCGGTAAATTTTTTTTCAATAAAAATTAATTAAAAAAAGAAATCTGGGAAACTCCCTGGGTGGATGGGATCCCCGCAGAATGGAATTTTTAAAAAGGACAGTTTGGTTCCTTTATTGTTAGAAATGCAGAAGTCTTCTGAAAAAGGAATCTTGCCCTTAATCATATTACTGTGTAAGTATGTGATACTTACTTTGAAGTCAGGAAAGGATTCTATGAATTGTGCAAGCTGTGGTCCAATTTTCTTGTTAAATGTAGATGCACTAAGGTCAGTGATCAAAAGAATAAGACAAGAGAAATATATCTACCTGTTCTTAGAGCTGCAGACCCACACTGGCTAAGTGAACAGCCTGGAATAAAACACAACAGATTAGACAGATATTTCAGAGCACCAATAAAACAGCCCAAATTGTCAGTTTCTTGCATGGAGCCCTTACTCCTTCAGTCTAACTCAGTGTTTCTCAACCTTGGCAACTTTAAGACGTGTGGACTTCAACTCCCAGAATTCCCAGCCAGCCAATTCCCCCAGATGGCTGGGGAATTCTGGGAGTTGAAGTCCACACGTCTTAAAGTTGTCAAGGTTGAGAAACACTGGTCTAACTGTACCAGAATACAAAAGGAGCAAAAATGAAATATATTCCTCTGCGCAGTGGCACAAATTCCTATCAACCCAAGGACTACATACTGGGTTTTGTCAAAGAGCCCACAGCCCCAAAGTAGGTGGAGGCAGGACCTGGAAATTTGAGGGGGTGTGTGTAAAATGATCAAGGCCTAAAGTATCATTGTTGCTCTTTAAACCTTGTTGACTTAGATAAAAATGCAAAAACAAGGGGGCACAGGACAGAAATGTTTGCTCTGCCTCTGGCGATCACCAAAGAGGATGCTGTAGGACTTCATGTAATTCTGGGGACATCCAGAAGTCAAGATGGCAAGTCACAACCACGCCACGGAAGCCCACTTCTTTTATGGGTGTGGCGCTGAATGGTAGCACTTGAAGGATCACAACTTTGCCTCCTTTGTCATTAAAATGCTATCCTTTACTGCAGAAAATACTTTGCCATTCAATGTCATCCTTAGCACTGAGTCATTCTGCTCCACGTTCCAGCCTCAGATATTTTTATATTCTATAGACGCATCAGATCAAATCTTTATTACGGTCAAAGACCAGCAGAACTATAGACACATATAAGGGGAAAGAATGCAGTTTCTAATTTCCTCAAGGTTAAAGGCTGCCCGTTAAATGGTTTTTCCCAGGCCTTTGCTAATCTTCAGACCCTCCTCCTGATTTGCAGAATCCAGTCAGGCATTCCTCAAGTTATGCAATGGGGTTAAGGAGCAAACTAAATCAACTGAACCAAAATCCAGGAAGAAATATCATAATCTAGCTATTTTGCCAACTGTGGAAATACCTTTCCATTTTTGTTCACATTTAGCTTAACTGACCCAGGGCTGTGTTGGAAGTCTACAAAGATGTCCATCTTTATAACTCAACTTCCAAGGAAGTAATTTTTTTAAAAATAGAAATTATATACCCAAATCCCTCACCTATAGGTAAAACTACCAATGGCTGCTGGAAACTCTAGTTTACCACCATCAGGAGGGCTGGATTTTCCCAATTTTAGATAATGCTTCCAAGTGTGGACCTTATATGAAGGTTTCGTAGCCAAATGCAGTTTGGCTTACTCCCGCAGGCATTGGGTTCTGGATGTTAGCAGGGGAGCTCTGGCACAGATATATGTGTCTAATATGTCATTGAGTCCCAATGCAGTTTTAGTTGGGGTTTTTTGTTTTAATGAAATGCTCTCTTTTTATTCTCCAGAGTCGTTTCAACAAGAAGGGCGGTGACAAATTTGATATATAAATGAAAATAAAAATACATTCTGTTCATCGCCCAGAGCTTCTTGGATAGATGGGTGGACAATAAATTAGATTAATAAATAGGATAAACAAATCAATTTGATATATTTTGTCTTGAAAGCATCTGAGCCATCCCTTACATGATCTGGGGGCAGTGATTTCCATCTGTAAATGCTGAGTCCATTTTAATAGGGATCTGCTTTTGAGCAGCGGCTAACCAACCTGGAGGGGTCAGAAAATGAAGTAAGCTGGTTAGGACTTAGAGGGAAAACCACACAGAAATGCCAGGATTATAAACTCAGGCTAGATCATCATAAATAAATAAAAGTCCTGGAGGAAAGCCATGATAACATTCTATATTTTTGCCAAAGAAAAAAGAAAAAAAAACTCTGCATGAATGTATTCAGGAGTCAAGCTCAACGTACAATGTTTAATCACTATTGAAAAGTGGACGCTTTTGATCTGGGTTTTACCGCTGAATCATTTGGTTTTTTGTTTTACTTTTCAAATAAACTACTGTCAGCCCTCTGAGATAGGCCAAGTCTAGACACGGGCACAGCAAAGATTCCAGGAATGCTCTTTGTTGTAATAAAGTAGAACAACAAAACCTTGGAAGCCTCTCTAAGTTTCTCTCAGTCCCATCTGATACCAAACAAAATCCAGATGGGATTATTTTGAGCTGCTTTCTCAGACTCTCAGGGCTCTGTAATCTTTTCTCCAAGTCCCCTGTTGACAGATCTTTCTACTCAACAATAGGGCAGGTCCATCCTCATGTCCCATTCTTCAGAGGACAGATAGTTTTATTGACCCATAATATCTTCCCCATTTGAACGCAAAAGTTTATCTCTGTTTGGCTGAAAGTCAACATCAGAGGGCAGCCTTGCATTCGTTTCCATTCAAGGAGCAAGCTGAGCTTCAGATCCTCAAAGCAGTTGAAGGAGAAGAGCCACGCTGGTCAATGGAAGCCAAAAATCAAAAGCAGTCTGATAGCACCGTTGCCAACCAGCCAACTTTAGGAAAAGGCACACATTTTTGTGAACTGCGGTTCATTTCATCAGATGTGGCCATCAGTTGCAGATCACAAAAGCTGGTGCCTCTTAATAAAACCTGTTAGTCAGAAAAGGGGCTTCCAGCCCCCTGATTAAGAGTGAGCACGTTTCCTGATTTATTGCATGAGAAGTTCACATGGAAAGGAAGCATCAGTGGAGTGAGAGGGTACTGTTAAGGCCATCAAGTAAAACTTCTGCAGCCCATGGTCATCTTTTCACATTCACTTATTCTGAAGAGAAAAAAACAAATTCCAGCAGCCAATTCTGATTCTGTGGAAATTTTCATAGTTCAGTGGCACTGACAGCTGGTGAGATGTAGGGGTCAAGGGGTCAGGCTGGCACCTATTCAAGCCCACCCTCAGCCACAGAAGCTCATTGGGGAGCCTTGGGCCATCAACTCTCTCTCTCAGCCCAACTTCAAAGGGTTGTTATTGTGGAGGGAAATGGAAGTCCAAAGGGCCACCTTGAGCTCCTTATGTAAGTATACCTGTGGCTTAGAGAAGATGCTGTTCACTTGGCCTTTCAAAAGCTCCTGCTAGAATCCTTCACTAAAAACTCTTGAGCAAATTTAGGAGCTGCAGGATGAAAAACCAAACCTTCTTCAGGAAAGGGGCATGCAACAGATGTGTTCAGAACTGAGCAAAGGCACCCTTGATAACCCCAGGAGAAGCCAAGGAGGGGTGGTTTCAGCAATCAATAGCAGAGCACTTGCAGATTCCCAGGACTGATGGGGCTGGTGATGCATTTAAAGTTCCTTTGTGTCTGCAAACCTGCACAGAATGGAACCAAGGACCCATTACCCCTGTGTAGCTTTTTTTTTTTAAACAACCTTTCCAGTCCCTTGGGGGAAGTAGGGCCTCGGAAGCAGGGGGAGTTTGGAGTTTTCCCATTCTCTAGCCAAGAATTATGTCCAAGAACCTAATTTCAGTCAGTTGCAGAACGCTAACCATGTTTCCTGACTTGATACTCCGTTTTAGACGAGCGGCACTGACTTCCCCGTTGCATTCTTCCTGTAAAATATCAAAACTGTGAACTATGTTCTATTCAGCAATGCACAGAAGTTGCCCCAAAGACCTTCATAAAAGTGGGGCTATTTTTACGAGGGAAGAGCAGGATGGGTGGTACACTTTTAACCTCCAATACCACATAGATGAGTGCTTCTCAACCTCGGCAACGTTAAGATTCTGGAAGTTGAAGTCCACACATCTCAAAGTTGCTGAGGTTGAAAAGCCCTGACATAGATGGTCCTGCCCCACCACAGCCTCCTCCTGAGGCAACCACCTCATGCTGCCTAACGGTAGGGCTGGCTATGACTGGTGCAATCCAGTGGTTACTCGTGATGCTAATATACTCATCCCAGCAAATGGTTTCAGCACTATTCCAGTTGAGGTCAAGAATAGGAATTCAGAGATTATGAGTGTTAGGAAATGTCCTAGGAACAAATTCTATTGCAGATACAACATGTTTTATAAAATTACCAGAACATTAAGGCAGTAACTATTGAGACACCCCATAAAACTTGTTACTTAGTCAACCAGATTCTACTGCCTAACCATAAATCATGGTGAGTTCAAATATTACACTAAGGCCCAAAGTGATTTGTTCAGCTTTGGCTTTGGTGATGTCTGAACTTAGCCACTGAAGTTTCGCAGCTTAGTTATGTCAGAACTAAGGTATGCATTTACACACTTCCGTGTTATGTATGAAAATGTACCTTGTTTGAACCACAGCTATACTTTGGCTTAGCACAATGTGTGAACCATATTAATACTAAAAAAAAAAGACTATTTCTGCCTAGCATTGTATCAAGTGCTTTATTTTAGCAGAGAACTGATCAAAGGGGTCAAGAACTTTGGGGTCTTCAAATGTTGAACTTCTAGTAGCCTCAGTCAGCATGACCAATGGTGAGAGATGCTGTGACCTGAGGTTTAGCAATACCTGGCATTCCAGAGTGGTAGGCTGACTAGCCTCAGCGGCTCCCTTCAATGCAGAGATCGAGTTCACAATAGTTGGTTTTGACTTTGCAGATTGTTTAGACTCAGCTGTAGTTTGTTAACCCTGGTTTATGGCTTGAGGCAATACATGCAGTCAACCAATCATGGCTTGTTCAAGGAATCATGGTTAGGTTTGCAGCTTAGTGGAACGTGTGCACCAGCCTATGCATCAATATCCCTTTTAATACAGCATGAGCACTAAGGGGTTAATGCTCAGAGCACCCAAAGAAAATAAGTATGTCTGAGAGCTCCAGACATAAAAGAAAGTGAAAAAGAAAGGAAAGATAATTGTGGCTAAAAGCTATGTGAACGAGAAAAGAAGACGAAAACACCAAAGTAAATACAGAGTGTGAGCAAACTCCTATTCAAAGGCAAGAGAGTGAAAATGCATCTACAGTCCTCTGAAAGCAAGTGAAAAGCTGAAGCCCAATTGATATGAATCGGTAGAGAGAATAAAGCTCACCAGACAGAATTAAATCTGTGTATGGCTGGAACACCTCCTCCCCCCAAATTCCCTTTGACCCCCCAACTCCTTATCTGTGGCAGAAGAGGTTTATTAATCCTCAGATAGAGAGATATGAGTAGTAAACAGTGAGAAGGTGGCGTTTTGGTGCAATACAACTTTTGTTCAGGTTTTTCCCATTTGCCTTCCACATTAAGCAGTTCCTGAGAGACAGCATCGTTCATGCGCGGCAAGGAGTACTGTGTCCTCTTGGAGGGAGGGGGTATGGCCTCCCCAGAGCCCCCCAAAATGGGTTGTTATTTGGAAGGCTTGGATAATTTGGGGGGCAAAATTTCACCTCTTAAAGACCGAAACTCAGCCTCACTGGGGACACTGTTGGAGTGGGGCCTCTAACATATCATGCAATGTCTGGTTTGATCCACTGGATCATGAACTTGCTTTAAAGACTGCCAATTTATTCTAGCACAGGCTGGCATAGGATGGAATTCATTTTATCTGATGTAGACTCGAGTTTGCAACAGATATGTTGAGAAGCCTCTTTGTTAGTTTACAACAGGCATGCTACTCTCAAGATACATCAAGAAGCCTGTTTTTGGGTTCAGCGCCCTTCTAATATGGGGAAAACCAATCAACTGCCTTCCAGATGTTTAAAGCTCCCAGGAGCCCCAGGCACCATGAGTAATGATCAGTGATTAAGCCCCAGAGAACTGGAAGGTACTAGATTACCCATCCCATTCTATCACCATCTTTATTTAGCTTACTCAGGACAAAACTAGCTCAAGTCATCCAAATGGACATTCACAAGTTTACAAGTTCATAGCCAGGCAGATTCTTTTAAACTCAGAAGATGGGGGGTAGGGAAGATAGATAAATAAAGGAAAGTTTTAAAGAAGAAGTAATCTTGAAAAGTTAAGCAGGATAGACCAGGTCAGTACCTAAATGGGAGGCCGCTAGGAAACTCAGGGTTGCAAGCTAGACTGAGAAATTGAAAATACAACCCTGAAGAAGGAAGGGCAAATCACTTCCATGCTGTAGCCAAGAAAACTACATGGATGTAACATGAACTCATTGGATTCAAAGGAGACTTGCCCAAGGATGGTTCTTCACTAATGACTCACAGCATCTTCTACAGTCCTTATTGGGTTTATATGACCCTAAGGTGGACAAATTTCACATCACTTCAACAATGGCCAGCTGAGTCAAATCCCATACAGGTGGGCAAGATCAAGGAAGCAAGAAATTGCATCGACTTCAGTGTGGTGTCTCTAATGTTAGAGCCAGGAGTAAATACAAAATATTGGGAACTGCAAGAGGAATTTCCAACCCTTATTCATAGTTAGTTAAGACAGTCTATTTGAATGATGTGAAATGCTTCTTCCCAGGTTTTTTGCTACATGGACTGTTAATGAAATAAGCTATCAACAGACTCACCTTCTATAGCTTGACTGTTTATGTCTCCTCTCCCTTTTATTCCTTTCCCAGCTGCCCCACCATCTCTCATATCATGACACTAGAAGACACTGTTAAATTTCTAGTGAGGATCCTCCCTATAGTATTGTCTACTGTAGTATCACCCAGCCATCCTGGAGGTGATCTAAAATCCATCCCCATTATTCTTATATCAGCATAACAATGGCTGGCTGGCTTCAGAAGATACAGTACTGTAAGTCACTAAGTGGAAAAACAGCCTAAAAGATATCAAGCACACAACCGAAAATGCGGAGAGTTAGCCAAAGTCTGGGTGAGATTGGCAATTCTAAGGTTTGGTATTGGAGGGCAAGCTTGGAACTTCTTGGATTTCAGCCTCAGCTTCCTAGATTTCTCCAGAAGAGGCTGGAAGCTAGGAGTTGAGCAGGGCGAGGAGGCAGATGGTTGACCTAGTCATTGAGGGTCAACACTGAGCAGGCTTGATTCCAACCGGTAACACAAGTACGCACACAGAAGAGCGCTTGCGGTCCGTCTACAAGCCACCCCACCAAAGGGGTCAAGAAGCGGAGAGAAGAGGTTGATTTGAAGGTGTTGGCATCCGAGAACGCACCGAAATGAGCCGCTGCCGCGCAAAGTTACTCCCCGAAAAAACAAAATGCCCAGTTTAAGAGGTCGGGGGACCAGGCGCTTGGGGTCTCTGCCACCGCCACGCTTTGCTCCGACACGCAAACCCACACCCCAAACGCCAACTTACGGAAGATGTGGAGAAAAGCGCCCGGAGTTGAGGAGTTGTTTGCGGTGGTCGATCCAGCGTTACCCTCCGCATCGTGAAGGCTGGCTTCTATTTAGGCCATTCAGCGGCTGCTCGAGAAGGCAGCGAGGGAGCTCCAACGAATTGCTCGGAGCCCCGAGGGGTCGGCATCGCTCGCCCTCCTCTTCGGCTACACGGCAGAGGGCGTGCGCCGGCCGGGAAGAGCAGCGCCCAAGGAGACGGGGCTGAAGCGAGCGGCAGAACGAATCCCGTTCCACGTAGTGCGCTCCTTCGAACGCGGCAGTTTCCACTCCGGTCGGAACAGGGAAAACCCACCTCGATCTTCTAGGTCTTAAAGCATAAGCGAGCGCACCCAGCTTCTCCGCATTAAGTTCTCACTCCGGTCAGAAGACGGGGAGGGGGAAGGCCCTTCCCCATCTTTATTACTGACTTCTCTCTAAGGCTCGTCTTCCAGTCTAAAGTATAGTTCTCACTCTGGTCGGATCCAAGAAACACTGTGCCTTCCACCCAGGCGGACCGCGCAGCCGAATCTTTAGGCTATTTGCTGGACTTCCTCCTCAGCATCTGCCGTTTCTCAAACGAGGGGGAAAAGATTTAGAAGCTCCTTTGAATGGAAGTGGCGGGGCTCGGCGGAGGAGGAAAGGTTTAGTCGCCGAGCGGGAGCGAAATCTGGCATTAAGAAAAAGATGGTACTGTATTGGCTGCCCGATCCAGCGAGAGACGGATCTCCTGGGAGTAAGCAAGGAATTTGTCAAGGGAAAAGAACTGTTTAATCCTGGCGTGGCGTGGGGCGGGGAGATATTACGCATATTCAGACTTTACCCATCCCATTCTGTCTGGGACGAGCAGAGCGCATTTTTATCCAGTATTCATTCCAATGCAGATTGAAAGGCATTTCAGCGTCCGTCATCATCCATGGAAAGAGTCGTTTTTACTTCACTTTCAGTTGTTGCTTAAAGTTTAAATTTCCAAGTAAAACAGGGTATGTAAATAGTTAGTATGGATATCCCCCCCTTTTTTTTTTGCTTTGGAAAATTATGGAAATTTAAGAGGGAAAGGGGAGGACAAGGGAAAATAATCCGATTAATATATACAATAATAATTATAATACTGCAAAAAATACAGTACGGCTTTGCATTTTTTTTCTTTAGAAACTTAAAACTCAAGGAGGCTTCATTGATTAGATATTTGTAATGTTAACATGATTTTAGCATTATTTTGACCCCATAAAAGATTTCCTGTGGCTGGAGGTGATAGACTGGGAAATTTAGCAGTACTTGTGGGGACCATGGGAGGACAACTGTGCAAATAATTTCTGCCTCTGAAAAAACATATTCTCCCCTGAGCAGAATTTATGAGTTGGAGTGCCTTGTTCCAACAGACCATACCTGTACTGTAAAATACTGTCTTGATCAGCAGAAACCAGCAAAAGGCTGCATTTCAATAGCCCCTGTGGGAATGACTGAAAGTTTGCAAATATTGCAAAAATCTGTAGCATGCTATTTGGTGACAGGCTTTGCTTGGGTTGCTTTACGTACATTACCAGTTAAATCTTACCTTTGTCTGGGCACTGTTGATAAATTCACCAGTTACTTAATTCAACATAAGGCAGGTTAAAAGTGCAGATGAGTCAAACATTTACACATAGCAGCAGTAAGGTTGCCAGGATATTTTCCCCACCCTATCTGGTTGGTCTTGTTGACAAATAGAAAAGGTGATGCTATTTCAGGAAATGGTTTTATACCAGAAAAAGTCCCATCTGTTTCCCCCAGAGACAAAGACACACAGCCAGCTGCCCTGAGCAGAATCGATGATTCCTATCTTCTTGGGGTGACATTAATGCGTTGCTGGCAAGAGGACAGGGAGAGCTCCACAGATTGTTGCCTCTTGGCACACAGTACTTCTGCAAACCCCACTAAATTGCCGTTAAAAGCAACATTTTTTGAAAATGGATCTTCACAGTTACTTGGTATAAGATGATGAGCTGCTCGGCAGCCATTCCCATCAAAAAGGCTTGGAAACAGGAGCATAAGACCATTTTAATTTCCTCTCTGGTTTCTCCCCCTTCTCCAAATGTATGTATGCTCTGCAAAGCCAAGGAGTCTAAGGGCAGCTTACCTTATTAAAACACCATCGAGCACATTCCAAAACACAGGTTTTAAGGGAAACGAAAGAGATTAAAATACTGATAGGGCACAGCAAATGCGGAAGGAGATGTTAAACCTCTCCGGTTTTAATTTCCTTGTTGCTGAGGACGACCGTAGAAGAAAGATTGTTCAGATGAAAGACAACAACACAGCAGGAAATTTATAGAAAAGGGGCGAAGTTATGAATGTGAGAAAATGACACCATCTTTCAGAAAGTCAATGAGTCATAGCAGAGAAGAATTGCACGAACTCACAAGACGAAACATACTTGAGACGATCTGGCTTCCCCCATCCCGAGTCACAGATTCCCTTTTTCTTTTCTTGTTTTTTAGGGACTTATTTAAAAAGAAGTGTTGAAACACCTGGAGGGAAAGGAAGAAAGGTTTTTATTTAAAAACGTGATGCTTATACCAAAGTTTCATTCTCTTTTGGTAGCAAGTTGCAAGTAAGTGTTGCAGGAGCATAAGAATTGTCTGGATCAGATTAAGCCACCATTTATTTTCTGCATTCAGTTTGCTACACCTACAAGCCTCAATAGGAGGATGATACACACCAGGATGGGGACTGATGGGCTTGGATGTGGTTGGACCATAATTCCTTTCATTCTTTGACTTTAGACTACAGCTGGCTAAGGCTGGTAGGACTTGGAGACTGTGAAAGAAGTGGCTGTTTGACAAGATTGCAGGCCCCTGCGTGGTCTGCTTTCCCCCAGTGTCAGCATGGCAGAGTTGCCAATAAAGTTGCAACCTTGACACAGGTGTGAGAAGAGATGCATGTTTTGGAGCTCTGCAGCCACCAGCAAACAGACATGCAGCAGCCAAATGAAGGTGTTTTTCCTTCGGAGGGAGTGGATGGTCCAGAGAAAAAAGAAGAAGAGAGGTCCAGCAAGGTGAAGCACAGCGTGGAAAGATGCAAGAGCTCTACATGCTGGCTGTTAACAGAGAAGAAAAAAAGTACTGTAGAAGAAATCCCAAAGAGAAGAATTAAGGCAGAACAGGCTCTGTAAGAAGGAAACATTGATGTATAATAGTAATAGTATAGAGCAGTGTTTCTCAACCTTGGCAACGTTAAGATGTGTGGACTTCAACTCTCAGAATTCCCCAGCCAGCAATGCTGGCTGGGGAATTCTGGGAGTTGAAGTCCACACATCTTAACGTTGCCAAGGTTGAGAAACACTGGTATAGAGCATAGTATATGGGTAATATTAAGAGTATAGAGGAAACAGTATTGAACAGTAATAGTATAGAGTATAGTAATGGTCATAGTAGTAGCATATAAATAGTAGCAATAGAACAGAATATAGGATAGAGGTAATAAGAAGCACTCGCATATAGATTTGTAAGTTTCACATACCACTTTTGCATCTTTGTTTTGCAAAATAAAACGTCTCCCCCCAGCCCTTACAGGGAGATATAAAGAAGCCACCTGGTCCAGAGTCCAGAGCTTTGGGGTCTCTCTTGAGGCTGGGTCAGTCTAATTGGGTATGGTGACAGAGACAGACAATAAGGAGGACCCGGGTGCTCTAATCCTGCTTGCAGAATATTAAACTCTCAAACCCTTTGTATCAGTCCAGGTGTGTGGGACTATACCTACTAAGCTCCAGCCAACATCATCCATGTAATCCAAAATATCTGGAAGACTTGCAAAGTTGCAGAAGGCAGCATTTGATTCACTGTTGCCAGAAGAATACTGGTAGTTTGAGATGGTCAACTGGCATGGAATGTCGGGTTCAGCCCAAAGAACTCCACAAGACAGTACAGGTCTAGTTCGATAGCTTTTATTAGCTTCCAACCACAAGACAGAATCCTGCCAGACTGAATCTAAACTTCTCAAGCCAGCAAGAAAACCCCCGTGAATTCCTTAGGGTGGTGCCAGTCTCATCTTCTTAACCTTCCCACGCTCCTGCTGGGGGCTAAGGCAATGCTTATCTCCCCAAGCACGGCCTTCATCGAAGCATTCCATCACGTGGAAAGTTGTATCCCAATGAGATGGGATGTGCCATGAGGGACCCTTTGAGGGACCCCTAAGAATTCCTTCCAGTTCTCATACCATATATTATTAAACCAGAGAACAGATTTTGCCAGCCTGACCTCCTCCATAAGTATTGGGATTTCAACTCCCAGAGTTCATTTACACAGAGAAAGCTAGAATTCTATAGCGTAGGAAGTACCAGTACACCGCCAAAGAGAAACTTACTTCACAGTCTCACTACAGAGAAGGTCCAAACTTCAGTCATCCCTCACCAAAACTCACTCAGTGGAGAGAGAGGTCTAAAGAAAAGCTTTTCTTAATGTAGTCCATGACAGGGTGGTTCAAACGAGAGCAAACCGCCCCTGGCTCAGTCAAAAGCATGGCAGGAGCAAGAAAGAAACATTTGCCTGTCTCTGTTCTATAGTGACCAGCAGTCCTTCTCCAGAATTGCAGGAAGGCATTTCCTCCAGCTTTACCTCGAGATGCTGAAAATTGAATATCTGATGCACAGTACTACTGAACTATATTCCTTCTCTTTCCTCATAGCTCTTCCTTGGTGTTTTCCAAGAAACCTCCCTGGATAAAACTCCAGCCTTTGTCATTAGCTGTCAGAATGCCATGAATTTTCTCCTGCACTCCACTTGAAATGGAAAGAGATGGCCCAGTGGCACCTTCAAAAGGATCTGTCCCAGCTGTACTCCTTGCCCGTGCAAAAGAAACACTGCAGCTCTCAGCACCAACTTCATATGTTATGTGGTCGATTGCAGTCTGGGCTAAGAGTCCCTCTTTCTCTGCTGGCTCCCTGAGAAATCTTTTCCAACCACACTGACTATGATGTGTTAGGAGAAGGCCAATAGGTGAGAGTGCCAGCTCAGGAAAGCTACAAGCGAGAATACAATGCTTCATAAGCTGCATTTGTTGCCAGTTTGCTTCTGGGTCCAATTCAAGGTGCTGTTTTTGACCTTTAAAGCCTTTCATGGCATTAATTGAGTGTTGTACACCACCCAGAGTCACTTTTTTGTGAGATGGGTGACTATACAAATATGATAAATAAATTTTAAAAAATTAGCACCATCAGCTCAGGGAGTTGAGAACAGTCCCAGGAGAACAGCCATGGGAGGGGAATTCAGAAGGATATCCAAGGAGATGCCTTGACATCAGTCATCTGAAGTCCATGCTTCACTTTACTTAATGATAGAGTCAGTCCTGCCAAAAGCTGCCATGGCAGGCTGGCATTCGCTTCTATAGCATGTAGAATGGGAGCATCCAATCCATCTTCTGGCAGCTGGTCTGTGCCCACTGCAAGAGATTTTGACTTGTTCCACCAATACAGATGTCAAGGTGATGACTGCTCGCTGTACCCATAATATGTATTGCTAGTTTACTTAATCCTGGCAATTAAGCAGGCTGCACCGGATTAAGAAAGGTCTGTTATCTTCTCCTGGTCCTATGGCTGGTGGTTAAGGGAAGGACGTGGTTGGTCTTAAGTTGATCTGTCAGATAAGGGAAAGCAGAATAAAGTTACCAACCTAGCTGCTACATTCACACAAAGCACATAAAACATAAGCATTGGTTTAAAAGTCACAGTATCTACCCAATATCTAAGCCAAACCAAACAAGCTATGGCTTAGTGTGATGTGTGAACCCACCCAATGTGAAGTGAATCTCTTGAGGATAACTGTCTACTCTTTTGCTTCATACAGTAGTTAACATAAATGGGGATTGCTCTTCAGAGCTAACACAGTTCTGACCCATCTCCATTATCTAATAATTATTATTTATGATTTCTGCAAGCAGTTCATTTAAAGTGTTTTCTTTTTTTGTTCCTGATTAAATCTGATAGTTTTATATTCCTCGCTCCATCGCTCAGGTTCTTTGCAGTCCCACTGCAATTAAATGAGTGGAATTTCAATTAGATACCTAGATAAAACCAAAGAAACAATACCCTTTGATTTTTATTGACAAAATGAGGACGTCTGACATTTGTGGTTACAGCCTTAATGATGTGTTTTGACAAGCACAATATCAAAGTCAAAGATTTGTGGAATAAGAGATTCATATAAACTGTATGCTTAATGGCTGGAAATATAAACAGATGCAAAATGTCAGGCTAGCAAGTTTTATTTGGCTGTAGAAGATCTTTGAGAATGATGCCAGAGGCTGCAAAAAAATGGGAGGGCCCAAGACAAAAACTAAATTGGAATTGATCACATTAAAATTAATTAAGTGCAGTGAGCATGATCACTGTCCATGTGTTTAATGTACTTTCCTTTCCATCACTGTACAATTTGATGGCTTTTATAGGCTACATCCTGCTCTGAGACTTCAAGTTATACATCCTTTGACAACAGTATGAGAACAGACATGGTTTCCAGATTGTTTGAAACTCCAAGGTGCTTTAAGTTCTGTTGTTGTTCAGTCGTTAAGTCGTGTCCGACTCTTCGTGACCCCATGAACCATATTGCGCCAGGCCTTCCTATCTTTCACTGCGTCCCTGAGTTTGCTCAATTTCATGCTCATTGCTTCAGTGATGCTATCTAGCCATCTCATCCTCTGCCGTCCTCTTCTCCTTTTGCCTTCCATCTTTCCCAGCATCAGGGTCTTTTCCAGAGAGTCCTCTCTTCGCATTAGGTGACCAAAGTATCTGAGCTTGAGCTTCATTATCAATCCTTCCAATGAGCAATCAGAGTTGATTTCCTTTAAGATTGACTGGTTTGACCTCCTAGCAGTCCAGGGGACTCTGAAGAGTCTTCTCCAGCACCACAGTTCAAAGGCATCAATTCTTCGGCGTTCAGCCTTCTTTATGGTCCAGCTCTCACAGCCATACATTACTACTGGAAAAACCATAGCTTTGACTATGCGGATCTTTGTCGGCAAGGTGACGTCTCTGCTTTTTAATATGCTATCTAGGTTTGCCATAGCTTTCCTCCCAAGGAGCAAATGTCTTTTAATTTCATGGCTGCAGTCTCCGTCTGCAGTGATCTTGGAGCCCAAATAAATGAAGTCTGTTACTGCTTCCATTTCTACCCCTTCTATTTGCCAGGGATTGATGGGTCCAGATGCCATGATCTTAGTTTTTTTAATGTTGAGTTTCAAGCCAGCTTTCGCACTCTCCTCTTTCACCCTCATCAAGAGGCTCTTTAGTTCTTCTTCACTTTCTGTTCCATTAAGTTCTGTAAAGTGAGTTAAGTAAATTTTTTTAAAATTACATTAATATGGCAATGGATCAGCATTTTAGCTGCATTAAGCAAAATTCACTCAGACTAATCTCTTTACATTATTCATATTCCTATAACAGTAAATGTTTGTCTAAAACATTTTGGACAAACTCCTTTCCAAAGGAGGTAGCTAAATCGATCTGTACCTCCTGCCTCCCCAAAAATGGTTGGTAGCAACTTGAAGTTTACAAGTTCTGATCTCCCATACCTTCTGGACAGAAGAGCGAGCGTTGTGCAGATGTGGGAGAAATCTACTTCAGCATAGGAGGCTGGAGATGGGAAAGAAAGAGATCAACAAAGCCAGTTAGAGAGAGTGCTGCCAATATGATTAGCCCCTTATTTATCTCTCAGTAGGAAGCAGGAAATGAATTTTGACATAGAAATGTATATATATTGTACCTTTGAGCCAGTTTTGACTCCTGGTGATTGCCTGGACAAGTCCTTGCCATTTTCTTGGAAAGGTTTTTTTCCCCGCCTTGTCTCTTTCCTAGAGCTGAGAGACTGGCCCAAGGTCACCCAACTGGTTTTGTGCCCGAGGCAGGACCAGAACTCAGGATCCCCTGGTTGCTAACCTGGTGCCTTAACCACTTCACCAGCCTGGCTGTCCGATGTAGATAGATAGCTACCTACATACATATACTCACTGAATCAACTTTAGGATGCATAGATGTCCACAGTAGGAAAGTAGATAATTTGAAAATGCCTAGCAAAACTCAAGTCTCTATTGTAGGTTGAAGAGAGTCAGGACTGGGAAGGAAAGGAACTTGGCTTATCTAGGGGTAAATAAATCTTCTCTCGGTGCTAGCAGGCCAGAAACGGAAGCAGATACTTTCAAAGAGATGGCTGTCATTTGTTAAAGTAGGGCAGAGTAAGCCCCCTGATCCGGCAGGGATAATTGAAAGTGATATTGCTCCTTTTTGGTATTGAAACATGCAGAGCTTCTGGCAGGGATGTCAGCAGCAGCGGGTGGGGGGATGTGTCAGGCAAAAAAGTCAAGATGGCAGCCGCGACCATGAGATCGAAGCAATGCTCTGTTTTATGTGTGCTTTGATTTCATGGCCTGGAAAACTCCCAAGAGTCATATGCATAAGTTTTTCTAGTTTTTATTACCTTTGAGCGTCCTTTTTTCCTGCAGAAAGATTTTAAATAGAGACCATATTTATGCAACACACTGAACCACAAACTAAGAGCCATGTTTTAGCTCGGTGTGCCATGGAAACTCAGGCCATCTGATTAGCGAATGGTGTCTTGTGGATCCCAGAAGATGGAGTTCATTGAGTAAACTGTAGTTAAGATCATCATGAGTAATCAAATTGTGCAAAGCTATTCAGGGATTGTGTTCACACGCAGACAAAACCTTAGTGAATCCTGGCTTCATGTAAATCAGGCACTCTAGCAGAAGCTAGAAGTTAAAATAATCAGACTCTGAAAATTAACCATGTTACCCAAACTAGGCCCCCTATTTTCAAATCCAGGCTTGCAAATCTAGCTTTAAGTGATGCAACAAAGGAGAAAGCTCAATCTGAATGCCACAATAATATTTTAATCCCCAGCTAGTAAGAGCACTCATATGATGTAGAGTATTTCCATAAACCAAGATTCTCTGGAATTCTGACTTAGCATTGGGTAGGATCTATCACTTCCGCCTTAATTCTCTCTTTCTCTGAGATGTTTCCCAGAACCTGAAGAATGATTTGCTATCTCCAGACAAAGCCAGAGGCTCTCCATGGATGCAGATGAGACCGATCAGGCCTTGTCACTCTGGGTAATCAGGCATGGAATATTGATGCCAGTAATATCAAATCTGTGTGAAGTTAATCCTGCTTTTTTCTCAGACACGATGTCACAGCTCTGGATAAACAGGTTTGCATAGCTTTAATAACGTTTCTTCAGGATTTTAAATGAACTCTGCTGAGTTTCACGTAATGCATTCCTGTGTTTTATATTATAGCAAGCCATTTATTACAGTTGGTAGACCTAGGTGGTCTGATGATTGAAGAAATTAAATCAAGACCCTATTACACGAAATGAAATATTTGTTAATCAAATAATGAAATAGGAACATAAAAAACAGGATAATGAAGCAAAACAATTCAGCTATTAATGGATACACTTTATTCATGCATTTATTGATTTATCTGTGGCTGAATTCTTTACTGGATAACTGCATTGCTCCTGGAATCTCTGTTTTGCTAAAACTCTGGGATATAATTTAAACAAACATTCATTAATGATGAAGCACAGAATGGGCAGTTAAAGCACAGGTAGAACAACTGAGACAGGGAAGAACCACCTCTGCAGACGGTTCTAGACATTAACTCAGAACTAGTCTAGTAGCACTTTTTCAAATAAAAAAAAAAGGATATAAGCTTTTATGAAACATCTCAGATGCATGGCACAGCTAAACTGATGTAGAATTTAAATTGGGATGGGGAGGAGGGAGGAGAAGACAGAGGGGTTATGCAGATGTAGGTTACATGTCAAACAGATTACAAGTCAATTTATCAGTTAACAATTGTAATGTGTTAAAAACCTATTGCATTTTCTGACACCTTCTGAAATAGCCTGAAACCTTTTGATGTTGAGTTCAGCAACCTTTCACTCAACTGTGCTAGTTAGAAAAAAGTTTCTTTATTCTAAAATAGCTACTTCAAGATCTATTATAGAGTATCCTAAGAGGCTACTTCCTAGGAAGACTGAAATCCATTGGCAATTTCCCTAATAACAGCATTATAACTACCATGGATATTGAGATACTACAGGTAGTCCTCACTTAACCACCACAATAGAGACTGGAAAATTGGTTGTTAAGCGGGGCAGTTAAGCAAATTGGATCCAATTTTACGACCTTTTTTGTGGTGCTTGTTAAGCAAATCATGTGGTCGTTAAGCAAATCACACAGTTCCCCACTGATTTTGCTTGCCAGAAGCCAGCTGGGAAGGTTGCAAATGGTGATCATGTGACCCCGGAACACTGCAACTGTCATAAATGTGAGCTGGTTGCCAAGCACCCAGATTGCGATCACATGACCGTGGGGGTGCTGGGATGGTCATAAGTGCGAGGACCAATTGTAAGTCACTTTTTTAGCACTGTTGTAACTTCAAACAGTCACTAAATGAATGGCTCTTAAGCAAGGACTACCTGTATATATCAATGTCCCCCCCCAAATGGACTTCAAGCCATCAGGAACCTCATCACTGATGTCAACACAGCATGCCTGACCATTAGACTATGTGACTTGCTACTCATTCATAACTACTTTACCTTTGGCAAAAACATATATTTTCAGATCAGTGGCACAGTCCTGGGCACATGCATGATTTTACAATATGCCATCATCAATGGCTGACTTAGAACAATGCTTTCTTAACTCTTATCCCCTGAAACCCTTCCATTACTTGAGATTCACTGATGCCATTTTTCATCATCTGGATACATGGAAAATAATCTCTCATCAAGTTCCAGCAAGACTCCTCCTGATTTTTGGCTACCATAGGCTAACAGAAGTCTTTTTCCTACAATGCATTAACCCAGAAATTATTTCTCCAGTGTATAGTGCAAGTATCCTAACTTGGTACCTTGAAGAAGTGTTGGGATTCCAAAATTTCCTGCCACCATGGAAGGGTCCCAGCATGAGGACAGCAGCTGTATTAAAGTTGGAGTCAGACTGGGATAAAAGTTTTATAGCTGCTGAACTACAACTCCCAGCAGCCCTAAACCATGTGACCAATGGTAAGGGATACTGGAAGCTGTAATTTAGCAACAGCTGGAGGGCCATTGATTTTCACCCTTAAATCAAGCCTGGAATTCACTTCTGAGCCAGAAGTTCACGTCTAGTCAAAATGAGGGGCCAAACTTCAAACTATTTTGAAGAGGAAACTAAAGAAGAAAAGGAGCTATGGCTAGCTAATTAGGACAATGTTAAGTGCTCCTTCAAAAAACACTTCTGGAAATACATATTCTACAGCAACTGATATGGTTGGCTCTTCTGCTGTTAATAGCAGTCCAGCATAATTGGGTGATGTTTCTTAATGAGCCCTAATGTGTAATTGGAAGCAATTAAAACTAAGGGGTGGGGCAGTCCAGATCAGGACTACGTGTACTGACAAAAAGATATCTTTCTTTCAAGATCCCTGGTGATAATAAAAGAAATCACATGTCCCATACTTCAAACAACACTTTTTGAACAATGACATTCCTACTTAGTCCTGTCCCATATTGATATTGAAAAGCTGGGGAAAGGTGCCGTTTTCCTCCACACCATTACGCAGGAGGGTTAAACCCCTCTCTTTCTGCTGTGGTCTACCAGATCGTGTTCTTCTATGCTTGGTTTTTAACTGAACAAAATTTGATGTGAGCAACATCACATGTATTCCGGACCTTAGCAGATGGTTTTTTGACAGTTGAGGAATCTGAATTATACCCATCAATGCTTAAGGAATTTTGCTGCTTCTCTGTCTCAGATGTACACATCCATATTCATAAAGAATCCTGAAGGGAAGAGCAGATGTAAGACATAAACGGTGAAAGCAATAAGCAGTTGACCAGTTTGGAGAGAGACCACAGCAGAAAGAGAAAGACTGGACTTCTAGACATTTCTCCAAAGGAAAGAGAAATGCTCCTACAATTTGCCAAGGGCAGAATGCTCCTTAGCAGTGACAGGAGCTCTGCTTTTGACAATGCCCCATGAGAGGACTTGCTTGTCTCAAGATCCTCGGTAGCCACTCACAAGCACCAAGAAAGCTCGACCCTCAGAGAGTCTTACTAACCAGCTTTATTGAAAGGGAACAAGAGTGTTAGGTTGCAGAAATCTTGGAACTGGATACATTTACTTGAGCAACTCATTTACCTTTAGTCTACCTTTCTTCATTGCAAAAAGAAACTGGGTTTCTGACTCCCCCTTTTTATACATCTGTTCTTTCTTGAAAATTCTGTGTTAACCAAAGGAGGCTGGAAATAGTTTTGGATCACCTGTTTGCTTCTCCCCCAATTTTTACTGGGCTAGTAATAAAGTACATCTGTTTTAGGGCAAAAGCCTCTTATAAAATGAGAAGGAAAATCCCACCTTTGAAGGTAGTTTTGAGGTATCCCGAGCTTGCTCTCAGGCGGCTACTTTCCTCTTTTCATCTCTACTCACAGCTGAAGTCTGAACAGCTGTTGCAGGATCCAGCTAACACTGACCTAATAGAACCAGAACTCTTACACAAGCAGCAACGGAAAGGAGATTCTTCTCCCTGCTCCTTCTCTCTCTCTCTAACCCAGAAACATTTATCTGTCCATTAAGTGATGGCTGTGCGTCGGGGCTTCTCCTTAGCATATGTGTGTGAATGCTATATTGTAAATCTGCCTCTCCTTTTGCTAATGACAGGAAGCCTCCAAAATTCTATCTATCTTTCTTTCTATTATTGAGAAGAAGGGGGGGGGAACACACACATAGAAAGTGCTTTAACAAAAAAGTGGAAGAAATACAAGAAAGGGGGAAAAAATATTGATATGTCATTATAACAGTAAACAATTACAATTCTATATATACTTACCTAATGCAAATATTATTCAAGTACGTATATATTTCTAATACATTTATATGACTATCATTTTTTTAACCTACTGTATTTTGTATAAATGAGTCGCATTGTCTACCTTCCTTCATTGCAAAAAGAATCTCTCTGTCTCTCTTTGTTCCTATAGCTAAACATTGTACAAAGTGAATCACTTCTTTAAACTTCCCCTACTTCCTCTACAACTCTCTGAACTCCTTGCTTCTCTCTTTGAATTCAATGTACCACTTCAAACTTCATGTCTTTCTCCCCCTGGATAAAATGTGTTACTCGGAACCTTCTGCTTTTCTCCCATTGAAACTAATGCTATTCCCTGAACTCCCTTATCTTTCATTGAATTGAACAAGGTGCTTAGTTCTCCTATTGTATATTATTACTGCTTATTTCATTGCTTTGTATATTAGCTTTCAATATTATAGTTGTGCTATATTCCCTCCCCCCAATGTTCAATGGTTTATTATTTCATTTCCTTTATATTATTAGCCTCAAATACTTATTGATAAATTGCTCGGTTAATTACAAGTTTCAGTTTTGGACTTCTGGAACACATAAACCTGTTTAATAACCTACCGTGTAAAGATTGCCACGGAATTGACATTGTAGCAGGTCCCAGTTTTAATACACCCCCCCCAAGTACAGCTGTCCTTGTTCCCAAGTTGCTGTGACTCAAAAAGTACCGCTCAGCTTTAAGTTTCTCTCACAACACTTATTTATATGTAAATGAATTCCAAAGTCATTTACTTTATTGAACATCGCTGTGCACATAAGACTGAGAAGTGCAACTGAGTGGATGATATGCAAATAGTAGAAATTCCAGGTGGCTCCATCAAGCTGAGAACAGGAGCCAGCTCAACTTATCTTGCCGTGCACGAATGAGTGACTTGCTTGTTTCCTCGCAAGTCGCGGATCGAGAGGATGAGCCACTTTTAGCGGCGAGCAATTAAAACCATTTGAATATCATTTCCATGATTGTATAGGAGACCAAGCCACAATTAAGGGTTGCCACTTGTTATTTATTCCCCCCAGCTCAGTAGAGGAGCCATCTGATTGATAGCAGCACCCGGCAGGTAACGTTTAACGGATGCACCAGCGGTCTATATACTCAGTTTAGACACCGGGGCTGGGGGAGATGCCAACTCACATCATCAACCCCAGCCAGCATGACCAATGGCTGGGAGCGATGGGAGCCATAGTCCTGCAGCATCTGAGGAATCACAGGGTCCCATTCCTGGCTTTGAGAGTTTGAGACACCTGGCTTGGAGGGTCTTCCAATTCCCAGCTGTCCAAGATAGTTGCTATATTCTGCCTATGAACAGGGCTGGTGTTCTGGAAGCCTGGCTTTTCCTGCTCCACGTGTGTGACACGCTCTTCAGCTTGCTCTTGTCTCTAGTCACTGGAGGCGCTATTCATTTATTTTATTTAGCAAATGTATATAGCTGCCCATCTCACGAAACGTGACTTTGGGTGGCGTACAACAAAACAGACCATTCAAAACAAATATGTGTCGTGCATCATTTACGCCCCTTCCTGGATCGGGAGGCCTTCTGCACAGTCACTCATGCCCTGGTCACTTCCCAGTTGGACTACTGCAATGTGCTCTACGTGGGGCTACCCTTGAAGAGTATCCGGAAGCTACAACTGGCACAAAATGCAGCAGCACAGACAGTTTTGAATGCCCCTAGGAGGGCACGTATAACACCGCTGTTGCGTGAGCTGCATTGGTTGCCGGTTTGCTTCCGGGTCCAATTCAAGGTGTTGGTTATTACCTTAAAGCCCTTCATGGCACAGGACCAGGTTATCTGAGGAGCCGTCTTGCCCCCATTATATCTGCCTGCCCCACTCGGTCCCGCAGAAGGGGCATGTTGCGGACCCCACCAGTCAAGGAATTTCAGCTGGTGGGGTATAGGAAGAGGCCCTTTTCTGCTGTGGCCCCCGCCCTGTGGAACAACCTACCACCTGAGGTGCGGTCCGCCCCCACTTTCATGGCCTTGTGGAAGAATGTGAAATCTTGGCTGTGCCAGATGGCCTGGGGGCTTGATGGGGGCTCACATCATTGGAATTGGCTGGTAGGGTAATCGATTCTGCCCCCTCCACCCTCTTGAATTGTACATGGTCTTTTTATATAGTATTATTTTTTAGCTAGTTTAATACTTTTTATATAGTATTATTTTTTAGCTAGTTTAATACTTTTTATATAGTATTATTTTTTAGCTAGTTTAATAATTTTTAATAGTAAAAATATTTCTATTTTTACTATTTTTACAGTTTGATTTTAATTGTGAGCCACCCAGAGTCACCCTCTGGGGGAGATGGGCAGCATATAAATTTAATAAATAAATAAATATAACTACTGTATTAAAAATGATTAAACATAAAAACCAAGACTGCAGGAGAATGGTCAACATCCTGAGCACAATACAACCGTCTCACAGGTTCCTGTGCCCACAGGATCCCCAAGGTTGTTAGAAAAACCATGTTTTAAGGGCTTTCCGGAAGGCTGGTTAGGGATGGGGCTAACTATAGATGACCTGCTGGGAACAGAAGCCTTCATTCCACATGGGCTGAGCACATTCCAAACGTTCCTGTGGTCCTCGTTTCCCGATGACAGCCTTGCTTTATTGCCTTTGTGGAATGCCGAGTTTAACATTTTGCATATATAGACACTGGGGTGGGAGGGTCCACAGAGGGGTCAAAATGATGGCAGCCACCCCATCCATCATCCTGACCCTTTTTTTACATATGTTTGCATGTTAGAAAGGAGCAAGACACAACTGCCATCTTGATTTTTTGACCCATTGCTGTAGACACCCTTTGGAGTTAAGTTTTTAGAAGTTATCTGTCTGAATGTGTGTGTGTGTGTGTGTGTGTGTGTGTGTGTATGCATGCCTCTTGGGTGCTTCAAGGTGCTTCCGGACCTATGAGTTGGAAAGTATTCAGTTTTAAACAACTAATGAGAGCTCATCTCAATATCAGCTCAACTATTCTCTCAATCACTTGTTTTGGGCTGTTTTTCCTGACAAAGATGGGTTGGCTTAATAAAGATATATTAGTTGGCCTAACATTGATTGTGGGTATTCTTTTTTCCTTATGACCAAGATGGTTAGCATTGTTTTGAAGATTCCAATTATAGCCAGTGTTTCCAAATGAGCAACTATGCATAGAAATTAAGTCATGTAAATTTAATGCAGATCTGTCTGCATTTTTGTAGGGTATGAGGCATTTCTTCTTTTGATTTTTGCTAAGGAACAAGCAAAAATCAAGTGAGAAGGATCAAGCAGGAAGGATAAAGTGAGAAGGTGGCTTCCTTCTGTTTTGCAAATTAGCAAATTTCATTTTAACCTTGAATAAGCAATTGCGGAACAATTTTATTAAAGTAGAGATTTAACCAACCCACACCCCATTGCTCTCTTCATTTTTTTCAGTCAGTGAAATACCAGGCTATGAGAAAGCACAACCTCTGAGTGGTACCTGCAAAGAAACTGGAGTATGATTCCCATCATCTTCCATGACCATGCTAGCTGAGATAGATGCAATCAGAGTGATATGAGTGAAATAAACTTCAACTGTTTCAGTCAGCAAAGTCTAGGGCAGGAGGGGGAATTGGGATGTCACAGCAACATCACTTATATTTACCTGCAAGGATTGCTGAAGGGACAAGGAGGCAGTACTTTGGAAGAGTTAAACTCTTTGAGGCAACAAGCTTGTTCGGTGTTCAGCAACCAAATTCCACCTACAACATTTGCAGTCATCTTGCCCAGTAAGCGACATGTGGTCCTTCAAATATTGGTGCACTGTATCTCCCACCAGCACTACCTAGGTGGGGAAGGAAGGAAGGAAGGAAGGAAGGAAGGAAGGAAGGAAGGAAGGAAGGAAGGAAGGAAGGAAGGAAGGAAGGAAGGAAGGAGGGACATTCTAAAGAAGGAGACATTGGAGACGTTCTAAAAAGTAGGGTCTAGAACTAAGTAGTAAGCAGGTTAGGATAAAAACAACATTTGATTTCAATTAAATGAAGTTGATATCATTCCCTAAGTATTTCATTTCCTCCTTCTGTCCCTTTATAATCTATAATTTGGCAACAACCTTTGCACATACTTTGGGGCGAAGCCAAAGGCCACAGCCCTTTCCTTACTATCTTTTTCTAATCAGGCCCAGGTTCTTATCCCTGCTCATCCATGGAAGCTCCATGGGGGACTTAGGGCCAGTCCCCCTCTCTCAGTCCACACATCTTAAAGTGGCCAAGGTTGAGAAACACTGGTTTGACATGTGACAAGCTGTCCTTGATAAATCTGTCCTGCAGGAGGCTCTATCCTTACCTTCTTGTCTTTGATATCCCCCAGAATAACCATTTTCCCCTCATCTGCTACATTTTGCAAAAGACGACCTTCTGCAAAGCAGACTCCCCCTTGCTCTTCCTTCCATGAAAACAAATGAATGACAAAAGGGCTTTCATTGCTATCAGACCCTCTTCTTTTTCTTGTCAAGTCACATGACTGCCTGCAGGTTGGCTGGCTGGAACTATGGTTCTCCACATCTTGTGCTAAATGGGTCCCTGGTTTTGTGTTTGAACCCTCTGCCCCTCCTCTTCCCAGGGACTTGAAAGGGATCCCATTCCGCTAACAATGCTTCTTGGCAGGGGAACTCCAAGTCTCTGGCTGACTCCAAGTCTGCGGGAGGTACTGTAAGCAGGAATGTATATTGTAATTTTAATTGATTTGAACCACCTTTTAAACTGCCCAGAGTTGTTTCAACGAGATGGGCGGTGACAAATTTGATATATAAATAAATAAATAAAAAGTAAAATAGCTGAAACTGAGATCAGAGAGAAACAGAAGCACCATTGCTATCTGGATAGAAGAGTAATTGGATACCATTTTTTAATGCATTTGGAGACTAAGCCCACCCCAAGGGACAAGCAAAATGCAAATTGAAAATACGTTAATATTATAATAAAATGTTTAAGACACTGAAAGCACTGCTCCTTTAAGAAAGTGGTAAGTGTAATTCAGCCAGTATTTATTTCTCCAGACGTACATACATGCGCCATTTGAAATGGGGAGATTCTCAATGCTTTTCTAAATACAGCAGTGGTGCAGCTGTTGGGCAAGAGTTTGGCAAACTGGGGCTACCGCAGGGGAGTTTGCACCCTTAGCGGCTAACGTTCACAAAGCCAGACAAATAAGGCAGCCTTGTAAGGTTGATCTTAAAGCAGGGTTCCTCAACCTTGGTGACTTGAAGTTGTGTGGACTTCAACTCCCAGAATTCCCTAGCCAGCTATGCTGGCTGAGGAATTCTGGGAGTTGAAGTCCACACATCTTCAAGTCACCAAGGTTGAGGAACCCTATCTTAAAGAATGGATATGTCTGTATGTCACAGGCCAGTTATGACTTGAAATCGTTTAGGACTTTAAAGGCTAAAAGCAGCTTTTCGAAGGAAGACAGAGCAGTCTTGCAGGGCAGGTCTCTCTTCGTTGACTGACTTCGGGCCAGTCACTCTCTTTCTAAGTCCAATCTATAACTTAATGCTGGCTGGGGAATTCTGGGAGTTGAAGTCCACACATCTTAAAGTGGCTGAGGTTGAGAAACACTGACATACAGAGTTATAGGATCAAGTAAGGGAGGTTTGCCACATGTTATCTTCAGCTGTTGAGAGACAAGGCTAAATGCAGAAGAAAAGAAAAGACAAGAAAATTTAAAAAATAGCCAAAAGCAAAGGTGCAGTTAGGTCATCTTTGACTCTGAAACTCATGCTCCTATGTTGGGAGAGGGGAAAATCTCTTTTGGGGCTAAGTCTTTCATTTCATTTATTCCCAGTATAGAGAGCTAACCCTAATGTGTTTGCCCCAACAGAGATGAAAGGTTGGACTCAGGAATGGAATCCATGGGCAGTAGTGGGTCAAAATCAGCAAGAAAATGGGTGGGGCAACATGATCTGAACCCTTCCCCTTTCATACATATGTACAAAGGGAGTGGGGCTTGGATCACAATGCCATGCTGTGCCATCTTGCTAACTCTGGCCCCTCTCTCTCCCTAGACCTTTGGGTCTAGGACTCAAGTCTATTCTCTGCCCTGGAAAAGAAAGGAAGGAAGGAAGGAAAGATTATGGGTTCATTACCTCAGGAGTGTTCTCAGGGGACTGTGTTCACACACAACATCTCAAGCCACAATGGGGTGCATTCAATTGGCAACAGCATGTTATGTGTCCTGACCATTGACTAACTAGCAGCAGCTTTCCAGGACTCTAGAGAGGAGGCTTCCTAAGCTCTCCTTGGAGAAGTTGGAACTGAATTTGGGACTTCATCCAAAATGGGTACAATTATGGGATGAGAAGGGGCTCAGAAAACAGAAGTGGAACAAAGTTTTCTAAATGGGATCTCTCTATGCTATAAGATTTTGTTGCAAAACCCATTTCTTTTTAGGCAGGACCCTTAAGAAATCTGGTACCCCTTCATTTGTTGAAAATGCTGCATCCTGGGCTTTTGGCCATCACCACCTTTTGAAGCCATGAAGTCAATCCATGATAGATTTGTGTGAAGTAGCATTTCCATTTTCACAAACCTACTGCCAGCCAATCAAGCAATCAATCAATCAATCAATCAAAAAGCAAACCCACACAGATTCTGAGAGGAAAAAACATGACTGTGTCTTCCATTTTATTTGCATTATTGCTCCAAATGTTGCTAGACTGCTAGCACAGTCAAAGTATAAGAAGGTAAGGTAACTGATGACCCTTCAGATTTTACTGAACTACAACTCCCAGCAACTGCAGTGAGCAGAAAGAATGATGAAGAATGCCGGAAACCATAATTCAGCAACACACCCAATGGGCCGCCTAAACTAAGAAATACAATTTTATTTTCAGTGCAGTTAGAATAAGTTAAACCGAGTGATACAATTACTCATTTTCTTCCTCCCCAAAATGTTATTTATTATGTCACCCACGTCTGCAAGCTTCACCTGTTTTTCCACCCAGTATATCTTTGTCTCAGCTTGGGTGTTGATTTCAAGGTTTCAAACCATGCAAAATGGAGGCAGACAGATAAACGTTGAACCTCTGGCTGAAGGAAGAGGCTACACCTGGCCATTTTCTTCCACCTCTTCCTTGCAGCCAAGGCGGACCTTGTTTCCTGCTTCTGTTTGGCAATCTAAACTTAGACGCACATCAGTGAGACAATCTTATGCATATATCATTGGCTTAAAAAATGGTGATGACCAGTTCTCTAGGATAAAGCATCTTCAGTGGTAATCTACTGGTAATTAATTGCCTAAGAAGTGGGAGCACATCTCATACAAAAAGTGGTTAGTTGTTTGGCAGCTGTGAACCCTGCTTGGGCTGTGATTACTTACAGTTATGTACATCATGAAG
Source organism: Liasis olivaceus (assembly GCA_030867105.1). Lineage (NCBI taxonomy): Eukaryota > Metazoa > Chordata > Lepidosauria > Squamata > Pythonidae > Liasis > Liasis olivaceus. Next base: position 16,455,743 of record CM061360.1, on the reverse strand, counting down.
ACAGCCCTGACATATGTTTGGACCACTGCATGTTATGTGATCACAGCAGATGGGTTTTGTTAAATCAAAGTTAGTATTTAGCAGGTTGTATAAGAGAGTTAGGCATCTTTATGGAACAGTGGGCTTTGGCTGTTTGTCATGTTGGCTAAATAATCTCCTCCACCAGCAGTCGCTTCAGAGAAGCAAATTGACAGATTCCCTCCTCTGTCTGTCTCAGCATCATCTGAGATTTGCATTAAAAGGACATTATTGCCAAAATACTTGAATGCCTTCCAGCAGTGAGTCGGGCAGCCTTGACAGAGTTCAGGCATCATGCAAAGCTGGCTTACCAACCACCGCGGCTGGCTGCACCCAATCTGCTAGGATAAGAAACAAAAAGTGCATAATGCCTACACAGAGATGGAATAAAATTGACAGTATCATTAGAAAAAACAAAACAAAGCAAAGCTTGATCACAACTCTCATACCTTTCAAGTTACTTCTAAAATTGGTTGAGCTGGGATTTTCCCCATAAATGACTGACTCTATCTTAGCAGCTTTGTTGTTCATATTTACTTTTTCACCCTATGCATGATCAAAACATGGAATCTGCTGTCAGCAGTGGTCATCATGGCAGCCAGTGTTTTATAAAGCGGTTGGATAGTTTCATGAAGAATCAGGCCAGCGCTGGCAGTTAAGATTGATGTTGGTTTGCTGCCTCCTGAGGCATAGCTGCATGTCTTAAATACTGTTTGCTGGAAAGTGACAGTGAAAGTGCACTTCCCAGATGGATGCAACTGGCCACAGAGTCCTGGGCTAAATGGGTACATGGCTGGTCCACTGTCACATTCAGCCTGTGGAAAGAAGATAGAATGACTAGAAATAAAATCAAAAGGACTCTTAACTTTAAATAGTTGGATAGAAGAGGTATTTTCAGAAAGTGTAGCGTTTATGACAAGCTGCATTTCCTTCTGCCCCATAATTGTTAGCGCAGAGCCCCCATCCTCTGCCTTATTGGAAAGCTGTGGTAGCTAGCAGTATCTAAACAGGTTTGGAGGATCTTGAAAAGCTAAGCATGATTGGTTGGATTAGATGGGAGATCACCAGGAAATCACAAAGTTGTTGGTTTGACTGGGAAGTTGAAAAAGTATTCCAGAAGAACATAGTGGCTAGACACCTCTGTATTGTCTCCAAGAAAACTGTATGGAGATGTCCATGAAGCCAACAAGAGTCCAGCTTGACTTAAGGGAGATTTTACTTACCTTTACTACCTTAAAAGGAGAAGCCAGCATGGTGTGGTGGTCAAGAAGTTGGACTAGGGCTGAGGAGATCCAGTTTCAAGTTCACCCTCAACCACTGAAGCTTCCTGGGACACTTTGGGACAGTCACTTTTTCTCAGTCTAACCTACTTCACAGGTGTGTTGATGTGGGGATAACATAAAGGAAGATCCCAGGGGTATCCACATTATGTGGTCAAAAAAGTCAAGATGGCAGCCATGATGGTGCAATCAAAACTCCACTAATTTTTATGTGTGATGCAAGGTTTCCAGGTAAGCCACAGCTGAGCTCTGGAGAATAGGTGGTGTATAAATCTCAGGAACAACACAATGGGGCTGGGAAATTTGCCTTCCCGATAGCTTCTTCAAGCACTTGGAGAGAGTTAAAGAAAGTTTGGGGACAGAATGGAGAGGCCCACATTTTGCATTGCTTAGTTACCATGGCAAACACCTATTGAACAAGCACAGTTTTAAAGCTTTTCTGCATTTTTATTAAGACATAGAACAAGGGGGAAAGGTGGGGATGTGTAAAACAAACGATGAAGAACTCCCTCAGCTTCCATCTGAATAATTCCATTGTTTCTGTAGAAACTGCAATCCCAATTTCACAGTATCCCAACAGCCCTTAGGGAAATCTGCCCTCCATAGAAATAACTGCACCCACAAGAAAATTGAGTTTTATGGCATGCTTGTCTACATTGTTTACCTCTGTAATTCCAACATATCATAAGAGATGAGCTAGAAAAGTCTGCCCTTGAATTTAAAACGATTTTCTCCTACATTTTATTTTCCATGAACAGCGACCTCTAACACAAGGCAGGTTTGACAAATCTGGCTGGTCTCTAATGGGTTGGAGTCAGATATATCTGTAATCCTAAAAATCTCCTGAACCGGATAATCAAGGGGCGGGTGGGTGAGGGAGACCAGTGTTCCGGCACTTTTAAAGTTGCTTTTTCATGTGGAAACCTGATATCTAAGGAAACACTCTTTGGATTCGACTACCAAATGATGAAATGCTAAGTGCCATTTATTTATTTATGGCCTTGAAATATTTATTGCCTGATTTAGTTACAAAAAGGGGAACCTACAGAAGTTAATCATAATCAGTTAGAATAATATTACATAACAATGGGGAGGGGGGGAATGCAAGACCAGAATAAACCAGCTTTCAGGTTGCATCGTCACCAAAGGCACTGCAGAAGAATCAAGAGTATCTCTGTCAAGGGCCACATTCCTGCTGGAGTAATCTCCTGGGAGTCATCCTATTTATCATGGCAAATACCCCCCACTGTATAAGAACTGGAGGAAAGACTAAATAACCCTCCCTCTTTTTAGCACCCCATTTTCTCTCTGCAGCTTGCTAGGGAAGGGGCAAATCTCTTGCCCCAGCTCTGGACTCCTTGTTTGCAGAAGGTTCTTGGAATTGGAATGAAAGCTATCAGCCTGTCTAGAAGGTTGTAGAAGTTTATTGATTTGTCATATTTCTAACCTGCCTTGTCTTGAGGAAGTCAAGGGGGTATACACAGTGCTCCCTCCTCTTATTTTTCCCCACAACAACCCTGTGAGATAGGCTGGACTGAGATAGAATGACTGGCCCAAAGTAACCCAGTTAGCTTCTGTGGCTGAGGATAGACTATAACCTGGATCTCTCTGCTCCTAGACCAACACCTTTAGACCAACACCTTAACCACTGCACCCTGTTGGCTCCTGCATTGCCATTTAATGAAAGGGTCCATGACTGAGTGGCAAAGTTCATTCATGGCATGCAAAGTGATCCAAGTCCACAGATCTCCAGCCTCTTTATTTCAGAGGATTGGAGAGCAGAACAGATGAGAAAAGACTTCTGCTCAGAAGAAGTAGCTGCAGTTTAATGCTTAGTTTTGTCTGGTGCAGCTGCTCCAGGGTCTAAAGAGAAGTTGTTGCATTTACTGAAAAGATTCCAATATTCTGATGTTGCTTGACACTATACTATCAGCTATGTCCTGACTTCTGCACCCCATAATACTTGCCAAAGCCCAGAGGAAGGAAACTTCTACATTTAGAGGCCGTATACCACTGAATTGTTTTGTTTTCAGACATTGCTTGTGGGTTTCTAGCTACTGCTGTCAGAAAAAGAATGTCAGCATAAGTAGACTTTTGTCTGATTGAAAAGGACTTGGATGCTTGATATTGATTCAGAACTGATGGTGGAAGAACTTTAAGCCTATAGATTCTAGCATCAAGGAATTAGGAAAGTATCAGAACCATTAAAGCCACTCAGCCGCTCTCTGGAATATAATGGTACCTGTCCTAAGAAATCGGCAGCTTGGACTTACTTTAAATATTTTTATCCCACTTTTTAGGATTTGAAGCCTCACACCTATAAGGAATGGAATGGAACGGAACGGAACGGAACGGAACGGAACGGAACAGAGTAGAGTAGAGTAGAGTAGAGTAGAGTAGAGTAGAGTAGAGTAGAGTAGAACAGAATCCATGCTCCTACATAGTGTGATGTTTTAACTCCAGTGACAATTAAAATACTGATCAGAGTTGCACCCCCCCCAAAAAGGGATGTTTTGATTCTTATATATATTGTTTTCCATAATTGGTACCTGTAAATCCTTTGGTAGGCAAAATAATATTGCTTCTTCCCCCCATTTTTCCCCACAACAACCACTCTAAGTCACATCTTAAAGTGGCCAAGGTTGAGAAACACTGTATTAAACTAAGCGGCTGCTGAAGCATAGTTGCTTGATTTACCCATCATGCTACAGCAGGAATTGTAAAACAGTGGTGGGGACCATACATGCTAAGCCATGCTTTATTGAAGCCATGGTTTGAACAAGCTAGAGCACCTGCTCCCTAGGTTACTAAGCCTCCAACCATGGTGGTTTATTTATTAGATTCATATAGCTACCCATCTCACATATGTGACTCTGGGCGGCTCACAATTAAAAACAATAGCAATAAAACCCAGCGAAAATATAAACACAACCGCCATATGAAAGCCACCATTAAAATCCCTGTTAAACCCAAACATAATCACAGTCAGCAAGTGAATACAACCATACATCCCATCCAGTACAGCCATTGAAAAGGCTTACCCATACTACTGAACCCCCAGGCATGATGATGTAGCCATGTTCTCAGGCCCTTCCTGAAAACCTTCCTTGGTAGGACTAGCCAGATGACCACTAGATAGCAAGCAGCAATGAGATACAGAAACCTCTAACTCTTTGCATTCGTCTGCTGGTCATGAGGATTTTTGCAGATCTGGTAGCTGTAGTGGCTGAGCTCACACATTATGTTAAACTATAACCTGTTATGAGTTACTGTCATATGTGAAAGCTATCAGATTGGTGTGCATAGTCCACCTTCCCTCAAGCTCTCAGAGCAGAGATACATACGTTATATTATGTCATACCCCATGTATGGAGTTTATATGACTTTCACCCCACCTCTTTTGGAAGGGGGGGGGGGGAAATTTACACAGTGAGTATCTTGTGTAGTGATTCCAATTACATAGATTACCAGGAGGCACCATCTGACCAGCTTCATCCTATAGGGATGTAGGTAGCCAGATGTTATTCAATGGGGGCTTGAACTTAGAGAGTTTGAACCCCATGGAATAACATCTGGCCACATATGTCTGATGAATCCCAATAGGATGAAACTGGTTAGCTGGTGCCTCCTGATGGTCAACATCATGTGTGAAGACAGCTGATTGAATCTAGTGGACTAGAGCATGCTTTCTATAGTCCTCAGAGTTTCAGGCTCAGTTGCCTCCTTGATAGAAAAGCAATAACTCACAATTGAGGAAATACGAGTTGATCTTGCCTCTTCAGACTTTGCAGCTGTTCATTCAGTACTATGTCTCACTTCATACAATGTCCCAAACCATCACATAATTATGGGATGAGGTATCATCGTGCTGATGATAATTGTGTATCACCACTCAAGGCTGGTGGGAGATGCTGCAGAGGTTATGACCTCATGCTTGGAGGTTTTGAGGGACTGGATGGGCAGTAACAAACTCAGATTAAAATTCCAGCAAGAGTTGTCATTCAGATTAAAATTCCAGCAAGAGTTGGCCAATCTGACCTGATCTCTCTCTTTAGGTTAGCTCTGGATGGAGTTGCACTCCTTGTAAAGGAGCAAGTTCATGACTTGAGGGTCTTCCTCCACTGGTGGCTTCTACTCATCCAACAAGTGGAGGTGGGGTGGGGTGCCCAACTTTGGCTAGTACAGCCATTTGTGGTTTTCTTGAATCAGAAAGCCCTTGTGACTGTGACTCAGCGTCCCTCCCTCACACTTAAGACTTCTGCGATGCTCTCTATACAGAGCTGAACTTGAAAATGACTTAGAAGCTGCAATTGATCCATATGCAGTGGCCTGTCTAATAATACAGTTACTGGTGTGAGATGGGTGGCCATATAAATAAGTGAAATAAATACAATAAATAATAAGTGTGTAATAGAGAAAGATAGGGTTAGTAGCATTACATTTGTTCTTTGGTTCCTGCAAAAGTGGACATTCTGGACATATTTCAGATGTTGGTAATTGTCTATAAAATCCTAACTGGTTTGGAACTCTAATACCTACAGGATGATCTCTTCTATCCAATTTAACCTGGACTTGTGTGCATCCTAAGAAGGTCTGGTGAGGACTCCTCCTCTTTGTGAGGTGACTAGAGCAGGATCCCAGAGTCATATCTTCTCAGTGGTGGCCCCCCCATTATGGAACGTCTTGCCTGCAGAGTTTAGACATCCCCCCCCCCACTTACCTTTTGACACCTGCCTTGGTAGATGATCTTTCATTCGTTTATTATTTTATTTTCTTCTGGATTTTCCTGCTTTATAAATTGTCCTGAGACTTTGGAAGTGGGTGATATACTAGTGTTCAGATAAATAAATAAATTGCATGGTTGGTTTGTTTTGCATTGTGTGAATCCAGCCACTGTGGTTTGGAAACCCTGGTTGGCAGCTTAATGTGTTGTGTGAATCCAGCCAACTGTGGTTTATTCAATGATAATGATTAAACACTTCAATAGGGGAAGGGAGCCTAAACTGCAGGCATTAGCAGGTGGATTTTTCATTGCATGGGTATAAAAAAGCCAGATTGCTGATACATCTGGCAAAGCCATGTTAAAAGCACTGCTTCAGAAACCTACACTGGCAGCCTCTCATCAAACCATCAGCTTGGTTCCTCCTGTTTGAAAATCTCTGTTCAGGCAGCATCTAATAAAATCACATCCGATCTCTGGAGAGAGGTGTAACTTCCACTTTCTTCAAAAGGAAATGAAAAAAAGATGATGTTCCAGTTAGGAAGCAAGAGTCTCAGGGAAGTGTGATGAAAAGGAAACGTAGTTCTGCCATGCTAGGATTGCATCTTAGCAAATAAGGACAATGAATAGACATACAAGGGGGTGAGAGCTTTGGGGTAAGGCTATGTCAATCAACCAGTCAATCAAATAAATAAAACCAGAACTTAGTTCTCAGAGCAAGGCCTAGAACTCCGGAGAAGTGTAAAGGTCTTTTGCACCCAGATAATTAATAATTCCAGCATCTTTTCACACATACTATTATCAATCCACGGAGAGGATGTGGGACCCCCATTCTTTTGCATTTTCTTATATGGGACATAAACACAGGCTCTCACAACATGCTAAGTCCTTGTTTATTGAATGAATGACCATTAGCACAGCACACCAATCTTACCAACCAAAATGATTAGGGTCAACCAATATACTATACCAAAACTAAACACATGTATCTGCTTTATTTATTTATAAGACTTGTCAATTGCCTCTATCCCAATGGATTCCAGTTATGACGACTTTGCATGGGGCATGACTCCAGCCGTTGTGAATTGTCAGCCATGGTTTATGACTTATTATCACATATTAACCTTGTCACATTGTTGTTATTGTTATTTAAATTTGAATGCCATAATCATCATAGTTAAAAAGATGACTGATTGAAGTAGGCATAAAAGATCTTGTACACAAATGATGGTTTAGCATAATGGATGAAGTTCTTCGCCAATGATCAAAGGAACACTTTGATCACTTCCACTCTACCTGTAGAGCATCCCCTTCAAACCAAGAATGTGGGAAACAATTGCAACCTTTAAGAGTTTCGTTAGTCATTAAATTGTTCAGTCAGTGTGGCATTTATTGTTTTATGATGTTGAAGCTGTCACACTACTTCTTGAAATATGAAATTGCTTGGGAAGAAAACAGTCAAGTGTAGCTCATATCCTCCTATTCAACTGTTTTCATGTATTGATTCAGATATGTCTTTTATTCAGATTTAAATAACTGAATAGGAAGGCAGGTGGTGTTATCCAGAAAACAACTTCTGACAAGGGGCTGGAGGTAAAAACCACCTGTGTGGAGAGTTTGCTAAGAAGGCACTTTGGGTTGGAGATTTATTTCAATCACACTGCAGTGGCAATTTCTTAAGATCTGATGAATATATTTTGGCGGCAGTGAGTGGGGGGAAGAGAGATTCTTTGGGAACATTTTTTGTTGACAATGAGAGCTATAAACAGGTGGGAACAAATCCACAAGCAAGGAAAACAACAAGTTCAGTAAATTGGTTTTAAAGCAACACGTAAGTGCTAAAAAATGCCAAGTTCAGTAGACTTGGGAAAATATGGCAAATTCTGAATTCTTAGTTACCTTGTATTTAAGTTGTTGTAAGCAAGTATGCAAAATTCTGTATCAATGATTAAACAGGTGGAGGGAGCTGAAGGTGCAACTGTCTCCAATCCTCTCTCTCTCACCCACCAACAGGCTATAAAATCTCACCCAGGAGGAGGAGGAGGAGGTCTTATTTGTCAAGTGGTGTTAGAGAATCCTAAGCACAGGTAGACTTCCCAAGGTCTAGTATGCTATAGGACTCAAGGCAGATTGAGTCCAAACAAATCTTGCTAGGTTTCAGAGGCAATCTGACCTGGAGCATGTCAATACAGCCTTCCATTTGCCAGTAATCCAACATGGAAAGTTTTCTGATTTTTTCTGGTGCCTGTTTCTCACCATGTCACATGGATGGAACCCAGTGGACCAGTGTGATCAAATGAAGAAGTTCTCAGGGCTGCACATGGCTGTAGCTTTGGGTGAAGATCTCCATGCTTGGCTGAGATAAGCAAAGCATCTGACCTGGTCTAGGATAAAACTGCTTACATTCAGAAGCTTCTACTAAGGTGCAAATGTTTCCAGGGAAAGAGAGAGACAAGTTATTCAATAGTTTCTTTTTGACACACACGGGCATCAAACTGCCCTTCATTGCCAGCCCATTGCATTAAGTTTCAGAGGTTTGTTTTTAAGAATCTAAGCCAATCGTTCAAGGGCTGCTGATCTTTTCAGGCTCCAGGTGCCCTTGTTCAATCTTATGCAAGAACCTGGGCCCCTGGAATTCAAATACTTCAAAAATGATTGCATCTGTGGCAATAGCAGCATAAATTCTTCTGGACCAACTGCCTGGGTGCTAGAGAAGAAAGGAGGATGATTTGGCTCACGGTGGCCAGAAAAGCAAGGCAGGTAAGTGATTGAATGGGACAGAAATCCAAGTGAATGATAAGGAGGTAGGAGAGAATGAAGTTGTTTCAATTGGCTTGAACTAAATTCTGAACTAGAGATGAGCTTTGTGGGCCACAGTGCTTGTCTCATTTTTGATATGAAGATTCCAAGTTGACAACATTCATTAATTCCAACATCCACAGGTATTTGGAAGGGGGGGGATGACGTGCATCATGACATTGTCACACAAATGGCAAGTCTTACAAAGTTGTAATGCAAGCACATAACCACATGTATTGTCATTTTGATGACATTGTGGCTTATGATGGGTGTTTGTGCAAACAAGCCTCATGTAATGTTAGTCAGCCTTGGTCACCTGCCATAAGGAAAACCCACTTCCCCATCCCTTGTGTGTTCTGGAAAAAAAAAAGGATAAGCCCTATACCAGCTTGTATTAGTGTATCTATTTCAATATTGCTCTATTTTATTTCAAATGGGGATCTTTCCCTGCATATGGAGCTGAGTCTCAGATCTTTTGCACACAAAGCATGTTCCCTGGTTTCAATGGTCGCCCTTCCCTTAGTTTAGTTCCCAAATGCAGGATGCACACTTGGAGTAGAACTTGCACTTTCTCAAATTAATCAATAGGCTAAGCAGCCAGAAGAACTGCCAAATACCAGATTAAACCTTTGGTCCCTGGACTGATGCCAGGGAAACACCACCACCTTGGCTGCTTGTCCCACCTTTAAAAAAAAAAAATCTTAAAAAAAAATTACTCTGAAGCTGATTATGTGCTATGAACTCACTTTCAATAGATCTTCTCCATGATGATCTATCTGTTCTTTCAGAATTCCCAAAGGTGCCCTCATCGCCATTGAAACTGAGCTCTGAAGTTTGCCTCCTGGAAAATAAAGTGCCAACTGCTCTCATCATCTTTATATAAGAAAGCTTTTGAGTCCCAGAGGCACCCTTAGAAAATATAAATGGTGAGTGGTGGTAACCAAGTGCTTTGTCTGGAAAGAAGTCAAAGGGAAGTATCTGGGGATGGTGTGGAACCACCTCATCCAATTTCTCTTTTGATAAAGTAGCCGACATTCCGTTGGGTTAAGCTTATAGCAGCCATTTATCTCCATCAGCCCAAACAGTTTCTCCAGCTCTGATCTGTAAGTCTTTGCAAGATCTCCAATTCCAAGGAGTGAACCTAAGACCTTTTGTGCAAAAGACACGTTTTACCCAAGTCACATTTCTCTGAAGCAGCCTATCATCCAGTAGCCTATATCTTCCTCAGCTTCTTGTGCTCAGCTGGTGAACAGGGACCCATCGCTCTGCCATCATGGTTGAATGTAAGATTGTGGAACAAGTATTTTTTTGCTTAAAGAAGTGTTTGTCTGTAATTTGGGAGTTGGGTGTTCAAAATCATGAAGAGCCTTGCAGAGATAATGAATTGTGCTTCTTTAGTAGGGAAGGAATGTCTGTAATGAAATGAAACATACTGCAGTTTGGAAGGAAGAAGAAATTATCATAGGAATTATTTTTGTTTACAAAAAATGCAGGAAGCCTCCAAATCATCCCCTTAATAACATATGGACTGCCTATCAAAAGGAACCAACCATGAGAAAGAACATAGTATTGTGGGTTCCAGATAGTACTCTGACAAAATGTTATTCTGTTTTTTTCCTCCAAAACAAAGACTTCTGCTTTACTACCTCATTCTCAGGGCACTTTCTAATTCCTTAGGGTAGCGTTTGTCCAGCATCCTGTTTCCTACATTGTCTAACAAGACAGTACCATATAGTACATCTTTAATTTTCATTTTGCTAGATTTGTATCTCTTTCCTCTAGGGCAGTGTTTCTCAACCTTGGCAACTTTAAGCTGTGTGGACTTCCCTGGGGAATTCTGGGAGTTGAAGTCCACACAGCTTAAAGTTGCCAAGGTTGAGAAATACTGCTCTAGGAATTCAAAATAGCATTCACAGTACATTTTTTTTCTACTGCAACAATCATCTCATTAAGTAATTTGGGTGTAGAGAGACAGCAAGTGGCTTGAAATCATATGAAGCTTTCATAGCTAAAGCTGAACTTGAATCTGTCTCTGCGAGGTATGAAAATAAGAGAAACATGCAAGTCCCTGGGACAAACTGAGGCCAGTTCTGCAAATGGGATTGGGACTTTCATTTCACCTTTAAGATAGATGCTGTCACCTGCAGCAAAGACCACTCCTCATGAAGGGAACAAGGGCAATAGATGGCCATGAAGCATCAGGAATGATTGAATAGCCCAATCAATACAGGCACTTCACAATTGCTTGACCTAGCATTTTTACTTCACTAGGATGAAGTAACATTGTAGAATACTGATGATGTACCAAATTCAGAAATGACCATTGCTTAATTTCTTTATGGTCAGTCAGTGGCTGTATTGGCATGATTTTCTTGTACAAAACTCAATTACTGAACTCAATTTTCTGGGCTCTCATGACACCCTGAACAGAAACTGGATTTACCTGACGCAGTAGGCTTAAATATGGTTGCCTAGCATGCAATAGAAAGAGTACTGATGCTTTTGAACTTCGGAGTTGGAGAAAACTCCTGAGAATGCCATGGACAGCCAAGAAAACAAATGGATAATTGAACAAATCAACTCAGAGCTGTCACTTGAGATGCCAATGACCAGGCTCAGATTACTCTAATTCAGATAAATTATGCAAAGTCCTAGCTCTTTGGAGAAGGCTCTAATGCTGAGAAAGTTGGAAGGAAAGATGACGACGACCAGCAGCAAGGTGGATGGATTCTGTTACAGTGGTGATGGGTGCACTGTTGGAAGACCTGAAGGACCAGGTTAGGGATAGATCATCATGGAGAAAATCTATGTGGTTACTAAGAGTTGATACTGATTTGATGGCATGAAATTAATCAAGTATGTAATTCAGTGCACTATGTGAACACAGAGACATATTTTATTTGAAGTTTGCTCTTTTTGTAGTTGCTTCTCTAATGAACTTTGATGGTCAAACTCTTCTCCTGCAGTAGGATCAAGTATAAACTGGAGAAATGGATGAGAATTGAAGTGTAAGCAGCCATGGGTACAGAAGACTGTGGGGAAAGTTTTATTTTTGATAAAAGTCCAGCAGTCAGCTCAAACTTTCTGTTCTTGGGGACAGCCTGCAAGGGCATCTTCAGATTCTTCAGGATGACAATGTAAATTGAATTGCTCAGCCCCTTGAAATGAACCTGAGGTAGAGAAGCACTTGGCTCCAGTACAAGAGGGATGGTTTGGGATTTGGCCTAAGATGCCAACATTAATATTCAGTATGGCTTCAATATGCTTTGGAATGGAGAAGATTCAAACAAAGGTTCAGCATCAAATTTTATAGATCCAAGAGTGCTGATAAGCTTTGAAAACCATCTCTGCTTCCTGGTTCCTTTGCACATCTAATGTGGTTCCAAGAATCATCTTTACTGTACCCTTTTGCATATTAAGGGAAGAGATGGGCAGATAGAGAACCTCAATTAGTTCTGATTATTGATTTCCTGATTTTAGGAGTTGCCAAGTGGCCTCTTCATCCCCAGTCAGGCCCTCCAATCCTATCTTGCTTGGCAATCATTAGCCAGGCCAAAGAAAGGCAGATGGGACTCTCCAGCCCCTTTACTGAGCCCCAGGAACTTTCCAAAATCAAGTCATTTGAAACTGGATGGAATAAAAGTGAAACTTTCAATGAGCTTCACGCACTTTATAAGTAACCCCCTCCATCTCTCAAATTAGGACAAAAAACAGAAATTTCTAGCTCCAGTCCTTCTAGGGAAGACTCCTGCCCACTTTTGTCACTGAAAATATATAGAGGGCTCCTCATATTAAAAATGGGTAGAGTCTTTGAGACAAACTCCTGATGCTTTCACTGACATGCTTATCAATTCTCTTTGCCACACCGTTTTCCAGGGTCCCTTTTGACTTCCCAGTCTGGCCTTTAGCCGTAGAATGTTCTGGAGATCTCCCATCCAAGTACTAGCCAAGCCTGATCCTGCTTAGCTGCTAAACCTAGACCAGGTCAGGTCAGCCATCTGAGGGCCACAGGAACTGTCGAAAGATTACATAACGTAGTTGTAAGGCAGGAATAGAATTCACTGGATCTACAAAAGCAACTGGCTGAGGTTTTAAAATTTAAAAGGGAAATACAAATGACAAACCAAGAGAGTGACCTGAATAATTTTTCTTAGTGGATTTATAAAAGAGGCTTGTTAAAGCCTTGAAGAACTCTGTGTGATGAGACAAAGAAGAAATGAAGAGAAATCAAATCCTATGACAATATTTGTATGCATTAAAGATTAAGACTGTTAGAAGCAGAAGGAATATAAAGTTGGTTTATTTGATCAAGGTTAAAACAAGGGATGTTGTTACTTCTGGCAACCCTTTATGGACCTTCTGCTGACACCAGGACTGAAAAGATGTTTTATGGATTTGTTTATAGATAAGAGATGGAATATGGAATGAAGAGATAAATATTTATAACCTTAGAGGAGGTGAAGAGTCATTAAACCTATTTATACTTTTGATGAAGGTCGGAAGTCACTTCTTTATATATTTCTTTTCTCTTTATTATATTCTTACTTTTTTTCTTAGTTTTTTCTTGCATTTTTTTACTCCTTTCTATTCTCCACTGGATCATTTTTTCCCCAATGGTAGTGAAGAAAATACCTCACCTGTGAATTCCTGGATTTTTCAAGAGAAAAAAACATGATATTCCATGCAAATGACTATAAGGACTAGGGCCACAAGCCCTCAACATAATTCTGATGTATCTTTGTTTCTCCAGACAATATATGCATACAGTACTCTGTGCATCAAGCAATTGAATAGAAAAAAAATATCCTGCAATGGCAAGATTTCAGCAAAGTCCCACATAATTCTAACCATTTTCTATTCCAATTCAGCTTTCCAATGTCCTTGCATTCTTCTTCAAAATAAAAATTTATATCAACAATTGTATTTCAGAGAGCAATATAAAAAAGTTTTAAAAGTGTTTGCCTTCTTCTGCAGATATAAATGCACTTTAAAATATTTTTAAATGTGGTAATAATAGTAGACAAGACAGTGTCAGAAATAAATGCTCCTTCATGTTGTACTCAGCCCAAAAAAGCTTCATTCCAAATGATGTTTTCAAGGAGAACTCAGTGTAATTTTGCCTTTGTTCCTGTGAACACATCCATCAGCTTAATTTTGGAATTTATCAGCATGGCTTGTGCTCACAGTGAGCTGGTTATGTTGGGCACAGAAATTATCATACCAAAGAAAGAGGGAAAATCACACGTACTGTGTTATGTTGGAACAAGCTTTTTTTAAAAGACAAAGAAAGCCTGTTAAAAACAAGGGAAGTTGTGCTAAAATTGCAACAAATTCTTCGAGCGCAGAGATTATCAGTCTGAACCAATCCTACCACCATTCTGCAAGCCAAGTCCGGGCAGTTTGACCTGAGGCTTAAAACTGTTTTTATCCATCACCAGGCTTTCAATGTATTACTTTTGAGCAAAAGCAGCTGGTTGATTCCTTTCAGCGTTTTTTCTTTAAATCTGCCATGAAAGCTTGGGACGCATGATCCACAAACCCCAGAAGCCTTATCCACCATGATTGCTGAACACTGAAAGCAGTTTCCTGCCATTTTCCTACACCATCAGCGCTAAAGAGTCATTTTTTTCTTTTAAAAAAGGAGCCTCCATGAAAATTCCCTCCCTAACTCCATTGTTCCCAAGTATGTAATGTGGCCTCATCCACTTAAGAGTTTCTCAGATCTGCCCTCTCATCAATATTAAATATAGTCCTTGTTATTTGTACTGACCTAACCATAGGTTAAGCAAACCCTGTGAAAGTATTGAATTTCCATTAATTTGGTGTGCTTTCTTAAGATAAAAAGATAGTTATTTTTGTTTTAGGAAGCAGAAAGAGGAAACGAGGCAAGGGGAAGTGAAAGATCCAGCATCCTCCAGAAACCATGGCTGCAAGAAACCATGCTTTTATTTCAAGAGCCCCCAGCTAGTCCCTGAACATACAGGCCAGCTTTTCTCTCTCTCCCCCCCGCCCCATTAGGTACAAAAAGGTACCTTGTGAGGATTATGAGTTGAGTCTTGACTGCACTCAGTACCTAGCTCTTGGTTTTAACAAGTGGAAGGCAGCCATCTCTCTTTTCTCCAAAGCTATGTACTCAGACCCACAAACACCCAGGCACACTTAGCTTCCCCCATAATGATGTAGGCCAACGAAGCTTATTCTGAGAAGATAGTAATGTCAGTCAGGTTTAAGTGCAACCTGTTCTTGACTTTTCAAATGGTGATCGTCCTTTGCCAACATATACTTAGAAGTTAAGTGGTTGGGATGGCAATCCTTGATGCCAGTGTTAAAGTACAGAACCAGGTGAGCAAACCCAATGCTCTAAGGTTGATGCCCCAAATATATTTTTCATGGCCTTCTAAGCCTCCTCTGATAATTGCCAAAAATTGGCAATGAATGTTCCTGTTATTTGGGGGCAGGAAGGATGGGAATAGGATTAATGTAGTATAAAAACAAAGAATGAAAACCCAGAAAAATCAAACTTCTCCCAATTCATTGCTCAGCCTCCCCCTCTGCAAAGATTGCCTATTCATGGTGTAAGGGAGGTTCCCATTTCATCTGTGAAGATTAAGTGCACAAAAGTGGACTTGTCTTGTCTGTATACACTTCACATCAGGAGGGGCTCATTTTAACAGATAGGAATTAAAGAAGTTAGTGGAACAATTACACTTCATGTTGTAGAAAACTCCATATTACAACCTGGCAGGTAGCTTGGTAATTCACTTCACTGTTTAAATCAGAAGTTCTTAACCTTCTTATGCCATGGACCCCTTCTTAGCTGAATTTTGGTTAGAGGTTAGTGAAACTAAAGTTGTGATTTTTTTTCTCCCATTCACAAAACCTCCTGAAATGTACCTGTGGACCCCAGGTTAAGAACCTCTGGTTTAAATAGCTGAAGCACTAAGTATATTTTGTTTGAAGTACAGAATGCTAAAGTGTATTTACTCATAAAGATGGCACAAACTTGATTTTCAGCACACTGGAGATTCATTCTTCATGCCTGCTATCCACCTGGTCTCTCTTAATGTATGTTGCAGTCACACCGTTAAATCTAGACTTGAGTATACCTAGAGAACACCACTTTGCTTGAACTCAACTCTGTGCAAATACATTTCTGCTCACAGAACATGTAATTTTATAACTCTTCTCCTCCAGGGCAGATTTTAGGGGGCAGTGGACTGCAAGGGAAAGGAAGCCATTTTGGTAGTGGAAGACTGCTGTTGGACACAACTAATGAAAACAGAACAAGCCACACCAAATGCACTGATTTAAATAACTCTTCCTGCAGCAGTCTAATAGATGATTCTTTTTATAAACAGCTGCTGGGAACTCTTCTGGCAGACAACAGGGGAAAAGCATGCACAGACGACTTTATGTTTGACTGAACAAAAAATAAAAGGCATTCTTTCAGTATGAAGGTTTACAGACTCCCATCATTTACAGAAATGGTTGAAAGGGATAAACAAACATCACTGAATTACATTCAGAAAAGCAGCATTTTACCCGCGCTATAGTGCCATCTAGTGGCCCAAGGGACAACACCTCTGAATGGCTACCATCTATATCTTTTACCTTATAGTGAAACTTATTTTGATGTAGAGTAGGGTAGTTTTATGCCAGAGCAAGGAGGAAAGCTTAGCAGTCTTGTTCTGTAACAATAGTGGTGTATTTTTGTAACATGAAATCTGTTGCACGTCCAGACTGACCGGATGTCGACCTTTCTGTAACACCCGTCTGTTCCACTCCACTGGGCTGCTGGTGTTGTTTTGCTTTGTTGAGACAGAGGGAGGTAATCCAGTATTTCCTAACCCAAACAGGGAGGGTCTGGAGAAATTGGGACAAACGGGTGGGTTCCGGAAGCTGCCTTCAGTTCAGCCTCTGGATCTTTCATCTAAAAGCCCAAGGTGATGTCTAGAAAAGTTAAAACCTACTGTGTTACTTTTCTGTTCTCCACCCTTGTAAAAAAGAGACCTGGATCTTAGAAGCAGCATGCTGTTCCTTTCACCTTTAACACAGAATTTGTGACACTCCCATCTTCTTGGGCAGAAAACAACAGTTCACAGATACAGAGGATCCCGATTCCATCTTCTGACAGCAAGCAATGAGCAACCTTGCTGCCAACAGCCACTGCCTCCTTTCTGCCCAATTTGCACAAGAAGAAAAGTCATTCCCATTTGTGAT
This sequence comes from Liasis olivaceus, assembly GCA_030867105.1. NCBI lineage: Eukaryota > Metazoa > Chordata > Lepidosauria > Squamata > Pythonidae > Liasis > Liasis olivaceus. The sequence goes on along the minus strand of CM061360.1, from coordinate 16,438,706 downwards.
TTGAGTATTTGGTTACTGCCATTTGGAAAAAAACCCCAACCTATCCAAATCCCCCAACATCTTTTTTTTTCATTAGCTTTTCTAAAGAAGAGCTGGAATTTAAATCAGGAACATCAGTGTTACAGTAATATGGGAATGTTTGCTTTTAAAAAAAACAACACCAGAGGATAAAAATGGATTGTATCATTTTGGTGGCGCCACATTGGAGCTTTAAGAAAATACAGCCAGAAAAGGGGGGGGGGGGGATTAATTCCTTTTACACCTTGTACGGAATTGTGCAAGTTCCATTACCTCCCTGAAAACTAAATGGCTCTAAAGGGAACAGCTGCCCCCATGATAGAATGGAGAAACTTGCTGGAGAAACCAAGTGCTTTCCTACTGCATTCTCCCTGGATATGAAAGAGGGAATGAAAAGCTCTCCAGCTTTGTGCAGCCCAAGAATGAGATTTCTTTATATTTATTAGCTGCTCTTCAGCTGAAGTTCCCTGAGTGGTTTCCGTGGGAATACACTGTAAGGAGAAAAGGAGAAGCATCAAACTCCACTTTCTTGCTCCTCGAGAAAATGACGACAGAAATGGGCGCAAAGCAATGGGTGTGTGTAATTAAGCTGGCTTCTGCCGACTGAAAATTCTGATGAAGTGGATCGCGGTACAAAAAGGTTTATACTATGCATAGATGAAGGTGCCACAAGGCATTCTCTTCCCATATTTTTTGGATAACGTGCAGAGTTATCACCTTGCATGATTTCCAGGCTATTGCTACTTTGGTACCTCATGTCAGCAAACTCTTCTAGCAGAACACAGTTGACCTATTCAAAAAAACAAGACCCAAGCTTTAAGAGGGAAATGCACAATGGTTGCACGTGTCACTTCTGTCTTACTCTTTCTCTAAGGAGTGCTCTGCTTTATGCACAGCTCATATTTTTTATCCAGGAAGCTCACTATGTCACACTGACTTAGCGCCAGCAATAGAAAAACACTGCGTACCTTTGCAATGTTCTCTGAGCAGACTCTCGGGGAAAAAAAGAACCCACACAAACAGCATAATCATTTCAAAACAGTGTTTATTTAAAGGGAAACTGGCCATTACAACATAAAAGGACACAAAACAAACCAATGAAAAGAGCACAATTATTTCCCAACAATTACTTTCTTTGCTGTAGCTGCTCTACCTACCTGGCATTGTGGCAAACATCTATCGTGCTATAAATTAATATGCAACTCAAATGGTACTATGTTGAGGAAGACCAGCAGCCTGGTTACGTTCACCTCATTAATTCTTCTACTGAAATACTCCTGCATTTTAAAACAAGTTATATGTCCTTTTCCAGCCCAAAATAAAAATAAGGGAAACAAAAAACCCTCAACAGCAAAAGCTCAAGGACCAAACCTGCGGGGGGGGGGGGGGGGACAGTAACAGCAGTCTATCACAGCCCCACACAATCTGGGTCCTAAGGGGCCTGTGTCCATAGAACAGGTTCTGGCATTTATATATCACCTCCATCATCATCATCACAACACAGGAGACTGTATTTGGCAAGGGAATTCCTGCGTTCTGGCTGTTGATCATAAAAGTTAACATCCAACTAGGGCTAGCGACACAACGCTTTCCCCTTCAACTGTCACAGGACACACACCTCATTCTCTGACAACTGATAATGTATTCAGAAGATACATATTATAAATTGGGGGGACAGGGATCATACCACCTCAGGGTAAGTTGGGTGAAATTCCCTTAAAAAAAAAGATGAAAAAGTCTCTGCCTTTAGAATCAGGGAGAAAGATAAATGCCCAACTCTGAGTGCTTTTCTACATATGCAAGGGGGCAGTTCTCATCTTTTTATCTGGCAAAATTCAAACAGGCGCAAAGCATTCTAAAACCCAAGCAAGTTGGCGCCTTTCCCACATTTGCAGGACATGTTATTATTCTAATGGGAAACTGAGCCTGAGAGACCATGAGTTACCCCAAACTACCCAGATCCCAACTGCATGGTTGTATCCTGGACAACTGCAAGACCTGGATCCAAATTAGACAAAGATGCTTCACGTCTGGCTTAGATATCCCCACTGTACCTGTTAGCAGCTCCTTAAACAGCTGTGCTTTTCCTTGACTCACTAAGAGCTGCATGGGCTCAGGAAAAATATGCACATTTTCCTAATCTTGTACAGCTACAGTGCAAAGCCCGGAAAGGGCAGGGCTTGCTCTGGATACAAATTATGTGGATCTGTATTGAATACAGTTGAAATTACACAGGGTGTGCCTTTAAGTGAGGATGACTAATTCTTTAATAATATTTGCCCTCATTTAGCCACTTCTATATTGTATTTGATGAATACTGATCAGACTAGCCTTGCTAACCCGGTGATGTCCATAAATGTTGGGACCGTTGGGTTAGCTGGGAATTCTAGGAGTTGAAGTCCAACACATTTAAAAGACACCAGGCTGGGAAAAAATCCCTTGGACAAGGGGGCTCTTAAGCAAGATGTTCTTAACATCTCAAAGCCCCATCTCTTCCTAATTTCTGTTGCCTTTTCTTTACCGCTAGGCTGAAGTGAAACAGTACTCGTAAAATAGCATCAAGACTATCTGCTGACATTACTCATTTCTCTGAAGAGGGCAGCTGAACAGGTTTCAACAGCAAGGTCTTGACTTCAAAGTGGGAATTCTGCAAACTGGCATTGGGTGCCCCTTAGCACCTGGGCACCATAATTCTGCTCTCTGCCACAGCTAGCTTTGACTTCATGGCTGGGAATATGGCTGCTCACAGACAGATTTTCCTTCAGATTTCTGGACCCTACCCACTTAAGAATGGGGGAGGAGGTCAACTGAACAGGCTAACTCACCACTGGTTTTCCCAGGTCTGGATGATGATGTCATCATTCTGGTGTTGCCATTATCCCAAATGATAGGAAGCTGCTTCCACCATAGCATCGCATCCCCAAGGGGATCCTTCTGGCTTCCCCTTTTGATACTTCTGAAATGTCAGGACATTTCACAGCATAAGCAAGACATTATCATTTTTGTTGCCATTAAAGAAACAACCTGATCCAAGATCTTAGTTCAACTCTATACAGAAAATAATTTTAATTGCCTCTCACATACCTTTAAGTAAATAAAAATGCAATGATCTTCGAACAGCAAGAGATTCAATTCTATTTATTTTCCATAATGCTTAGGAAAGCTAATTGGATACACTCATGTTTTGTTGTTATGTGGAAAGTGGAAAATTGCAAAACCCAATTATCTTTAACATTTTCCAAGAACTGGAACCCAACCTTCCAAAACAGATTTTTCAGAAAACTCCTGGAGAGGTAAATTTAATACCAATGAATTCTCAGTAGGAAAGCAAGATTAATGACACATTATATCACAATTTTACAAGATACTGTATTTAATGAGTTTATTTTACTACAACATCAGAGAATGCTAATGCTTTCTATTTCAATAGATCCACTAAGTGCTCAAGAAAGCCGAAAAGGTCTGGAAAGGTTCGTGTTTTTTAGGAAGCCCTCCATCTGCTACAAGAATGAAGTGTTGGCTAACTTCCCACCAAATTTATACTCTAGGTCAAGCTTTAAATACATTACTTGGAAAAGATAAATAGGTAAGTTATGCAGGAACAGAAACCAATTATATCAAATTTCTGGCTTTCTTAAAAATATTTTCTACCTTTAATAAAATAACTTGTGCTGAGTTTGCTTTACGAGCAGCCTGTAGAATTCTCTTACTGACCTCTATTTGATTACATAGCACCAGGTTTGGAAGGGGTTAACCAAAAAATTGTAGCAATGAGCTCTATTGATCAAGCATCTCTCATCAGAAAGTGTCACATATGATGCAGTGTATATTGTCTCTTTAAAAATAATGGACAAGGTCAATGAACACTATGGCCTCAATATACCCAGCTTATTTTGCAAGTCATAAAGCAAGCAAAAGGCTAGATAAGACATTAAAACTCCACAATGTGAACACTGCAAGTTTCTAGAGGCTTTCCCTGGCACAAGCTCTAATCCAACACTTATGACTGTCAGAGAGTGGGAAAGGTGACAAGAAAAAGGGAAGCTCAGAAGAATGAGGAGACTGAGGAACATGAAGAGAAAACTAAGTTAGAAGCTGGTTGTTTAGAAAAGGTGGCAGAAAGTCAGCTTTGGAATTTTGAGGAGGAGGAAATATATATGTGGCAAGGTTGGTCATGTAAACTAAATCAGGCTGTTAGCTTATAAATTCCATCTAAGATGAAAGGAGAAGTTCCATCAAGGCTGAATGGAAGGAATACAGGCAGCATTCGAACACTAGTGTACCCGTGCCTTATTAGAGATTTTCCCTGGCCATGTGTGTTTTGGGGAAGACACAAGCAATATCTTTGGTGGAGGGATAGTTCCTATACCTTTTCCACCCTTCAGCAATGATGAGCATCAGTTTGGGAAAAGCTGTCATGAAACCTAGCTTGCATGGCAATGCTATAGGGAGTTGTCCAAAAGATCTAGAAGGCACTAAGTTACCCTTCCTCTTGACAGGGTGTATGCAACTCTGGTTTTATAAGAAAGGCTTATGAATTTTAAAATGTGAGTTATTTTTCACTTTTATTTTTCTTTAAGTAGTCAGATAACAGTATAAAGTAACTGCTTAACTGTAGTCTTTATATAAAGAGATGCCAGATTTTTGCCTGTATCTCTCTCTCTCTCTCTCACACACACACACACACACAAATATAAATATAAAATTTGTCACCGCCCATCTCGCTGAAAAGCAACTCTGGGTGGTTTACAAAGGAGGAAAATCAATTTAAATACAATATAAAAACAGTCTTAAAAATAATAAATTCCAAGAATAATGGGACTGGCAAATAACTTAGGGAGGGACATCAGGGCGCCAGCCATCCCCAGGACTGATTACAACTCTTATTGCCCCATGCAAGCTGGCAGAGCCAGGTCTTAAGTCCTTTCTGGAAAACTGGGAGGGTAGGGGTCTGTCACACCCCTGGGGGGAGAATATTCCAAAGGGCAGGGGCAACGGCAGAAAAGGCTCTCCTCCTGGGCCCTTGGAACTCATCAGCTAGTATCTAATACTTTCCTATCACAATGGGGGAGTTTCATCCTCATTAAATACAAATTTACCGCATTATTTAATACATTACAGGTTTAGTATATAGCTGTACCAAAACAGAACATAAAAGCAACAAAAAACACATACCATAATTTCTCTCCTTACCTGCAAATGTTGCTCTACTTGTCCAAGTCTGAAAGGCATTTACTGGAATAGTACCTGGGGGCTTTTTTCACAGCATGCAAATTTGATAGAAGTTAACTCTTTTGTTAAAAATAACTTTTATTATTCAAATAACTATTACAACAGGGGAGCACAATTTTATGTGCCAAGGCTCATGCCTGGTTTTTTCTTGAGTGGTACATTGGGGGCTATGCTCCAAAAAAACAGAGTAATTTGTTGCATACATTATTTAATAATTCATTTTCCCTTCCTGATGCATTAAAAAAAATTACAATTCAACATCAATTTCTGGACACCTTTGTAGGCCATACTCCTGATTTTGGAGCCCTGTGCAGCCTTGGGTTTCAGGTTATATAGCTTATCCTCACTGATAAGGGCTGAACTTCATAAATATAATATAAACAAAAGAAGCTTTATAGTCCTTTTAAGTATAAGCAGAAGTTTCAAACCTATTCACCCTGTTATTTTTCAATTGGTCTTATAGCATAGAAATACATACAAGTGCTGGTGTAGAGTACCTTAGCTTGCTAATCTGTATATGGATGCCTCCTTTCTCACTAGGAAGAAAAAATGCTAGACTAGCAACCCCATCGGATGTTTCTTTGGAAGCCTTTGACCATTATTTATTCTCTAGATTGTCAACAAAGGATTTGCCTTGAATGAGCTAAAGAAGCCTTGTTCTGATCCGGGGCAAGTATGTATGGTAACAACTAGCTTTTAATTACACTGTTTGCTTTTCTTTGAGCACCGTAATTTTCGGTCTTTCCTTCCAGGTGTTAACGTGGTGCTAATGGGATGACTCTTCACCAGCCTAGAATTCAGAAGTTGGCTGAGTGTTAAAAACATGTCAGCTAAGTTTGTGTTCCTCCAAAACAACTTACTACCCCTTCACAGATATGGGTCACAACCAACAGTGTAAAGTTTGGAAATTTCACTCTATGCAGTTATCTGAGAATAAGAAGGAACCTGAAAAAGAGTTAAGGACCCATCCATCATACTCTTCATATAGCCTCCTCTACCACATCCAAAAAGCAAATGATTAAAATTTCATTTTTTAAAAAACAAGCAAGCTTACACCAAATACTGAATTTTACCTCCCAACAGCTCCAATCACTACAGCCAATGGTAAGTGATGGTGGGAGTTGTAGTTCACTAGCAACTGGAACCAAAGGTTCTCCATGCATTGCTTTCCAATTCTTTGAGTTTAAGAATCTACTTCTTCCTATACTCTACGGTCTATTTATAATATGTACCACAGATGTCTGAGCCATAATTATAATGCAAGAACAGCCAGCTGGATCTGATGAACGATCAATTTAGTGCATCATTCCATTTCCAAAAGCAGCCACCCCGCTATTAATTCTGAATAAGCATTTATGGGATTGTGCCGTTAATTACATTTTCCAGCTGCCTGATATTTAGAAAAAATTACCAGGAAAAAAATGTTACTCCATAACTGTGTTCTTCATAAATTTATAAGAAGGCATTCTACGCATCCAATTATTTCTACCCCTTTCCTAATAATTCAAAACAGGGGGTTTTCCTTTTTCATAGCCACAGCACAACAGAGCTGGAGTTTTCAACACATTGGCAGAGGCCACCAAGATTCAGTATGGAGCTAACTTAGCCAACATACATCACTTTGTGTTATATGCTATTTCATTGCTCTTGCAACAGTTTTATCAGAGGAGGGAGGGCTTTTTCAAATCTATACTGCTTTAATTACATTTGTCCTTTATTTGTATACATTTGTTATTTATTTTTAAATGTTTGTTCCTCCTAACCCTTACCTTCTCATTTTTCTTGCCTGCTTTCTTTTTCTTCCTGCTAGATAGTGTGCTGTTACCTGTAATGTTCTGTATGTATGTAAGAATGCATATAATTTATATTTAAAACAAAACATTTACACACAGACAGAAACTTAAAAAGAACTATACTGCAACAGGAGAGACAAGGGGAAGCATGAACTGTTTTCTGAGATGGCATAGAATCCATTTTTACTTCTATACTTTCCCCACTTTCACCAATACATAAATAGGAATATAGAGTAGTTGGTGGCAACATATATACAAATCAGCAGTAAAAGGGGGAAAAAGAGCTTTTATACTAGGACAATTTCCAGGGTATTCTAAAATGTTGTTGAACCAAGGAAGAAAGCCACAGAAGACTCAAAATACAACTCCAAATTGATTCTCTCCTAATAGGTTGACCTGCTTTTCCTGTTTTTTTCCATCTCTTCTTGGTCTTGTTTCATTCTTGGTTTTTAGGGTGCATTTCAAATAACCAGATGCTGAACACTGCATTTTTATTTATAAAATATGACTGTTCGACATTTTATTCTATATAAATAAATTACTCTTAAATGTTAATCATCTATGACATTGCCCAGATCTGAAGAACAGTATCATTAATTGCCAGCTGAAAAAGGTTTTGATTTTTCTCACAGAAAGCGGTTATTTGAAAATTTCCACCTGCTTATGAAAATTGCTAGAAGCAGTGAAAGTACTGACATTCAGCTGGAAAATGGCAACCCTAATCAACCTGATGGGGACTGTAACCAGCAAAAATGTAATGTGAGAATGGATTCTGGGGGAAACATACCAATTGGAGAGACAGGAAGCAATAAATTATTTACTTTTCTCTAAACAAAATGTAACCCCACTGAACATAAGAATGTATGAAATCAAATTCTAATGAGCCTGACCTTTTGGTCCACCAAGTTTAGCATTATTTATTGCAGTGACTGGTGATAGTTCTCCAATATCTCAGCAGCAGCAGCAGTTTCCCAGCCCAACTAAAATCCTTTACCTCACAGATGCCAAGGACAGAACATGAGACGTGATCGGCAAGTCCAGCTGAGTTTCAACAACTGAAGTCAATGGAATGGAAGTCAATTTAATATAGATTTTAGAGAAAATTATTTCATCTGTCCTGGGAAGGTTTTAATGTTTTTTTTGTTCAGTAGCAGAATAAAGCATGATTTCCTTATGGCATTGGAGTGACGGGCATCTTCACCCCCATTAATCAAATCTCTTTTAAGTTTCATACCATAGTTTCATAATAGCTTTTCTTTACCTTTTAATACGAGATGCTCCTTTGATTTGCTGATCTCTTCCTCTCAAAGAGAGAGCATCTTTTACCAGCTGGATACCAAGCAGTTAGGGTGTTCTCTGAAAGTTCTTCACCAGTTGAATTGGCTCTATAAATAAATCTCAATTGATAGATCTAAGCATAAAAAGTGACCTGTACATGGCCACATAAAATAGAATCTCAATGTACATTTAATAAGGTAGTTATGCATTTGAAATTCAGAATTTGCTGATAGATAAAATATACAAATAACTAACCTCCAACAAAACACAGGGTACTATACTGATGAAAAGAGGACATAACTTGTCTCTAGATACTAGAAATGCAAAAACGACACTTCCAAACAAACATATCCTGTAAAATTAATGTTTGTATCTGACACTGGTGGGCAAAGCAATTAACAATGTCTTGTCATCACCATTAACTCTATTCAGTGTCACTTTGTAGAGATGCAATCTTTTCCTGTTCTCCTAATTATTGCTGGATGACAGAAGCTTTATTAAGTATTAAGACTAAACTTTGCTTGCCTTAGGCTTAACTGGGCTGTCCGAGTTGACTCATTATAATTTAGCATTATATGTGAATCAGGTCACAATGTCTTTAAAAATCCTAACGAAGAAAATGCCACATAGAGACAGAATTTACACACTATGCTAAGCCACAGTTTAACCAAGGTTCATAGAATAATTTGAGATTGGCCAAATTCACACAATATATTATGCCAAACTCAAGCAAACATCACTGTGGCTTAATACAGCCTATTAAACTAGGCTATGTGCTTATTCTATCACTTCCTCAAATTAACGATAGTTAACAGACTTATTATTAGTCTCAATGCAGACACAAAAGCACTTGGGGGTGGGGATTAGAAGACAAACTGAATATAAAACTCAAGGAAAAATGGAACACAATTCACATATGAGGCTCAAACAATGATAAAACTCCATGGAAGACCATAAAAAGTGTTTGTCTGATCACCGGTTCATCTACAAATGGCAAAATCAACCAAGTTAGGACAGGATTAGTCACAATGATGGATAAGGAGACCTGGATAACAAGCAGTTCCTGCAATGAACTCAGATTATTAGAGAAATTATTAGATGAAGAGAAAAAGAAAAAAAAAATATTTCAGAACTATTTGTATTTAACATGATCCTAGAAGTTGTTCTATGTCCTCTGTGATGCTTAAATATTTACCCAAAAGTTCTTGGATCAAATACTACTTCAAATTAATCTGCCTTATAGGAATGCTGCAAGAATATTGTAATGAATGGATTCCATCTGGAGCTTTATAACAGGAAGACTAGCTAAAAAGGTGATATTTTATTACCATATGTAAAACAGCAATTGACAAAATACACCATCTCAATTATTTATTTACTGACCTGTATCAGCTTCAATTTCTTAGCAGGTTTGTATTTTTGTGCAAAACGTAAGTAGTCAATGTCAGAATCAAAACTATGTGGGGAGCTGGAAGTTCCCATAAAGCTAACAGCTACTGCAAATTATTGCTAAAATTATTACAGTTGAACTAATACTGTTCAAAATCATCCAATGATAATGTTATCAAACATAGGCATATCCAGGTCTTTATTTGGTTTCCCTAAAGCACCAGACAAAAAATATTCTAACTATTATCTCATGCTCTCCAACAGGCTAGGACACTGGATGGGTAACAACAGTTCCCATAACTTTTTATTACTGACCATTCTAATAGGGAGTGTTTGGAGTTGTATTTTGTACTATTTGGAGGGCATCAGGTTGCTCACCCTGATGCAACTCATGAGCATCAAAGCTAAGGATGCTCAAACTGTCGACCAAGTGAGTACTTTGTTGTGGGTGTAGAACAGGGCTAAAATGGTATCAAAGCAATTCATTGTTGTTAACAATTTTAAATTATATTTCCTTTTCCAGATTTGAACATTTCTAAATACAGTAGATGAGAAAGACAACCATTCATGACTCTCTAATTTTTAAGATATTAAGTACATACACACACAAAGTTCTTTTACCTAATGCATACAAGGAATATTTTGTAGGCACATACTTTAATGCCATCAAGTTAAAAAAATGCAATCTAGAAATTCCTGTAGATATCAACCTAGTATCTTTTGGAATTTCTGTACACATAATAAGAGCCTCAACCCTAATTCTAGATAATTTCCAAGAGGGATAAGGTGCAATTGATTTAAAGGTGGCAAACTTAGTACATCTTAAAATCCTTGAAAGCCCCAGAAACTTGCATTGGATAAGAATTTAAATTAGCACTGATGATACATTCACAACTTCTAAGTACTGTACGCAAAGCATTTAAGTCAGCAGGAATTAGGGAAACCAAGAAGGCAAAGATGAAATATTGAGAATTTGCCCTGATAGTAATGCTGTTTATTTCCAGTAGGAAAAGAACACAATGCCAAACAAACATGGAGAATTTATCAGCATGTTTAGAGAATGCTTTTTCCAGTCTTTATTAAGTAAGCTGAAATGAAAAGGTCAGATGAAAGATGCTCATACAAATTATAATTTTCAGTTTATTTGGAAGAACTTAGTTAAAGAGGCCGTAGTGTTTAAGATGGAAAATCCACCTCGACTTTGGTTTTTCTGTTTATATGTCCCTGCTTTCTGAAGCAACCAGAAACTGTAGTTGATAATTTAGCCCTTCTGTCCATCTTGCAAAGAACTTTTAAAAATAATTTGCCTGAAAGTGAAAATAAAAGTAGCAGAGAAAATCAAGAGATTATCCACCACCATCATAAACAAAGTAATTTATTCCAAATTGTTTAAAAAGGAAAAAGTACCACTGATTCATTCTGAAATGTGCTTATTCCCAGGATTAGGAATATGCAGTCCTCCAGATGTTGCTGCAAAACTGCAACTCCCAGCATTCCTCATCATTAGCTATGCTGGCTGGAGCTACTTGGAATGCACTCATCAACATTTGGAGAGTCTCAGTTTCTTCAACCCAGTTTTATTAATTACTGCAACACCAACTTATTACTGATACAGTAAAGATTTATTTTATTTTGGGGAGAAGAGGTACTTGAATGTCTGGAAGTTAGACTAGTGATGCTCCAGAGAGATTTTATTTTTTTGTTTTCAAACAAAACACTTCTATGACATATTACAAGTGTTTTTGAAATGCCTGTGCTTCAGCACAAATTTGTTCATTGGTCCCATTCCCAGAGAAGAGAATTCAGGAACATAATATCTGCTGAAATAAACAAAATAGGTAAAAATGTGCTAAAAATGCCAATGCTTGAACTATTTCGCACAATAGAATTACATATTATACTAAGAAAATACGGTTTGTTTATTTGTGGCATAAGACACTTGATAAAAACAGCCACTGTCATTTGTAAACCATGGTTTATGACACTGCTGTAATATATAAACCCTGCTGATTGTGGTTAATTCAATAAACTATATTTAGTAAAATCATAATTTAGTGCAATGTGCGAATACAGCCCATGCTTTCATTAGAATAAGAAGATACCTTACACATAGATACACTCAAAATCCACTAGACAAATATAAAATATTACAGGTAGTCCTCACTTAACGACCATTTAATGGCCGTTCAATGTTACAATGGCATTAAAGTGACTTATGACCGGTGCCCAAAGTTGCAACCATCGCAGCGCCCCCACGGTCATGTGATCGGGATCTGGGCACTTGGCAACCAGCTCACACTTACGATGGTTGCAACGTCCTAGAGTCATGTGATCACCATTTGTGACCTTCCCGGCTGGCTTCCAGCAAGAAAAATCAGTGGGGAACTGTGTGATTTACTTAATGACTTTTGCAAAAAAGGTAATAAAATCAGGTCTGGTCACGTGATGATTCGCTTAACAACCACATTGCTTAGCGACCTAAATTCCAGGCCCAATTGTGGTTGCTAAGCAATGACTACCTGTGCTGACTTGAAGATTTTTACTATCATTCTTGATATTAATATCAGGATTGCAAATCATTAGACTTTTCCCCATGGTTTGTTGAAAAAGATTAAAGCCAAGGTCACTTTTGAAAAGTATAATGTATCTGAGTTACAACTGCTTTAAAGCCTGTTGAACTGCAAGTAATGGTGTTTTTGACTCAAGCTTTATTCAAAAGAACATGATCATGAGAAAAAAAGGGGGGGAGGGATAGTGGTGCTATAAAAGTTTGTGCAGTATTATTTCAGATGTGTTTCATATTTCTAATTATTCAAAAAGTATCACAAACAGGCTTACCATAATTGGATTTTGTGCTATTTGAACAATGGGACTATTATGAAACAATCCCACCAGGATCAGAGGTAACTACTGGATCCATCTCTATGGATACATCCAACAAGCAGACTTCTGCTCACATGATGAGAGCTCTCTTTCTTCTCCCCTTATACCTATTCACGCCCTCATCAATCTTTCAAAAAGATTTGGCCAGTTTATTGGGGGAAAGGGTAAACCGATCTGTCAGCACAGTACATTTCAGTGGGGCAAGGAAGAACACAACTGTGAATGTCAGACCTTAGCTGCATTTTACAAAAATTCTTTTTACATGAAGTGGAGACCTCTGAATAATCTTCCCATTATGCTCTTAGGCACTTACTCAAACCTATGCATCTGTTATAATTTGCAGGATCATATTCAAACTCACCTCTCACACACAGTCAGCCAGGCATCTATAAAAATTAACAAAGAACCCTCCCCCACAAAATGATTAAGATCATTGAAGGAGGGGAAGTAGGAAGACTATCACCCCCTGGGGAGGGGGAGGGGGAAGGCTCTTATTTGAGATAAAAATGAGAAAGAAAGTTCTCTTACCGATAACTCCAATGGTTACTGTCCCTGCGAACCCCACCTAGCAAGTCGACATCATGACATGTCAGGTCAGGGCAGCCTCAACCACGCTTCCCTGATAGTCAGGTAATAAAAGGAAGGAGTTAAAACAGAAGTTACACTGGCAGATTTCTGGATAACATCAGAAAATGTAGTGCAATATATTCCGAATGGTCATTCAGAGCTTCTGGTAACCTCCTTTATACAGTCTTAATAGTTTTTCCATTCCAACGGTATGCCTCTTGGGACAAAAATCACGTGCCCCTTGATGAGCCAGTCTGTATATGGTAAGACTATCAAATTTGCTATACAATGCAGCTCAATGCTTGCCCTTAGTTAACAGAAGCCCCCATTTTTAGAGAAATGGGAAACGCAGCCTTGTCTTACAAAACTTTTAAAGAGGCTTTAAAAATCCAATTCAGAGACAAACCTTAGTTTTGTCTATTTTAGAATTTCATGAAATACTTCTTGCACAAACTATCCAAATTTAAATCAAGAGATTATATGCAAGCTTTGAGAAATCTGGCTCATTTGCTCAAAATTACAAGAAACCAAATCATGCACGGCCAAGGCAAAAAAGCCTAATAAAGTTCCAAGATTTGTTTTGCATAAAGACTCCAATTGTAATATCTCCCTTGTATATGAAAATATTTTCATAATTTCCTCACTTTGCTCATTACAGCTTTACTTATAAGCATGTTTTTAATGTTTAAAATGCAAATGAGTTCAAAGAAAGGCATACAAATGCAGACAGGGTGAAAATATAAACAGGCTTTGATAAACGAGGCAGTCATTCATAGTTGATTATTAAACTTATGCTCTTCCAATTCTTTTGGATTTTAACAGAAATTCTGAAGAAATATTTTAAAACAGTTTATGCTACTATAGGTTGGTATCTTCAGTTAGAAAAAAACCCCAAATCCTACTGAAGAAACTGTAAGCCTAGAACAGTTAGTAAACCTTTAAACGTTTTTAGACATTTCCTTTCATGAAGAATGGTTCACAGCAAGTTGGTTAACTTTTGAAAGTCGAAACTGGTTTAACAAGGCAATATGGGATCTAAGCAATTAAGAATTTGTATGAATCTTTTGATAAAAGTTTTTGAAGTACCAAAACTCTGGCATCAGTTTTTTTCAAAATCACCTTGATATCAATAAAGACATTGAAGCAACTGCTATAAATGAGTGATCAAATATCCCGTTTCGTGATTCCTCCCCCATCTTGAAGACAAAAGGCATGAGATTCTTGTATAATAGGGGTTTTCTTCCTTGGATTGCTTTGATGAACAAAGGCCAAGACACAGATTGACAAAATATATTTTGGATTGCACTTGAGTATTTAGTTATTAGTTGAAAAGGTACTAAAAAGGTGCATTTCCTCAAGCCAATAGTATTTAGATTGTGCATTGTATATAATCAAAAAATAGAAAAGCCTTTTAGCCCTTTGACTGAATATGGATACCCCTGAAATATTTGGACAATATACTGTTGTCTTTAAAATATAAAATTTAAAAAGACATTACTGGACAGGTGGAACTGTAAATTTGTGTTACCATTCAATTTAGGCCAAGTATGTACATTTTGCTATTTGGAAGGGCTACCAGAGTTTAAAATACAGTACAGAAGATTGCATTTGCTTTGAGGATTTTTACAGCTTAGCATTTTGGTAAGAATATCAAACACATCACAGGATTTCTCATTACAGAACGACATGTGTGTATTAAAATTCCAATTCTTTCTAAATTCTGACTCAGATGTTTTCATATCAATACAAAGCTGCTGCTTATTTTTCTAGAAAATCCTTATGATCCATAATAATAAAAAAAAGAACTTCTGACTTTTTTCACTGAGGCATATATTTAAAGTTCAAATTTGGTTTCATAGATCAGCATACCATTCAATTGGGAGGGCTGACTGCCAAACAACTGATAAACCATTTTTAAAAGAATTATAAGTTATTAAAAAGCCAGCTATTACCTAGAAGCCAGATAAGCTTCAGTATATACATCCTGTAGCTTTGTTCAGACAAAAGGAAATACATCTATAATATGACTAGCAGCTACAATATTTTACTTGATCATAATATTGGTCAGTTTCTATTAGAACAAACCATAGTTTAGGTTTAGGTTTTTTAAAGGCCTCCCCACTCCAAAATTAGCTGGCTGACCTAAAAAAAATTGTCTTTCAAAAACATTTTCTTCTTTCAATTCAATGAGTCAGAGTTACAAACCCAAGAAATTATCTTCCTGACTCTCAACAAAATGTAGGAAGAAAACCAGCAATTCTTCCAAACAGAAAAAAGCTGAAAAAGGGTCGGACTAGTAGCTTCTCACCCAGTTACTTCTATTATTTTCTCTATGATCTAATCAAATGCAAATCCATAAATAAGGGGCTATTTATTATGAAAAGTCAGGTTGGCCAATCTTATAAATAAATTTCAAATCTTTGATTTTTTCCCCCAAAAATCCCAAATGCACATCACTGCAACTTAGGAAAGTGCAAAGACAACAGATGAAACAAGCATGAGCTGAGAATCAAATGCATGTTAAAAATCAATACAAAATGGTTCACACAAAAAATGGATGGAATAGCCTGAATAGAAAAACTAGCAATATCCCAAATTAATGGAAATTTGCATTTGAAATCATTCATTCAACAAGGTGTGAAATCTAATGTTTTTTAATAATATTAGTTATCTTTAGCATAAAGATTTTACATTTGTTTAAAAATTTACAACCAATCTCATATCTTTGTTCAAATCAGTCTCTTAATGATAACAAATTTAAGTTAAAACTGAACACATTATTGTTCTTTTACAGTTGAGAATTATCAAATTGTGTTGGAGTCATTGGATATGATCCACATGAATAATGTAAGACAGGTTAAATTTATGGACTGCCTTCATACACAATATGTCTCACATCTGACTAAAAAAGGGCTTATGCAAGTTTTCAGATGTACTTAAAGCTGTTAAGAAAGCAACCAATTCACTGTTAAATGCAACTAGATTACAGTACCAATTAATACATTTCAATTTGATTTTACTGGCCCTAGCACTGACTCACATGCCACCAATGCCAGATGTTGGAAATCGCAAGAAATTTTTCATGAATTTGATCACTCACATAGGCAGTTTTTTTTAATGTTTCTTGCAAGAATTACCAATAAAATAATCTTTTAGGACACAATGGAATTTGAAATAGGTAATGTTTTGAATAGGTTTTTGAGTTTTATTGAAATCTTACATGAACAAGAAGAAATTGGAAATACAATCACATCAA
Organism: Liasis olivaceus; assembly: GCA_030867105.1. NCBI lineage: Eukaryota > Metazoa > Chordata > Lepidosauria > Squamata > Pythonidae > Liasis > Liasis olivaceus. The sequence continues at coordinate 16,422,290 of CM061360.1, read as the reverse complement.
GGAACAAATTGCCACGGATTTGACGTTTAGGCCAAACAAATTTGTAGGGCAGGTTTTCAAAAAGGTGTGAAGTCATAACAATTTAAAAACACAGTTAACCTACTTCTAGGAATGCAAAACATACAATCATGTTATTTTCAATACAAGAAAACTTAATTTTTTTTTTAAATTCCTTAAAACTACGGAGACAAAGTACTAGCTTTATTTTATGTACAGCATAAGCCTATGTAATCTATCCCAAATCCAAAAAGGAAAAAAGAAAAAAGAAAGAAAGAAACTGTCCAAAAACAGAAGGTTTGCAAAATCATGATTTAACAGTTGCCCATCCTTGCTGATAAACTGCTAAAATGAAGCCTAAAACGATAAAAAGCATTGTGTCCCCAAACTATGTTTGGGAAATCTGCAAGCTCAGTAATGTCCAAGTGCATTTATGAGAAAAGGAGGAAAAAAAGACTTGAATATATACACAAGAGTGATTCTTCAGCCCAATACACATGGCAGCCAATCACTACTGAAGGATGAAACAATAAGCCAATTTTTGGAAGGTTGTAGAACTATAGCCAAATTCTATCTTGCCAATATTCCCATGCCCTCCTTATTGGTCTTATTTCCACTGCTGCCCATATGTATCCTGATAAAATTCCTGGTTGTCATTATTGTAACCATAGTTACCGGCATAGTCTCCACCTTGCTGAAGCGGCTGCTGAGCGATAGGTTGGGAGCCCCAGTTCTGCTGGTTGTTGGTCTGACGGCGCTTGGAATCAGGCTGGTTGTACCCATCCGCCTTTCTCTTGCCTCCCACGTTGCCCCCACGATTGCCCCTCGCTCCACGAGCACCACGTCCTCTCTGCTGCTGAGCAGGGCCCCCTCTCCCACCCCTGGCTCCTCTTGGTGGTCCCATGGGTGCCCCCCTCTGGGAATAGCCGGCTCTACCTCTTGGTGGTGGTGCTCCCCGCCCCCTAGGTGGTGGAGGTGCGCCTCGCCCACCCCTTCCTCCTCCTCTTCCTCTTATAGCATAGCCATCATCATAGCCATAGTAAGGATCTTCGTAGCCACCACGGTAGTCATGATAGTCATAGCCATAATAATCATCGTAATAATCTTCATAGCCATAGTAATCTGGGGGATAGCCATAGCCGCCTCTCCCTCCACGACCTCGGCCTCTAATAGGAGGTGGCATACGAGGTGGAGGATAGTAATAATAGTCTTCATACCTAGTGAGGAGGGGGAAAAAATAGTAATAATATATTTATTGTGTGTTTTCAATAACATCCATCTCATGTCTTTTTCTAATTTAAAAACTCCAGTTTAGAAAGAGATTAACCTTCCACGTTTAAACAGAGGAGGACAGAGGAAAGGGATCCTGGTCTACCACTTTCTCCACTAAACTTCCCAGGAAGATCACACTAAGCTTGCTATAGAAGGGATTTTAAACATCCTGAGAGATGGCTAAACCAGCAGCATTAAGCCATCTGACAAAAGTGGCCTCCACCCCCAGCCAAGGTGAGGAGCAGTAGATGTGGATATTTTTTCCTGTTGGCACTGAAATGCACCAATTACTACACCTTAACTTGTACCAATCTCCAGCTTTGTTACCAAGTCAGAGTAAATTTCAGCTGCTGGGACTAAGCAAATTAATTTTGTTCCATCTAGAGGAAAGGACATTAATCTGGCTATCTGGATGTGCCTTTAGTGCTACATTTCAGGTTTTAACACTTACGCAGTGCTTCTGGAGGCTTGTCTGGCAGCCTGGCGTTCTTTTCTTTTCTTATCTGGAGGCTTGGCTAACACTATTTCAATTTCTTCCCCCTCTATCTCTTTTCCGTTCATTTCATTCATGGCCTGTTTTGAAAGGAAAAAGAAATTTAAATTGTATTTGAAAGCATAATGTTCCTTCAGCATTTCCCAACTTTCAGTTCCCAAGTCCAAATATTTTCCAACCTACACAATCCCAACTTTTACATACTGCACTCTCATTTTAGCCCTTTGTTTCAGAATATGATGGCAAACCCTTCCTGGGAGGAAAATGCAGTACAGGTTCCACAGGCCCTTGTAAAAAACAATGCAACAGGAAAGTCTGCAATTCTTGCCTTGTCTTGTGTAAGCACACAAGGCTGAGAGGAAAGAGAAACTTTGGGGCAAACAGGCAAGCAGCACAGGAGATGGAAGCTTTCTCCTTCAATTTGAAGTTGCAAAGCTCTAAATGCTATTTTACAGACAGAACATTTGCTTTAACAAGACTTCTGAAATACATTGTAAGAAAGAATAGTTAAAAAAAAGGCAAGAAACAGAAAGCCATGTTTATTAGATTTATATCCCACATTTCATTCAGGAGCTCAAGGCAGCATATGTATCTCTCCCTCTCTGATTTTTCCCCACGACGGTCATAAAGTCTAAATCTCCCAGTGAGCTTCTGCAGCTGAGGGTGGATTTAAGCTTGGGGCTCCCCAACACCTTAACCACTATACCATCTTTTAATGCTGAAAGAACTTGAAATAGAGTGTTTGTCCCTTCTTCCCAATACAGCCCCTACATGTCCCCCAGAAACCCTCCTAAAAGATAGGGAATTAGCAAAGGTTAATCTGCAATGAAAGGAAGGAATCATGAAATCTAAACAGAGGTGACACTTATAATATTTTAATTCCATTAATATTCTTTTTCCTATCAGTACAATAGAGAAGTCAGTATTATTTTGGTTAGTGGGATAAAAATGGAAGATGAAGTTGCCAAAAGGCCATTCTATGCAATCATGCCCATATTTTGTCAGAATAAATCTGAGTTCAACGGGGGTTTATTCTACAGGGAAGTGGACAGAGGTTATCCTTGGAGAAATCATATAAAAGATAAGAGTTGTATTAACATTATGAGCTGCTAACGCTTATTAGGCAAGTAAAGGAAGTCTAAGGCTGCTTCCCAGGAAGACCTATGGGCCAGAACTATTTTTGCAATAAAGACAGCACAATAGTGCGAGCATGTTTCTTGTTTAGAAAGTTGCAAAAATCAAGGAATGGACAGGAAGTAGCAGCACAACTATGTACAAGAGGACACTTAATTATATTTCACTCCATATGGAAAAATAGTTTGCTTTTGAATAGATATTCCAATAAGTCCTGGGTCATGTAATTTCGCTTAATGAGAATATTGCATGTTACCTACCTTAACTGCTGCTCCCCTATCTTCAAAATGAACAAAAGCATAATCTTTTAATTTCTTCACTCTTTCCAGCTTTCCAAACTCTGAAAATGATTTCTCCAGTATTTCTTCTGTCACTGTAGTGGCCAAGTTCCTCACAAATAGAACTTTCACCTGTTAAGAAAACTGGCATTTATTTAAAATATTTTTAAGCTGTCTTTAAGGCCAAATCCCTCTTGTGCTTGACATTAACTTTAGACAAAACAGTCAAGAAGCGATTCTTACTTAGCTGAACTACAGAAACCACAGCAACTTTTACAGTGCAATGGTAGTGTCCTACAGACTGCTTCACCATCTATGGTTTGTTCTGAAATTACTGTGTCTTCCAAGTGAGGATTGACAGCTTTTTCTAGCTACAAGATACCAGAGAAGCAGCCCTGTTCCCTTCCTGGCTTGTTCAGGTGGGAAGAAGCCACTGTGCCACATGGGAGCCTTAAAAAAACCTTGGATGAGTGGTTTCCAGCCAAGCTGCTCTGGAAAACGATCCCCACATTTATTCAAGACTAACCCAGTATCCAGGCTTGTTCAGTCATGCAAACCTGCTCAAAGAATAGTACAGCCTAAAGAAAGATTTCTTGCTATCTCCAACATAAGAGTTTTTTCAACTTTTATCTTTACCTTCACTATGAAAAGTGGCAATTAAAAGCACAGTTAAATAACAGTGTTTATTGTTGCTTCTTGAGATTCCATTTGGGAGATAACAACACATTTCCCTTTTCCTCCATTTTAAAAACCTATCTCTGAGAAATAAAAGGCATTGATTAGCAAATATTCTACTTCTAACTCAGCTGTCAAACCAGTTAAAAACATGGAGTGCAGCTGGAACTGTATGCTTCAATAATCCATAAAAAAAGGATCCACACCTGTCAAAAATGCCAGGGCAGAATTGGAACCATTATGCTTAGAATAATCATCTCTGAAAACCCCTAGAAATTGTTTTTGCCAGATAAAAGTCTTAGCTTATTTCTACACACACACACACACAGACTTTTTGTACATTTATCCTTCCTGAGTGCAAAAGCAGAATCCTAAAATGGCCTAACCCCCAAAGAAAGCAAGGCCAACAGGTATTCTAGAGATAATCAGAAGAAAAAAAAAATCTGCTGCACAAAAGGTGAAGTTTTAACATAGCTCATGCCAATTTAGCTACTACTTTACTACCTTTGCCATGACTTCTGGATCTGGCTCCTCTACCGGGTCAGCCCATTCAACAGTAACAACATTTCCCCAGACTTTTACTTTCCCACTCATCAACCGGCGTCGAGCTTGAGCTGCTGATTTATGATCTTCATATTCAAGGAAGCAGAACCCCCGATTCTTCTTTTTATCATCAGGTTGATGATATAGGATTACATCAACTAAACCCTCTGTAAGAACAAAACACCTGATGAATAACAGAAGACTAAAACTTTTCTAGCTTGAAAAGCTAATTGAAAAAAGAGGTTTTAAGGTAAGTAAATCAAGTCTTCAGCATACTTAATAGTTTAACTAATGCGCTGTGAAAATACACATTTTGGGTAGCATAAATGAAAATTCTTCAGACCCTGCACTTTTTACTTTTGTAATGCTGCATTTTGCTTCTGGCAAAGTGATAAAGTTTCTGACCTAGCATGGAGATGGAAAAATCAGACCATGACCGTCATTTCTATGCAAGTGGCAAATTCAGACTCACCACTTTCACTACTACCTAGCAGATATCAGGAATTCAAAGTAAGGAAATATTATTCGGAAACACTGGTAGGAATTCTGCTGCAGGTGGGCTGCCTATTCAGCCCTAGCCAGATTTTGCTATACTATGTTGAACCATTTTCCCATGTTCTTCTGCTACAGGAAATATGAAAGCATATTCATCTCATCAAAATTTATTTGTAGACCACCTCATGAAAAGTGCAACTGCTTGCAGTTTTGGTGCAACGTATCAATTCTTTGGAAAATGTAGGTGCTGTCTTTGCCCTTTCCATCTACCCTAAACAACTGTCTGAAATTAAAAGTGTGAAAACCATCTCAAGTTCAAAAACCGTTTCATGTTTTTCAGAGTAAAATGTGATCGTTTCAAGACTTCCAGTTACCGAAATGAATCTTGAAGCAAGCTGTTTTGAGTATTCAAAGCTAGGGAAAATGTATATGCTTCAAGAGTTTTGTTTTAAAGCAAAAACAGAATACTCAATTGTTTCACAGTTTTTTTCCCAACTACATAAAGCAGCCAAGGTTGTTCAGCAGAATGTTTCAAGCAGGGCTGCTCTGTTTCCTGTTTTGTGCACACCTCTATTTTAACTATTATTATTCTTGGTATAAACAATGCAAGACCAGTTTACTTTGTTGCCATTATGCCAAAATGCAAATTCACAAATGAAAGTACTCACCTTCTGCCAAACAACTAGTGAAACTTTCATATGAAAACCTACATATAACCTGGAATTAAGTTCAGCATCATAATTATCCTATTCCCCCAAACTCTCTGCCTTAAGAAAGCTTATCAAGGTTGTACTGCTTATTTAGCATTTCATTATTTTTACTGCTGTTTTTAGACAGTATTTATTTTATTAATTTGCTATAGGCATCCCATTCAAAAAGGTCTTGGGATACGATGGTGTTTGTGGGGGGCTTCTCATTATATTTATCATCTACTAAATTATTTTTGTGTTGTTGCACTCTACCACAGATGTTAAAAAGGTGGCATATCTGTAAGCCACCCAGAGTCATCAAGGAGTCAGGTGGCCTCTAAATTTAGAAATTAAATTACATTAAATTAAATGCATTCTTTACAACAGAAGCACATGCCCTCACCTCCTTACCTGTGACTTTGCTGAATTCTTCTAGTATATTCTCCTTTGTCTTATTTTTTGGAATTGATCCAACAAATAGCCTATTATTTGCCACCGAGATGCACACACCAAGGTGTTTACCAGGCCGGATTTCATAGTTGTCACACTGAACGAAAAACAATTAAATATTTCCCATGAACTTTCAGTTTATTAAAGTGCAGATGCTAGCAAACTCTAGTGGCCTATATTGATTAGATATTTAGATATTAGATATTTCATTATTTACTACCAATAGCATTTTTTGCATCCCCAAAACTAAGATTCAGGTTTCCAATAAAGTATATTTTGCTATTCATGATCAAACTCAGCTCTTCTTTATACATTCTCTAGCACTAGAAAAAAATTTAACCTGCTATCCCAACATAGTATCAATAATTAAAAGTAGTACAACCAAACATTTAAGAATCTAAATATCTAGAAGAAATATTTCAGCTAGAAACATTTTCATACTAGAAAGATAACAGTGTGGATGCCTGGTGTCTATAACTGAAGAGAGTTAAATCTCCATGGATCCTACAATTGAAAAGACCTACTCACTTGTAGTTACCCGTTTAACTTCAAAGACTTGGGACACCAAGAGGAAGGCCTCCAGAAATCATGTACATGCCCAGAAAAATATACAGGTAGTCCTCGACTTATGACAGCAATTGGGACCAGGTCGGGAGTGCAAGAGGGGTGGGGTGGGCGCAAGGGAGTGCGTGAGAAGCACGGCGAGGGTCAGGGAGGGTGCAATGGTTCAAAGTGTGTGCGAGGGGGTGCATGATGGTGTGGTGCGGGTTGGGAAGGGTGAGTGAATGGCTGGCGTGCGAGCATAGAAAGGCTCAGGGAGGGTGCACTGGTGGGGGAGACTTACTTCAGCAACTTGCAACCTTCCCTGCTGGTTTCCCCATTGACTTTCTGGGGAAGCTGGCAGGAAAGGGTGCAAATGGCGATCATGTGAACGTGGGGCGTTGCAACCCGTTGTAAGTTCAAACCGGTTGCCAAGCACCCAGATTGCAAGCACATGACTGCAGAGGTGCTGGGACGGCAGGAATCCCAAGGACCGGTCGTAACCACCATTTCTTCAGTGCCATCATAAGTTCAAACAGTCACTGAACGAACGGTCATAGGTTGAGGACTACCTGTATACTAGACGATATACTCTTTTGCATACTCTAGCTCAAGATGTTCGGAATCTAAAAGTCACACTTGCATTCTAAATTGTTTCTAAAATCCCATTCTAATATGGATTAGAAAGCAATCCATCTGATGGTGTATGGGCAGCAGAGTATTATACTGTTAAATTCAATAATATTAGCAGATCTGTTTGGGACTAAGTGAAATCAAAGCCCCAAAGCAAGACAAGAATTACTTTCCTAAATGGATACTATAGTTTAAATCTGCCCTCAATAATTGCAAACCAAATTTCTTTGAGGAGCTCACAAGAAAGCACAAGGAAGATAACGTTACCCTGATAGTCCCCCACCCATCCATCTATTTATTCATTAGATTTATAGCCACTCAACCCACAGTGACAGAGTGGCGTGATATCAAATATCAGGATTATATCTGATAGGAATATTATTAGATATTGCAGCCAACATTACCTATAAACACAAAAAACACCCAAGCAGAATATATTTAACTGAGAAAAACAGGGAGAAAGTGAGACTGTATATTACATCTTGCTCTAACAATTTCTGAATTGTGAGGTGAATACCAATTATTGGTACCAATTATTGAATACCAATTATTAAGTACCATACTTAATCTTATGACAGAACACTCACCAACTTAACAGCTTCTTGTGCTGCATCTTTGCTACAGAATGTGATGAAAGCATAGCCTCTGTTCTGTCCAGAAAGAGGATCCATCATGAGTCGCAAGTCCCAAATGGGGCCTGCCTTTTCAAAGAGTGGCACCAATTCATCTTCATACAAGTCTCTAGGAATTTTTCCAACAAAAACCTGAAGGAAAACTAATATTTATTAACAAGAACTAAAAAGCATTTTAGCTTTTAGTTTGGTCAAGAATATTCAATTTTCTTGGAAACATATATACATTAATTAGAGGTAGTTAATATGATTTTCTCTCCATGTATTTACTAATTTATTCCTCCTATCACATTAAATATAATTTAGTGGTGCTCTAGGAACTGTACTCAGGGCTTTCAGGGGGCATATGCAATAGATCTGGTATTGATGTAGTCTTCATTATGAGTTTTGTGCCTTTGCACAGAAAGGTAACTGAAAACAGTCATAAACATGAACCATGTGACAACCTGAGTACATGTTTACGAAAAGAGATAGTCATCTGTCTTACAAAGGAAAAACAGATTTCAAAAGCATTTCTATCACTACATGTATATCACACGTGCCTTAATTCTGATAATTACTACAGTTAAAAGCAGGCTATTACAATTCAATAATCCACCTGCACATTTTCCTGTAGAAAACACTACTTTGCAATTTCCATCAGCATTAGTAACAACCATCTTTGATAAAGCTAAACTTAACTTAATTTACTTTGTCACTTAATTTATAAAATAATCATTCCTAAACAAATACATTTAGTATAATTAGGGTCTGAATAACCTTATTTAGACATATAAACTGCATATACAAACCTCTGTTCCAATGCCAGGCTGAGAACCTGAGTAGACGGTATCTGGAGGTGGACCACCATATTTCCGCTGCCCTGTGGTTACATCCAAAGTATAACTAGTTCTTTCTAACAAAGCCTGAATTTTTAAAAGTAAAAAAAAATGAGAGAGCAAGTGGCATTTAACATCAATACTAGAAAACAACCCTTCACCCTAAGGAACCCTTTCAATAGAACATTTTACTCCACTGCTTCATATTCTAGAACACATTTGCAAAATTTAATAGCTCGTAAGAGAAATGTAGAATATCAATTCTCGTAAAGATCGTAAAACCCCCCTTTTTGCTACTGCTGGCATTATCCCCATCTGGCAGAACATATACAGTTGGTTGACTGAGGCAAAAGTTAGTTCTATCAGTTCTAGAATGATTTCCACACTTAACGCATCACAGCAACAACAATGCTGGCACTAATGAAAAATTCCATGGGTTTAACTAACATGCCTTCAAGAATTCACCAAGGAGAGACTTAGCTTAAGATAAAAGTTTAAAGGACTCCAGACCAAATAGTAGAGCTTGTAAAGGTTGATGGTATTTTTTTCTGCTACTTTCCCATTATGTAGAGGATCTGTTCAAGGTGTCCACTTTCACCTTTGCTTTTTAATATTTGTGTGGAGCCCTTGGCTTGTGCTACTAGACAACACAGGGAGATTTACAGAGTAGTACTTAATTCAGTTGAACACAAATTGGTTTTATTTGCAGGTGATATCCTGCTGTTTATTTCTAAACCTCATACTACTATCCCAGGGTTGATGGAAATGATAGATGCCTTTAGTAAAATAGCAGGATACTCTATTAACTGGTCCAAATCGGAATTGATGCCAGTAGGTGAAAATTTGGTTACCCATCCATTTAAGTAATATCAATTCTGTATTTGTACTGAATCCTTTAAATATTTAGGTATGTGTATATCAAAAGATATAACTCAGTAACATGCAACATAAATAAAATATATAAAGAGGTTTCTTCAGATATGGATAGATGGGAGTTATTGAAACTCACCCTTTGGGGAAAGGTAAAAGCTCTCAAAATGAACATTATTCCCAGATTAATTTACATTCTGAGAGGAATTCCGGTTTTTATATCTGGACAATATTTTCAGAAAATAAATTTATTTAGAAAATAAATTTGTTTAGAAAAAATTTATGGAATTCTTCGATTCCGAGAGTATCTTTACAAAAAATGCAATTACCGATTAATGAGGGAGGATTCAGTTTTCCAAATCTGGAGCTATATCGTCAAGCCTACCTATTGTCAAGTATTAAATACTGGAAGCCAACAATTGGTATTAATTTTCCAATTTGGACAATGTTGGAATATACAGATATAGCACCTTTGGTTGGATGGACAGTATTAGGATCTAAATAAACAGAACTCTAATATCTCTGGAAAGGATTATGTCAGTTACATAAGGCTCGTGATTGGAGGAAGTCTGTTTGGGAGACAAGCTATTTCACTCATGATTGGAGGCTAGCAATAGGAGGAAGCTGCCTGCAGAGACAAAGTATGGGCAGTTTTGCAACCGCGATGTTGTCTCCTCGGCTGACTTCCTTGAATAAGACGCCCTTCAATTTTTAGGGTAAGGATTTTAGAAAAAAGTATTGTCTTATAGTTGGAAAAATACGGTAAATAAGTAAAAATAGTAGAGGCCTGTTACAGTGTAAATACTCCAGGAAATGTGGGTAAACATATAGTTAACATACTACATTTATGAACTGTTATTGTGCCTGTAAATACCCTGTTTTCATTAATTTCCTCTTTATAATACACATGCCACTGAAGAGTTTCTAACATGCTGCAAGATCACCATCATATTCTGCTGGGATTCATGGGCAATAAGAACACTTCACGTCCTTTCATTTCCCACTATGAATACTGCTAGCAAGAATACAACAGCAAAAAAGTTAAAGATAGGGAAACCAGATAGGTAAAAGGAATTAATGCTGAATGTGAACAAAGTCCTTCCCTTTAACATTCTTTGGCCATTCTATATCCACTATGGTATCTATAGAATTTGATTCTTTTAAACAGTACCAAGATTAGTTATGGGGTGCCAGATGCTATCCCTCCCTCAGTGCCTCCAAGTTGCAATATTTTCTACTTAGTTTGCCAGTTTTTTCTCCATGGCAGTAGAAACTTCACAGCATAACTACATTACTTCTATATATGCACCTTATTGAAGGCACAAAACCTTTACTAACGAGAGGGAGAATAACAATAGTCAAGTAAATAGTATTAGTACAGCAAATAGTTTTGTTATGCCTTTCAAACCGGAAAAGTTTTTTCAAAAGATACAGGGGATTTCCAATCTTTATTATCAGGCACTAAAATAGTGCAAGTAATAGAAAAAAGCTAAAAACATTATGCTAAATCAATGTACAGCTGTTAGAAACTGAAAAAAAACCCAAGCAACTCTTCTCAGCACACATAATGATTTTTCTATAAAACCTCACAACTTGCAAAATTTATCTTGGGAAGCAACATTGTCTTATATCATGGATTACCTTTTTGCCAATCTACATTTGTAACATTAACAGTTTACCATAAAAGGAACAGACGGAAAAATTCCTTTTGGGATACAGTTCTTTACTCCAGGATAAATTCCATAGCTCTTTTATTTCCTCTCCTATTAACATTTGTACATATATTACCTTAATTTTTGCTTCGTCTGGCCCCTTTGTTGATTCCTGTACTTTGCTTCCTTGTTTCTCTCTCTGTCTGTAAGTCTTCATAACTCCACATAAAAATGCACTTTTGTTCTGTAGATATAATTAATGAAAGAAGTGAAGCAGAAGGCATTAACAAAATAATCTGAAGCCACTGAAGCTTGAATAACACCTAGCTACATCCTGAGAGAACCAACCAGTATTCTGAATAACATCACTTGATATGTTAATATTAAAATAAACCAGCACTTCAATAATCAGTACATCAGTCTAATTTGAGACACTAATACTCACATGCAATGCTACACTTTACATTTAATATTTGAGAGGAAACAGTCTTGCTGTGAAAAAAAATCCAAATCTAGATTCAGTCATGTTTGTTCATATTTGTTACACTCAAGTTATAAATACCACATTGTGGACCTATTTGTTCACAGCACAGGAGCTCTTACCTTACCTGTACATGCGACAGGTCACTTTCCTTAAACTGCTGTAATACAGAGAGGGCGCCTTCTTCGTTAAATTCCCTGAGAGCATCTATTGCTCTCTCATCAAGATCAACATAAGATACCAATCCTAAAAAAATTAAAAATAGAAAAACGTTACAGATTCCTATTTAACTATATGAAAGCAAGTTAGTTTTAAAACCCTACTGTGCTTTGCTAAAATCAAAATAATATAACTATGTCATACTACCTACCACAGGTTAAAAGTTTTTTTTCCAGAAATTTAGGAATACTTTGTACATAAAAGAACATCACATATCAGGGTTTGAAATAACAGGCTCTGGCTCAGATTTCTAAAAAATCTGCTTTCAGAGCATTAAAAATTTTTTTTTCTTTAGATGGAGCCATTGCAAGCCATAGATAAGGACAGTTCTATCACCTAACCACAATGTGCTGTACCAGTTACTGGAATAATTTATAAAGCCCACTTCCCACTTTCCATCAGAAACTATTACTTTTCCCCATGTCTATAAAAAGTAGATATTACAATTAATATTTTTGCATAACTTTAAATACTGTTTTGCCATAACTTTCCAGCCAGTTACATTATTTCGAGCCCTGTTATGCACTTCCAATACCTTAATTTTAAGCTTACAGGTACAGACCCACATACAGTAGGACCAGCTCTGATACACATATACTGAAAGCTTTGGATGCAGTTTCTCCTCTATATCTAAACTTAGAAGCAGATAGTATGAAAAATGTAGAGCACTGCAAGTTCCATTAAACTTGCATTTAAATGGTGAGATGTCAGATATTGGTACTGACTTTCAAGAAATATAATGTATGTGTTTTAAGTTTTTAACACTGAAACACCTTACTCTAAATCACAAAAAATAGCAGCAGTGCCCTGAGATTGCATTTCAGAATTGATCCTGCATGGTGGAAGGCCCCTGCAACACTTATCCATGGACAAAACTGAGATGATTAAAAGACATGAAATGACTTTTAGGTCATTTAGGTATGAAATGAGAAGTATCCAAGAATGCATTAACAGACCCAAGTGGGTTAATGTTTTAAATTTTACACATGAAGATACATCTCTACAGATATTTTGAAGCTGGGCAGTAAAATTTTAATATGAATGCATTTTAATGTTTAGGCAAATATCAGGCTTCTCATGACACAACCAAAGTGCAACACATTTTTATATCCTTACATTCCTTTTTCAAACAACTATACTCAAGCCAGTATGTGAGCATCATCCTAGTTCAGGCCTAGAGAAGTATCTCTCTAAGAAAATAATACTACCTATCAGACACTCATTGGGACTGTCATTCAAGACAGATTAGCCACATGAGTCAAAATACTGTCATAATAGACAGACGTGGTATTGTTTTGAACTACCTTAAGCTTGCAAAATGTTTTTAGGGTTTTAGAAAAAAAAAGATAAATTAAATCTTCTCTCTGAAATATCTGAGGTAAGGGAATGAAACAGTTCTATTTACTTATCTAAATATATTCACCACACGCAAACTAAAGAAGAAGAGAAATCATCTCTTTTCACAGCAAAAAAAGTACGTGCATCCTAAAGTTCTTTGTGTTCTCTCTCTTTAAAATACACAAGAAGCCACTTGCTCCAAGCGAGATAAATATAATTCAATCAATTATCATAAAACTAAATACATCAGTATAATAATGACTTAAATAGGTTAAGCTATCCGCTAGGATATAGACAAACATGGAATTCACATACAGACTAGAAGTTCAAAGGTAGCCCCAAAGCAAGCCAAGCAAGCTACTTCCCCTCCATAAGCCACCTACTGAAATATGGTGTTTAGCCTAAGCACCATAAATTGGTGATGGCAGCAAAGTAGAAGCAAATGATGATAATATTGAAAAAATTACAGTTCAGTAGGCTGCAATGTCCACTTTTATTCAGGAGAGTCTATGAAACAGTTAGTATCCTAAAGACCTAAGGTACTGTCAACATATTCAACCTCAAAGTGAAAGCAGCAGTACATTCAAAGCTACACAGTGCAAAATACAGCAGTTTTTCATCTTTAAAGCCTAAAAAATTTGAAATTGTTTGCCTTCACTTTTATAACCAATCAGAAACAAGAAATGCATATTATACCTGTCTGAAATATTTCATCAAGTCTTTCTGCCACCTTCTGTGGGAGGCCTGCCTCTATCAGTGTCTTGTAGTGTTCTGTGTGAGTAACACTGGAAGTATCCATTGGTTCTTCCTCTTCTTTTAACTGTACCGCATTACCATTCACCTGATTAGCCATTTTATTATGCTGCTGGAAAAAATTCAGGAGCTATATTACATAAAGCCAGAAATAACTAATTTGCAGGACAATGCATTTATCTAAACTAATTGTAAACATACTGCTAGTGACTTGCATTAAATCTATATTCAAAGCCTTTAGAGTACAGCTCACCTAATTTCAAGAGAAAGTACAGTCCTGAAATACTGTGGAACATGTACATGGAAGGATGAACAATTTTAAGTGCTTCATGTACAAAAAATCTAGCTTTTATTTTTGTGTAATTTATGTTATCATAAGTGGGGAAGGATACTGGAATGCACAAATATCTGCCATTATTCCCTTGGACTCAGAGATTTTTGATCAATGTATTCAGTACAAAGGCCTACAATATACAAATGTCAATACTTGCTTTCAATCTTTCCCATATTTTTCTGGCTTACTTCCATGTTCAAAACAAATGTTTTGTTACGTAAGAGACACCATACTGCTTCAACACACACTGATTTCCAGAACTTTTTTTAAAAAAAGAATACGCCACATTAAGTTTTGCACAAGTGGAACAGTCAATAAACAAATTGCACATCACATACCAACAAGATGAACTTGTATTAAACTCTGCACATCATACAACATGTTATTCCAGATATCAGAGTTTAAAGGAAAGGCTGCACCTTCAATTTTTCTTATCAGTAAGAAAGATTTGATGCAAAAGTCAATAAAATGATGGCAAAATATGAATTAAAAAAACTACTATCTTTTCAAACAATTTTTGTGGGATTTTTCTAATTCCTTCTATTTGATGGGATCGAACTGGGGCTTGTTATTCAGCCACAACAGAAAGGCAATATAAACCCTGCTAAAGATAAAGTTTGACTGTGTGATATTAGCAGAAAGGTAAACCACCTTGAATTTACTAAAACATTCAATTCAGTTTAAGACATACAGAATGAAGGATAAATTATGAATACTAAAACTACCCGTTCATATACTTGATGCAACTTAAATGCAGCCCTCCAAGCAAAAGCATTCATTATAATTAAAGTATCAGAAGCAAGACAAAATAAAAAAATTAACCCATACTCCAGCTCACTTTAAAACAACCACTATATCAATATCAAGAAACCGTTTAGTAAGCTGTGATCATAAAACTGCAGAATCTGTAGTACAATATGAATTTTGGTTGCAGATATCACTAAACTATTCTACTGTGAACATTTTAAATACCTTTAATTTCTACTATTGTTGCAAAATGTCCCATTTCTATATTGAATTTTTACATTTCTTTCAAGCTGCAGGACTAAGCTTTTAATCACAGCCCCAATTTTTATACTTCATGTCCCCTAAAATCAGTGTATTTTAAATGAGTAAGAAAACTGCACTGGAGTGAAGCTTATACACCAGCGTTCCCAACATGATGCTTTCCAGATGTGTTGGAGTGCAATTCCCATCACCTCCTAAGATAACATTTGTATCCCATCAGTTTGGGGATATCTGACACAGTGAAAAACAAAGATTCAATTTCTCACAAATAATTAAGATTATTTCTTGTATTATCTAACAGCACAGTAATAGGGATATACAAAGTATTCCCTGTACATATTGTCTGGGCACCCAGAGACAACAGAGATGTGAGGTCTCCCACAGTGGAGAAAAAGCAAGGCCATCAACAGCAGCTATGGGGGAAGAAAGATGGGGAGAAGGCAAGGTAGACAAGCTGTGCTTGAATTGAAGCCCAATGGCAGCTACTCAGAGAGAAGGGGAACGAGGGAAGAGAAGCTTTGCCCTATTTGCCTCATCCACCTCTGGATTTTTTCTTGGCTAAAACACAGAACAATAAAAAAATATTCCACTTTTCAGCTTGGCTGGACACATCCTATTCAGGAATGTCTCTTAACTTCCATGTCACAATGTATTTGTCCCATAAATGGAACATAATATATTTTCTGTTTTGTGCAAACTTCTATCCAGTAGCACCATGCCCTCTCATGATACTATTCTCTTAACACCTTTTCCAAACCCTTTGATAGAATTAATCTGGTTTTTCAACATATTAATTTTATAAGTAATTACAACTTCTGTACCACTTCACATACCTTGTATGAGGAACACAGGACAAGGAACGTAATTCAAAACGAACAAAAAATAAATAGTTTTATAGAGATAACAAGACTATTACCCAACAAAGATTGATATGAATTTGATTAACTTAAAGAACACACATTTCTTCTAGAAGTTTGTGTTGTTCTAATGACAGAAAGTTGGCCTTTGTAAGCCTCTTCCACAACAAAATGGCAATGCTACCAAAATAAGGGTAATCTCTGGAAAAAATATATGGAGTATAAAAAAAAAAAAGGACAAATTTCTTATTCTAAAACAATCTTCATCACACAGGTGCTGTCTAGATGTGAACTACCATTATGACAGAAGTGGTAGCTTTTCCCATCTAATAAGTACCACATTCAAAAGGCTATCCGTGCACTCAATTCATATTACTCTTCCTCAATATGAAAACAGATTTAGAAGATTTTGTATTCAAATAAGCCTACGAAGTTTTTACTGATATGAACAGTTACAATACGAATACAGGTTTACCAGGAAATAATTCAAGATCCCACTGGTTTCTCTATAGAAACAGGAAGGCAAGAGCCTATGTACCACATAAATATTACTTAAATTTCAGAAAAAAGTCTCCTTCATGTAAATGTTTCTTATTACATGATTCTTTTTAAATAGGGAAAACAAATATCTAAACAAAGTTGCATAAAATATCAGCAATAAGCAACACTCATGGTCTCTAACAAATGTACACTATCACTATGAGATATGCAAAACATTATTATTTAATTTATACCTCACTTTTTGTAGTAGAAGCTCCGGACAATGCACACAGTCCTTTCTGCCATTTCTCCCCACAACAATTCTGTGAGGTATGTTGGGCTGAGAGAGTGACTGGCCCAAAGTCACCCAGTTAGCTTCTGTGGCTGAGGTGGACTAGAACCTGGGTCTCCCCACTATTAGTCCGCCATCTTAACCACATAGTACACTGGCCCTTATGGTGACATAAGGTGCCAAGGACCTAAGGGTCACTGAATTATCAGTTTCACACAGAATTTTAGTGCTTTCTGTATGTAGGAAGTCTTTATCATTTTGGCTTACAAACAGAAACCAGATCATATTAAAAAATACAATTTGTGTTTAAGTACAATGAGATAACTAAGAGTTTTCTTCAAATATTTAGATTTCAGTGCTATGTTTTCATAAAAATTGCCCAGATCTTTAAAATATTGATTTCTTAATTTGGGGTTGGAAAAATGGGGGTCGTCTTGTACATGGGGGCGTCTTATTGTCGGAAAAATACGGTACTTATCTATTGTAACAGGACCTCATTGATACATTGCTGTAAGAGAGATGGACAAACTGAAACCTCATGCAGCCCCGTTGGGAGTGGGTATGCAGACTCTGACACCCAGTGATTGCAGAGGAATAATTAATTCTATTTAATTTTAAAGAAATGTAAATGTAGGGAAATCAAGTTTAATTTTTGTCTTTGTCTCAGGCCATACTTTTGGAGTTGGCCTGTAGTATGTCACTTAAAGGTCAAGTAAACCTCTTGAACCCCCCCCCCCCAAATTTGTGTGCCCCTGCACTAATCCACATCAAATACACTACAACTAAGTCCACATGCTATGCTAAATCATAACCATAGTTCACAAGCTACTGTAGCTGAGTTTATACAACAAGCTACACCAATACTAAAAAAATATTGATTAGTGCAATATAGTAACCCGTCAGAATTAAATAATCTAATTAAACTAAAATCTACATAAGCTGGAGAAGCTACACTAGTTTTTTCAGCCTTCTGCTATGGAAGAGCAGGGCTTGCACCAACTACAGCAGTTGCTATCAGCCTGATCCTCACATGACTTTCTGTTATCATACCTGTCCCTTCTCCCTCAACTCTTGACTTTACATTATGCTTTGGCAACACTCAAGACAGGTAGCTAGATGCTGATCTAGTTTCTCCCCAAGTCTGGAAACTAGGCAAGATGCAGGGTCTTGTCTCTGACTTTTCCTTCATTGCACTTGATAGGCAGTGCTTTGCCTCTCACCCAAGTTCTAAACTTAATCTTTGCACTTTGTGCCAGACTTGACAGAGTACTTAAAGAGTACAGTGCAACGTCAGAAATGACAGACATAACCAGGACATCAAAGAAACCTGAGAATAGCAGAGGTAGTGGCAATCATTAATAATGGTCCAACTCAATCTTACCCATGCTTCATTTAAAATACCAAATGCTACATTTCTTCTTTCACCTGTGCAAACTAATCAGTATCCTATCCTCCAGACTGTCTAGTTGTCATTCTAGTCATCACTTCTGTTTTTGCATTTGTACCTATTACAATCCCTCAGCAAAATCTATGTGCTACTACATCCTACAAAACTGGCAGCAAAGAGAGAGGTGCATACAAGGTGAACTCTGCTTTGAGGGGCCACCTTTACAGTATATTATTAAAGAATGTCTTGTGTACTTTATACATTCCTCTCAACTGTTACATGAAGAATGGTAGCCCCTCCTAAAACTTTGATGCTTCAGCCACATTATTTCAGTTATACAAGTGCAGCCAGATTGCTAGCTTGCTTGCCCTGGTGTAAGAACAGGGATTCTGATTGCATTAGTGTAAGATCATATTTACAGCCCAATCCTAAACATATCTATTCAAAAGCCCAATACATTAAAAAAAGACTTCTCAGTTATCTACACTAAAATCCTAATTGTTACCCTATCTAGCTCAACTGCTTCTTGACATGGCTTGACTATTATTTAAAAAATGAATGTATGTCCTAAGACAACCAAAGTAACACAAAGTTTATTTTTTAAAAGCTAGCAAAAACCTTACATTAAATTATTCCAAAATTTAATAAACCATGTTAAATTCAATGAAGATGCAAGCATACCACAAGTCCTTATTTTGTCAACAGAATGCAAAACAGCAATCGATGAATTCAAAATTTAAAAATCCCAACTTAATTTACGCACATAAGACAATAAAATGTGAGAAAGTTATGAGGGAAATTAAATTAAAAGTGGAATCACTGCAGCTTTGCCAACACACATAAAATTTCCAAATGAGAAGATGCGTATGACACTATGCTATTAACTGCAGAAACATCAGCTATATTGCCAAAATATGTATGGAGTATTTTAGCAGCAGAAAGTTATTCAGCAAGTTTCCCAAATGGAAAGTTGAGAAACCAAAAGAATACTGCATAATTCAAGATTTGCACAGAGAGTGTTAAAATTTCACCTACAAGTTATTAACAAAAATTTCAAAAACGATGTCATTGTTCTCTACTTACAAATGGCAGGATCATACAGGAAAAGTATCAAAACTGTCATCAAACCATTTACTGAGGAGTAATCTTATTTCCTATAAATATTACAGCCTTCAAAGCATTATACGGTATCACCTATAAAATCTACACTACCACTACATGGGTGAAACAGAAATATAAACTTAGAACTACAACTCATCCAATACTTCTCAGTGTAACACAATACTACCATATTACATATAGAAGAAACTTAACTAACCCAGAGAATTCATGCTAAACAGTACAGTGCTGTTCCAATGAGAAGCACTAGGTCTCCATTATTTTTTTAAAGTAGCAGAACTGTCAACACCCCCATAGTTTACTCAAGAACCAGAATTATCATCACCAATTCACCATTCTCAATTTGATAGCATGAAAAATCACTGATATACTTTAGATTATTCATTACCAGAGGTGGGTGTGTAGAAAAGTAAACTGGAAAATATATCCCACAGTCTTTTAAAACTGAAAGATGAATCAGAGATTCCGACAGGAAAAAGCATGTTGCAGCAGCTGTGATTTTTGTATGTTTGCTGGAAAGTAAAGCTCACGTCGTCCTAAATAAGCACGCATCCACGCAGATTTACCTACCAGCGAGCCCACCGATCTCAACGCACCTTTCCTCCATGTCAGGGTGCCTAGGCTTGCAATCATACCCGTCCATCCCTCGCGTGTTTATTTACGATTTAGCCCGCTGACTTCCACTGGGCTTACTCCTAGGAAAACAATCCGATAACTGCAGCCTTCGGGCAGCAATTCTAAACCTGGCCTTGCACCGCGGAAGGAGGAGGGGCAAAAAGCTGAGATCGTTTCCCGGCGGCAAACAAGCGGCCCCGCAAGAAGCGACGCCGAAAACGTGGTGCCCGTTGGGGAGAGGAATCGCCCCCTCCGATCAAGCTGGGGCTCGCAAGCAGGGCGAGGCCCAGGCGGGAAGAAGTCGGCCGCTCAGGCGGCTCATTCTCCTTCGCTCCCCGGTCGCGGCGAAGGCCCCCAGCGCGGTGGCCAAGCCGCCCCTCAGCGGCTTCCCGAGCGGACCCCGGCGAAAGTGGGGCAGGAGGCGCCCCTCTGCCCGCAGCCAGGCCCACCCCACCGCCCCAGGCGGGCGCGGGGCCTTCCTCGCCCAAGCGCATCCGCAGGCGCGACGCGGCCACAAAAGGCGCCTTGAGCGCCGCCGCAGCGCCGCCTGGGCCTCGCCCTGCCGGCCGCTTCCACGCCCACCCCCCCCGACGCAAGACACACGCGCGGCTGCCGCCGCTGCCACCGCCTCCTCCTCCAGCCGCCGCCCGGTTTGCTCGGCCGGGCGCGTCCTTGGCAAGACTCACCGGAGCGGGACCTGCGCGGCGCGGCTGGAGCAGCGGCTGCAAATGGCGCGCGCTCCTCCTCTTCCCTCCCCTCATGGACGGCGAGAGCGATCCCGGCAACGCGAGGGGTTTCCCGGAACTGTTTCCAGGGACTGAGCTCGGCGGACCAATCGGAAAGCACTGTTTCAGAAGGACAGACCGGATCTCCTATCCGCGCCGGGAGGCTGGACCCGACGGTGATTTTTCTAGCCAATCGCACCGAGGGCGCCGTCTGGCCAATCCGCTGAACGGCAAATGGCGCGCCGGTAAGGTCGAAACGGAGAGAAGGAACGAAAAAGCCGGGATCCCTTTTAAAATAGAGGTTTGTTTCCTGTCACTGTCCCGCTCCAAGCATGCCTGAGTCCACACCGCACTGAGGTGCCTGGGTTTTAACCACTTCAGCCTTAACTGGCTACCAAAAACCTCGCATGGGAGAAAGCTAGCATCTCATGGACAAAACTAGACTGGAAGAATTCGTGACGAGCTAGTCTTCTATTTGCAGAGATGACATAATAAAAAAGGGTGACTTCTATTATCGTTTTGTGCAGGTAAGGTAATAGCTTCTCATTCAATAGATGCATTCAGCATTTCTTTTCCAGAAAAACGTTGAAATTGAACCTGCAATCCTAAATACATTTACTAGGAAGTAAGCCCCATTGGAAAAGAGAGCCAGTTTGGTGTAGTGGTGAAGCTGCTGGCCTAGAAACCAGGACATTGTGAGTTCTAGGCCTCCTTTAGGTATGAAAGCTGGCTGGGGGACTTTGGTCATTATTTCTCAGCCCAATCCACCTTACAGGGTTATTGTGGGGAAATATGAGGCAGGGGTATTAAATATGTTTACTGGTTTGAGTCATATATACTGCGTTCTATGTGTGTATAGGGTGGGATAAAAAAAAATCTAATACAATGAGATTTGTGATGCTGTTGCTGTTTTTTCTTAACAATGCTGTGTTCATAGGTTCCTAAGGACAGATTGGATTTATATTTTTATTTATTATATTAAGATATTACAATAGGTAGTGTTTCTGATCAATTTTTGATAGAATCATTTTTTTTTAACTTGGTTTTATCTGTAAAATAAACAATAAATCCGTCTGTATCCTGCATTATGTATTATTATTTTTATAGATTTTTGGCTTTAAAATATAAGATATTCTTAGAATCACTTTTCCTTTCTTTGGATTCACACTACATGAAGGACAGATCTTTTTCATTTCTTAAACTCTGAGTTGATAAACCAAGTATTACTGCTAGTAGCACTTGAAAGCTATTCTGCCCCCAAAAAAGCAAAAAAGCTATTTCCACCTACATAAATTACTGTAATGTGCAAGATCACTTTGCCTCTAGAACTGACACACTGTCCTTGAATGTGAAGAATTCAACACCGATGATAGTTAGATGTGCTCAGAAGTCACTCTTAGAATTCTGATTTGTGAATGTGAGGATACTGCCTCTCTGTAGTTAGCTAGGCATCAGTTGCTCTTAATTGTGCCTCTATTGTTTTGTTTTATTTATCAAATTTGCCACCACCCATCTCATTAAAAAGCGACTGGGCAGTTTACAGAAAGGATAAAATCAATTAAAATACAATATAAAAGAAGTCTTAAATAATAGATTCCAAGAATTGGTGGAATTGGTGTGTAGCTCAGGGAGCATCATCAGGGTGTCAGCCACCCACAGGATCAACCAGAGCTCCCATTGCCCCATGCAAGCTGGCATAGCCAGGTCTTTAGCCCTTTCCAGAATGTTTAAATATTGTTAAACATTTTTATCAGAACAGAATACAAAACTTTACACATCCAAGAATAAATTGTTCTTTTAAAACTTTACTTTGTACATGAACTAGCCTAGTATTAAAATTCATTATATCAAATTGCTAAACCATTTGCCATTTCTGTTAGATTACAACATCATTCCATAGTCCTCTAGGAAATTCCTACAGAACCAGAAAAAAAGTTTCATTCTTATGCAATCACAATCCCCTCATACCTCTCTGGGTGAATGGAATTTTCCATCCTTGGGGAGAGGACAATGTGCAAGAGTTCATATTCAAACTATAAGGAAAAATAGTGGCCCTTTACTTCTGAAATGTAGCTGGCAAACTTTTATCATATATTTCCTCCTTCCAAAAATCATGATTCAAGAAATACCTACCCATAATTATTACCACATGATAAGTACTGAATATTTTATAGAGAAGACACTGACTATGAAGATAGAGTGAATTATTTATTTCACACTATGATAAGAACAAAATCCTGGGTTTTCACAGGCACCATTTTCAAAACAATGCCAGATACCCACCACATCAATAACAACAGCTACTTAATCATCATCAAGCTTCTTGATCTTGGACTTATGACGTTCAATTTCTTTCTGCAGACGCTCTATTTCTTTCTTATGGTGACCTATTTCCTCTTCATGATATCTTTTCAGATTTGCCAACTGCTCTCTCTCTTTCTCCCTGCAAAAGTATGAGGATAATTAATATATCAGATTATTGTCATTCATTCAAATCTCAGCTAAAGGTGTCATGAAAAATAACGGCACAATTCTTCACCTCAAAATGCAATTCTTATGACACCTAATGACTATCTAGCTCACAGCTTATCCCATTACTAATCAGCAATTACATTAATATAAAGATAGCCTGGCTCATTTAGAAAGCTAACAATTTGATTTAAATTGTCAATGACAATTGAATATTACACTTTTCCTTCTACAAACTCAAGACTCATTTCCCCTATTCCTCACAATTTGTTTGCAAAACATTTTGATTCAAAAGTTTGGAGTGCAAAATTCCATGAAATATTCTGCCTTAAGTACTGAATTGCTTTTTCAGCATATCAAGCATTCAAGGATTTAGCTGGAGGAATATTTGGCCAGATGGGCATGAAACGGAGTAGTAAAAGCATGAGGAGACCTCCAAGTCTACAAGAACACCATAAATTTGTATGGGGTGCCAGTTATGTTGTCCTCTGAAGGAGCAGGGAAGAAACAAACAGGAAGTGTGGAGAGAAAGTTATCAGTGAATAGCTAACAGTTACTTCTCTTTAGATCTTTCATTAAATAGTCAGCTTTTACATAATACTTTCAGGTGTTTAAAGCAGTTCACATGCATTGTCTAGGTTTCATCCTTAAAATAAATCCATTCAAATAAGTTGGCATTATCTCCCATATTACAAATAGGTACTTGGAATGAGATGCCTACAACTTTTTAATGAGTTTATAGCAGAAACCAGATTCAGAACAAGTGAAGTCTGTGAGTTTTGGTATTATTTAGTAATTATAGCAATATTCTATTTTTTTCTCCCAAAAGGTGAAGACAGTCTATATATCTCCCCCAATCCCAATTTTATCATAATAACTCTGTGAGATAGGGTTGACTGGAAGATATTGATTGGCTCTGAAATAAAGTCAAGTATCCCCTTGAGGTGAATTATTAGGTGGCTACATGGATGCATCTATATAACTTTCTTGACAACAACATGGAAGTAGTTTGCATGCTCTGTCTTTGCTATTACAGCGTTAATACATCCCACTTGATGGCCAAAAGAACACAGCTGCATCTGCACATCACCATTACTGAAGGAAGACCTGACTTGACTTTGGGCGCAGCACCTCCCAACTTGCCTAGTCACCCAAGATATTTATATGAGACTCTCATGCAGCATGAGGGGGAAATGCAGTAATGGAGAAAGGGTTGGACTGGCTCCTTGGTTGAGTTTGGGCCAGTCATTCTCAGCCCAGCCTCCCTCACGCAATTCTTATCACCAAGAA
The DNA here is from genome assembly GCA_030867105.1 of Liasis olivaceus. Classification (NCBI taxonomy): domain Eukaryota; kingdom Metazoa; phylum Chordata; class Lepidosauria; order Squamata; family Pythonidae; genus Liasis; species Liasis olivaceus. The sequence goes on along the minus strand of CM061360.1, from coordinate 16,397,752 downwards.
AAATCAGAAGTGGAAATGCAACACATACCACCTTGAACTTCTGAAGGAAAAGCAGGCCATAAATCTAAAATCTGTCACTAAAATATGGGTAAATCTGCACAATACCATAGGTTAGGGTAAAATATTGTACTTTAAATATACTTTAACTGTACATTTATTTATTGTTTTAATATGTTGTAAGCCGCCCAGAGTCCCCCATTGGGGTGAGATGGGCAGGGATAAGTTTAATAAATAAATAAATACATACATACATACATAAATAAAATGGGGGCCCAGTCATTGTTCCAGCATGTGTAAACCAGGTTATTCTGTTCGACCCTAATCTGATTTATTTGTTCTGGCGTGGCATTCCACGGGTAGAGCACCTTGCTTGCTAACTCGGGTTCAACGCTCGGTGGGCTGTGCGCATTCAGGCAGAACATACTTGAAATAGCGTTCCTCCGCAGCCGCTTCCCGCTTTCCAAACGCGCCGCCAGCCTCGCGGATCGTTCCGCCTCCTCCCCCGCCTTTTCCAACACCTTTGCCGAGCTCACCCAGCTCGGAGGGAAAAAAGGAGGCAGGCATCAGACGCCACCGCCCCTGCCTCCAGCACCAGTTGACACCCGCCCGCCTCCCCCGCTCAGCGGGGACCCTCCACGGGCCCTACCGCACCGGAGGCTCTGCAGCCGAGCCTCCGGTGCCGACGGTACCTGGTCAGAGCCCGAGCTCCAGGCCCGCTGCTGCTGCGGTAAAGCCATCACGCCCCGCAGGCCAGACCTGAAGAGCGCACCGACAGCAGCCATCTCAGCTCTGCCCTTGGAAGTGAGTGGGTGAGCCTTCCGGGCTGCTAGAGGAAAAGGAGGAGCAAAGTGAAGCGGAGGCCAATCGAGGGAGGAGAAGGGAAGACCTGGGCCAATCAGCGCCACGCAGGAACTCTAGAGGCGAGTCGCTCACATTCCGAACTTCCGCCGTCCCAGGAAGCTGCTCTAGGCAAGTAAACATATGCTAATCAGGGAACTCTCAGAGGAGCAAAACAAAACCCCCACCCCCACCCTTACTGGCAAGGCAGGCCACAGCACGTAAATAGAGAGCAAACCCCAGCCCATTTTAGCACTGAAGATGTTACCCAGCCGGGTAATGAAACGTTTGCAAGAGAAGGACCAAGCTCAGAGAACCCCAAGGGCTCCACTAGGCAAGTTTGTCGATGGAGAGCCGAGACTAAAAGGATTCGCCCCTACGCGTGGCTTATCCGGGGCAATTCCCTGGCATTTATTTCTGAACACGTGCAGGGTTAACCAGAAGGGTGGGATTTTATGTAAGATACTTTGTATCCAAATATCGAAGAATGTAAGCTTGTAGACTTACTAATCAGTAGCTATGAGTATTTTCCAATAGAGGTGAATGAGTATTTTTTGTTTCTTTCCCCATTAGGGGATCGTAATCTTTCCGAGCTTTTTGAACGAAGAGAGAGATTTTTCTCCATCCCTTAGAAATAAATAAATGTAGGATTGTGCGGTCGATCCTGTTCCTGTCACTATAGGCCTAACGTGTTTCCAGTCATACCGCAGGAGCACTGTACAAACCACCGTTTTGACTGCAAAATGCAGACTGAAAATGTTTGCAGTGACGATTATAGTGAGAAACTATACATTTAAATTTTTTAAATTCTGGGAGTTGAAGTCCACACAGATTAAGACTGACCTCTGCCTTTAAACTTACTCTACAGGATTGTGCAGAGCAGTATTTCTTAACCTCAGCAACTTTAAGCTATGTGGACTTCAACTCCCAGAATTGTGGACTTCACAAACTGTGTGGACTTCAACTCCCAGAATTTCCCAGCCAGCATGCTGGCTGAGGAATTCTAGGAATTGAAGTCCACACAGCTTAAAGTTGCTGAGGTTGAGAAACACTGGTGCAGAGGATAAAATGAAAGAAGGGAACTGACTATAAGTCCTTGTAGAAAACATTCCTTTTTCCAAAAAGCAATGAAAAATAAATCAGAAAATCGTTTTGTTGTGCCTGAGAGGATGGGGTAGAACCACAGAAAATGGACCCGGGCCAGATGCATCCTGGCCTTGGCGCACTGGCCCTTTAAGACCCGCCTTGGGCTCCTCACTCTCCCCGCCGGAAAGGCAGATGTTGTGGGTCACGTGCCGGTGCCCGTGCGGAGTCGGTCCTGGTCAGGTGGAAAGGGCGCGCACGGGTCACGTGGTACCAGAAATGGCGGCTCCGGGCGAGCGAGAGGCGGACGGCGCGGCTGAGGAGGCGTTTCTCACCTTCTACACGGAGGTATCGCGAGCCCGTCCCCGTCCCCGGAGCGCGAAGGGATGCCTTGTTCTCCTGGCCCGCCTCGGCCTGTCCCGGATCATAGGACTCGTGGCTGGGGCTGTAGTGGTTTCTTCCAGCCCAGCTGGGCCTCCCCCTTCGGCCCGGTTTGAAGATGCCGGCCTTTCGGTCCCTTTGGATTGAGGGGGTGGGAGAAGCGTTGACCTGCGGGAGCTGACCTGCGGGAGGACGGGCTGGCTGGAGGAGCTTTTCTTGGCCTCTAGTGGGAGGCGGGGAATCTGCCGGGCCCGAACAAGCTAACTTGTCGCCTTTCGGGTGTTTTGCCTTCCTGCCACCCGTCGCCATTCGTTACTCTGGCTGGGGCTGATGGGAGCTGCAGTCTGAAGGGCGCTCGGGGGTCGACCCTTGCAGTGGGTGTAGGTGGCATGTACCTGTTAACGGAAAGTTAGCTAGAAAGCGAGAAAAGGCAAGAAGATAGGCGAGTCCCACTGCTTGAGTGGAGGAGAGGGACAGAGGCTTGATTTTCCATCAAATTCTTGAAGCCACAGGTTTTGTTCTAATCCCTGTTCTTTTTCCTAGTCCCCCCCCCCCCCGTGTAGACAAACTCAGAGTTCTTGATAAAGAAGAGTTGTTCCTCACAGAAGTGCAAAGATAGTCTCCTTTCCTCACCCCCTCTGCCAACAGTGGCTGTAAGAAGTCAAAATGACATCAAAATAAGGTCATTGTGCAAAGAGATGAAGTTTGGCATAAGTATGTAAGTCACATCATTTACGTGATGACACATGTCAATACGTACCCCGCAGTCACCTGTGCACTTTGCTGTATCTTCAGGACTTTGGCCCAAACCACTATGGGCTGTGCTCAGACTGCAATGTTTACACTGGCTTCCCAACCGCCTAATAATTTAAACTCCTTTCCTCCAAGGTTTTGGTCTTGATCTCCCTGCTTCTTCACCTCTTGCTTTTGGGTTTTCTGCTGACCTCTCCACATCCCTTTGTGTTGGCTTTTGTTCAGTTTTTCTTTCAAGTCAGAACTCAGATGATTGGTAGTACAACTTTGGGATTTCATTGTAATTGGTTCTTAACCTGACCAGTTCATTGACTCTTATGCCTATTAAGAGAACAGTGTCCAGGCTGTTTGCTTTTGAGATATCTTCCCATTGAGTGAAAATGGTGGGTTTTCAAATCTTGGAATGTGTGTATGAGGCTAAATGTAAATCTACTTAGCTGTTACATTTTGCCCTATTTTGTTTGTGATGATTTGATATAGTACAAGCATTATACCAAGTTCAACCAGCGCTGCCTCTTAGAGAACTTCAGAAGAGGGAAAAGGCCACAATTGCAATACCAACATTTTTTATTTTGTTGCATGTAGAGTTACCAAATCTGGGTTTGGACACCATTAGATGGTAGCAAAGAGTTAGCTTATGTCTCTCTGCTGCCATCTAGTGATTCCATGGCATAGATAATGGCATCCCTGTTCAAATATGAAATAAATTGAAATTAATGTAATTAGACAGATTTTAAGTGATGTAATTTTATGTTTATTCAGCACATTTAAATCAGTTGGGGCTTGCCCTCAATGAAGTGTATATCATAGTCTTCCCTAACACATTGTCTTCCAAATGTATTCAGTAATAGCTCCTATTATTCCCAGCATTTTCCCATGCTGACTAGGTATTTATTGTCACAGTCCTGCCTTAATCTAGTTGACTTTGGCTCACTTCACACAACATATTGTTATAATTAACTGTGGCTTTCTGGATGAACTCAATTATCTGGGTTTGCACAACACGCTGAAGTACAAACTAACCAACCATTTTAATTTCACATCTTATGTAAGATGTAAAATCAAACATTTGAAAGAAGCAAAGAGTTATATGTAGGTATTGGTATTCTGTGTAGTTTATCTTCATTCTTGGATTACAGAAACCAAAGAAAGAGAGCAATGCACAGAGCTTGCATGGCTGTGAATGCAAGCAATTTTACCCATAGACTAGATATGTTCACATCTTCTGCTGCTCCTACCCAGTAGATGATCATCAAAAATAGCAACTATCTAATGAGATAGGTGGCAGCCATCATGGCTGTTATCCCAACCTCCTGACAGTTGACAACTCCTGATTCTTACTTTTTTACAGCTAAAAATACTAAAGCACACTGTGATGGTTTGATCACAGGATATGGGCTGTTGTCAGGACTGGCCACTTCCACTCCATTTCAGCAGGGAGGGGGAAAAAAAGGAGAGTGCCTGGAGTAGCCCAAATTTTGTGGGGCCACTCCAGGCTCCTCTCTCCATCTTCCTGTTCCAGAAGGGAAAGTTAACTCTCTCTTCTAGGTTCAAATAACATGCCCTGTCTAGATTGGGTAATTAATGGTTTTCCCTGAATATTTGGGCGGTTGAAATAGTCCCCTCCTCACTTGTATGAAATTGAGTTTCTGAGTTTGTAGGACATGCTACACCAGATTCAGTTAGTGTATTGTAGAAATGCTGGCAACATTCTGCAGAATTTGCAGAGCAATTTCATGGGACCAATAAATGGTAGAAATAGCTATATTCTAGTCTTTCCTGCTAGTGTCTGAAGATAATTACTTTTAACTGGTTGTATCATCATGTGGTTTGATAACTATAGTGCAGTTCTGATCATTAACAATGTGCTAATTTCTACAGGTAAAGCAAATTGAAAAGCGAGATTCTGTTTTAACATCAAAAAATCAGATTGAAAGGCTTACTAGGCCTGGGTCCTCCTATTTTAATCTGAATCCCTTTGAGGTATGTCTGAATCTGTTTTCTTTATTCATTGTCCTATCACTGCAGTTCTGTATAGATGCAGTTATTGACAAGAGATATGCAAACTAGTATGGTCCATTTCTGGAACATCCTGGATATGTACCATTTGGTTTTGCACACAATTAATTATTTGCTTGTGACATAAAATTCACTTGTGGTAAACATTACTTTTATATTTATACCCCCTTATTGGCAATTTCATAGTGGCACTACTTTCATAGTGGATCATTTCTTTAAAGTATGTGAGAATCATACAACATTTTCTTTTTGAATCTAAGGTTTACTGGTTGTTCTTTTATACCATGAACAGCGAGAATCTTGGTCTCCTTTAGAACTGAATCAGTGAACTAGCAAGAAGCAAACCTAGTTATTTAAGCATTCACTCTAGATTTAGAGTACATCCTGCAGCAGAATAAGAGTTCAACCCACCTATTTCAATTCATACACTCCTTTGCATGTTGTGTCTTGATGAATCACTAGTTATTTTTTAGTCACTGAGTCTGCTGGAAGTACACATGGAACTGTAACAAAGAGTGGCAGTAAAAAATGCTACTCTTCAGAGTGCCAAGTAGCCATGTTCTCCAGTCCTTTACCCTTTTTGCCAGCTTTCCATCTTCCCCTCAGGATTCCATGGCCACCAAGCATGCCCAATCGTTGCTGGGTGGTTTTTGAGATTACTCCCTGAAGAATTTCCCTCCTGAAGGATTTTGGTTTTATACTTTCTTGCTGATCTTGAAGTTTCTGGAGCTTGGAGATAACTCATTTCATGAATAGTGCTGTTTCATGTGTTTTCTAAGACATTATCAAAAAAAGTCACTTTTGGACTTTTCCAGGTACTGCAGTTGGATCCTGAAGTCACTGATGAAGAAATAAAGAAAAGATTCCGTCAGGTATGTGGCTTCCACATTTTTGCTAATTTAATAATAATAATAAGCTTGGAGGAAACCATCTTGGCAGTTGTAGGGATCAAGAAATTTACTTGAGAACAACAGCTTACTGTTTCATTGAAGATACACTGCATGCTAACTAAGTTTAGTTTCATTTTTTAGTCACTGAGTCCTCTGGAGGTACAAGTGGACAAGCTGTAATGGACTGAGCAAAGTGAATGAACTGAACTGACAGTCTATAATCCAGACCTCATTTCTGCTGTGAGACATCCAGATAGCCTTAGGCTAGTTATCTAGATTTGTTTGGTTAAGTGTAACATATGTGAACCCATCCAATTGTAGCTTTTCATCAACCCATGGTAAAGCAAACTGGTTAGTGTAAAGTGTGAAGCCCATTTCCCAGCTTCAGGATATAGAAACAGTAATAGGGAATTGTTGTAAAGTGCTTAGAAAAACTGCTTTGTAGTGGTAGATAAAGATTCATGTGTTTGGAGATAACCCCAAATTGCTCTAATTTGAGAGATTGCATTGTTTCATTGCTTTGAAAGGTCATTCAGCAGTCAATGCAGCATGAAGAGGTAGAAGGTTAGATAGATATGCATCAGGCATATAATAAAAGAGGAGACCAAAAAATATTATTCATCAGACTTGTTAGATAATTATGTTTGCTAACTATGATGGGGTGGTTTCGTTTGTTTCTGTTGCATTTTTACAGTGTATTTTCTAAGATGCCCAGAGTAGCAACCAATTGGAGTGGCCTATAAATAGATAAATAAATATGCAAACTGCCCCCTCTTCTCCCCATTTCATTTCCCAAATATTTAGCAGTTCTGTTCTGATAGCTTTCTGGAGAAATTTGCTTTGTTTTGTTGACATTTCCTTCCCAGCTATGCAGTATGGAAACTTGTGTCTTTAAATTTGGATCTTTTACACTGAAATCACAAATATGAGCACCTAAATACACTGTATAGATCTGTGTTTTTTATCACTATGTTTTTATCAGTTTAAAATGTTTAATGAATAAAGTGACTCTTAGGATATTCAGTATTATAATATTGAATAACTCACATAGAAGACCAAAACATTGACGTCCTTCCAGAAATTAGTATATGTCAGTATCTCTGAAAAACACTTGCTATGCTTCCCTAGATATGTAGTGTTAAAGAAACTGGGCTTAATGACCAGTTAGACTGGGAATCTAGGGAAGGTCTTGTCCCAGAGAGAAGTAGCTAACTAGGAATGTTTGTTTATTGTAACTGTGCAGAGAAGGCTTAATTTATGTGGTAATCCCATATATTTTGTTAAAAGTCTATGTTCTCTAATTATATTATACAGTCTATGTTCTCTAATTATATTATACAGTTAAAAGTTTATTTTTTGTTAAAAGTCTATGTTCTCTAATTATATTATACAGTTATCTATACTGGTCCATCCTGACAAAAACCAAGATGATCCTGAAAGAGCACAAAAGGCATTTGAAGGTACTTCCCTGTTTTTTTCTGTGTTCAAAATTTCAGGTGTTAGCAGTGCATCCAATAGGTAATTCTGATGTTAGCCTGAAAAGATAAATGCATATTGCCTTTTTGCTAGATCCTTAAAAACAAATATGTCTGTATGTTTTCTTTAGTAGTGTAGATTTGTCAAGTTATATGAATGTGCTGATAGAAATGTTTGGTTTGTCAGCTGTCGACAAAGCATACAAATTGTTGCTGGACCAGGAGCAAAAGAAGAGAGCCTTGGACGTGATACAGGCTGGAAAGGAATATGTGGAGCATATTGTAAGTATCCCATGTGGCAGCCAGCCTGTGTTCCAAGAGGAGAGCTGTGAGCTATTGCAGTTGGCATCTATCTGCAGTATTGCTTAGACTAAGAATTATATGTGTTCAAATTATAGCACAGCTTACCTATATTTTATTGCACCGTGACTTTGATGAAGATTAACTGTGACTATAAAGAGAACTGCATATTGCAAAAAATGTGTTGTGAATGTTAGTATCTGCTTCTAAACTTTTAGAATTTGGTGAATATAGACTGGAAGAATATCTGAAGGATTAATAATGTAATTGGTCTAATAATGTAAACTTACTTAAAGCTTTCTCTTGAAATTCTGCTAGAGGGAAATGGAGCTGGGAATGTTGAGGAAAATAAATGTGTTTTCAGAGTTCTAATATATTTCATGCAAAATATTAATCTTGGAAGTTGCTTAAATATGTATATATCTGTAGCTTCAGTTTAGTTTGCATATATTTTTTTGTTGTTGTTTCCAGCAGAAAAGTGACTTGCCAACATTGTTCACTTTCTTGCTATTCATGTGGAAGCAATAAAGCTGTTAGTCTTCTAGTGCTGCCTTGTTACATCCCTTTTGAGTTTGTGAAGAATGGCAACCGATGTTACACTGTGGTAGAATTCTTCATTATTTTCCCAAGTCTCCAGTAATCCAAAGATGTCCTTACAGGTGGAGGAATGGGTTAAAACTGTCACAGAGTATTGAATAACTGCACAATGAACTTTGTAAATAAATACATGAGAAATTAGCTGCCATAGAACTTGAAGCTTTTTTACTTCAGGTCTCAAGCTGCATACTTACATCATATGTATGTAGGTATGAATTTATGTATGACAGTAGGAGTAGTTACTACTGTTCACAGATAGCAACATACACATCTGGTTAGAATTAAGTTCCACTGAGAAACTTTTTTTCTTATAGTACTGGAACAGTGATCATGTAAGATATCCCTTTCTACGGGCATCCAGACCCTAACAAGTAAATAGACTAGCAAAAAATTGTATTTATTGCCTATGACAGCAGTGTGTTGACTGACCCTTTTGCTGTTAGAATGAGCCACACAATCAGCAAGAGGCTGCACAGTACAGTGAAGCTCTCACATGCTGTGTAGTTTCTGTGTTCCTTATCTGTGAAACCTTTTTTAGGCAAAGGAGAAAAAGAAACAGTTGAAGAAAGAAGGCAAGCCAACCAATATAGAAGAAGATGATCCACAAGTAGTAAGTTGGCCAGTACATACTTCCAGGGATGAAATGCATCCAGCCCTAGGCAATACTTTCTTTTGTTTATAGTTTGGGAACAATTAATATCAGGTCTTGGAAAGTAGACCATCACTTCTTCATGTCCTTGGTCTCATTCTGGCTGCTTGGGCACCCTGTTCCAGTTCAGGGATTACTTCACATAAGAATTGCATGCTGTGGCTAGGGGAAGAGATTCTAAACACCTTTGTTCCCCAAAGCTGCTTGCATCACTAAATACTGCAGTAAGCTTCAGCATCCTAAATGAAGAAGCCTTGACTTGCAAAGGATTCTAACTTTGTTATGGTCTATTTTAGGATTGGCACCAGATTTTGAGGCCCCTTCTTATTGTAGTGAACACGTCCGTAGGCTTATCAGTTGGTAGATGGCAGCAGCAGCAGCAGCTTCATGAATACTCAAAAGCCAGGGGCTTTTACATTTATCACAATACTCTAGAGCAGTTCTAATAAGGGATACTGTGGAACACAGCAATTGGTGGAAACTAGTGCACAAAATTCTGGTGCATTGCAAATTTTCATTATACTTGCTTATTCAGATTCAGCTGTTTGTTATTCAGGTGTTGATGGGGGAGGAATTGAAGGAACATTTAAGACAGGATTCAGTGGTGGGCCCTTTCAGTCTGCTGGGGGCCCAAAGCTTCCTGAGGTTATTTATGCTGGACCAGTTTTTCTAAAGATAGTGTATTTTAAAAAAGAAATAGCCTGGACCATTTTGGTTTAATTCCAGATCCATAAATATATTTGTTACTTCCCCTCTCTTGCATTCTTCATTGCTTACTTATTGTTGTCTGATAAGATTTTATTATGTTCGATTACAGACTTAGTTATCAGTGCCAAACTGGAACATGTTTGTATTCTTAATAACTTTAATAACAATCCTACAAATATTTATACATTTTGTATAAATATTTGTAGGATTGTTCTGGAATGTGCTAGTGCAGATCTGTGGTACTCTAGATATTGTTCTAATGATTCCCAGTTGCTGCGTGTGGTTCATGGCAGTTTGACTACATCTAGTAAACAACTTCAAGCCCAGCTTCTGGATTGGTGTTAGTTTATTGTGATGTGTTCTAGCAAGAGAGCTGGTCGTTTTCTATTTATTTAGGCCCAGAATTAAGTTATATTGAACTGTAGCTGAGCCTCAACATAGGTGCTGAATCTCTCTTTCTTACAGTTCAAGCAGGCAGTGTACAAACAGACAATGAAACTCTTCGCAGAGCTTGAAATTAAAAGGAAAGAAAGGGAAGCAAAGGAAATGCATGAAAGGTAGGAAACAGTGCTGGATTCTTGGGGCCTGTATTGAGAACTCTGTGGTTACAGGCTCTGGTGTGCATAAAAAACTTGATTATTGACAGTGACAGAAGAATACTTAAATACTGTAGAATTCTTATTTTACCAAGGATATTTCATTATGCTAAAACAAAAATCTGCAGTGAATTATCTGTCAGTAATTCTGAAAGAGATTCCTTGGTGTTAGCTGTGTTTAAGCTTGCTATACTTTAAAGGAACTACATGTGTTCCTTTACTATAATAGTGTAATAAAATCATGCAAATTAGAGGCCACTTTTTTAGAGGTATGTCATGATGCATTTACAAACAAGCTATGTACAGGTAGTCCTTGCTTTATAACCATTCATTCAGCAACCAAAGTTATGGCAGCACTGAATGAATGGTAGTTACACCCAGTCCCCAAAGTTACAGCAGTTGCAGCCCTTTGGCCACCCTGTGATCCACTGGCCCTGCCTGCCTTAGCTGACCTTTGCTGTCTTCTTCCTCCCATTGCTAATGAGGCACATCCAGCTTGGCCTTTCATGAGGTCTTCTCCCAAGGCTGTGTGTGGCCTTCTCCTGAGGCTTTCAAAATTGTTAAGGGTTGTACATGATTTGGACAAAGGCACATACAGCTTTGGGAAGAAGGTGAAGGTCAGCTGGGGCAATAGGGCAAGCGGAGTGCAGGGCAGCCAAAGGGGCAGGGATGGGGGGGAGATAGGCGGGGGGGAGTTGAAGAGGAGGCAGTCCCTTACCGAGGCTTGGGGCTGGGAGGGACCAAGCCAGGAATGGCTTGGATTGGGGTGGGTCCTTGCCTAATGACCAGGTGGGATTTGGTTAACGACGGCAACCAGGATTGCTGTCACTAAGCAATGCAGTCACATGACATTGTGCTTTATGACCGCATTGTTTAGCGATGGAAATTTCAGTCCCAATTACAATTGTAACCTGAGGACTACCTGTACTCACTTCCCAGCATCTGTTAGAAATGGCAAGCAGTGGGGTCAAATAGCTATAAAATTCAAGATGAGCAAAGTGACCATGTACAGTAAGAGTAATAGTCAATAGCACAGTATTGCCAGCTTTCTTGTGTAATACAAAGATTGTGATCACCTATTGCTGACATATTGTGAGTGATGACTATAGTTGTATAGATTCTATCTCTGGCAGGTTTGTCTACAGTAGTGTTTCTCAACCATGGCAACTTTAAGCTGTGTGGACTTCAACTCCCAGAATCCCCTAGCCAACATGCTGGCTAGGGGATACTGGGAGTTGAAGTCCACACAGCTTAAAGTTGCCAAGGTTGAGAAAGGCTGATCTACAGTATTGTGTCTCCTGCATGTTACGGTGATTTGGTAATGCTCTTTACAGATTCCTTTCCTTTACATTACTGTGTGCAAGCTGTGCTTTAAGAAATTTACTGAGGCTTAAGGTGCCATAAGACTCTTTCATTTGTGTAATGTAAGTTCCCTTAGGGATTAGAAACTTTCTTTGCAGCCCACTGAATAGGAGCTTGAAAATGTATATTGAATTATGGTTTCCTCTATTTTTACACCATGGGTATCTGTTGAAAAATGTGAGAACTAGAGCGAAAGGGGTTAAGCACGTACTCTTATCCCCAGAACAAAGAGGAAGAGATAAGAGAATGAGACTGGCACCTCCCTAAGGAATGCAGGATGTTTGTGGGGTGACCCTGGGAATTGCTTTCACTCTGAGAAGATTGATGTCAGGATTAGCCCATGAAACTCCAGGAGACAGTACAGATTCAATCCAGCAAGGTTTATTGGCTTCACTCCCGTTACAGAAATCTTCTCAGAGTGAAAGCAATTCCCAGGGTCACCCCACAAACATCCTGCATTCCTTAGGGAGGTGCCAGTCTCATTCTCTTATCTCTTCCTCTTTGTTCTGGGGATAAGAGTACGTGCTTAACCCCTTTCGCTCCAGTTCTCACAAAAAATATAGTAATAAAAGATGAGAGAGAGATTGAAGAGGAAGAAAATGCTCTTATTAGATGTGCTCACATTGCAGTGCCTAAATATTGGCTCCAGGGGGTGATCTGTGTCTTGATAGCCCTGGGAGGAGAGAGTTCTTGGTTTCAGTGCCTACAGTTTTATTTTATGCTCTTTTATGAACTAAGAATTTTAGTTCATCCTGTCTTCCTTGGCCAAAACCAGCTATAGAAGCCCAAAAAGCCAGTTTGGTCTAGTGATTAAGGCACCAGACTAGAATCCAGGAGACTGTGAATTCTAGTCCTGCCTTAAGGCATGAAAGCCGGCTGAGTGACTTTGGGACAGTCACTCTCTCTCAGTCCAACTCACCTCACAGGGTTGTTACTGTGGGGAAAATAGGAGGAAGAGGAAGTATTAGGTTTGTTCGCTGCCTTGAGTTATTTATAAAAATAATAAAGACAGGATAAAAAATCTTTAAAAGAAGCCATTATCTGCCAGCCAACATGACAGTTTTAATCTGACGCATAGGCACCAGATTGGGGAACACTAGATGAAACTGACTTGTAATCCCTTCACTACCTCTTCTCCCCTGTCCAATAAATATAATGCTAACTTTTCTTCCATGGGCTTCTGTTCTAGGAAGAGACAAAGAGAAGAGGAAATAGAGGCCCAGGAGAAAGCCAAGCGTGAGCGAGAGTGGCAGAAAAATTTTGAGGTAATTACAGCTGTGCAGCTTTTGGGGTTCCATTGGCGCTTCAGCAGTCTAATTTTAAAGCATATATATTCTGTAGTAGGTATCACACTTTGCCTGAGTAGAATGTTTGGAATTATGTGAATGAGGTTCCCAAAACTTGGGGATCAGGTGCACATTTGCAGTCATGAGTGCACATTACAGGCTCACATTAGGAAGTGGGGATTGCTCATCCTTTGCACAGTCAGTCACAAAACATCCTGATTGCAAAAGCCAGTTTGATAAAGGTGTGCCCAGAAAAGAAAAGTGGTGTGTCCAGGAGCCTAATGCAAAGCTGAAGCAGGTCCTGAATTTCATAGAAATTACATTGCAGCCCCCATGTTCCAATACTCCTTTCTTTCACAAGCTGATAAGGTTGAGGAAACTAAGCCAAGACGCACAGGACAATGCAGAGGTGGCATTTGAGGCAGAAATGCCAAATCACACATCTTGACTCAGCATGGATCCTCTTGGTATAACTGCTTGGCAATTTCTGCAGCAGCAGCAGTAGGAAGTGCCAGGTTAGTTCTTAATGGAAGAATCTTAACAGAAGGTTCTCCAGCTATCCCAGTGGCTATCTCCAGCTCACATCAAACATTTTGAACAAAATACTGGAGATCTAATGTATCCTAAACTTTTGTGGAAAAGGTTAAGAAAATCGGTTGTCAAGTCTGATATGCAAAGAGCATGCTTGTAAACTAATGGTACTCAGTTGTTATTTCAGGAGAAAGTTAACTGATAAGTGTGGACTGATTTAAACAGAAGTGGAGAAAATGGGCATAGTGCAAAAGGGATATGATTGTCTCAGGCACTTGTCCAATTTGAGACAAAAGGTCAAAATAGCACTTTTGTTTTAGGGATCCATGATTTTTCTTTCAACAAGCTTGTTATTAAGGAGGACAATAACATCTCTTCAGTGGCTAATGTTATTTGTGGCTCAGCAGGGGTACTTTTGAATCAGAGACAGGATACGTTACACCGAAGCACAGATTGGTTTCATTGATGACACTGGAGGCAGAGAGAGGCCTGGAGAGGGGAGGGGTTACAGTCCCTCTTTACAGATGTACACAAGTTCAAGTATGCATGTGATTCGATACAAAGCAAGGTCTTTGGTTGCAATATAACAAGTCACATGCCTGTCTAGTGAGATAAGAGGCAATTAGACTGTAACTGTAATGGGGCAGGACTATAAAGATAATGATGTTTCAAAAGAATAAAGAGGCAGTACTCTGTGAAAGTGGTTTCCCTCTAGGGAGTTACTTTCTGTTGCTTTCCCGGAGCTCTGCTTGCCCCCTAGTATCTTATCAGCATTCCTTGGTCTTCTAAATGTTTATGGCTGAACTGACAATTTTAGTTTTTCTGGGGAAGCATATTTAGGTTAGGGGCTTTTAGGTTGAACACCCCCTGCCCTCCCCCCATCACCTACCTCTGGCCATCTATGCTCCTTGCAGAGACATTTTCTGTAAGATATTGACAGGAAATGAAAGCTGTATTCTTATTGTTGCTCTTGACTGTTTTCCTGCTCATCATCTTTGTATCCAGGAGAGTCGGGATGGGCGTGTGGACAGCTGGAGGAACTTCCAGGCAAATACAAAAGGGAAGAAAGAGAAAAAAAATAGGACCTTTTTGAGACCACCCAAAGTGAAGATGGAGCAGCGTGAATGAGCTGGCTATTCCAGGCTCCTGTGGACACTCGTGTATTGCCATGTTTAAGCCCCTCCTTGCTTTTCCAGTAGAATCTTTGTTTTCAGTATGATTGATTGAATCTTGGTCTGAATACTCTACCCTCTGCTTGTTTCCCTGAGGTTCATGGTTGAATTTCCAGGCCAAACCTCTTGCTGCTTTTAGAATCCTTGGCTAACTTAGAAAGACACCACCATCACATGTACTTGTATTCCCTGTAATTTAATGTTCTGTATTTCAAGGGTATTGCTGTTCAAATTGCCATCAGGTCTGTAGCTTGTGAAAACATCCAGTGTTAAGGCAAATACTGAAACTGGGCCTGGTGGCTCTTCCTGCTCACCTCATCCAGCAGTCCATTTTTTGTCTCATCAGTTTCTACTTGCTAGTGGTGAAGTCTGGATCCTAGAACTGAGTTTCCTAGTTAAGCTTCACGGGGGTTCTCAAGTTCAGCTGCACGGAGCTGATATTTTCCCCGGCTCTAATTTCCAACTGTGGTCCAGGATTGCAGATTGGTGAGCAGACAACCTGATTACTAGAACCGTCCCCTCCCACCTGTAAATAAAGTAATGAATATCTTGCATTGTATATTCAGTTAGTGGCAATGTTCTCTATGTAAAATAAATTTTTACCCAAAAGCTTTTCATGGCAGTACTCAGTTACTCCAGAAACTTGCAGTTCATCTTTCTGGTTGAAAGAAACATGGTTTCTCTGTGTCCCAGCATATCATTAACTTACATAATGAATTACAATCTTTTAAACTGAGACCATACAGAAGATTGGATTTGCTACCTTGTATGATACATTTAGCCACATTGCATGCTAACCATAAGTAAGCTTTTTTTAGTCTCTGATCTGTCATCAAACAACACAGCAAATTAAGAACAATACATATTTATTGGTTGATATCCATTTTGGTGTGTATTCCATCTGCTTTTGTGGTGACCTAGCAGTAAACCCCTCCTGGGTTGCTGTCTTTTTTTAATCCTTTTGTAAAATAAAAACCAGGGCAATCCGACCAGCCTAAATTCTCAGTCCCAGAGATATAGCAAGAACAATCTTTTCGGCCACTCTAGCCTCCCATTCTGTGTCCAGAAGCTGGAATAGGGAGGATTAATTAGGATTCCCATCTGAGAAGTTCCCATCTGAGTATGGATGACACAAAGAAACAAAGTTATTGTAAGTAAACCTTTTACAAACCAAAGATACAAAGTATAACTTTAATTAGAGTTTGATCTATGGTATGAGTTTATGTGATATGTTCAGCCTGGCCATTGTACTTGTTTAGATATCACAAAGTCCTTAATTCTCAAACGCTTATTCTAAAAATTGCTATTCTATTGAGGAGGATAGTGTACTGGATCAGAAATAAATATTGATGCTTCTCAGGATTAAAACAGTCAAAGTTTGCTGGAATTCTAGTTTGTATTCAGGCTCCTGACTACAATGGCAAATGTCAAGTCAGCACCAGACCAACAATGGTGTGCTAAAGAATATCTAAAAATAACTGCCAAGTATTTATGGACTTGTCACACTGTCATGGAACACTAGAGATCTCTTGGCCACTAACCAACATGCCACAGGAGAGCTGCCTTTTGCAAACATCTGAAGCACCTAGAAGAGGCTGAAAGTTACCATGTGATTCATCTTTTGCTATTTGGTAGACCTAGGGGATTTTCATTTTCTGCTAATGCAACAAAGTACATAACGTGGCTACTTGCACATAAGACCTCAGAGCTGCATGATAAAGAGCTGACTGCTAATCTTGTTACTTCCTATTAATTCTGAGGGTTGATTATGAGGAAACTTGTCCATTTGCACCCTTAACTAGAAAACTGGGTTTGTACGACACCCTGAGCCACAAACTAGCAAGTCACATTTTAGCCAGCATTTTGTGCAATCCGACCCTTATGATTCAGTGTGTCAAAATAGCACAACTAAGGGCGTTGCTGCTTTTCCATAATATTGATCTACCAAGGATAAATCAGATTTCAATGTGGAGGAGTACCCAGGTTGCCTTCAGCAGCTTTGCCAGAGCTATGCTTAGCTGTCCACCCTTGATTTGAATGGATTTACAGTATCAGCTTAAGCTGTGGCTTGG
The DNA here is from genome assembly GCA_030867105.1 of Liasis olivaceus. Lineage (NCBI taxonomy): Eukaryota > Metazoa > Chordata > Lepidosauria > Squamata > Pythonidae > Liasis > Liasis olivaceus. Next base: position 16,381,041 of record CM061360.1, on the reverse strand, counting down.
TTAATTCTGGTTATTGACTAAATCACAATTTGGCTGGGTTTGCCCAACATGCTAAGCCACAAACAGTGATTTACACACCACTATCACTTTCATGCCACATGGCTCTCTGAGATGTTGGAACTCGGCCTTTCCTTTTCTCCTTCTAGCCTTAATTGGCTTTCCTTCCCAACTCCTGTACTCCTGATTTTTTTTCTCCCCAGCCTCTGACCATTTTCTCTTTTTATGCAATTTTATCTTTAGATGGGGGGGGGGGTGGAAGTGGGTCCCCATTTTTCTTTTACAGTATCGACAACTTGCAAAAAGACACATGGGCAAAACTTTTTGTTTCTTACTAGTTTGAGGAACTTCTGCTGTCACTTTGGGGAAGTAGAACTCTTGTTTTTCTATTAACAGCAAAGTTAATAATAGTTTGGCCTCTTGAGGTTCTTCTCACATAATCTAAAAGCAGCCTTAACAAGCTGGCGAATTCAGCATATAGTATTGTGCACCAGAAGATAGTTAAAGTAGATCTTTCTGGATTGCTCAAAAGTGCAATAAAAGAGAGATTATTATGGAATTGTTCTGTCTATAAGACAGAAATGACAGTCAAAATGGAAACACAAATGATAAGCCAAGAGAATGACCTGGATAATGATTTTTTACTGGATTTACAAATGAGGGTTGTTAAAAACTTGAAGAAACCTTTGAGATGGGAGAAAGAAAAATTGAAAAGAGATCAAATCCTACAACAGAATCTGAATGAATTAAGGACTAAGATTGTTAGAAGCAAAAGGAAGGAATACAAATTTGGTTTGTTAGATCAGGGTTAAAATAAGGCATATCTTTATAAAATTCTGGGAACCCTTTACAGACTTTTTGCTGATATCTGGATAGAAATGTTAATGATTTATGGATTTGTGAATGGATAAGGGATGGGTTATGGGAAGAAGTTATCCATGTATGTAACCTTTTAGGGGGTAGAGAAATATTAAGTTTGTACTTGTGATGAAGATTAGAAGTCATTCTTTAAATCTTTTTTTCTTTTTCCTTTTTTTCCCGTTTCTTTTCATTTTTTCTTTGCACTTGATACTTCTTTTTTCTCTTCTTTTCTCTTTCTGATTTCTGTTTATATTATCTTTTATTATTGTTAAAATCCTTGATAAAAATCATTTAAAAAAAGGTTTCCCAGAGAATTACAGCTGGGGAAGGACCTGGGAGTGCATATTTGTGACTGGGCAGGATACCTTCCCTTGCCCAACCAGTTTTACTATGTTAGGTCTATTTTCTTGTCCATCACTTAATTGTGGATGAAGTTGGTCATATTACAAACAGACCTGGTATTTACCAAAAGCTTTTCTAGACCCTTGAGAATTTACTGATTAAATTGCAAGTGGAGGTTTGTACATTTTAACATTTTGAGAAATATCTTCTCAATCCTTTAAAACACAAATTGCTCTGTCCAAAGAAATTGTGTAACTCCTGGTGGCTCAGAGCAGATGTAAATAATACTAGCAACATAATGAACTTGCAGCTCTGCCCACCACACATCTTCTGTGAACTTCTGCAATCTGCATATGGCATTCTTGTTTAGGGAACAAGGATTTCAGCAGAATAAGAGTGCAAAAAGTCATATAACAGCATACCTGTACATAATGATATGGAAGGGGTATTCTTATTTTCCATAGCTTTCTTTCCTGAAGCAGCAGAACAACCTTGATTCTAGATTTGGGGCTGCTCCTGGGTAGAATAACAGACAACTTTCTCTCACTGCTAAACTATATCTTCCAACAGTTACAGCCAGGGTAGCCAAAAGTTAAAGATGTTGGGAACTGTAGTTCAGCAGTTACACGTAGAAGGTCATAGCTTTCCCACCCATGCTATAAACAAATGGCCCCTCCACAGACCTGGAACACTGGCAAATCCTAATGCTGAGATCCCCCATGATTTCAACCTGTCCCACCTGATCACACAGAGAGGGCATGCTCCAGACCCCCTCGGCAAAAGAACTCCGACTAGTGGGGTCCAGAAGGCGGGCCTTCTCTGCTGTAGCCCCCGCCATTTGGAACATCTTGCCCCCGGAGGTGAGACAGGCCCCCTCACTCCCGGCCTTTTGGAGGGACTTGAAGACCTGGCTCTGCCATCTGGCCTGGGGTGGGGAAGGAGGTCATCAGATATGGGGTTGGCTAGCCCCCTAGAGGCCTGGTGTTGCTTCCAGCGGCCTCCTGGATTTTTCCTTTTCCTTTTATTCTCTGTAAATGTGTCCTCTTTAAATTTTAACTGTATATTTATTTATTGTTTTAATATGTTGTAAGCTGCCCAGAGTCCCCCACTGGGGGGAGATGGGTGGTGTGAAAGATGGATAAAATATCTGTTATTATTGACAAAGTTTGTTAAAAGCCTATTTTGTTACCAAAGCATGGCCTGATATTCAGAAAAAGATTCAGAAAATAGATGCTTGGAATGAGAAACCATTTGAAGAATTGTTAAAAGCAGCTCAGAAAGTATTTGTTAAAGGGAGGTGTTACACACGCTGCTCCCAGGTTCGGCTTATGGTCACTCACTCACACACTCACAGCCTGTCGTGGCACGCGGATCTTGTCAGCCCCCCTTGCTTTCTACCTGGGTTTTCCAGAGAGGTGCGGCTGGAGCAGACAGACACACAGCCCTGGTCAACAGCCAAGAAAGAATTAGGGATTCACACAAATCACTTCCAGCTGAACACTGAAGCACAAGAGGTTCTTTGTAGTACACAGAGATCCAGTGAATTTAAAGTAACAGTAAAACTTTATTGGTTGCAAGGTACATTTGCTCTTTCTCACACACACAAGCTCATCTACACTTACCCACTAGATTGCCAGGCACTACACTTACCTTCCCAACTAGGCTGCCAGGCACTAGCTAGATGGACAGAAGCTGCCAAGTCTGGATCCAAAGGTGACACAGACAACTCAGAGTGGGCAGGCTTTGGGACTCCTTTTATCCCCAAAAGTCCTTGCTGGGTTGATTTACAAGTTGATGGGATTGGGACAAGGGTTTCCATGTGCTCAGGCCCAACTTCCTTTTTCTGGTTCAGGTCCTTGTTCCTTAACGACTTGCTTCCTTCTTATCTACCTCCCTGAAGGGATCTCATAGACAAGATCCCTGGCTTGTCCCTCTCTGCTTACATGCCTGATTCATCTTTAGGCTATGGCAGTTGCAGCCTAGTCTCACAGAGGTTGGGAGAACAGAGGCAGAGAGATGGGAATGAGAAGGAAGGGAGGAGACATGAGATGGGGAAATCGAACAGAGCCTGTTCGACCCCCAGCAAAATGTTTCCATTGTGGGGAGCCGGGGCATTTTATGCGGCACTGCCCTAAATTACAGAGGGGAGAGAGAGTCGTTCCATTGATGACATTTGGGGATGGTGAATGGGGGAGTCAGGAGTTTCTTAACTTAAGGTCCCACCAAGGACCCTTGAAAAATTTAAAGGTGGGACCTCAGAAGGAAGAATTGATGCATAATTTAAAACAAAGTTTGATTACTGCCCTCGTGTTGGTTTTACCATCCCTAAACAAGCCTTTCCATCTGTTTGCCACGATGAACAGAGGAACAGCTTTAGCTCAAAAATGGGGAGGTAAGTGACAACCGGGGGCCTATTTGTCTAAAGCAGAAAGTTAACCTTTGGAGGAGCATTGGTGCTAAGCACCCCCACCAGGTCAGAACAATTCTAACTCAAAGGGCAGGCAGGTGGCTTACAGATTCAAGGATTCTAAAATATGAGACAATTCTGATGGAAAAAAAAAAAGATGATTTAGTTTAACTACTGAATCCTGCCTCAATCCAGCCACCTTCCTGTGGAGAGGAGAAACAGAGAACCAAGATCTTGAACATGATTGTTTATATGCAATTGTTAATGGGGAAATGGGTTCTCCTAGAGGGAAGAGAAATGGTAAATAAACAAATTATGAGAGAGTTAATGGCAATTTTACATCAAGGAAACCGGGGGGGGGGGGCACAAGCAATGAATGATCTAATGCTTAGGAAGTATGGCTGTGTTGGAATATATACTGGGGTTGTCCTCTTCTTTATCTTTTCTCAGAAATAAAGGACTTCTAGCACAAACACCACCCTTGGAATTTGCAGTCCACAATATCCAACCAGGAGACTGGGTCCTGATCAAGTCCTGGAAAGAGTCCACACTGCAGCCAGAGTGGGGAGGCCGTTCCAAGTGCTCCTAACCACTGAGACATCTGTAAGGACAAAAGAAAAAGGGTGGACCCACTACACCAGAGTCAAGGGCCCAGTGGAAGAGCCAAAACCTGAGTGGACAATCCAAACCTTAAGAGGACCCGATGGACCTTAAGTTCCAGAGAAAATAAAGTCATGCTGGAGTATGGTGTCCTGGGGATGGGGGGGGTTGTACTATTAGTCATTATTGGGTTGATTGTGGTTTGCTGTGTGAAACGTCAGTTCTTCTGTGGGGAAGAAGTGAAAGAGGAAACAGATCGTATGGAAACGACCAATGTGTAAGAATGTGTGTGTTTTGTGATTTTAAGTGTATAACTAATTGTTGTGCTCATTGTGTAGATTGCTGTGTGGTACATGTTGAGTGTACAAAGGGGAGTGTGATAATATAGATTTAAGTACCATCATTGGGGAGAAAAATGAGAATTGGGAAAATGTGGAATTATTTGATACTTCTTCTGAGTCTGATGTTGAGTCAAACTCAGGGTAAGAAGGGGAATGAAGGGATAAAGTTTACAGTGCAGATATAGGAAACCAGTAACCCGCAGGTAATTCAATTTGATGCTTGCAAAGTACTAGAGTGTACTGGTCTTGAAGGGGGTCTTACTACTCACAGAGGGCTCAGAACCTTAGATAAGATTCTGTGTGTTGTGGAAGACAAATTGGGTTGTCCATGGGAAACCAATTCCACATATGACGTGGGAAAAGGGGGGGACTAACTGCAAAGCTTTATAGAAAACCTGCCAGTCCCTGGTGTGAGAAATATGAGTGTAACCCGGTGATAGTATCTATCATGTTAGACCCTGAAAGGTCTACTAAATCCAATGGCACACTTTTGGGGATGGAAGTATGGATGTCCTCAAGGTTACACAGGACAACACTAGTGCAAGGTTGTTGTTTCCAGCTAATCATAGAACAGAGGCAGACAGACAGACAACCAAACCCAAGCTCTAAGGTAAGATTAACTAGTGATCCAGTAGGAGTAAAAATAATTGAGGTAACTGATCTGCGACAAACTATTGAAATAGAGACAGGGTATGGAGATGCAAATGTCTGGGTAGAATGGGTCAAATATACAGTAAAAAGCTTAAGAGCAATTGCTATGCATGTGTCTCTGGTAAACCTGTAGCCCAAGTGGTCCCCTTTCCCTTGGGATGGAAAAAGAATTTAAGAGGAAAATGCCACCTTCATTCTCTGCAGCGTATGGAAACCACACGGCATGCCTTACCAGGCAGGGTGTAGGATTCACCACAGCTGTAGGAGAATTAGAAACATGCACTGATGTTCTGAATGTAAGTAAAATAATTGGTGGACATGGGAATTACTCTAACCTGGAAATTCCCAGGGCTGATTTATGGTAGTATTGTGGGGGGAAGACCTTGAGATCCACACTTCCTCCCTTCTGGACAGGCACCTGTGTAATTGTACAATTGGCTATTCCATTTACCCTGGCATTTGAAAAGGAAACAGTAGCTAGAAAGGAACTTAGAGTAAGAAGAGATGCCCTAGCAACATCTTTTGATGACAGAATTTATAGTGATGCTATAGGGGTACCCAGGGGAGTTCCTGATGAGTTCAAGGCTAGGAATCAAATAGCTGCAGGATTTGAATCATTCTTCTTTTGGTGGGTAACCATAAAGAAGAATGTGGATAAACTACATTTATTACAACCAGCAACCGCTCCTGATGGGACAATAACTAAAGCCTTACAGGGGCTAACCACTTAGGCAAAGGAATTAGCTGAGAATTCAGGGATAGATACTTCCCTGACAGGATGGCTAGAATCTTGGTTTGGGAAGTGGAAAGATATGGTGGTATCAATACTAGCTTCCCTGATAGTAGTGACAGGGATGTTAAATGCATTGGGATGCTGTATAATTCCCTGTGTTAGGGGCTTAGCCCAGAGGCTGATGGAAACAGCTATCTCCAAACAAATGCCTCTGAAAGCACCATCTTACAGTGAGAGTGTGTTCCTCTTAGAAGATTTAGCAGAGAACTCCAGAGAAAGGGAATGTGAAAATATGCTTTCCCAATTGGAAGGGGGGGGGTTGGAGCCAGTGTCAATAATAAAAGAATGAAAAGAAAAAGGGTGGCTTGTGAGAGAGGGATAAAATATCTGTTATTATTGACAAAGAAATAGTAACTTGAGCATGCTAAGAGTGTAGCTGCAATACCTCAAACTAGGGAGAGATCAGGAGACATCGCCATGGTTACCAAGGGGCTCAGGAAATGAGGAGGGGGAAATATCTCTGGGATGGGTCAAGGTGTAATAAAACCAGTCTGGAGCAGTTTGACCTGTCCGAAGTGATACTTAGCAGAGATCTTTTAGGAATGAGTGAACTCTTGCCATCCCAACCTTCATTACCATAACAAAAACCACACCCTGCATAGCTAATCGCCTATTTACCATGAACATGTAATGTATGTAGTATGTAGGGGTCTGTAGAAGGGGGTTAATAGGAAGTAGGCGGTCGTGTAGAGTGTAACTTGGAGTACTTCAGCCAATGAGGAAACAAGAAGGGATTTACGGCCAGGGGTAGAGATGTTTAAAAATTGCTGAGATCTGTGTTTCGGTGTGGACTCCACCTTGCAGCTTTTGAGTTCCACCAGCCTTTGCAAACGCTTCCAATAAAACTTTACTTCTGACTAACCCAGAGAAAGACTAGTGAGTGTGTTTCTCACAGTGGGGACAAGTTTAATAAATAAATAAAATAAATTACATTGCTTTATTCCATGGATTCTGTTAAGAGTTCTGATAAACTGACCTATGAGTATGCAAAACACAGGCAATTGCTCACATATAGATAGATACCTAAGGAATGTACACAGAATGGGCCACTGTGAGTCATAATTCATGCTAACTGCCTAGAAAAGAAATTAATATTTCTGTAAACAAGCCCACATAGAACAACAAACACTAAATACATGTAATCTCCCCGAGAAATATTCCTAGGAAGAGTACAGAAGAACCAGCACTGTTTATGCTAGGAGTTTTCAGCCTTTTAATTCATGAAAACTACTTCTGATTAGTGAAACATATCTAAAGCTACTTAAAAACATATATTAGGACTAATAGTTCTGGACTATAAAAACCCAAATGCCCACTAGATAGCCACAAATACAGAAAACGCTTTGCTGCTATATAGTGGTCATCTGGATATTTGCAGCCCAAATCCACTGAATATATCTGGTTAATGTATCTTTTGCCTTTTTTTGGACAGAACTTCCTCTTCACTGGTAATATCAGTAAGAGTAAGTTGTAAAACTCATGCATACTGATTAGTATGCATCAGGAAAAACAATGAAGTCCAGACAGGCTTAAAAGCCACTATAAACAAGTCTTAAACATGATTTCTGCCTCCACACCTGCCCTTGCAGCCTCTGAGTATTGAAACTGAACTGCCTTAACTAGAAAGCTTGGAATGCAAAGTCTTCTCCACTGACTCTATTTATAAACATGGCCTTTTCTATGAAAAGAGCTAGAAGTCAGTCCCTTTGGGGCAGAGGATATAGTTTCCATCCATCTCTTGTGCTAAGAGCCTGGCCCAGTAGCAATTGTTTACTTCTGGCCTTGGGAGAACTAATTTTCATCCTGGGCTGCAAAAATCCAGATGGCCACATTGCTCAGACACTTCTGACTCTTTGTGGCCCAGCTGACAAAATTTTGGCAGGACAGTACTGTATGTCAGCAATTGCTCCTTTGAATCTTTGTAACCTCTTTTTTTGCTTCCCTTTGATATTCTCAAGCATCTGAGTTTTCTCCAATGATCCTTGCCTTTGCATTATGTATCCAAAATATTTAAGCTGTAGCTTCATTATTAGGTCTTCTAGTCTGGTTTTACTTCATCTAGTACTGAGTGTTTTTTTCTCCTTCAGGTCCAGGGTATTCCCAACAATCTTCTCCAGCAATGGAAAATTCCCCCTGCCATTAGCAGAACCACCCCCCCTTCAGATTTCCTTGAAGGCTTCACTTTATCTACTAAGAAATTCTCTTATCTCATCCTGTGAGGTAATTATGTTATTTCCTGCTTGCTTACCTTTACCTCTTGCCTCTGGGTAATTATAAACCCTAGACATCCAGATTCCTAGCATTCAATTTATTTCCTTGCTTCTCATGACAATTTGCTACCAGCTCGCTCCTCATTTCCCCAACTTCGCTATAGCCTCCCTGCCTTGCACTAGCACTCACTTGTCCCCGACAGTAAATATCTGGGCTACCACTCACTCCTCTTGAGAATCCAAAAGCTGGAATTTCACATGTTGGATGTAGAGCTGTTAGAGTAATACAAGAATGAGAGTCAGGATATCATGGGTTGCCTGTTCTTAAAGACCAAACTCTGATGCCTCAGCAAGGTCCGAACATGATTCCAGCTTTCAAGGAGCAGAACCAAAATAAAAAGAACCAGGAAAAGAATGAGAAAAAGCAGGTGTGTTTCACTGGAAGCAGCGTAATTCCCTTTTCTTCCAGGTTCTTTTTTTTTTGGGGGGGGGGAGGAATTGGGGATACTCTGACAAACATTGGTTCCTTCAAAATTGACAGGTGAGGTTTTTCAAGGTTGTGCAGATGTAAACATACCCATACAAATAAATAACTCTATAGAATATAGTGCAAATCTCACAGAATCACTTTCCTCAACCAGGTATTCCCTTTATATTTCTGTTACTCACAGCTATCTGTGAAATCAGGCTATTGCCTGGATAAGCCATAAAACAGAAACTAGGTTAAAGCATTTTAAGCATTTGACTCATTCACCTGAGAGGCCACACCCTGCTCTCTCATAGCTTCTGTTTCCTGCTATTAAAGTTGGGAAATGAGTTCAAACAATTGCAGAATGCATATATCACACAAACTCACACACGAAGAGACAGACATCTGACCTCTGGGATTTCCCAGCACTTCTCTTGCATGTGGTGTTACAATGGACTCCTCCTTCCACAGACGTAATATGATGATCTGTCTTAATGTTCTCCCAAAGTGTTCTTCTCCAGAAGGGAAAAAAAACCCACACTGCACACTTCTGAAGAAGCCACATTGAGATCTGAGTTTCCAGGACAGAAGTGTGAGAAGAAATTTACTCCATAGAGAAGGTCCTCATTTCCCATAATCTGCTAGTGGGATTAATTCATAAACCATGAATGGAGGTAAGACCCTTTTATTTTGGAACAAAATAGGATCTGCGTGTTGACTTTTTATTTCTGCTTGTTGCTTGTTACATTGGCATATTTCAAATAATGTGAGTGGAAGAAGCAGGGACAGGGTGTAATGAAATTACAAGCTTCACTCTTGGATTCCCCACATTTGCCAAACTGTCAAGGCTAGCCCGATATACTTTGGTGCCTGAAAGTTAGGAGATGGCAGCTGTCTGGGTATTCCACACTCAGAAGCTGACCATTGAATCACACATTTTGGCAACGGGAGGGCATCTGAATCTCATTAGGGGGTGCATTTTCCAGTCTGGAAGGCACAGCCAAGAGGCTTGAGAGAAACAGCCGGGGGAAGCTGTACTTGTCTATTCCCTGGCCAACCTCTGCTAGGGGAGCCAGTTGGCCCCTTACCTGTCTCATAGGAGGGTCAACATTCAGTTCCATATCTATAGATCTCTCTAGCATAAATCCCTGGACAGCAAGCTTTTATTTGATTGGAAATGTTGTATTCCACCACTCCCTTCATAGCTGTGGTTGGCATTCATTTTCATCCATCCATTCATAGATAACAAGCACTCCCTTTCCTAACAGAATAGACTCAATTACCATCCTGGCCTAATGCATGGGAGAAAAGCCAATTCCTTATGGCTGTACAATAAAACATCTACGACACATTTAAAGCATTATAAACACTTTTAGAAAAAAAATCTAACAAAATATAACTAAAAGACCTGGGTAAATAACTGGTAATAAGGAAGCAGCTGACTTCAGTGGCAATTAATCCCATAATATGGGCCCTGCCATGCAGAAAGCCAAATTGGTTGTGGATTCCAAGCCTATCCATAGTGGGATCTGTAAAATGCGCCATGCTAATGAGCTGAGACTTCAGGATAGATTATATGGGAGCTGGTGATTTGCTAAGTAGCTTAGATTGAAATTGCATTAAGTGGGCCTTGAAATCCTGTCCTTTCAAGGCTGCCTTTTGCTTGCTGTCTTCTAGTCTCGGTTGGGCACTTTTCTGATGTGCCTAATGGAATCATAATATAGGTTATCATAATCTACTATCAATCTTTGTACTCTTATGTCTGATGCTTTATGACAGCGCAAGCATGAAAAATATTCTGTGTAACAAAATCATATCAGTAGTTGCTATCACAAAACAAGACCAGAGTACCTGCCTTGTCCCTCTTTTAAGTAGAATCTTATGTCTCAATCATAACATGATTGTACCGAGGTATAGATTCTCCTCATATCAGGAAGTTGGGGGATTCTCCAACAAGACAGAGAACACAGCTTTCCTCCAAGCAAGGGAGCCGAGTTAGGAAAAATGTTGGTTGGCAGTGGCGAGGCATCTACTCAAGAATTTTACAGCTCCTCTGTTGTCTTTTTCTTGGAGCATCAGCAACAGACATACTGGGACTGTTTCCCTCCTTAATGGGTCTTAGAGGAATATGTCATGTTATTAAAACTGGTAGGATTGGCCATCTAGTCTGATGTTAAGCTTCAGCCCACCACCCTTTCTGGGGGGGAAGGTCTGAAAGTCAGAACTCTAGCCCAAGTCAGGTGGAACTTCCAAATCTGTAATTTTCCCAAATGGGACACCTTCTAAAATGGGAATCATAGAATCATAGAATTTTGGAGTTGGAAGGGACCACATGGATCATCTAGTCCAACCCCCTGCAATATGCAGGAAACCAATTAAACCATCCCCGAGAGGTGACTGTCCAGCCTCTTCTTAAAAACCTCCAGAGATGGAGAACTCACAACCTCTGTAGGTAGACTGTTCCACTGTTGTACAGATCTAACCGACAGGAAGTTTTTCCTTATATTTAAGTGAAATCTAGGTAGCTGCAGTTTGTACCCATTATTTCTGGTCCTAGTTTCTGTGGCCATGGAAAAGAGTTCCTGACCATCTTCCCTATGGCACCCCTTTATGTACCTGAATGAATCTTCACTATGTCTAAGTCCACTGATTCCATTTATCCACTCCTGACTGCAGCCTTTTAGTTAACATGGGTACAGCCAAGAGTGGCCAGGATATGTATACTGTTGAACAGGCATCCTTAAAAATAGCTCATGAATGTTGGGTTCCATGATTTGCTTATTTATTAAATTTATAGCCTGCTTATATATGCATTGTAGATGGTTGATAACAATGAAAACAAAATACAAAATATAAAACATGTCAATACAGTTAATACAGTTGAAATCAATTAAAAGCTTGGTGAAAGGGCCAGTTTCCTAAATATTGGGAGCATGGGGCCAAACACATCTCCCGGGGTGAGCATTCAGTAGAGACTCTTCCTAATGCTGCTTCATCCTCATTTACCTGACAACAGCTACCTGCTTTCTTTCTTTAATCTGCCTCCAAACAGTTCCTTTTTCCTCTTGTTCTGGAGGGAACTACACTTTCTCAATTTCCACTGACCTTTTTATTTCAGGAATCTCAAAATGGTACCCAGGGGCACCAGTGTATCTGCAGACACCTACCTTGGGGTTTCCCGAGGTCTAGGTTTGACTTTTTGTACTATAAAAAGTCACAGGTTTTGTAGTCAGTAAGAGTAGAGCCACCTTTATTTCCAGGAGCATTTCTGGAACCCAAAAGAGCCCCATAACCTTTCCTGGGGAAAAAATTCCCTCAGACATTGGGGCCGGAATGTTAGTTATGGGAACCCTGGCTTGGGTGTACATGATTAGTGACTGTGGAAACTTTATTGGACCTTCACTGGTTTGCTGTAGTTGGTTTGAATGGCAAGTTTTGTTTTTGCTTTGTTTTGCCTTTGTTCACCGCCCAGAGTTTCTTCAGATAGAGGAGTGGTCATACAAATTGGCTAACACCCCCCAAATTAAAATGGTGGGTAGTTGTAGCCCAGAGCTTTGTTTTCTCTGTGCCACCTACTCAGAAAACAGAGAAAGCCAAGGATAGGAGAGTGCCATGCAGGGGAAGGAGTAGAAAGAATAGTAAGTAGTATTCTGGTAAACTGGTTCTTTGTAATTGGCTATGTACCTATGACAGCCATTTCATGTGAGCATCTCCTCCCATTATTTTGCAAAAGCACCCATATGTCCTCAGAATTCCAAATGTGATCTCTAGCTGAAAAATGTAGATGACTTGAATGTTTCCATGGTTCTGTTGAACAGGATAAGAAAGAAACATTCAGCTTTTGACAAAAACTAACAAGAAAGCAAAACACTCATTGACCAAAAAACAAAAAAAACCCCAACCCTGGGGATGGATCTAGCTTTAGTCAGAGTAAGTCCCACTGAAATCAATAGGATTTTTTAAATCAGGACAACTAACTAATGCACTTTCAACCACTTGGGTCAACCCTAAGTATGTGTCAGCCCTTCAAGGTACTCCAGACAGGAAACTAAAACCATGAGTACTAATACCTCCTTTATTGTAAGGTGACAAAAACAGAAGTAACAGAATCTTGCAAGTCTGAAAGTACTTTCCCCCTCCCTCGCCTTTACTTTCTAGAGAATGAGGGAGGGTCCCTTCTGAGACGCTTTCTCTACCCCCATCCCTCCCTTGGGTTCAGCTTTCTCTTCCTACACCATTATCTAGGCTGCGGCTGTTCTTCCTGTCTCCCAAGGTTATTCTCACAGCTCATTATAATATGACCAGACCTTGATGCAGCACTTTGGCCAAATTCACACAACACACTATGCCAGCCCTGTTTTGCTTTTTATTAGATTTATATCTTGACTTTATTTTGTATAACTCAAGGCAGTGCACCTAATGCTTCCATCTCCTTATTTTCCCCATAATAAGAGCCCTGTGAGGTGGGGTGGGCTGAAAGAGGGCGACTGGTCCAAAGTTACTCAGCCAGCTTTCAGAGAGGATTACAACTCATAGTCTCCTGGTTTCTAGTTAACTAATCAAGCCAGCAAGATTATCTGTGTAGCTATGTTAGAACATGCTAGTTTCTTGCCCATGAGTCAAGGGTGGCTTTGTTTATTAAAAGGGGGTGTCTCCCTGGAATTAAAGTTAATTCCTATACCTGACCAATGAAAAAGGAGAAAGCAACTTTTCAATTGTAACAATAAGTCACCCAAATTAAGGATTAAGTTGGGTGCATGTCAGCACTGAATGATGTAAAGCAAGGAAGTGTACCATCAAAAATCACACAAGGGATGTGTTTACTCTATATGGATCATTGTAAAATCTTGTTCTCTCATTTGGGATTATGCCAGAATTTTTTCAAAGGGATGCACCTTACTAACAGAAAAGAGGACATTATTTACATTTTTTTGCAGAGAAATTGGGTCTTTGCCTGGGGTACAAAACTGAACACATTTTTGCAGCTTTCCCAAGCCAATCTCCCCTTCTCCAGTTGTGTTGGAACTGCAACTTCCCAATTCCCAGAAAGCCTGGCCAACAACTGGAGGGCACCAGGTTGGAGAAGTCTGTTCTGCTGCCCACTTATCTCCCCATCCTCCCAGTTGGTAGAGTATTCCAAGAAATAGTGGGTAGAATGAAATAAAAAAATGCATTTAGTTAATATGATGATTCTCCATTCATGTATTTAATTTTAAAGATTTTTTCCTTGGGTCATTTTAAAAATTACAACTGGATAATAATTCCGTTACTCGAGGTTTTCAGAGGCTGCTTATGGTCCTGGGATCTTAGCCTGTGCACCCCTAAGAGGATGGATCAGCTATATGTATGCTATTTAAATGTCCTCCCCACTCATGTATAATGGAGGGGAGAAATTAACTCTAATCTGTTAACATTAAAAAAAAAAAATCTAACTCAGCTTGTATTCAATAATGGAGAGGAACTGAAAAAAGCTGACTTGAGATGGGGCTGGCCTGGCTCTTTGCTGCCTGCCATGAAAAATCAATGGTGCACTTCCCATTCATATGTGCAAAAAGTTCATTGGACAGACTGTGTGATTTTTTGGGGGGGGATAACACTAGCAATGGGACAGCATTCTCCATGCGCCAGAAGACATCAGGCTAGCTTACAGACCACAATGCTCTCTTCTAACATCTTCCTCCCCCTCTCAAAAAATGCCATTTGAAGTGACTTCCTTCTTTTTGCCTAATAATAGGACCATTCCTGGCTTCCTATCAAGCTGAACCCAGTCAACTGCATTACACCCATTTTGTTTTTTATAATTTATATATATATGGGTACATTATACCCGTGTAGCTGACCTCATGGCTTTCTGTGCAAATAATTTTTGGGCGAACAAATGTGTGATGCAGTTAGCAACTGCCAAAATGCAAAGGGTGAACAAGTCTGTTGTGATCTGATTAAGCCTTCTAATGATTCAGAATTTAATTTCAGTTTTACACATTGCATATATTCCCACAGTATCAAAATGAAGTTAAAGCAAATCCAAACTCAGTTCAGTTTCAGAAATGTCATACTCTGTCAGGTTTAGCCCAGGAAACTCCAGGAGACAATACAGATTCAATCCAGCAAGGTTTACTTGGCTTCACCATAATTACAGAATCTTCTCAGACTGAGAGCAGTTCCCAGGGTCAAACTACAAACATCACTAGCATTCCTCAGGGAGGGGCCAGTCTCATCCTCTTATCTCTTCTTCGCTCCTCTGGGGATGAGAGTCCATGTTTCACACCCCTGCTCCACACTCCCACATACTCATCAGTGCTGATCCTACAGCTTCTTGGATCAGCAACATCAACATTCTTCCACATTTATACATGTTTGTATGTATTTTATTTCCCACCTCAACTGGTGGGGATAAAATATATAGTATGTGCTGTCTCTTATAGCCTTTTGTGGCAAGTTACCTTCCTCTTAAACTTGCTCAACTTTTCATTTCTTTGGCAATGAGGATGACACACACACAGTTTCTTCATTTCCAATGACTACATAGGTTTCCTGTGTCCTTTTCAGTTGTGTTTATGGAATTCAGTGTGTGATGAAAAAGCTTCAAGTCACAGCATATGAGAGACGTCGTTCTCACAGACTGGCCTTCTATTGATGGATGTCATCCATCACATTGTGGCCAAACCTTGGACTCAGCCAAGAACATCCAGCTTGCCCTGGTAAGTTGTGGGCGCTTTACAGATGGAATTATTAAGTATGCTAGGATTGCATCCAGTTTTCAAAACTTCTTTGTCCCAAATACTCAGAGGAACTTTATAGAAATATGCATATTGCCTATGGATTAGTAGGACAGAAATACTCCATTGTGGGGGGAAGGTCTTAATAATGAATATTTTAATAGAAATACTAGACAGAATAGATTATGAAACAGTAGATAGTACAAATAAGTTCAGTTCTAAATTTTGAAGATTCTTGAGCAAGTTGCACTCAGCAGATCTCTCCTTCTCTGCCTGCTCCCTCACCACTCTTTCCCCACAATCAGAATAGCCATACCAAAGAAGAGAATGAGAACAAGGCAGCTGTTGTTCCTTCTAGCTCCAACTGATGCTAATTCACTAATAAGTTGCCAGGAGACTCCAGGCACTGGCAATGTTTATGAGGATCCATGAGCCACAGTAGATATCCAACAAGGGTCAATTCCTATTTGGATATGTACCTATGAGTCTCTTCCTGATAGAATTCCTTGTGATTGGCTCCTCTGGCATCAGTGCTGTCTTTCTCCAGATAGATTTATCACAAACAGGCATGCCAGCTCTGAGTTGTCCACCATTGTGTCTATCCGCAATGTCTTTGATAATCAGGATATTGTAGACATATTTCAGTGGGGCTTTTCAGGCATCTACTGTAACTGCTTGGTCAGGGCTGGGCAGACAGAAATACAGAAGGATGTTTAACAAAAGATTACTCAGTACCCACAAGATCCTACCACGGTACTGCTGCCTTCTGCAGATGTGTGCTCAACGATGCCAACTCATTATGTCAACCAGTTCATGTCTACGGACATGGGACTTTGGGGTTTTCAACTTCAGTATATGATGGGGTCATAAGAACAGGAGTAGATGGGTTGTAGCAACATGGCTCCTGTAGGGAAACCTTGGGTTCCCCTGCCTTAAGTCCACTTTTCATTAAAAACAAAAAAACAAACAACAACAACAAATGGATTAGGCTCCCTATACTGCATTATAGGTTTGTGCAGTGATCCAGTTTATCATAAAGTTAACCTCATTCACAGAACTTTTGTTGCTATGGCTTCACGTACTGCCTTCCTTTTAATCTGGCAAATAAGTTATTATTAAATGCTACTTCCTGTTAGTGTTCAAAATAAATTGTTTCCAGTATCAGGAAATTGAAGAGTCAGCCAGACCAGGAATGGGTGTAACTAATTTTTTACAGGACTGGCATATTGACAGTGGAATTATATTAAAAATAGGGAATCTAATATCAGTGCAAATGGTGCTGAAATTGTGAAGATTATCCATATTACGAATGTGCAATTACATTTTCACAAGCTAAAAGAGTTGTGCTGGATCAGGCTCAGTGAAGGTCTTTATTGTTGTCACTTACAATAGTTGTTGCAAATCCTGTGCATTTCCTTTTTTTCTTTTAAGTTATTATCACATGGAGATCTAGCAAGTAGAGCCTGGTATAAAAGACATACATTCAGAATGAAAGACTCTCCATTCCAAGGATTTCCATTTCAGAACTGAACAAGTGTACAGTCCTTCCTTATTAAACCCCACTCCTGAATGACACTATTAATTTTAATAGCATATTTATTTATTTGACTCATGTCCCACCTTTATTTTTTACAACTCAAGGCAGTGTGTACATAATGCTCCCTTCTTCTGTCTTCCCCACAATGACAACCTACAAGGTGGATTGGGCTGAGAAAGAGTGACTGACTGGCTGAAAGTCACACAGCTGGCTTCAGTGCCTAAGGGAGGACTAGAATAGCCTCCTGGCTTTGAGTCCAGCACCTGGAGTGGGAATTATTATCTGGGAGGGGCTTGCAATTTCATTGCCCCCAGTACTGGAGACAGTTTGATATTCCAGTTTTGGATGCCAACCAAACTGGGAGCAATGCCTTCCTGAACTGGCCCATTGCAGATGATAGGACTCCATCATCTATCCATCCCCTCCCATCAAAGCTGATGATGTTCAGAGTTGTAGCCCAGCATTAGCAGAAAGGTATAGGTTGAGAAAGGATGCAGTAAGGTCAAAAGACCACAAAGGTGAAAAGAGGATCTCTTCTGTTTGGAAAAAGACAAGAGGATTATCTGAATAAGTGGCCTAATGTAGAAAGTTTACAGCTAAGGTACCAAGGGTTCTTAAATACAAAATGGTAGAACAAGCACTCTTGTGGTTTCTGTCTCCTCTATTCATGAAATGGAAGTTACCAAAAAATGCAGCCACCTGGAAAAATCAACTAAAAATAAAAGCCTGCCATGTCAAAGCCAAATAAGGGCATAAGCATCTCTGTTTTCCATGTACTTATATATTTCTTGAATATAAGTGCCACATTTTGCCGAAGTACTGCATAAGAATGATTCCTTTACAAGTTTTTTCTTTAGCACCAAGCCTGTGAAACATGTTAGAGTGACAAATCCATAGACACCCACTGAGAACTTCATAGCTGTGTGGGACTAAAGACCTTAAAGTCTTGAGTTCTAATGTACCACATTAATGCGCATCACGTGTTTGCAGGCTTCTCCCACAAGTCAATAGAGAGGTGTGACTTCCAAGTGGTTTGTCAACAGTTAAGTGTATTACCAAATGCAGGTTCACACTATCACCAGATAGTTTACACTAACAGTGGTTCTGTTGCTAAACACCTGCAGGTTCACACTATCACCAGATAGTTGAACCTGATGGTAATCTTAGCATCATGACTCCAGGTGGCTATCAACAGAACCACCATATACAGCCATATACACTGAAACAAAGAAAGGTTCTCCACTCAGCTTTATCTGTTGTCTTATTTCACCAGTCAGCATCAACAACAGACTGGGCCAAACACATTGCTTCTGACCTGATATAAAACACCTATGTTTTCATGAGTTTCTCTCTCTTTGGGGCTCTGGGAGAATCTTTAAATGCCCCTAACCACTGATTTCTTTTTTGGAAGGGTTTTTTTTTTTTTTTTTTTTGCCCATGCTGATTTGGAAGAAGTGCCAAATTTCTGCTGCCAACAGAAACTTCTCCCATTGGGAAATGAGAGATCAGCACAATACCTGAGTTACTCTAGGGCATTTTGCTGCATGAAGGAAAAGACAAGTCAGCACTCCACCCATAGTATGACTAGCAGTTGAGTTTCATTGTAATACTGTACTGCCAATGACTTAATGTACCTGAGAGCAACAACTTTACTTTAGAGACACAAACCGGGCCATTCAAGACAAACAGCTGTTCCTTTCTTTCTGTTACTTCTCACTAGTCATAAAATCAGGAGTCAGGTAGCACCTTTTCTGTCTAACAAATATTATTAAAAGTGTAAGCTTTCTTGAGCTACAGCTTATTTCATCAAGGGCGTGGTGTGGCTAGACTGATGTAGGATTTAAATTGGGTTGAGGTGGGGGGAAAGGGAGGAGTAGACAGGTTTTTAAGATTTTTTTATCTTGCCTTTATTATTTTTTTATAAATAACTCAAGGTGGCGAACATACCTAATACTCCTCCCTCCTCCTATTTTCCCCACAACCACCACCCTGTGAGGTGAGCTGGGCTGAGAGAGAGGGACTGGCCCAAAGTCCCACAGCTGACTTTCACGCCTAAGGCAGGACTAGAACTCACCGTCTCCTGCTTTCTAGTCTGGTGCCTTAACCATTAGACCTATGCAGATGTATGGGACAGATTACAAGTACCTTACGAGGTAACAGTTATAATGTGTTAAAAATCCATTGTGTTTAAGACCTTCTGAGAATGCCTGAGAACCTTTTGATGTATTTGAGTTCAGCAATCTCTCTCACCGCACCCCAATTTCAATACTTCATCGGTCTAGTCACTCTATGCATCTGATGAAATGAGTTGTGGATCACAAAAGCTTATGCCTTTGAATAAAATTGGTTAGTTGGAAAAGATGCTACCAGACTCCTGATTTTTTGCCACCACAGACTAACAGATCTTTCCTCCTGCAATGTTCTCACCAATCAGTGATGTGTGGGAATACTTTGCCTGGGATGCTTCTGGTCAGAAGCCAGCCCTGCTGGGTTCCACACTGCCCATCCGTGCAATCTTTAACACCGGCCCTGAATATGTGCCATTAAGTAGGGCTTGTTTGCAAGTAAGGGGTGCAGAATGGTTGCCCTTAGACTTGGTCAAGACGCCTAATGGTTTTAGAAATGTTTTATTTAAAAAAAGAAAAGCAGGAAGCATTAGAAAACTGAGAAAGGAAGCACAAACAAATTTGTAGCTATGTTCTACCTTGTTTCATGTTGCCCAATTCATTTTGTGGTTTATGGAGTATTTCTCAAGAATGCTGACAAATCCTTTTCTGGGCAGCTTAGCTTTCTTCTACACCCTTTTCACTTCCTTCCAGATAGAATAGTTACAGATGTAGCCTGAAAAATGCAGTAAAAGGTATTTAGAAAGTACCACTGAAACTGTATTATAAGGAAGTTAAAAAGCCACATAATTTGATAAAAGTCAAATAACTGTTTCTTTCCAATGCATTCTCTTGCCTAGGAGGAGGAAGTGAGTGAAAAGAAGGCAGCAGAACATGATTATAATTGAAAAATCACCCTAGGAAAGACAAAAATCAGCCCATTGCTAAATTTTCAAGAAAATAAAATATATGGCACAGAGAGTTTTGGCTTCTTTCTACTCAGAGGAAAAGCTAGGAATAAACTATCACAAAACAGAAGTCTTAGTATTTGCATGAAATTATAAAATTCAATTGGCAAATACTGCAAATGGAAATGCTCTCTAGCAAGACCTTACTTATAACACCTCTGAATGCTGTTCCAGTCCTCACTGACAAATGTTGCACCACATAGCTCCTTGACTATCCTGAGGTTTTTCTATTTGAAAGGAACTCGTTTTACCCCTGCAGCTTGCAAGGTCTTCATGGCCAAAGCCATTTCCCATTTCTTTAGGAGTCCAAGTGTGTACTTTCAGAAAGCTTGATATCCTTGAAGCTGTCTAGTCTATGAGCGCTATTCTTGCAGTGATACACCCACAGTGATACATTACAGTGATTAGTGATACATTCACAGTGCTGCTGTATATTTAAGAGGTGGCCTTGGTGTCCGTGGTCGCAAGGACTCAGTACCATCTTTTAAATCTTTAGCTAAAGTTAACTTTCTATCCAGTGGGTTTGGGCCCAATGGTAATCAAAGGCCACTTGAATTCAACCAGGCTGAGAAATGTTATTGGCAAGCTTCCACTTGCTAAGACTCTTGTTGAAGAGCTTTTGTCCACTAGGCTGGAAAAATGCCAGAAATATTTTTAAGCAATGTATAATGGGACATTGATTTTCAAATCAGTCAGTCTGGCTCCCAGTCACGTAGATTGTGGGGTCTTTCCAAATGCATACGGGTCAGCTTCTTGGTAGTGGTCTCTTTATTTCAATCACTGACCAGCATAACGTAACATTCAAGGGTAAAATTAGAGCCGTCCCATTGTGGTCATAGCTTTATCTATATACTGTAAGAATGGACTACAATTTAGATAATTGGCACAAACTATAAAATCAGGGTACCAATACCATTAAGAGAGTATGTTGAAGGTTTCAAAGAGGAAAATAATTATAGCTGAGATTTATATAATTTGGGTCAAACTGTAGAACAGCCTATCTCAGCTGGGGTTCCATGGTAACCTGGGGTTCTGCGAGAGGTCGTGACTGAAAAATAAAATTGTTTTTTAGACTAGTGCTAGAGCTTGCAGTGGTGGGAATTTTTACATGCTGTGACTCAGCTGTTGACCTGCTGCTTTCCTGTTGTTGTAAATACTGTAAAATTGGGTTGTGTAGGTTAAAAGAAATGGAAGAGCAGCCGCACAATCAAGATGAAGCTCCCTGTTGACATACGTGTCATGGCCAGCCCTCAGTGAAAGTGACTCCCAACTGCAGTCTTGGTCATCTCCTGAGCACATAGCTCACCTCTACTGTTAAACATTTCTAAGAGCTCTTTTCTGATAACTAGAGGCTGAAGCCTGCTTTTGCCAGAAACACCATGATTAGAAAGCATTAAAGCCATTCTAAAGTTTAATCTTTGTTTCACCTCAAGGTAGTTTTCCAAGTAAAAGTTCAGACCCCTTCCCCTTTATTTAGATAGTTCCATTTCTTTCCCCCCTCTCCCTTCCACCCCTTATCAGATCTTGCAGGTAACGAGTGCAGCTTGAGCTCCAGATTTTCAATGTTCTTAGCTAATCACAGAGAGTCAAGCAGAAAGAAGTTAAAAGAACACTAATACATAGTCTGCTGAAGGCATGGAAACCTTATTTGCCACAGGTTCTGATAGACAAAAAGTCAGAAAAACAGGATATTAATTGGTCTTGACCTTATATATGAAGAACTGGGTGAAAAAAACAATTAAAGTGAGAATCTATTCAACAAATATGGCACTGTACTATAACCCCTTATAGGCTTTAAAAAAACATTGCAAGGAAGAAGTCATGCAGTTTCCTGGTAATGAACCAGCCCTGTTGGTTCTTATTCTACTCAGTGCCCTTTGTCCACCCAGCCCTAACCTGAAAAAACTGAAGAAGTACGGATGGTGAGAGCCTAACAACCAGTCTCTTAGGAAGATCTTCCCGAAGATCTCTCATTTATCCGTCTCCCTTTCCCTTTCCCCATTCCGTTTTCTCCCTCCAGCCTCTTGCTTTAGGTTAGGATGCAGAATTATGTAATTATATATTTATCTTATTTAATAATGTAAAGAAGCAAAAGGGTTTAAGTTAGTCTGATTCTTAAACTTTACACTCTGTTTACTCAAATCAATGTAAAAAGAGGAGCGTTCTACGTGTTTATAACGTGGTCACATTTGAGAGAGTGAAATGGATGATGGAGGTAAAGATTAAATAAATGCAGGATATCAGGGTGGAGGTATTCCTGGAGTTGAGGACTGATTGAAAAGCCCAGCTACTAAATGAAAGTTGCCAAAGGAGCAATCTCAGAGTATAACTTACTGTTATGTATAACTTATAACTTATTTATAAATTAAAGTATTTAAACATGGGAAGACATTCCCAGATTACAGGGTTGGCTGACAAACCCACAATTACTAGAGGATGCCTGGAAAAGCGATTCATAGAAGGTAAGGCAATGGACTGTCCCAGAGCGTGTGGCTAAGTGAGGAAAGTGAGATTGTGTTAAAGACATACCCAGCTCCAAACTTGGTATAACAAATCCCGTGTCATTTTCTTATCTTGCACTAACCATTTCCTTCTGTCATTTTATTTTCAGGATAAGAACAGCAGACAAATCTGGCCCTAAAAGAACACCATGACTATTGCAGGGACACCCGCACCTGGAAACATGTCTTCAACATGCCATGTGGATTCTGAGTTCAGATATATACTGTTCACTGTCTACTACAGCATCATCTTTATTCTGGGCTTCATAGCTAACACCTATGTGCTGTGGCTTTTCCATCGGGTTTATGCTACAAAGAAATTAAATGAAATAAAAATATTCATAGTCAACTTGACAATTGCTGACTTACTTTTCCTAGTTACATTGCCAATGTGGATTATTTATTACCACAACAAAGGGAACTGGATCATGCCCCATTTTCTGTGTAACATAGCTGGCTACTTATTCTTTGTGAATACATACTGCTCTGTGGCATTCCTGGGAGTCATAACTTACAATCGTTACCAAGCAGTTACAAGGCCCATTTCAACGGTTCAGTCCAGCACACGAAGAAGAGGAATTTATATTACTGTAGCTATCTGGGTCATGATAGGTGTTCCTTCCACCTACTTTCTGGCTGATGATGGCACGACCCTTGAGGAGCATCTGGTACGCTGTTTTGAGCGTTATAATACCTCTGCTAATACAACTCCTGTCCTTGCCTCCCATGGGATTATTTGTATTTGTTTCTTCATTACTTTCCTGCTTGTCTTGGTATGCAATGCTTTCATTATACGGACATTGCTTTCCAAACCAATGCAAACTCGGAGGAGCGTTCGCGTCAGGCAACGGGCTCTCTGGTTGGTGTGCACAGTTTTGACTGTCTTCATTTTTTGTTTTGTGCCTCACCACTTGGTGGACTTACCCTGGACTTTGATGGTTCTAGACAAATGGAATATAAGTTGCCAAAGCAAAAAACTGTTGAATGATATCCACCAGGCAACCCTTGCCTTTCTGGGTGCCAACTGTGTCTTGGACCCTATCATTTATTGCTTTCTCACAAAAAAGTTCAGGAAACATCTTTCTGAAAATTTGAAAAACATAAAAGACAGTCGAAAATGTTCCAGGCAAACAACTGAGACCGGAGTGGAAGGGATGGTGCAGTTAGAAGATTGTCTCTCTCCCTTCCCCAAATCTTAAAAGAAGTATTTTGGACTCAAGATGGAGGGAGGCACTTCTGTTACAGCAAAAAAAGGACCAAAAAACATAAATTTGGCTACAATTTGCATATGTTAAAGTATAAGCATACACTGTATGCAAATCAGGAAATACGGTATATCTCCTCACAAGCAGCAAAGATTATCAGATGATCTGTGTGTCTATTCAATCTGCTGCCCAGATGTTAACTGAAGATGGCCAGCTTCTGGAGCCTACTTTTCATTCTTAAGGAACTGGACTGAACTATATCTAAACTGAGAGACCTTCTGAGTGAAAACTGTAAAGTAGAATGAAAGAATAATTTTCCTATAGAAGAGCAAAATGTAGTTATTGTCAGTGTCAAGTAAAAGCTGATGACCAGCAAGAATTCTTGGCAAATTAATTTAGGACCACAGCTCTTGTTGTTTAAAACATCAAGAATTGGAAGTCATATAACACAAATGCAAGATCTCTGAAAGACCATGCTGTATCTCAAACGAGATGACTTTGGGTATTGTTGTGAGGGGAAAGAATTTGTGAATCTCTTATTTGAAAGATGTATATTACATTGTTGCAGTCCTGATATATTTGGTACTTAGTGTTTTTCTGTTTTCAGCCTGAGGTACTTCAAATCTCTTGGAATTGGGTAGGCATCATTAGGCACATACCAGGTCTTTCTTGGAACCTAGCACCAATACCTAAGACAGGGCTATGGGATTCTTTTCCATCAAAGATTGCATTCCCATGGGTATCCTCCTCCACCTGCTCTTTTGCCATTCTTCCACACGCAGAAAGGCTGAGACCTACAGTGCCGAAAAGGTCCACTCATGGGTTAGCCAAAAATCCATATGCAAATTTAGAAGATGAGGTAGGAAAGAAGACGACCTATCCTGAAGCAAGCCTGGAGTATGGGAGAACCATTGTCTCTAGGTCCCCCAAGGGTGAATTCTCATTCTCTTCTTTGCAGTCATACCTATGGAAAAGTAAAACCTGAAATACAAGCTTACATGAAAATAAGACTTCTGGCATATGTCTGCCCACTTCAACGTATTCTCCTTCTCTACATTTGTAGCCTTCCACAGTTTGACAGGCACACATCTGAGGCAGGAGCCTCTCATATGCATGAAGGTTCATGACGACTATGCTAAGGAATGTTTGAATTTCTCAGGAGACCCAACTGTTGCCTAATGGTTCATTTCTATCCATTGCTTTGTAATGGTGTAACCTTAAAAAGCAGTTAAAAATATAACTAATAAATAAGAATGGTGGTTTATTATACCTCTGAATTAGTAGACATGTGACTGATATAAAGTTGTGCAATGAAGAAGGGGTATGGATCACTAATGAAAAAAAAGGTGAAGAAGAAAGGGTTAGCCAAATAAATTCTGCCCAATTTTTTCAGATAAAAACTCATACCAGCAGCATCTTGATTATCATATTGAAGAGTATAAAAGACAAACATAGCCAAGTTGGTCCATGGAGGAAAGATTAAAATCTATAGCTGGTAACACTATAGGTTTTATTAGAACCACAATGTCAGAAAAGAGCATGCAAGCCTTCAAGCTTTCCATATTTCCAACTTTACCATAGTTTTTGGTCTCTGTCCCTGGGAAAGACAGACACTTTGGGTGAGGATGAATTCTCTAGAGTTTGTCCTCTGGAAATTTTACTGATATTTTGGCTTATGGTTCTATTTTCTTAATGGACATTGGTGTAAAAAAAAGAACAAAATGTCTTCAGGATAGAGGTCTTATGCTTTGGCTGAGAGTCAAGGTCAAAAGCCTTTTAGCTCACACCTCTGGGTAGAATCTTGGCTAAATAGGTGACTGAGTTATGGGGGGAGGGGGAAGAGTAGCAGAAGTGTACACTTAGCCAACAGCAGCTATGGAACGGTTCCCATCATCAATCCCTTCCTCCCTGCCCCTTTATTGTTCAGTATAGAAACCTATAATGTGAGGTTACGTCTGCGTATGTCTGGATTCCATATTCCACATGCCAAAAATGATCTCTACCTGAAATGCTGTGAAAAAATATATATATTTCTATATCCACATCAAAAATAGAAAAATCCAAACATTTGTTCTCAAATGGTTTTTAGTTTAGAACTCCTGCATTATTAATTACTATCATCTTGAGATTTGTTAAGAGCACATCAGAAGTTCTATTCTAATTGTTAAGCCCCTCCAGGTATTTTACGTATTTGCTGCTTTAAAACAGGACTGCAATCTGGAGCATATTTATTAGTAACTATATGGCACTGAAGTAAATGTTTACTGAATAAAGCAAAAGACTGAACTGCAACAATTTAGCATACCAGTTTCGCTGAATTCAGTGGAACTTACCTCTGTGGGAACAGGCTTAGGGTCAAGTCGCCTAAAATTTTAACTGTAACTGGTTATGAAATGCTAGGCTTTACAAATCTTAGTGCTGACATGGGTTCCTATCACACTAAACTATAATATGATTTGGGTAAACCCAACCATGCATTCGCAAATGTAATTTAAGTCTTGGTAGTATAAAATCCAATTAATTATGACTTATTCAATTTACGATGAGGACAGTGTGTGAATCTAGTCTGCGTCTTTTTGTATCAGAGGCTGTCTGAAAATGAATTTGTTGGGGTCAAGTAAACAGGGTTGATATCAAGGTGTAAATCTAGTTTAAACTACATGGAAAAAATGTTATTTTATTTACTAGTTACAGCTGCCACAAATCTGAGCTGTAACACCCTGGACAACGATTAGATGGCAACCAAGAAATACAGAAAACTTATACTCTCAGCTAAAGGTCGTTCTAATTTTTGAAACCCATATACAGTATGCGGGCTATAGCGTATTTATAAACATCCAATCCCACCAGCTACGAAGGTGGGGCCTGTTGCCCGAATGCAGCCAATTCGATTGGCTTACGATTCAGCCGCTTCGTTCCTAACACTACCCTTCGTCAGAACAGTTCAAGACGAGCGGCTACATTTGTAAAACATGCTAAACGTCATTACGGTAGCGTTAACCCTGATTAGCTCTTTTTGTGGTTTAGCAAGTGGTGCAAATCCAACCCGTTCGGTTAGTTTATGATTCAACGTACTGGGCAAAGTAGACGCGGCCCATTTCTGCTCCCCACAGGAGGCGGGCGACCCCTACAGGCGGAGAAAAGTAACTACGGCGGGGCCGCGCTTGCTTATAGGGAGCGAAGGCAGCGAGAACCCCCTCAACCCCGTTTTGCTTTTACCTGCCAGCCCAATGGCAAGTGAGAACAAGGTACGGCCACTCCTCACCGCACAGCCCAACCTTTGTACCTTCCCTCACCCTCCTCCCCAGACATTTTGAATCACGGATAGAAAACCAGGCAGCGGTGGCGGCCACCGAGGGCGAACGCTCCGACCAATCATATCCCGCCTCACCTTTACCGTCACTTCCGGCAAGGAGCTTCCGCTTCCGGGTCTCAAACCAGCGGAGGTTTGCCGAAAGGGGTTCCTTTCCGTTCCCTTTCTTTCTTTCTTTTCTTATTTGGGGGTTTTGTAATACTGTCTGGGAGCCCGGCCCGTCGCCGGTCCCGTTGCTGTCGCTACCAAGGCCACCATGTCACCTGGCGCCAAGGCTGGCTCCGCAAGCGTCTCCTCACGGTGAGAGAAAAAGAGCTTTCCCCGCCCTTAGCTTTCCCTTCTCTCGCGCGATCGGCGCGCGGGCCGGTGGGCGTGGCCTGGGCAGCGGTTCCCCTGGCCCCGCCCCCAGACGCTGTTTGCCCCCCACCAGTTAATGGGGGAGGGAGAAGAGAGGGCGGCGTTGGGGGGGGGCTCGTCTCCTGCTGCACCAGGACAGGAGGCGGCGGAGCGCGTCTCAGAACGCGCCCGCCACTTGTGGAACTCACTGCCACGTGATGTGGTGACACTACTCCCCCCCACACACCCGGTTATGATGGCTTTAAAAGAGGAGTCGAATGCATGGAGGAGGAAAAGGTCTGCTTGTGATTGTTTCTCTAGTTCAAGCCTGGGCTGACCCAGTATGCTAGCCTAAACAGGGGTTGCTTAATTTGTGGCTTGGTGGCTGTGTTTTTATGACACGCTTGCCAAGGGGGCAAGCAGGGGCTTCCAGCAAACTACCCCTTGAGGAGCTCCTCCCGACCTCCAAACTCATTTTTTTCCAGCAGCGGTTAGTCAGATTTGCTCTTTTATGGATTCTGATGTTAGCATTCTGTTGGAAGATTTCATTAACTGGAGCATCAGTGTGTGCGAGCATGGTCTTTGGCAATAAAATAATGCATTCTTCTTTTTCTACGAATGATAAATCAGCTGTACTGACTCCAGAATCTCAGCAGAAGTAAGAAAAGCACATAGTATTTCACAAAGTTGTTACTTCTTAAATCAAAGTAACCGAGTAAAAACATCTTGGACATGTAGTGTAGTCAAGATTTTTTAATTAATGTCCTTTTATCCTTGGCTATTGACCTTACTGCCCAGAGCTTTAAGGAGCAGAAATCAGAAAATGTCTGAGGTATTAAGACATCCTTGTGCGCTGAGGACAGGTGCAAAATAAGTGCCTCAACTGCAAACAAGCCAACCATGCTTTAGCGTTGCTTGCTGTGCAAACCATTTGTTTATGGTTCTGCTTATTGTGCAGATTCAAAAAATTAGATCGAGAAAAGCATTGTTCTTGTGATCATGGACATGCAGGCCCCTGTAAGATATTTTGTACTTGCATGACAAAATGAATCCTGGTTTGTTAAATTTATTTATTTTTCTAGTCCCAAAAAAGTTACTCAACCTTTGACTTGTAATTTACACAATAATAAAACAGGATTACAGTCCTCAGCACACTTAATTAGGAATAAGTCTCACTAAACTTAATGGGACTTTTGAGAAGATGCATAGAAGATTACATTGTACAGTAGAGGGCTTACAAGGTGTCTTATTATACTTGCCTGTTAAGATTGATACTTTTCTCTGGTTCATTCTTTTTTATAGAAAAATATATTTTAATATTTGTGGTGAAGGGATAGGACTCAATCATAGTTAAAGATTATGAAACTGTACATTTAGCATGTTTATCTGTTGCATTCAATATTCTATTCATACCCATATGGTTTTTAAGAGATAACAAGTTAATGTTTAAAAATTAGTTTAAATAAAAGATTTCAAGAAAATTCTAATTTTCTAGATTAAAATGAATTATCTACACTGTTTTGACCTTTTTCTTATGGTAATTTTTGGGTTGCTAAAGCAAAAATCTTCAGGCTTGATTGCTCAGTGCCAAATAACATATCTCCATGTATTGTACAGCATTTTAGACAGAGCAGTAGGCTAATGCAATATACCAAACCTGTTCTGGAAAGCAAAAGAAAAAAAAATAATAAAAGATAAAACTAGGTTTGAAATCCATCTATTGTATAGTAATTTTGGTTCAAGTTTCATAAAAGTGACTTCAGTAATTCTAAGAATAAATAGGCCATTTGACTTTTCTGAACTATGCTTACAGCTCTTCCTGTTCAAAAATATCTCTTTAGAAAACTGGAAATTTGGCATGAAACAGGAAAGCAGATTTTTTATATTTGCAACTGCTGTTAACTTGGAGCTTTTAGATGACTGGGTTGCTGTCTTATTAACTTCAAGAATATTTTATGGTGGGATAAAAATTATCCTTTAAAATGGGCATTGATTCAATGAGATAGTATTAGAATAAGTAAGAAACACATATCTGGTGCAGGCAACTGAAAATTTTGAAAATATTACAACTTGTTTATGGCTGGCACTAAAACATTTTTCTATGGACTTGAACAGTTAGCACAGGATTATTTTTATAAGACAAGCAAGAGTAAAAATGTGGATGACTATTATCTCTGAACTTACTTTGCCAACATATTGCAGGCAATATCTTAATTGTCAGGAATTTTGTTTTTAATCCAGCCAGAGAGCTTCCTCATTGAAAAAAAAATGATAAAACTGCAGTATGTTAGGTAGTTATTTGGGAGTAAATCCCATTAACTTCACTGATTTCTGCTTAAGAATCTTTGGAGTTTGGGTCTGGTTTGTTTCTAGTTGCTGTTTTTTGGGGGTGAGAATTTTATAGACATAGGATTGCATCAGCCAAAATTGATGTGTTGAATACGGTCATATACAAAACATGATTTAAATTAACTCTTCAAACTCAGCATTCACAAATTAAACTTTAAAATTAGATTGTTGGTAAAGGAATTCAAAGATCCTAATGCATTTTGGATATTGTTTATAAATAGTTTGACTAATCCTAATGCAGTGGCATATTGCTAATAAGGAATCTTACAATTGTACTGGAGGTACAAAGGGACTCTTAAGTGAATGTATAAATTAATAAGATTTTCAACAAATATGTTCATCAAGCAGTTTGCTTTTCAGTTTTAATTTTTCTGGGGTGAGTCAAGGCAATCTGAAGTCTTGTTTTGATTATGCATCTGTCCTCTTGCTTTTATTATAATAAATGTTTGTAGGTCATCAACTGAATATCAGCTGAATCAACTGAAGGAGTAAAAGAGCTTTTATTGTGAAACCTTAGTTTTGAAAGTATTTCCAAGCAGATTCACTTAATAATCATTGCCTTTTTTAGGTGTCAGGTAAAAGTATTCTTTCTCTCTTAAATATTTTGGGATGCTATTCTATAACTTTCCTTGGGTACTGAAAGTAGGGATTGTAATATCAGATTTGCTTATAGTTCATCCTGAAATTTTCTTGAGAAAGGATGTTATAGAAGTAAAACATTTTGACATTAACTTTATTTCAGCAACTCTAATTTTTTTTAATGAGTTGAATCCAGGGTTAGTTGTAATTAGAGTGGGCCCACCGAAATCAGTGAAAATTCTCAAGGTGAATTGAAGACCCGTTGATTTCAGTGATTTTGTTGTAAAGGTGTTTGGTTCTCAATCCAACTCACTGTTTTGTTTATAATGTGTAGATTGGGACTTTTTTCCCCAAGCAAATTCTTTCTTTTAAACAATTCACTGTCATACGCATAACTTGGCCTGAAATCATCAGGTTCAATAAATAAAGAGATGGAGGACAAAGTATATGTTTACCAAAATGTCAATTTACTATCTCATTAAATTAGTTGAAATAGGCAAAGGACAGATTTATGTAGATCAGGGCAGGTAAAAATGTTAGTTTGTCCTTACGATATATCATAACCAGCTAGGTATTGTCTGGCATTTCTTCCACCAAGGACACTGCATCATTACATGGAAAAAGCAGGGCTTGCCTAATGGTTATGTTATACTATGATAAGTTCAAGTGGTTTTCAGTTTTGTAATTCTTATTATGTTGTGATTTTGGTCCTTTATTTTATTCTGGAGAGGAGAGATTCCCTATATGCTAGCATTTTTCCTTTTGGAGGTGCGTATTTTATTTGTTGTTCTATTTCTCAAATAGAAAAATACTGATATTGGTATTTCTCCTTAAGGTCATGTTTATATTGTAAAATAGCTGTTAGATAAATACACATACTTAGATATACACAAGTTTTCTAAACTCTTTTTTTTTCTTTTTCATTTGTTTGTATTTTATCTCTGGCTTATATTTCTTTAACCTTCCAATGTTTAATTCTTTATCTTGATCTTGTATTGGTTCAGTAAAAAGAAAGAAAAAAGAATAGATAGTGACTTGAAATCCATGTAACAAAGGAAATGCAGTGGAAATGGGCCAGGTACCATCAGGTGTACCCACACTTGTCTCTTGTTATCTTACCTTATCTGCTGTAGCTTGAGGCTTAATGGAAAATCCTTGCTTTTTCCCATATGTGAGTGTAGTCTCTCTCAATATTGGTAAAGCCAACATATGTCTAGAGAATGGCAGATTAAATGGCTAGAGTCACTGATAGCAAAAACAATAAGCAGTTCCCCAAATACATAAAGCCTGGATATCGTCTGTTACAGGTTTTGAAGGCAGGAGAGAAAGACACCCATTCTTCATATTGGAGCAGTTTCGAAAAGACTCGCCTCCATGGAAGAGGTACAAGATTTAGCAGAACAGCCAGTGAGTATACAAAAGAAGCAGCAAGAGCAAGAGCAAAAAGGTTTTCTCTTTCTAGTGATTTTTTTGGAGAATTGGTTATGTGTCTTATTTTATTTGCAGGAGTAGAAAACAATAGTTTTAACTGAAGAAAGTAATCAATATGCAGGGCTTGCATCACAGTGTAATTTAAATACACAGTTTTAAAAGAAATACTTTTTAATTATTATTTAAATATCAGACCTTAAAGCATCTGTTAATCTGAGTATTCTGTGATATACCATTAGAGAAACGTAAAGGTTTATATTTAATTATCGCTATCTTGAGTGTATCATTTGTTGACTATTAGAGACTGGAATCTTTGTTTATCTACTTCTCACATGTGCAAATGCATGTGGAAAATGTTGACTTTATCAATAAAAACATTCATCAAATTATCTTTGAAACTTCCAGTTAATAAAAATGTTTTTGATTTTAGTACTGCTTGGGATATAAATGGCTACTAGACAACCTGTGACCCATTGGGTCATTATTTCAGAGATACTTCCTTACCAGATTCCTCAATGCGTTCAACAGTGGCAGAGCTTCTAATGTACTACCTTCACTGGAAAACTTCTTAAAAATTCAGGGAGATACTCAGAGATGTATGCACCTTGAAAATAGCCCATGTCATTCATATTGAACTATATAGCACAGTCAAACATCAGGAGTTGACCACAGGAAACGTTTTATGACATTTTGTATTATGTCATACAAACGTTTTATGATAATTTCTATGTCATAAAATGTTTTATAAAATTTGCCAAATTTCGATGCCGTGGGAGTCATGAGTCCCAGATTTTGGACACATTCTGTAAGATAGCCCATTTGAGTTACCTTGGTTCAAAAATTGTTGGCCTATGACTCACTGTTTTGGCCAGTTAAAGGTTACAAATGAACAGACATGAGATTTTTAGTAGTATTTAGATTAGCATTTCTACCTAGTACTACTTATACTGTTTCTTGAAGGTTAATCATTTAGACCAATGAGAAGCATGGAATTTATAAGGTATTGAGGACTTCGTTATTCTAACTTAAGTACCTAAATATGCATTTTTGGACCCTCAACAACAGTAGCAGGACTGTGTGTGGCACATATTCCTACAAAGGTATAATGGCAAATATAAGATACCTGTATTCTACATAATAGACAGTAACTCAGTATTTTGAAAGTCATTCTCAAACTTTTTGTTGGGATCAGGGTGAGTACATTTTTGGTTGATACTCAGAGGCCTAGCATAGGCCTAGCATAACACTTCTGTTTTCTGAATAGTATTTGTATTCATTCAATAATAAATTTAAACATTTTAAGGATGAAAATAAAATCTTTGGGGCATTTTGCCTGGCTCTTCCTAGAATATCAATGCTGCGTAGATAATAGCTTTATGTAGCTTGAGTCTCCAGGTGGCCCTGGACCTTGCTGTATCTGGGTAGAGTCAGGAGTTTTTTTACCACTGTTCTGTTGTAGCAGAAAGAAACAGTGACGTTCTAATATACTTACTTTCTTTTAAATATTTTTTAAGAATCCTTTCATGAAATGGTACCAGAAATTGTGACCACAGCAAAGAATGACCAGTTTTTCTTAAATTCAGTATGTTTTTAAGGTAATTGATCATTTACCTAAAAAAGTGGGGAAGATTTTTTTTTTTAATTGCAAGCAATTTCAGAATAGATTCAAAAGACAATGACACCATTAAAACAGAAGACAACTACCTTGGATTCTAGAATCCCTCATACGTTGATAAGGCATGTTTTACACAGCCCGCAGCCTTAAATGCTACAAAGCAGAGCAATATGTGTTTATTCCATTTGTGTGTTGGGTTTACTGTATAATTGGAATAATAGCTGCCTGTAATTGTGCACTACTGAACACAGTGGAAAAAACAACGTTTGGAGAAACTGGTGCAGGAAAACGCAGTCTTGTGGATGTTATTTGAAAACCTGATGTCAAACTACAATATAAAATTGAGCCAGAGAGAACAAAGAAACATGGCATCGCTGTATCTTATAGGGCAGTGTTCCTCAACCTTGGCAGCTTGAAGATGTGTGGACTTCAGCACTGTTGAAGGAACACTGTTATAGGGTATCCCAGTGGTCCCAGTTTAAATTAATGTTTTTAAGACATCTCAACACAGATGCAATCTGTACAGTGTCTTTGGCATCATATTTAACGATGAAAAGTGGAGAATAAATTTTCTAAATAAGTAATGTTTCCATTTATTCCTGTTTATTGGCCATAGTAAAGGAGGATGCTAAGCTAGTTTGTTTACAGCATTAATAGATGCTTCTTCAGATAAATGTTGGATGGAAGCTTTTCTTGTTGTTTTGGGTTGATCACTGTAGAGCAAAATCCTAGTTTGCAACAACTCATCATCAGGGCCATATGAACATAAACGCAAGCACAATTTTTTTTTGGAGACCATACTTAGAATATCGTGGAGCATTGCTTTTGTTTAAGAATCAACTAGAGATAATAGGAAAGAGTGGTCCTTAGCTGCAGCCTGCCAAAATAGAGGGAGACCTGCCTGCCACAGGCCAGAGGATGAAACATTCTAGATCTTGATCTTTCTGTCTCAGAAGATTCAACAAAAACAAAAGAAGAGCTTTGGCTTCGTTGAACATCATGAGATTCTGGTTTCCCATTCTGAGAATGAGCCATGACAAAACTTGGACATGTGTATTCTCTTTATTCCTTTCCATATGGAGAAGAAGCCTTTGGTTTTACACAAGCATAGTTCTCCATGAAATTAGACTTTGTTAATGGTGCTTTGAGCAAATTGTGGTCAGTAAGGACATGCCTGGTTAGACTTTGGCTTCTTCTTGCTAATGAGTATGAATGTTGCAGGGAATGAGAGTTAATTTAAAAATAGAAACTTTCTGTCCCTTTACAGTCAGGAAAGAGGAGAAGTACAGGAGTGGGAGAAGTGTGTGGACCTAAACATTGCTGTCATAAATTCTCATTCCTGTTATGTCTCAGCTCAGCTTTTGTGACTCACACTGTTGCTCATATTCAGGGTTTTTATTTGCTGTCACACTTGATTAACTTAATATCATACTTGTCTCTGCAGATAAAAAAGGCCAAGATGCAGGAATCAGGAGAACAACTGTTAAGGTATGCAGTCCTTGAATTAAAAAAGAAATTAAACAGACCTCATCTAATTTTTGTGGGGTTTGTATTTTTTTAAAAGAAAAAATAGGGATTCGGAATGTATTTTCTTGGTTCCTTTGTTTAGCATGCACTGGACATAACAAACTCCATTAATCCTCACCTACAGCTTTATAAAGTGGGTCACTTCTGTTGCTATTTCACTGGTGAGGATAATGAAGGACTGAAAAAAGATTTGAGCTTTTTCAAGGCTACCAAATCAGTTTCATGAGCAGGGTTTGGAGTTGAATCCAGGAAGTTTCTATTCCCTTGGGTCAGGTTACTATTTCGATAAAGGTCTTTTGAGTAGAAGCCAAAAAATGCACCTTTTTGAAATTCAGCTGCAATGGGGTTTTTTTGATACAGGAGAGTGCAGCAGCTCACAAAATATACTAAATTTTCTACCCAGCATTTAGGCCTCTGTTTTTTCTTTTTGCATTACAAATCACCCAGTTTTTGCACTGATCTGCTATACGTTAACAGCTTGCATGTGATGGTAATAAAATGTGAACGGTGCCATCTCTAGCAGTATATTCTTATATTTTCTTTTTACAATTCCATGTTACCAAAGCAACTGTATTAACAAATATACTCCACTGTTTAAAGTGCGTTTGTGTTCACATGTAAAATATTACCAAAGAGCATTCTCTCTTATTTTCTTTCACACAACAATACCAAGTTGTGGGTTCTGTTCACTGACGCAGTTTTGCTTTTCCTCCCCTTTTCCTGAAATCCTTAGTAGCTTTCTCAGTATTAATTATGGCTTCTCTGCCAAGATGTCAAATGTATAAATCTGGAATAGTATGCTAATTGGATTCCAAGAGTGTCATCAAGTGTGGACACTGCTGAGCTAGAGGGACCAAAGATCTGACTCACTAAGCTTTCTTAAGCTTCATCTCGTTTCTTTTCTAGAATTACAGAAGGAATCCAATATTACAAAATATTTTCCCATGGATATTTACAGTGTAGTCAGTTAGCCATTGTTAATGTGTATCTCAGATACACACCCATATAAGCGTGGCTTTTCTAGGGTTCCTGTTTGTATAAATGGAAGTTGCCCGGCAGCAAAGTCTTATTAAATATCATCCATGGGACTTTGCTTCATTGTTAGTCTGCCACCAGTTGTCAAGAGGCTGAGCTTGTCCTCAGCTTGTCCTGCTCAGGATAAGAGGCTTGGCTGACTCCAAACAGAACAGAAAAAAAGTGTATAAAAGTTCATAGAATAATAATGTTGTATCTATATGCCAAGATGGAACATCCAGAGAGTAAGGTATACCACCTTAAATCACAAAAAGTAATTACAAGCTTGTCAGTGTGAAGTTGATATAATTTAATATCCATTTGTCCATATGTGTATCTGCATGAGGAAGTCTCCCAGGACAGTTTTACAGCTGTGACAGGACACTGTTTTCATAATCTGTCCAGAGGATTTCAGTTATTAAATGGATTAGAATTATAGTAAGTTAATAAATAAATGACATCTGTGGAAAAAGTCTAAAGGCTTTGTCCTACTGAGGCAAACAATAGGGCAAGAGGCCACATAAAGAGAGGCCTGAAAACTGTCATAGAATCAACTTTGAGTTTCCTGTTTTAAGAGGCTGTTTATATTTCTGTTTTTTGACAGTCTTACAAAGATGGTACTTATAAAAGGTTACACTGAAAATCAGACAAAGAAAACAGTAAACATTGGAGCATCTGCAGTGGGGTCAGAAAAGTCAAGATGGTGGCTGTGGCTGGGTGTCTGAAGCCTCACCTATTTTTATGTATATACCACATATTAAAAAAGGGGTGGGGCTTTGGTCACATA
Organism: Liasis olivaceus; assembly: GCA_030867105.1. NCBI lineage: Eukaryota > Metazoa > Chordata > Lepidosauria > Squamata > Pythonidae > Liasis > Liasis olivaceus. The sequence goes on along the minus strand of CM061360.1, from coordinate 16,344,384 downwards.
GTAACAGCCACCATCTTATCTTTTTTGGCCACCTCCTTTTATGAACATTATGTTGAAATTTGTCATTTCCTCCCCAAAAATCATGATTGGTATAGAACGTCAGTTTCATTGTCCCAATTTCTTAAATCCTAAAGAATTAATTACAAAGCTGGAAGTGTAATTTTCTTCTCAGATTTGCTGCTATCAAAAGATCATGTTCGTGTTCAAAACCTACAGTTTTGCTTCCCATTTTTAAATAAAAGCCTTGAAAGTATCCCACTGAATGCTTATAAAACATTACCTCTTTGATTTAAAATAACACTGAATTTCAGTAATGCCTAAATTTCACTTGGTGTCAGGATAAATGCATATAATTATAGGTAATGCTAAATAAACTATAACTTGAAATTTCTTGTTTGTTCAACCAGTCCTGCTGGCAGAAGGAACCAGTCAGAAACATTGAAAAACATTCTTATGATTATTTCAGAATTATAAAGAGTTCTGGCTAAAAGATGCTTATAAATGTGGATATTTCACACAGATTTAAGACAATTAGCAGAAACCATGGTTTGGCATGGTAACAGGACTTAATTGATGTGACAGAGGTTAATAAGAGCTTCATAGCTTGACTTCAATTTTCAGGCAAGTGACCAGCACAGACAGTAATGATCAAAAGCCTGAATCCTCGAGTCTTGCTTCAAACTTGTCTATATCCAATCAAAGTAAGTGATTTCTTTATCTTCATAGTTGATTAAGAGAAGTAGTAGGCATTTGGTGCCTGAATTGTGTGTGTAACATAGTCCTTTTATTTTATTGATTGATTGAGTTTGATTTGGCACCACCCAACTCCAGAGCAATGCTGGGCAGCTCTCAGTATAATAAACAGACTAAATAAGCAATGTAATAAAAGCAAACCTTACAGCAGAAAAACCAGACTAGAAAAGAGGGAAAATCCTTATAATTGCCATGGATTTACAATACAATTTTTTTTCAATTATGGTTTATTGCTAATCTAGGTTTTTAAAGCTTTCTTCTCCCTATAATCCTTAATATTTAAAAAGTTACCCTAAGTTTCAAAGTGAAAGCATGTGTAAGTTAGATGTGTATTCTGTGCACCAGAATACATATTAATCCTGTGCAAAGTGGCCTGAATTTGCTGAGGTGATGAGATTTCCACTGCAGAAGCAACTTGATTCTCTTTGTTGAAGCAAAGATGCCCTTCCTGTCTCCTTTTGCTCACTTGCTAAAGCCAGAAGAAGCTTTTGCACAGGTTTTGCACATGTTAGAATGGTCTTCAGTTCTTGGCATGGATAAGTTGCCTGGAGAGATGTGTTCTCCACCACAGATGACCAAAGCTCTGGGTGAGCTATGCCAAAAGAGATGAGCAGACATCTTCCACCACACTTGCCAAGGCTTTGCAAGTCAGAACTGAGCAAAGTAACATGGACGCTGTTATTGTGTGAAGCTTTAAAGAATGTTTTGCTTGAACCTCCATTAAAGTGAGGCTTTCCTTTGAACATTTGCCCAGACCTAATACAAATTATAGTTGAAATACAGCCACACATATTGTCATGGTTTGTGTAAGATCATTTTTAAATTCTGTGTTTTGCAGTTATGCCATGCACTGACTACATCTCAAGGTCATCAAATGACTATACCTCACAGATGTATTCTGCAAAGTAAGTTGAATTAAGTTGTTTGTTTCTCCAAAATGTCATAGCAGGAATCTTACTGGATGTTTAGTTCATGTAGAGCAGTGTTTCTCAATCTTTGCAACTTTAAGATGTGTGGACTTCAACTCCCAGAATTCTGGGAGTTGAAGTCCACCAGTCTTACAGTTGCCAAGGTTGAGAAACACTGATGCAGAGTGTTTAATTGTACAATAGAACATTTTTTTCTTAGTTCTATGGCATCTATATTCACAGTTCCTGAAAGGAACTGTCAGGAGGGAGTGGCTCTGCTCTTTGAAGCCTCTCCATCCTTCTTTTCTGACTAGGTGGGAAGATTTGGCCTAAAAATTAGAGTGCCCCTTCATGACCAGCCCTCCTCTTGCATGTGCACACACCCACGATTGAGCAAAGTGTGAAAGGGAATGCTTCGCACCTAGAAAACTATTTCTTAGCTGATATCAATCTGTAATTTGGACTGCGTGCAGCTTGTGCAAGCCTGAGATGGTACCGAGCATGGAAAGCTTCTCCATTCTGGGCACAGCCCAGAAGGGGGGCAGAGTATTCACCCATAGATCCAGGAGGCAGCGTGTTGTTAGTTGTTGTTGTCTCCAGGTTCCCTGGCAGCAGTGATGTCACCCAACTCTGCTACAGTTTCCTTCTGTACTTCTAGGGATTGGATGTTGACACTATTGAGAGGAAAAGGAGGTAAGGTGATTTTGCACCCCTCCTTGGCTGTTTCCATGGCTGCTGTTTTAATATTGTTATTATTGAGATACTACTGAGTTGCAGGATGAGAATTCTCCCCGCTTATTTATTTATTTATTTTTCAGATTTGTCACTGCCCATCTCACTGTGGGGTGACTCTGGGCAGTTTACAGTAAAAGTAGAATAAACATTAATTAAAATAGATAAATATTCTTTAAAATATGATAAAAAGCAACATCCCATTTACTTAGCAACATCCCATACCAACCAGCGTTTTGCTTTTTCTTTTCACGTAGGCCATATGCACACGTCCTTTCTGTACCTGTATCTGAAACGATGGCCTCTTATTCTGGGCAGACTCAGTATCAAGCGCTACCGCAGTCCCAGACATACGCTGTGTATCCCCAGACAACCCAAGCCTACGGACTACCTCCTTTTGGTAAGGGTGTCCAGGATCTCTACAAGTTACAGGGCCTTGCAGTCATCTGAGAAGTTCTGGTGTTGTGACATGTAATATGTACCCTGTAAAGTGCTTTACATAACATATAGGTATGTTTTGATTATATATAAGCTGAGCACATACACGCTGCGGAATCGGTGAAGGGTCTGTCAGAACTGGATGTGCAAAGAATGAAGTTGCATCTCTCTCCAAGTGTAAAGTCTGGTTTGAATTGTGAATTCTCTCTCTGCCTAGGCAGCATCACCAGTGACTGTTTGTTTGCTGGTTTGTCTGTTTAGTGCTCCCTCCAACGGATCTGGACAGCTTACAAAATCTAATACAAAGTTAAAACAATTTAAAGCATAGACAAAATGAAACAGCCAGAACTAAAAACAGCCATTAAAACATAGCACAGCAGCACCTCCTGCCCCAAACCCATTAACTCCAGGCTTGGGACCAAAGGCAGGTTTTAAGGACTTTACTTCTGCCTTAAGACAATCTGTATAATCAGTTAGATTGAAGATGTCAATAACTAGACTGACTCTATAAAACCCTAGATTAGGCATGTAAAATCTGACAGAGCTTGTGTGACCAGGATATCTAAAAAGCTGTCTACCTGCATAGGAACTTCCCTACTAGTTAAAGGTTGCTGCTGCTGCTGCTGCATATCTGTTGATGGAACTGTGGGGAAGAGCCTTTTCTGGCAGCGCCTCAGCTGTGGAATTATGCCTCAAAAAACATACACCGGTGCAAGATTATTTTTTTTAGGTGGGCACTAAAAAAAAGTTCTCCTAGCCTTTAATCTTTGCTCTTCTCATTGGTTACATTTAAAGTTTTAACTATTCAAGTATTTTAACTGGTCTTTAAGATTGTTCTAAATTGCTCTGGGGACATTTTTTTAGTGTTGGAGTTTTTATGAATGTTGTAAAAAAAAAGAAGCTTTTCATCCACCTGGTCACTGAGCTCTGTCATTGTCTTTTCCAACAGGTAATGGCTATTGGGAATCTTGGGCAAAGGTCTTTACCTTTAAACCTCCTGCCCAATCTTTTTCCCATCCAAGATCAAACCCAGAGCCTTCTTTAAATAATGGATGTTATTGATTACTACTCTGTAGTCATTCTCAACCTTACACATTGTTCTGAGTTAAGAACAGTTAGCATGAATTTGGCTTTCTTAAATATAGGCTGGATTCACACAGCATAATAAGCTATAATTTGTTTTACTCAGTGTTCAGTAGATATGCAGTAGTGGCCTGGTTGTTCACACGTCTCACTAAGTCATAAATCACAGTGGCTAGGTTCATACATCATGCTAAGCTGAAAGCAATGATACCACCGACTTAATATGATGTCTGAACCCAGCCACAATTGTCAACAGACAGCAGGACTACAAGGGAAGTGACATAGGAAGATTGCAGAAGAGAAGTGGGTCCTGCTGCATTTTATGCTCTATCACAGCAAGGCTAGCTGGGGAATTCTGGGAGTTGAAGTCCACCCATCTTAAAGTTGCCAGGGTTGAGGAACCCTGTGATAGAGCATAAATTGGCCAAATAAATGTCATTGGTTTTGCTTTATTCCGAGCAATGTAGTCTTTGGTTTCTTCACGTATGCATCAAGTATTCCTCAGGCAATGGTAATCATCCACTAAGTGGATTTAGAATCACTCCCACCTGTGCTTTGCCCCAGAGCGGATTTTAGAAAGAGGCATCTGTCTTGTGGAATTACCCAATCAAGTCATTGCAGCTTGCTCCAGGGCAAGCACAGTACTCCAGAGGCCTTGAGCAGCTTCTTAGAAGGCATCTAGTCTGCAGTGCCTGCACAGTTCTCTTCTCTTAGGAAGGCTTGGGTATTAACCTCATCGCATCTCTTCTGATTTGTGGTCTAGCTTTCCTTCTTCTTCTTCTTCCTTGACTCTGCTGCTTCACTCCCTTCCCCGCTTCTCCAGGCTTGGACCTCAGACTTGCACATGCAAATTTAACAGCTCTCTACCTGTAAGCGGTGATTGTGTCACTTGTTCACATAAGTGAAAAGAATTTGGTGGCCTGGCTGACCACAGCCAGTTTTGTTTATAATGGGTGCAATTTATCTGATTCAGGTGCACTGTGGCCAGGTATGAAACCTGAGAGTGGTTTAATTCAGACTCCATCTCCAAGTCAGCACAGTGTTCTTACCTGCACTACAGGGTTAACCACAAGCCAGTCCAGCCCAGCACATTATTCTTACCCTATTCAAGGTAAAAGTCAGCATGGTTTTTATTTACATACCTCTTCCTGTAACCTGGTCAAGAAGCCACAAAGAGGCCAGCACGTTTTCGTCTCTGTTTTGTGCATGCTACTCTGTGCTTGGCGAGCTCTGCTTCTGCCACCTCTCTCGCTCACAGTTTGCCTGCCTCTCTGCTCTACCAGGTGAATTTTACCATGCTATGCTTTTGAAAACCTCACAGAAATGGGGAGACTGTCTGGGAATGGGTCACGTGCATGTCTACAAATGCTAAAAATAGTCATCATAATAATGTCCTTATTCCGCATGCAGTGTTTGCAATGTGCTTAAGTTACAAGAAATGCATAAAGGTTAGCTTTATCAACCAGCAATAAGTATTGATTTATCACTACAAGCATCTGCAGATCACTTTTTAATCAACATTAAAACATATCAGAGGTTATCAAAGTTGTGACAAAACTATTCAGACCTTTTACTCAGCTTGCCATTAAGACTGATTGGACTATTGTTCCCTTCACCCCCTAGCCAGCATGCCCATTTAGTTGTGTTCTGCTGGCTTCAGGTGGTGGAAGTTGAAACCCTACATCTGGAAAGGGTCAGGCTGGGAAAGGCTAAAGCAGAGGTTTGTGATGGACCTAAAGCTCAGTAGGAATATAGCCATATTCAGCTCTCTTGGAAGAGAAATTCATAAATAGGTCATGTTAATAGGAAATGGCCTGTCTCATATATCAACTGCCCCAGTTTTTTCTTGATGGAGAGACACATAACAGAGCCCCCAATGAAAGAAGTACTTTACAGTGAACTGTTACTGGGAAGAGGCCTATATCTGTCTGATTTCCCTGACCTCAAGTGTTTAAAACCTTATAGGCCCAAACCAGCATCCTGAACTGGATTCAGAAACAACTTGGAAGTCAGTGTAGTTCAGCCTGCCCTGCTGGCTGGGGAATTCTGGGAGTTGAAGTCCACAGGTCTTAAAGTTGCCAAAGTTGAGAAACACTGTTGTAGGTCATCTGAGACTCTGAAGTGCCCAACAGTCAACAGCTAGGCTGTATCACTTGCTGAAGTTTCCAGATGCTTTCCTAGGGCGCAACCCCAGCAGGCAACATTATAGTGGTTTAAACAAAGTATTTGGAATACTGCAGACTTCTCCAGAAAGGCTCACAGTTGGCAAATCAACCAAAGTTGGCCAGAGGCATTCCTGATCCTGGTTGCCAAAGGCCTGAATCAAAGTGAGTGCTGCTCTCCCTAGCGGGAGGGGGCCTTTAAATGAGAATTGGAAGCTCCTGCTTAAGCCATGTTTTACAGTCCTGGTCTGTAGGCAAATTATGGGACATAGTAACAACCATTTGCTCAATTTTGGGAAATGAATGAGGTAATCAGAAACACATAGCAGAAACAGAAGGGAGAATACCTAGTCCAAAAGTACATTCACTTTGTTCTTTTAACTCAAGCAAAAGGTTGTTTCCCTGTGTGTGAAAGATGTTGAGTTTTCACTGTTAGCAATGTAGCAAGTTGTTTGTTGCAGCCCACATTTGCGGATGTTGGGGATAAATGATGGATTAAGCTCTGCTGAATGTAGGGAGCAGGGGGGATCTGAGGCCTTCAAATATGATTCAGAAATATATGACTATACATTTCATTTAAAAATACAGCACAGCAGTAACTCACTTTAGGTATCACTGAGCAGATCTCCTTGACTAATTGCAAGCAGGGTGAAAATGGGAGAAGGAAAAACTGGAGTGTTTTCCAGACAGATTCTGTGACATTGTGACATAAAAAAACAGGCAGCTCTGAACATCTGATACCCTGCAGCAGTAGGAAGAAAATGCATTGAGGCTGCTGTGGTACATCTTACCCAAAAGGCGCGTCCATAAGTGGATTATGTCACTTTGAGGAATGACAGTGGCAACAATGTGTGTGTGCCTGTTTGTTTTTCATTAGTTGATTAAGAATTGTAAGCTACACGATATCATCAGTGGGATATAGCTTTCATGGAATGAAGTAATTTTATATTGCTTTGAAGTAGGTCATCCGCTTTAAGGATTAAATTGTTTATTTAAACTCCTCTTGGTGGTTTGCTGGTGGCTGCTGTTTGGGATAAAGATGCAGTTCCCATTCGCATCCAGCTAATAATCAGACAGTCCAGTACTGAAGTTCTTGACAAAGAGACAGTTCTTTTCTTCAGCACCCAGGTCTGTATCTGACCCAGAGCGAGGCATCTTGAAGTCCCTTTGGTTTCAGGGGACTTAAGCTTGCCAAATCTGGCTTGGATCTGGAATGTAACTTTTAAAGCGATCGACATATCTGTTGTGTATTGCAGTTGTTATAATCAGCATGATGTGCAACCTGGAACAACATGTGGTAGTGCATCTTTATCTCCTAATGAGGAATGTAGTCCTATTTAAAGTGTTGCTCATGTTCTTCATACCATTCTCTCAGCTTTCTTCCAGGCTCCATTTTTCTTTTCCAACTGATACTTGTGATTATTAAGCACGCTTAGTTTTCTTGAGGCTATTTTTGATTTGGATGCCCTGTTGATTTATTTTTGGGATAGTAGTTCTGAAAAGATCAAGCCTACTCAAAGGTGACATCTTCCACCTGTTTTCAGTGGCCCTCTTTTTAGCTCCAGCCCTCTTAGAAGCAGGCGGAAAGGGAATTATGTTGACCCAGACAAAGTAAGCCACCCTGGTCCCATTGAAATCAATTGGGCAAGTTAGTAATGACCGATTGTGGCTTCGCGTAACAGTGCAATCCTATGCATTATACTTTCCCAAAGTGGTGCCCTCTATATATTTTAGACTTAAAGCTCCGTCATTCTTTAGCAAATATGTTGGCCCACGTTTAGTAAAGATTACAGAAGGCTTCCATAGAGTCTGTTCAGAAGTAGTTTTCATTGACTTACTGAGTCAATGTAAAGTTAAAGTAGTTAATCTAAGACCTAAGACTTGGCTTAGTCTTAGATTAACTTGTATAAATTTATACATTTAAGTTAAATTGCATGATTTAATACAAATATTTAATCGCTTAAGCTGTAGTTTCCTGGTATGTATTTGTGGGAAAAGCAAATTACATTCATGTAGGGGTTTTTTTTTAAGTAAACCCAAAAGAAATTGAAATAATTATTTTGAAAAGGAAGAATAGCTACATCGTGATGTTGTAGGGGGATTTGGTCATCTTGTCCACTTCGTGGTCTCTGTGAACTCCTTTGATGAAGGGAAACATAGTTGGGACTAAAGATCCTGGAAATGTTCCATTTTCTTCCCATTAGGTAGTTTTAACTATCCTCTGCATTTTTAATGAAATGGATTAATACACTGGCATCCTTCTGAATTTCTTACAGCTTCAAGTACCAATGCCAACTCAATTTCTATTTCCTCACCTGCTGTCAATATTTCAGCTGCCACCGCCAGCATCTCTCAACAGGTACATCATCTTCATGTATAAATAAGCCTGTTCAGTGTAACATTTTATCCCATGCCCCAATATATTTAGCAACTGGATGATATGAGACAAATGATTTGCTTTTATGAAGTGTGTAGACATCTAACCTGAGACATGCATGTCACTTTTTTTGTGCGTTATTTGTTACAATGCTGTCCAGATCTGGCTTTCAGAAAAAAAAGAACCAAGAAGCATTAGCTTGATACAGCATTTAGTGTTGCTATTCTGATTTATTTTGCTTAGCTATCAGTTGTCATCTGGTTCTCACAACCTTGATGGGCATAGAAGTTGTTGTCCAGTATATCTAAGGAGCAGTAGGGTGGTAAAGATAATGTTTACAGAATAAAATAAACTTTGTTAGGTCAGTGACCAGTGCAAAAGGTAAGGTTTAAATATGTAGCAGAGCTCCACTGAGAAGTGTGTTCACTTTAGAATTACACTACTTCTGGATGGCTTGTTTAAAATACAAAGCAAAGTGCTGGCTTTATACAATCCTTATGTGGCTCATCTAGCCAACCTAAAAAAGCTAGGCATGGTTAGCTCTGGTAAATATTTGAATGGGCTACCACCAAGAAATCCCAGGGCTGTAGTCTAGATGGGGAAGTTAAATCCTAGAAGAAGGCAATTATGCATCACTTCCATATTGTTCATATCTGCCCTATAGGGTAACCCAGACTAAGAAACCAATGCCATATAGGTCTAAAACTACTTTTATTAGAACAGCCGTAGTACCAGAATCTTGCAGGTTTGAATGTGCTTCCCTCCTCCTTCGCTTTATCTTCATGTGAATTAGGGGTGTGTGCTTGTCTGAGCCATTTTCTCAAGGAATCTCATCTCAACTGGAATCCCATTTCAATTTTCTCTTGTAATGACTTACACCATGCTTATGTGACCATTGCCTTAGTAATAGATCTTCTCATTGTCCTTCAAGACCTGTCCTTATACCCTCTAGTTCCCAAGAAAATCCTCTTATCATTAGGAGTTGAATTTGACACAATGGAGTCTTTACCTTTACCTTGTCATCCTGTATGACCAGAAGGTGACTTCAGTAGAGTTTGATTTCATTTTAAAAGTGTATCTAAACTTGCTGTGCAGAAGTATGTAAACTGGGAATTCATATACCTGGCCCTTCACTTGGGCTTGTTCATGTAATTTTAAGTTATAGGTTGGCATTTTGTATGGTCCACCCTGCTGAATGCACTTTACAACAAATACTGCCTTAGAAAAGAGGCATTTTGTTTGTGTAAGAGAAATGGGAATGTATTCTGAGTAATGCTAAGCAACTAATGAATGGATCCTCAGTCAGAAGTGGTTGGGAATATTCAATGTCCTCTCCTTTCTCTTCCAAGCAGCAGGTGGCAGAGAAATCTAATCATGTGAAGTTAGCCCACAGATTGCCTGATTTAAAACATTTATATATCATCCTTTATCTTACCAGTTGGATCATAAAATAGAAGAATTCCAGCCAAGCTTTCATAACTAGACAGTTGAAAACAAATTAAAATGCCCGGATAAGAAAGATTTTAAGGTAGAGAAAGCTATCTAATGCAGACTGGTGTTGGGACCTTTTTAGTACTTGAGAATTGTGTATTTTCTGCCATTCTTTCCCCTCTTTTATTTCTTAATTTCTTCTTAAAGGAGTATCCTACATACACCATCCTTGGCCAAAGTCAGTACCAACCATATTATCCCAGTTCAAGTTTTGGCGTGATAGCACCAGCAGACAGCAGCACAGAGACCAACACGTTAACATCTGCCACGTATCCTTCTGAAAAATCAAATGCCGTGGTGCCTACCCAGACGGTGCAGAGACATTCCTCTGGTAAACTCATGGGGGAATATGGATTTGTAAATGCTCTTTAGATTCAGCCTAATTGTGTAGGATTATGAGCATTGGAGCTGGAGGGTGGGGGTTATTAGGTCTCAACTATATATTAAATTGTACCTTAGAAGTACATATATGTTGGTAGTAGCAGTGCCTAAGGCTTTCCTTTCCTTTTAATTTTTATTTAAAGGTTGTTAATTTGAATTATGTAAGCTGCACTGGAACACCGTATTGAAGGCGCGAGATACAGAAAAATTGCTGTTCTTTTCTTCTAGGAGATCCATCCACCAGTCCATCGTTGCCAAGAGCGACCGCAAGTAAACATGTAGATGAGCAATCTAGGAGAAACATGACTGGGAAAAATAGAGGCAAGAGGAAAGCAGATGCTCCTTCGCCACAGGACAATGAACTTGAAGTTTGTGTTCTGCTATTTTTTTCCCTCTATTTCTTTCTCTTTTTTTTTAAGCCTCAGAAGGCCTTTTCATTTGAATAAATGAAAAGTTGGTGAAATTACTCAATTATAGTCTGAGAGCTGAATAATCTAATGGGAAAGTTAGTCTTCTTAACTCTCTTTCTCACTGCAAAACATGAGAAACTAGCCTAACTAAGCGGGACTTAAAATCAAAACCTGAGATCACCACTTGAGGGGCAGGAACATCAAATTAAGAATTATGATACTAAAGAGATCTGAAAGTTCTTGTTAAGGATGAGGGCAACATCTGTTGAGTAAGGAATGCCAGGAACCCAGTCTCTTTTCCTCAAAACAGGGACAATCAGTCTACAGGTGTCACATTGCCTGACAGAAAGAAGAGCTGATGTAACACATATTTGTCTTGATCTCTTTAGGCTCAGTTTCATCCTCATTTCTGAAGTTCATAATACAGTCCCCAAAAACACCCAGTGTCTTCTAACGAAGTAAAACATTTGGTGGGGATGTCATCACACCTGTGTGCCAGAAACAAATGCCTCCCCCAGTCTAAACTTAAGGCTCTTGTCACTCTTAACAGCCTTAAGTCACTGTGGCCTTTTTTACAATAGCCAAAATGGGGTGGGGGTACCTTTGAAGCACCTAGGGGAGAAAAAAAAGGACAACCAGCCACCACCAAAATTAACTTATTTTATTTCTGCTTTCTTCCTCAGCGAGTATTTCTGTGGGACTTGGATGAGACCATCATAATATTTCATTCTCTTCTGACGGGGTCATATGCCCAGAAATATGGGAAGGTACTGATTTTTGCTATTGTTGTGTTTACTGTAGAATGTACAGATGGTTTCATCTTTTCTCTAAGTTAACCCATCCAAAGGACAAGTTTTGTAAACTGCACTCCTACAGCTATGGATGAAGGAGCCAAGAGCCTTCTGTTCTGGCGAGGGCCAGCTGCAGTTTGACACTTTCCCCCCAGCGTGGGCTGCCTCAGAGGCAAATATAATGCAGCAAGGCATCATCCATCCATCCATCCATCTGATTGGCTGTCATTTGGCTCATCCTGTCCCAGAAATCCCATGCACTTGCTAGGACCCCAGAATGTATCAGAAAAAAAATTCTCCCCTTTTCCTGTTATATCTATTAAAGACTAAGTCAGAACTGTAAATCATAAAGTGCCATGCCATTGTCCGCAGGGAGGCAACCCTATGCCTCTCTGTGCTGATGTGCAAAATATTCCATCAGAGAACAATCCAACCCTGAATGTTCTGCAGGTGTTCCATTTCAGCGTTGGACCACTTCCAGAATAGTTGCAAGGGGGTCAGGACATTCTGCGATGGAACAGTTTGCACACTCTTTTATCTTGTCTCAGATAAATGTCCTATTGACTTCAGTGGGGCTTACTCTCATAAGTAGTGTATTTATACAAGTTTATGTATTTGTGTTTATGATTTGTTTGGTTTTTGCGGTATTTGTTTGCAGCTCCCATCAGATTCTGACATCATAAAAACATAAAAAACATTACCCACTGTAAAACCATAAAAATACATAATAAATCCATGAAAGTCCATCAACCAAACCAACCAGACCAACCATCCATCAACCAGACCAACCAGACCAACCATCCATGAAAGTCCATCAACCAGACCAACCATCCATCAACCAGACCAACATTAGATCTGGTCATCAGAGACCGTATATTGTAGCCACAATCCGTATCACCTTATTCTCCAAAGGCCTGATGGAAAGCGGGGCAATTTCATAAGCAACAGGAAGGATGGGTGCCATCCTAGATTCTGGGGGAAGAGAATTCCATTGGGTTAACATGGCTACATTAAATCTGTTTTGTCCCACCCAAAGTCAAAACCTCCCATTGACTAGGTTAAGATGTCCACAGCATCTCCTGCTTGGTCCCTGGTGGAGTTGTATAACTGGGTTATATCTGCCAATAGCTTAGCAGAACCTGGCATATAATCACTCCCATCATTTTTATGTAGATATTAAATAGTTTGGTGGAGAGGGCTGAGCCGTAGGGCACGATACACAGGAGCAGCGTTATCTTTCCTTCATTATCACTGAGTAAATGTGCCTGCTTGGGAAGGAGTGGAACCGCTGCAAAACAGTGCCTCCTATCCCCAATTCTTGCAGGCACTCCAGAAGGATACCACAGTGGAAGGTAGTGAATGCTACTGAGAGATCTAGCAGGACTAGAAGGCTGCATTTTCTTCATCCAAGCCCCACCATAGGTGATTCAGAGGCGTGACCAGTGCTGCTTCCATTGCATGTTCAGGTCTGAAATTCAAAAACAAGGGACCCAGATCATTCATCTTCCAGGTTCCTTTATAGCAGTGTTTTTCAATCTTGGCAACTTTAAGATGTGTGGACTTCAACTCTCAGAATTCCCCATGGCTGGCTGGGGAATTCTGGGAGTTGAAGTCCACACATCTTAAAGCTGCCAAGGTTGAAAACACTGCTTCATAGCTTAACCTCCATCTCCTTCTCAACAATATTCCCCAAAAGAGAAGGTTATCAACTGGATGAAAGTTGTTGAGCACCTCTGGATCAAGGGAAAGCTTCTTCAGGAGGGGTCATACCACTACCTCCTTCAAGAATACCTTGTGGTTGGGCATGATAGCATCTTTTTAGATCAGAAGTAAGAATTTAATTCCTTTTTCACTCAAAACTTTAAAGGAAGGGAGTGTATAAATAGAGTGTATAAAATTTGGAAGTTCCAGTGCATGTATACATTATACTCTTTATCACTTTGTCATATAGAGCAGCATGTGTTAAAGTGCCAGCAATTAGCAGTATAGTTTTTATGATGTCTACAAACCTGAAAGGTTCCATCCAAGAATGTCTGCAGGGTGGAGGGAGGGGAAGAACAGTCAAGGTAGTGGCCATAGCCATGTAGTCAAAGCCCCACCTTTTTTTATGACAAAATGAATTTAAAAAGGGGGGGCTTTGATTGGATGGTTGTGGCTGCCATCTTGATTTTTTTCTACCCCAACCCCCCCATGGACATTCTTGGTTCTATCCATAAAAGCTGCCTAAAAGTAATCTTAACGTACATTAATAAAAATAAAACAAGTAATTTAACTGGAAAATAGCTGTATTTGCAATAAGCTTCTATGAATGTATCTTTTGCATTAGAATGTCTGACTTCTTCTGAAAGTTTCTAATACCATCCCCCTGAAAAGACTCTCTGTTCTGACTTTTAGGATCCAAGTTTAGTTGTTGGCTTTGGTTTGACAATGGAAGAAATGATTTTTGAAGTGGCTGACACACACTTGTTTTTCAATGACTTGGAGGTAGGCAAACTCTAACCTTACATATGTTAGAATATCATAATAAAATCTATTAACTTGGAAAAGCAAGACACGTTCCAAAGCAGTTCATTAGTCAGAACTGAAATAGGAAACAAAATCAGATTGCAAACCTGAACTTCCAAATTAATCAATTAAGATTAACAGTAGGAGATCTGTGTACTTCAAAGATAGCCCCCTTTCCCATAGCATTGTAATCAGTAGACTGATAGCACCCTCTTTGTTATTAGAGGTGAAAAAGAGATAAAAAGCATTAAACTCAGGTCTGATTTTTGTTGCCTCAGAGTTCTAAATTGCTGTAGGTATAATTTTGGGGGGAGTGTCATGGCTTATTTTTTTATCATTGATCATATTATCTTTAAATGAGTGAACACAACATCATTGTAAGCCATTTGGCATATTATTTAGAAAAGTTGAGTATGTTATTAGAGACACACTGACCAACTGATGTCCACAGAATATCTATGTCCAATAATTAGGCTCACCTAGGCATGTTCACTAAGATGACAGTTACCAATTGAATATAAACATTGCTCTGTCATTTGGAGGCATTGTCAAAAGTTCCTATGAATTCTCTATACTTCATTAGTGCTTCATGAAAGTTACAAGGTCAAGTTTACCCAGTTTAGGGGCACTGACTTCTATGGTGGTAGCCCATAGATTTTGACATTATTTGAAACTTTAGCAGGAGAATATTTAATTTTATATAGTTCCTTTGCTGGAGAATCTGAGATTTTAAAGGCCAGAATCATGCTTGAAGGCATTATGTTTGAGGAAGAGCTAGTGATTAATGGTGAAACATGTATACCTTGCAAGCAGAAGATCCTGAGGTTAATGTCTGGTGTCTCTGATTCAAGGGTCTTACCCATCACTATTACAGGTGGTGGGTACGACCTCTGCTAGAGACCTAAGGGCAATCTTCCATCACCTGATACCTTCTAGATGTATTAGGTCTGCAATCCACAAAGACGAACTGGCTGGCTAGGAATTCTGATCCATGAAGTGGGCACCAGATTGGGGAAGAGTGCATAGAAAGCTATTGCTAGTTAGTCTAGATCATGACTGGGCTACATAGATTTGCTTTCTGTCCTTTCATTACAGGAATGTGACCAAGTACATGTAGAAGATGTTGCATCAGATGACAATGGCCAGGATTTAAGGTGTGGATCCCAAGGATTGAAAGGGACAATGTTAGCATTCTGTGATGGAATGGAATTATGAAGGCCACACTCAGGGAGGGAAACATCCTCTTTTGTCTCCTGAGGGGTGGGGAAGAGATAAGAGGATGAGGCTGGCACCTCCCTGAGGAATTTACTCTGTTTTCACTGGCTGACTGTGGGAACTAAGTTTCAGTCTGGGAAGATTCTTGCTAGAGGTCGTAGCTAATAAACATTGTTGAACTGAATCTGCATGGTCTCCTGGAGTTCCTTGGACTAGGCCTGACACATTCATATATCATGCTTAAGACAAAATAGGTCAATGTTGAATGTTTACAAACTCAAGTACTGTCCTTTAGTATGACCTTTGGATTTTCTTATTTAAAAAGGGAGGGGGGATAGCAGGGTGACCATGAGCATGCAGCAACTGTCTGATTCCTTCTTGTCAATAAGGGGGTTTTAGAGCCTCAAGAACACTAGATTGGCAGCCCAGGGCAATGCTTGCTTACAAATAATTTAGCAGGGTGTTAAGAATAGAGATAGTTATGTTCAAGCATAGGGACATCTACTGGAAGTAGGGCAAGAGGTCTAGAATGATAACTATTGACATCTAGATTGTGAGGTACATGTAACCCAAAGCCTTCCTTTTCTATTCCAGCAACTACAATTTTTCCACTGATGGCTTCAGCGGCTCAGGGAGCAATGCCAATCATGGTTCAACAGGTGTCCAGGGAGGAGTGGATTGGATGAGGAAGCTGGCATTCCGCTACCGGAAGGTGCGCGAGGTGTATGATAAATACAAAAGCAATGTTGTTGGTGAGTATCTTCCTACAGCAGGCTAGACAGCAGGGGTAGATTCTTCTATAAAAACTGTTAAGCTTTTGCAAAGGGGATAGAACCAGAATCATCCAGCCATCCAATTTTCTTCCATCAATTTTGTCAGAATTGGAGTGGGACTTCTTTCATGAAGTTATTAGCATTGTGGTAACTGGACTGAAATGTTTACACATGCCATGCAAAGTCATATGGAATGCAGCCAAGGGATGTAATGCAGCCTTTCCCAACCTGGGTCCTTTTCAGCTCTTTGAATGAGCACACTCCCAATGGACTCACAGTGGCCATGCTGGATGTAGAATTCTGGGCTCGAAGTTCACACCTTCCAGATCTGTCAAGTAAACACAGAGGTCCATTTTTGTGAAGTGCCTTCAAAGGGTTTACTCTCATGCAGTGCTTTTAACCACCACCAAAACTATCCCCTTTTTAAAAACAATGTTATTTTCTCCCTGTGGTAAAAATATATTCCCCTACTCCCACCACTACCCCTACCTGTATCCCATGAATTTGTGAAAGCCATTTCCAAAAGAAATTTTGTTAGAGGAGGGTAAGGCTGACTGAAGTAATAGGGAATGTTTTATATGCATCCATTTGTGAATTTGAACTTGGTTTTGACTTGTTGCAGAAAGACAATTTGGAAATGAAAATTTTTAAAAGCTCAAAGGTCCCATGGAGTGTATGAAAAGCGTGCTTTCTGCTGTTTTCATAAAGACATTTCCCAAATGAAAAAAAGCCCCATTTAAAGCATCCAGAAATCACAAAGCTGGGCCCTGACACCGATAATGTTTCTATTTCCTGATCAAGATCATTTGTATATTTTGTTTTCTCTAGCTCTGCTCAGTCCTGAGAAGAAGGAAGCACTGCAGAGATTAAGGGAAGATATAGAAATGTTAACAGATTCTTGGCTGGGAACAGCATTAAAATCTCTCCTGCTCATTCAGTCCAGGTACAGAAATGAGAATCTGCTGTAGCAGGTACAGGGTCTGCTTCCACATTTGTGTGCAATGAAGTGTTTCATAAACAGCACAGTGTAGAACTATCCATCCAGAATTCTAAAGAGGTTGTCATGTCTCAGTGGAAAACCTTATAACTGGGTATCCAAATCTAAAGGTCACATCTGAGCAAGATAAGCCAGATTTTTTTAGAATATTAATATAACTGTGGATGATCATTGTGGTGGCACACACTCTCTTGTTCTTCTTGCCAGTGGAGTCTTTATCCATAGCCTGTTTAACATTAGGATTCTGTTCTAGTAAGCCAGCTATGGTTTGTTCACAGCTTGTTAAAAGCAGAGCAAGCTAAAATTCCAGGTTTGCATATAACATTGAGCTTGTCAAGCCCCTAGACCTTGCAGAAGGAGCAATGTATGTACCTGCTATTCATTCACAATTAAGTCAGAATTCTCAAATATTGGCATACTGCCATGTCTGATTGTGGTCATTGCTGCATGCAGGATTTAAATTGAACTTCCTTTATTGTTGTTCTTCCCCCAATGCTTCTAGATTTACAGCTTATTGATTTTTTCTTTGTCATTTGTGTAAATAGATCTTTTTTTCCTCCCTCTTGTTTCCCTCTAGAAAAAATTGTGTGAATGTCCTGATAACAACCACTCAGCTAGTGCCAGCTCTGGCCAAAGTCCTGCTGTATGGACTTGGCGAAGTGTTCCCCATTGAGAATATTTATAGTGCAACCAAAATAGGTAAGTTACACCAAATTCCTCTGGGTAGTATTAGGAGTTCCCCATTGAAAGCAAACTGGGTATGGAAAGAAAGAAAAAGAGGAAGACTTGTGTGTCAAACCATCAACAGTCAAGTATTTCTTTGTTTGAATCACAAAGATGTGTGTACCTTCCTGGCAGGCAAAGAGAGCTGTTTTGAACGAATCATCTCTCGGTTTGGAAAGAAGGTGACCTACGTGGTAATCGGAGATGGCCGTGATGAAGAAATGGCAGCCAAGCAGGTGACTGTGAGCTTCATCTTTTTTCCCTCTTACCACTCAGGGTGGTCTTGTGTCTGTTTCTACTAGCTCTTTGACTGTGGGCTCTGCTTCAGAGCTATGTAGTGCATTGGCCACTCCCCTCTCAGGCACATCCCTAGATCAGAAAATAACTTCATGGCTGGTGGTCTGTTAACCTTTGCTTTCTTGGTTAACTCCAGTTCTGGGAAAGTACACTAATGCATTTGCCCACCTTAGTCAGCACCGTTCAAAGTACTGGCTTGTGTTCCTGCTGCACAAAGACAGCTAGTTGAGCGTGGTGGCTAAGATGCTGGGGAAACCCAAATTCAAGTCTCCATGGACTGAGTAGTTAACATAAATTAGGCTGAGAGAGTATGACTGGCCCGATTATCTTACAGGGTTGATGTGCACTAAAAATGAGCAGAGAACCTTGAGTTCCCAGAGGGAAGGTGGGATATAAATGTGATGATGATGATGATGATGATGATGATGATGATGATGATGATGATGATGGAAAAGTAGGTAGTCGGGGATCTGAAAGTTTTGTGTGACCCCCCAGAACTTTTTTTTTTCAACCCTGGAACTCCTCCAGCAACAGTTGCTGTAAATTGGCAGTGTGGCTTCCCCCAATTTGAGGGAGTAAATAACTTTTCCATACTTGAGAGGGAGAGAGAAACATTGTAAAGTTCCCCCACCCCCTCCAAAAAAAATTAGAGAAATAAAACCTGGCCTTGCCCACATGCAGAATTTCATACCACTGTGCCCCTCCTTATGCAGAAATAAATCTTAATACACCTCTTCCCTTGCACCCCACATTGTCCCCCTCGCCAGAGTGAGTTCCATTCATTACAGTATGGTTTCTCTTCTTTTGCAGCACAACATGCCTTTCTGGAGAATTACAAATCACGCGGATTTGGTGTCCCTTCACCAGGCCCTCGAATTAGACTTTCTGTGAGGACCTGGATAAAAAGCATCTTGGCCCTGCTCCCAACAGTCGCCTTGTGGCTTAAACAGGAACCAGTCTGGGGACTTTTTCTTTCATCCAGACAAAGAAATGCAGCCAGTGGAAGTGTACAGTAGGAGGTGCCCCATCGCTGCTTTACCAGGAGAGCTGTCGAAGCCTTGGCAATGCAGTTCAGGTGCTTGAATAGTTCTCTGTGTTTTTTTGGCAAAGGGAATTTTGGGAGACTTCCGGGCGCAGAATCTCCAGCAGCAAAGATCATTCTCCCTGTGCAGCCCTGTGTGGTATTATACTAAAGAAGAGAAAAGCAGTACATTTTTGTAGAGTACTTTTGCCCCCTGCAGACCTCTCTCAAGCTTTTAAATCGGAAAGGAAGGCAAATGAATTTTTATTTTATTCTATTTTTTTACAGAAAGGGGTCCAGACATGTCTCGCTTCTTGCAAAGAAATAGCACTGTAGATGTTTTAGAAAAAGTCACAAAATACGGTGTGTTTGGATGATGGGGAGCTTCTTCTCTTTCCTAGTAGGCCAGGGACCGAAAATATCTGACCATTCCCTTGAGATCTGACTCCCAGGGCACCATGGCTGTCCCCCAGTTCTTTTTCTGGCAAATACCCCCACTTGACTAGCATTTTCTGATGTGAGCAATGGCAGATGTTCTAAGTGAGGAGGACAAGGCACTTATAGGATTTAATTGTCCCAGCGTGCCGTCCCTCTTTTCAGCGACTTTGCATAATTGGGCAATAAGAAAGCTCCTTTTCTTAGACCCAAGGTGACACTCTGCTGTTCCATGATGGGAATCCCCCTTCGGATATAGAAAAATGCCTGCTTTTCACAAACAGGTACTTGCCGTGAGCTGCCAACTTCCCTTGCACCAGGGGGAGTGTCTTTTTTGTTCTGATTACTTGTGCTGCCATTTTTCCGAGGCAAGGAGTTGGGCAGAACACCAGGGAGGGGAAGGGGATGGGCTACAGCCCTGCAAAACATCATTTCAACTCCAGGGCAAAAGAGAGCTCTTCAGCTCCTTTGCAGAGGATGGTGATGGAGATAGGAGCCTGCTAATTTTCAAGAGATGCCTCCAGTAGTTCTCCAGAACTTCCTAAGTTCTTTAGTACCACTGACTTTGACAACGGTACCTAATTTTCTTCGGTAATCTAGCTGTAGCTGGATATCAACTTGGTACTCACTGCTGCTTCTTACTGCCCTCTTCTGGTTATCAACCGGGAAACTCTTGAAATAATAAACAGAAACGGAAGCCACCGTTAGGTCACTTCAAACGAAGCAGCAGATGAGAACAGCGGCTTCTTGTTAGGGAGGCAGTGCGGTGATTCCTT
The DNA here is from genome assembly GCA_030867105.1 of Liasis olivaceus. Lineage (NCBI taxonomy): Eukaryota > Metazoa > Chordata > Lepidosauria > Squamata > Pythonidae > Liasis > Liasis olivaceus. Next base: position 16,324,116 of record CM061360.1, on the reverse strand, counting down.
CTGATACAAATGCATGGTAGATATCGATGGGGCAGATTGTGGGCTGCAACATATGGTTGCTAGGAAAAAGGTTCCTGCTTTCTTGCTCAACAAGGAGATACCCAGCCTCCTCGTTGCCTGATGTCTTTTCCAAGTCCTTTAAAAGACAGTCTAGCAGTGTTTTATTGAATGAAGATGTAGTCCCCCTCCCAGAACTTCCTACTCTCCTCCTCCAGAAACAGAATAGAAAGAGCCTCTGTTTGGTTTTATCGCTTTCCTACAGATTTTTATTTCTCAGCTAAGATAGGCAGGTGATCTGCCTCAAGAGGGCCCTCGCTTGACTTTGGAAATAACTTTGTGCCTTAACTTCTCCCCGGAGTCCTGGAAATGTCAGCAGTCGCATAGATGAGTGAGCGGTGAGCCCGCACCTCTTCCGTATTGAGAGTTAATCTTTGATTCTATTTTTTTAAGCACTCTCGGTCAGCATCGCCAGTGGATGTTGAGCCACCAGAAAACTGGCAAGCGTGGCTCAGAATTTTCTATAGAGAAGCCCCTTGCCAGTCCCTTGCCAGGTTTCAGGAATACCTTTGGCCCCGTAGGAAGCTTTTTGCATCAGATTCTGATCATTCATAACGCCTCCTCTCTGATATAACACATGGGCTGATTTGTTTCCCTAAACCACTCAGGGTGATGGCACATTTTCTGTATTAACTTTTATAAAAGTCGATTCAGCTCTCGCGTCACTGAATTTGCTGGCTGCTTTTCTCTCGGATCTTCATAGAGTTTGGAAACCAGTGTGTTGCCGCCTCCCTTCCCACTGTTGAGCTTTCAAGCACGCCCCTGGTCTTTTCTAATGCAAAGGTGGATGGACTTGCATCATCTAAGTATGTGGGAGGCTGTCATCTCCCACCAAGTATGAAAAATGGGCTGCAGCTGCAACTACGCAAAAGTAAATTACAGTTGCTGATTCTCCCTCAGGGTCCTGTCGATGTCCTGAACTGGTGTCAGCTGTGCTTATGATAGTGATTGGAGGGCATTAATGGCTATATAGATTCCTTAAACATCATGTTCTATGTAACGGCAACTGTCCTGTGAACTGGAAAAAAAATAAAGTCTTTTATTTTCTATACAACCCCCCAATTGTTCTTTTTTTTCCCTCTTTTCTGGAAATTCTACCCAGAATTGCTGTCAGGTCTGGATAGCTGGGGGATTGTGATTTCCCCCAAATAATTGGGGATCAGAAATCCTTGCTGATCTACTGAAAATCACCAAGCTCTATAAACTCTACATGTGTTTTGCTCGATCAGTTCTACATGTCTTTTGCCCTACCCAGAGGGCTTATTCAAGGTGCTCTCTATAAAACAGCAGATAAATCTCAACCTCTTACTTTTCTCAATTGGTGGCAGTCAGATCTTGGGCTTTATAGTTTTCTCTGCCCTTAAACCCTTATCACCACCAAAAGTTATCTCATCAGGCCCAAATTGTTAGAGACAGTTGCCATGTATTTAAACAAGCACTGAGTGAAATGCAAGCATATCCTTTGAAAATGGATTCTGCCTGCTTTTATTTCCTTTTACTTTTTTGCCTCCAAATGTGCTGTTTGCAATAAATATAGATGTCAAAAGCCAGATGGGTGTGATTTTTTTTTTTAGCTGAACACGACGTAAGAATTGGACTTGGATTCTGAAACAAGGTTCTAGGTTTTTCTTCCCCATTCCCAAATAAACATGGCCAGCTTGACCACATATGTCTAACATCATGTATTGTTAGGGCTCTGATACACCAGCAATGAGTGAGCTATAGCCTTTCAGACGTTGCTCACAGCAGTTCCTGCCAGTGTAGCCAATTAGGCAGGGTGCTCGGAATTCAACATGGATTCCCCATGCTTCTAGATCATTAATCCCAACTAAGCTTCATTCTGGATACCTATGTCTAACATAGTTAAATCATGAAATCTCATGATCTACTACAACAGGTAAGAATAAGTTTGCTTTTCAGAACTTTTGGGGCATCATACACTAGCCCACCAAGAAATGACTGGATTTTGAACAAGATTAAATTCTATCAGGACCCTCAGCAGTCACCTGTAGCTTTTTGCTTTGGATTTGCACTTTAACTGACAGCTTTCAGTACTGAGAAGTTATATTGAGCAGAATAAGGCAGCTATCTCAGGCAGCTTATGATGGGGCCATGCTAGCAAACCCATTGGCTGACTGGTTTTGGAGAGCTACATGTGAAACAGCTGGGCCTGCTATGTTGGAAGTTCTGTGGACTTTGGTATAAGAAATTAGAACAGGGTCATATTCTCCTCTTATTTGGCAACAAATTGGTTTAGTCAGCCCCTCATAGATGTGAAGACGAAAAGGACTCACACCCCATCCTGAAATTGTAGGCTTACCTAACTAACCTCTCTGAAAAAAATAATGGCACTCTGGTCCCAACCAGCATAGCAATACTCAAGTGGATATGAAAATGGACAACATAATAGTATTTAGTTACCACTGTTTTCTGGGTATGATTAAGCCTTTATCTAACCCCTTGTATGAGCTGTTAAAATAGCACATATAAACAGGAAATGAAATACTTTATTCAGTCTAAACATTTCAGAAGCGGCAATAAGTTAACAGTTGCACTGAGTTCCCATTGAATTTGGTATTACTGTAAATGAAAAATAATAAACTGGGAGACACTTTAGTGAAAGGAGGGAGAGAGGTTAAGGCTAGAGTATCTATTCTTCCATCCTCTGAAGTGAAAAAGCAGGTGGGGGCTTTTTCAAATTTTTTTTTAAATGCTTAGGAACAGTAGATCCTTTCCTACCCCTTTGCTGTTCCTCCACTCCAATTTGCAACCTTCTGTGTTGGAGGCTAGAATAAGTTGAATATACGTATCTGTGCCACACACATTTTTGCTGATTCCAATCAGCCTGAACAGCTGTGAAAACACTAACGCTGATAGTATTTTAAATTAGCTACATAAGGGATGGGAGGAGAGCCAAATCCAGAAAGAAGTGTTAGGCATGTTTTCCAAGCCTCACTTCAGGATAACCTGGAAGAATTGGAAGGATTGGCCTCTCAAGACTCGAAATATAAACTATTTGGCCACACATGTCCAAGACCAAGGAGGACAGTGGAAGGGCTGAAGCAACTCTAGCTCGTTCAGATGTTGCATTATAGCAAAGTCAAGCAACCTACTGTCCTCCAGGTATTTTGGAATTTACTTCCAATCAGTCCCAGTACCAAACCAGTTTACTGCAATGAACGACCAGGTTTATCAACTCCCTCATCTCAATGAGATAGGAAGAGTCTCAACACCATGAACTATAGTTTAGCACTACATCCAAATTCTAAACTGTGGTTCATCTTCACAGTGGTATGTTAAAACAAGCCAGTTTCATAGCTTATGCTTTGAGGAGTATGTGTTTTTCTAGATAAGCTATGATACCCATATAAAGTATGATGTCATAGTTCAGACATTATGACAAGAACTGGTTAAAAGTAGAAGTGACAGCTTGGAACCCCTCTGGTAGCCACATCAAAGAAAAGAGAAAGCATGTGACCAAGGATCCTTTCAACTCATGTTTCCTGGTGCAGCATGCTATCTGAACACAGGCAGAGGGCAGTCAAGTACAGTGAAGTGAAGGCCTGAATTTAAGATTAAAGGAAAAGTTTGAAAAGTGCACTAGAATTGAAAAGTATTGCAACCGACAACATGGTGCAAGTCATAGAATCCAGTTTTGGTGTCTCTCAGAAAGCAATAATGGACCATCAGGTCTTGCTAACTACATTTCCCAGCATTCTTCACCTTTGGCCATATTTGACCATATTTGCTGATGTTGCTACAGATTCCTCACCCCTCTAAAGAATCTCATCCTTAACTAATAAAAAGGCTGTTGTTTCTGACTGATGAGACTTGAATCCATCAGCTTTGCTGGAAGAATCAAACTCCAGAATGTAAGCCTTTGATGTCTCCTCTTTCTTTGATTCACAAACAGCCCTCCCTGGTCTGGTGACCTCCAAATGAAATGAAATGAACATGTGAAGATCTGCAGAAAACAAATCCAGAAAAAATCAGGGGAAAAAAATATTAAGGTTTTCTCCCTAGGCATCCCTAATTGGATGCCACTTACAATCATCTCCATGCTGGTTGGGAATGTTGAACATTGTCCTCCAACACATCAAATGAGAGGAAGCAGCTAGGGAAAAGCTACTTTAGGTGAATTTGCACAAAAGGGGCAGCAGGAAAAGCTGAGAAGAGCATCTTGCCATGAGTGAGCCAAAGATGCAATCAACCTAAGTGGTAACATCTACCTTGTGCTTAAAAATTTCCTTCCTAGTTTATGTGGCTAATCCTGAAAGGAGTATAGGCACAGATTCAGCAGACCACTGGTACAAATGTTTTCTAAATCTAATTCAGCTATAGTCCTGTCTTGGCCCCTCTGGGCATGAACAGCCTGGCTCACAGATACATATCCCCAACGGTCCTATTCCTTTGGTACTGAGTCTCTGCCGAAGAGCCAGCAAAGAAATTCTGAGAAAGTCTGTATGTCCGATGGTTGATGAGAGGTTCTATAACCATTTGCCGGAACCCAACAGCATCCCCGTTCCCAGGCTCACTGCTGTCCACTTCATCATAATTCCCAAGGGGTACATTTTTCACAGTGGGGTGAAAACACCAGTAGTAGATGACTTTCAAGAAGATGCCAAGGACATAACAGACCAGGGCAGCCAGGAGTGCTGGGCGCACGTGGGAATCCCAGCTCGAGGGAATGCTGTACCAGAACCAAGAGGCAACAAGGATGGTGCTGTCCAGCAACAGGAAAGCGTGGTAAATGGCTGAGCGGTGGCGCGTTTTCCCCTCGGCCACATTGAACCAGCAGAAATAGAGGATGACAGCCACTGTAGCTTGGTAAAGCCACTCAAAGGTGACATGTTCCATTAAGTCTGTCCCTTGCAAGAAGACCCAGAGAAACATGACCAACCAGATGCCCAGGAAGTGGAGGAAAATGTAGCTTGGGAAGGCCACTGCAAAGAGCGCCAAGGATAGGATGCGAGGGCACATCAGCAGGAAGTTCCACAGGAAGTAGAGGACTGAAGACAGGAAGGCCAGCTTCTGCTTCTCCCGCAGGAAGCTGCGCAGGGTCTGATGGTAATCCAAGAGGGCCCAGGTGATACACAGAAAAGATGTGCAAATCCCAAGTACTGCAAGGAAAACAAGGGAGAAGACAGCGGAAAGAAAGATCAGGCTGAGGAAGAACCTCCCCAACTGCACACATGTAAGTACTGGTGCTGAAAGGGGCAAAATCTACCCCTTGAATGGAGGAAGGGTTCAATTTTTAAAATTATTCTCATTTCTAGTGTGTTCCCTATCACAACATTTTTCTGCTAGAGTATATAATCCTCTACATATTAACATAGTAAAATCAAGGAGGAACATATAGGATTTTGCTGTAGTGGCTACTCAGTTTGGAAGTTCGCTGGATAAGCCAGTATTTCTCTCTCTGAGTAACCTATCTTACAAAGTTGTCCCAAGGATAAAATGGAGCTCCCAGGGATAAAATGGAGTTCCTTCCAAGAAAGGTATGAGGTTATAAATAAGAAACTAACAAACGAAATAAAAATGTGTGGCAAATTGATGTATTTCAACTTTTTAAAAATGTGTGCATGTATGTAAGTTGCCCAGTACCATTTTTCTTAAGCTGGGTCTGATTTTTGATGGGAACTGCAACAAAGTGCTGCCGTATGAACTGTTGTGGTCCAAGATTCCGAGCGCTCAGTGTCCTTAGCAGTTTTGGCATCCTCCTCCTCCAGATTTTTATTTGATTTTTTCCCCCTTTTATTGTCATATTATAAATCTTGATATACTGTATTACTTCAATACAGATTTCAGTGCAGTAATGTTTAGATAATATAATTAAAAATTATTAACATTCTATTTAAAAAGCTTAAACATTGAAAATAAAAAGAAAAGTAAAAATTCTATCAGAATTCATTGCCATCTAGGACGTCAAGTGTTACAAGCATTAGATTATTTAACTTTTCATCCAAAATTGAATATAAGATAAAAAAAGAACCACTGGAATTCACATCAAAGCACTGGTTATATCAATAGCTTCAATCTTACTAGTTACTTAATACAGTGGTACCTCGGTTCACGAACGCATCTGTTCACGAACAATTCGGTTCACGAACAGCTCCAGTCGCAAAATTTTGCCTCCGTTCGCGAACGCCGGATCGGGTTACGAGCAGGATCCGCAGCCATTTTCCCTCCCGTGACACGTGGTCGCGGCTTCCTGTAGGGAGGGGGACTCTCCCTCCAAGCAGTAACCGCCTCCCCACCTGCCTTCCTGTCCTCCACGCCAGAAGTCGCGTCGAGCAAGGTTAGCTTTCTCTCTCTTCGTACTGTACTTTGTGTCATATTTTTGTGGTTTAAAAAAAAAAACATATGGTTCAGAACGGATTAGCCGTAATTACATTGAACCTTATGGGGAAATTTGATTTGGGGCGCGATCAAAAATCGGTTGGCAACCAAATTCATAGGGGTCAGAACAGATTAACCGTATTTACATTGAACCTTATGGGAAAATCTGATTCGGTTCACGACAAATTCGGTTCGCGATCAGAGTCGCGGAACGAATTAAGTTCGTCAACCGAGGTACCACTGTATTAAGATCTCCACTGTATTGTTACTTAATGTGTGTGTGTGTATATATATTTATATATATGTGTGTGTGTGTGTGTGTTTATATATATATTTATATTTATTTATATATATATATATATATATATATATATATATATATATATATATTAAAAAAAAGGAACAGATATATAGATATATAAATAAAAGGAACAGCTTTTGATTTGATTTTGAATTTCCTTTTCCAATTTGATTGAACAAATTAACAAGAACATTTAACCTGAAATTGTTATTTGTCCGTATTGTTTTTAGATGTCTGCAAACCTTGAGTTCTCACAAGGTTGAAGATTTGGGCTACAGAAATGCTGACATCCACTGTGTTTATTTCGGCAGAAGCTCACATTCCTCCAAAACCAGCCCCACCCAGTCGGTGCTCACCCTGAAATATTTCAGCTTGACTGGTGCGCAGGATGATGTAGATCACCAGGATGAGCTGAGGTGCACTTTCCAGAAAGGTCTCAAAGAGGCGCAACAGGCTGACGTCATGTGACAGGAAAATGGCAAAGGCCTGTTGGGTTGCTGTTGCATCGTCCATCTTGCACGCGTGGAAACCCACCTTCAGGACATAGAAACATCTGTGCAAGGCAACACAGCAGTGTCTAAGACAAGCACTGGCCAGATTTGGAATTCTGAACGCATGCAATAGGCACGCTCCCCAAATGGCAGCCACGGGAGACTTATTGCAATGTGGCCACAGCAATGAGCAGGGCCAGTCAAAACATCCAGCAACCAGTACTTTCTCTATGATGTTTTCTACACCATTCCTATGACAGCTTCGTCAGGTCCAAGAGCATGCCTGGAAGTAAATAGTAGGACTGAGGCCTTTTGCTCTGCAGCATGCTAGTTTCCTACTGATTTATTTTTAATTTTAAATAAACGGTCCCCAAAAGCAATACCTCTGTAGTAGACTTCACCCTTTTTCCCATTCAGGAAATATGCAAGATAACTGACCGGATAATTAATTTCACACACAGTGCAGCCCCAATGGCTCAGTGTATTGTGGAAATCACCACACTGATTTCCATATCTTGGTTTATGGCATGACTTTAGCACTATTGTTTGTGCAGCCCACTGTAGCTGAGCACACGAGGCTAAATCGTGTTTGCCTACTTTGGCCAAGTTCTCGGCAGCCCACTCTAGCATTATGACTTTATGACTCGAGCCTGGGACCGTGTGAACCCAGCCAGCGGGGTTAGTTGACAGTCCGGTGCAGCATGTGGACTCTGGCATTTGGGTCAAAGGAGCCGGAGTTCAGGAAGCGAGGCAGGGTGTGATGGAACCTCCTGTTCGTTTGGGTATGCTGTGTGCAACCGCCTGGGTCCATGAACAGAAGCATCCTGCTACTCTTACCTGTACAGGTAGCCAAGCTGTAGGACATGGAGCAGCCTCGAAGTCCGGCGGGACAGACGTGGGAGGCCCTCCTTCTCCGCGTCACTCCGGAGCCAAGCCCAGCTAAAGAACTGGGTCGCCAGGGAGGAGAGGGCCAAGAGCCCCAGCACCAGCCCACCCCAATGCAAGTGGCCAGCTCGCAGGTAGCTGGCGGCCACCCACACATCGGCCCCCAAGTCCAGCAGGAAGGCGAGGGTGCCCATCAGGGCGAAGGCCAGGTCCAGGCAGCGGAAGCGGGGCGGCTGGGGAAGGCTGCAGCCGGGGCCACAGCCGGCCCTAGCCATGGGCCTGCTGCAGGGCAGGGCAGGGCCGCGCGAGGGCCAAGGTCCTCGGAGGAGGCCTCGCCAGGCGCAGGGCGCGGGCCCGCCCGCTTTTGCTTCCCCGCGGCGGCTGCCGCGCGTGGCGGCGCCTCGCCTCGCCTTCCGCGGGGGCTGCGAGAGGAGGCTCCGCTCAGCGCCGCTGCCCGCCAGCGAAGCGCAAACGAGGAAACGTCCCCGGGAGTCCCCGACAGACCCCTCCCCGAAGGCTCTCCCCGAAGTGGCCCTTCCTCCGGGGCTGCAACCGCCCCTTCCCCGCCCCGGGACGCATCGCTCCCGTCCCCTCTGGCCCTCCCGCGGAGAGCCGGCCCGCGCGCCCCCGCCCCGCCGTCTCCCCGTCCCGGAGGCAGCCAGGAGAGCCGGGCTTCTGCTCGCTGCCTCGACGGCGGCGCCGCCCGGAGAGTCCCTCCATGGCCCGCGCCGGGGCAGCCGCCGGGCCTGCTTTGCCCGGAGGGAGGCGGGACCCAGAGGGGAGAAGGCGCAGCCCGTGACCCGCCCGGCCAGGAAGCGGGCCTGCCTTCTGGCTGGGGAGGAGCGGGCTCGCTGCCCGACCGGTTTACGCCGAGGCGGGTGCTGCGACCGCCTTGGAAGGGGGACGCCGAGGCTGGGGCGGCTGCAGACCCCGGGCTGCGTTTGCACACTACGCCACGCTTGGCTGCTGCTGCTGCTGCTGCTGATTTTGCCTTGAGGCAGCTCGGTTAGCGACTGGGGCAGTGGTGCCAATGCAGGAGAGGCGAATATGTGTAGCTCAGGGTTGAACTGTGGAGTCCTTGGGACTCTCTGAGCTTGGTCCTTCTCTTGCAAACGTTTCATTACCCGGCTGGGTAACATCTTCAGTGCTAAAATGGGATGGGGTTTGCTCTCTATTTATGTGCTGTGGCCTGCCTTGCCAGTAAGAGTGGGGGTGGCGGTTTTGTTTTGATAGAATGTCTCAGATTCAGGCTTCTGCCTTGTAATATCCCACACCTTCTTGCAAGGAGTCGGCGGAGACACCCACAGTCCGCCCCTTTCCGCTTTGATCCCAACAACAGCCCTGCAAAATAGGCCGTGCCGAGTGTTAATAGAAGACTTCGTACCCGCTGAGCCTTTCTTTATTTGCCTATCTGCATTTATTTTTTATTTACTGATTCGATTCGATTTGCCTTCATTTATTTTAATATTTATTTGTTTGTTTGTTTATGGGTATTGTTTATTTAATATTTAATACATATTTAGTATTTATTTTAATTGATGTTCTGCTCTGTGGGGTTTGTATATGTTAAAATCTATTTTTTTTAAATGTGTGATAATGTTTTTATTCTAATAGTAACTTTTAATCTTTTAATAATGCCTGTTTTTATTCACTTGCTGCTTTATTTTAATTGTTGTACGCTGCCCAGAGTTGCTTTGTGTGAGATGGGTGGCTATATAAATGTGATGTATAAATAAATAGTATTTATAATAATAAATACTATTTATTTATTTGAATATTATTAGCTGCCCAACTCCATAATTTAACTATGCTTGATTGAATAAACCCAAACTGGCTAAGTTCATGGACTAGGAAGCCATAAAACATGGCTAACAAACCACCACAGAGAGGTTTAGCCCAACATACTAAACTTTGTGCAGACTTTATGGCTTAACCATGATCATGTCAATGACTGGCCCATAGACACCCAATGTACTTGGAGAGGTGATTTGAACCCAGTCTACCATTTTGATCCTTTCACCTCTCTTATTTCTAGGTGTGTTTTCGGTGTTACCTAGTCCAGAAAGAGACCCAGGTGATCAACACACTCTTGTCAATCACAAGCTCTCTCAGAGAAGTGAATATCCGTAACTCAAGGTTGAACTGTGGAGTTCTTGGTGGTCTCTGAGCTTGGTTGTTTGCAGACCCTTCATTACCAACTAGGTAACATCATGATGAATGAAATGTCTGCAAGCAAACAACCAAGCTCAGAGGACAAGCTCTCTTTTTTAACTTGCAATCCATTGGCAAAATTGGAGAGAGAGCTTTCCAGTTGTTACTGAATTATAACTTCCAGCCGCCTTAACCCAGGTAACCCAACATGGTGATCAGTGATAAACAGTCTGGGAGTTGTGGTTCACTGACATCTAGTTATATTGCGTACTCTTGAACACTGGACATCTGAATCACTTGTACGCATCAAGTGTACATCTGTGGGTTGGGGGGTGTTTGGTGAAGGAACCATCTTCCACCCTGATGATGTTCTGGAAGTCTTCAAAACCTTGGCTGATCTCCCAAGCCTTGAGGTAGGGTGCATGAGAGCCCATCAGCTGGGTTTTCTGTTACACAGAACCTGTTGGTTTGGATGCGTAGGGTTTTCTTTTGATTATTTTCCATTTTTTAGCGTAAGTCGTTCTGGAATCTGGCAGCCTCTAAATCTCATAAACAGTCTCTCTGTTTGTTTCCCATCTAATATCCCAAAGGAGAAAGCAGCCCTGCAGATTTTACAGAAGCATAATCACATTATAGCTTTTAATTTTAATATTCCGTGTTCTCTCTACCTGATATGAATAGGCATTTATGAGAAGTATGGGATCCCAGCAAGCATACTGAGTAAAGTCAATTCCAGGCCTTTTAGCTAAATGCTTTCTCATGCACTGTGGTGTACTTATTCCCTTTTTCATAGGCTGAGTAATGCCTGATTCAGAACTCTTGCAAGACCGGTGGCTCTCATCACAGTTTCTCTCATTGTTTCCAACTTCTACATTTGGAATGTTTAAGTATTTTGAATCATGCAGCTTGACACGTATTAGGATCAAAAGTTCACTCCTCCAACTGTTTTGTTTCCCTTTTTATCAGCAATCAAAAGCCCAACTTAAATACATTCAAGGCTAAAACCCTTTGCAGAAATGGCTGGAGAATGAGTTCTCGGACGATACGCACAGAACTGTACTGCAATTCTGGGGTTTTCTATGGAGAACAGGTCACATTTTAGGCCATAGTTATGTAGAAATACTGAAAATTCAAATGGATTCACAAATTCTAAGCACCATTGTCGTTCCCACATAAGTTGGCAGAACTGAATGAAGGGTTGATTATTTGTTTATTTACTTATGATCATTGGTATGTTCCCTCTTCTCAGTTTTTATATTACATCTTTTTCTTCAGTTGAACAATCAAGGTAACTGGAAGCTAAGTCCAAGCAACTTCTTCTGCCCTATATTTAAATACAATCTTCAACTCTCAGGAAATCTTATCTTACCCTGCGCCTTGTCCCTGTGAAAACCTGAAAAACAATTAAACAATAGCTGTGAAATGGCTTGGTTCAGTTTAAAAGATTCTGAATCAGCTCCAGTTAGGTTCCTATAGTCCATGTAGAATATGAACATGTTTAATACTTCCCCTAAGCCACTTAAGTTCTACTAGTTCAACAGACTGGGTTTTTTTTCCCGTTAAATAACTGAAAATTATCCTCATTTGTTACGTTGCTGAAGTTAGAAGATTGTCTGCTCCAGCCCACTGTAAGAAAAAATAAGAGACTTCAAACCCTAAACCGAACTGGTTTATGCAACATAATAAACCATGGGTCCTTTAATAATACAGTGGTACCTCGGTTCACAAACTTAATTCGTTCCGCGACTCTGGTCGCGACCCGAAATGGTCGTGAACCGAATCAAATTTTCCCATAAGGTTCAATATAAATACGGTTAATCCGTTCTGACCCCAAATTTGGTCGCCAACCGATTTCTGGTCATGACCCGAGTCAAATTTCCCCATAAGGTTCAATGTAAATACGGTTAATCCGTTCTGAACCATATGTTGTTTTTTTTTAAAACCGCAAAAATATGACACAAAGTACAGTACGAAGAGAGAGAAAGCTAACCTTGCTCGACGCGACTCCCAGCGTGGAGGACAGGAAGGTGGGTGGGGAGGCGGTTACTGCTTGGAGGGAGAGTTCCCCTCCCTACAGGAAGCCGTGACCACGTGTCACGGGAGGGAAAATGGCCGCAGATCCTGTTCGTCACCCGATCCGGCGTTCGCGGAGGCAAATTTTTGCGGCCGGAGCTGTTCGTGAACCGAATTGTTCGTGAACAGATGCGTTCGTGAACCGAGGTACCACTGTAGTTTATTGTAAAACAACAATTAGCTGGATTCACTCTACACAACACACCAAAAGCAAAGAAGCCAGAATGGTTTACCAGAATGTGAAAACCTGGACATGGTATCCCGTTGTAGACAGACTAGAGGGCTAGATTTGAAGATATGGTACATATTTATTTCTCTATACAAGGCCTGCCTTCCTGTTGGGATGAAATTCTGTGTTACAAAAGATTGCAACTCTTATCTCTTGCTCACCTATCTTCCCTCCTATCTTTCTCTTCCATTGCCTATTTACTTTTAAAAAACACAGATAATATTTGAATTTGAGTTAGTGGCTGTGTTCACACAGTGCACTTAAGTATACTTTCTTTCATTGTGGTTTGTTAACTAAGCCCTGGTGGCTGGGTTCACAGACACAGTGGATGAGATCACACACTGTACTAAGTCAAAACCAACCCAATCACATTTATCTATTTGCTAGTGTGGACTTTTGAATGCTATCTACTCCATGGATTTTAGGTGGCTTACAATTCTAGAAACATAACAATCAACAACCTAAAATGCTGCACAGCTGCTGTCTATCTAAGTGGGCTTCTCTTCTACAAAAGACTTGGTAGAAGAGCAGTTTTACTTCCTTCCTAAAAGTTATCAGGGTCCCGGGTAAGGAAAACTTCCCCTTAATCCCAATTTATGGCAGTAAAACCCAAACAGCTGAAGAGTGTTTTGAAGTTTTATTGAATCTGCGATCACAGGGTGCTCTCAACAGGAGAAGATAAAGGTTTACAGTCAATCAGTTGTGTAGGTTTACACGTTACCTTTTCCTGCATACGGGGATTGATTTAGGAAAGCCACGTCCTTTATCATACATGGTTATTTCTATTTCACTTCTTTCTCTGGGAATTTGTACAAGACAGCAGTTTGGACAAAGAGAGCTTGTTTGTAACTCCTGTATAGCCTCAGCTTGTTATCTCCTATTCTCTTCCCTGCCAGTACTTTGTTTTATGCAATATATCTGCTACCACGATGGCTTCTAGCTTATTCTATTGTGTACCCTAAATATGGCTTTGGTTGTGTCTGCTCAGGTTTACTGATTTCGGAGTTCAGCAGCATCCACCGTGACTTCAGGGGGTAAGCTTTTCCAAAGTGAGGGGGTTGTGACCGAGAAGGACATCCTCGATCCACCCCTGCTGAGAGGCACTCCCTCTCAACTAATATGATTTGAGCAGACAGATTCCACATGGAGAAGACAGGCATGAAAGTAATAAGGACCTGAGACAAGAGTGATAACTAGTACCTTAATTTGGGCCTGTAAGCCTACTGGCAACCAATGTGGCTCCCACAATATTATTCTGCTAAAGCAGTTTTGATCACCCAGCAAGAAGGCAACTGAAGTCTGCCTCAACTGTAGCTTCTGGGTCATCTTCAAGGGCAGCCCCAAATAAAGCAAATTGCCATAGTCTAACCAGGAGATGATGAGTGCACGAGTCAATCTTTAGAGCCTCCTGGCCCAGGAAAGGTCACAACTGGCAGGGTAGACTAGCTGAAGCTGACTAAACACTATTCTGGCCATGGACTAAACACTCCTCTACCAGGAGCCACAAGTCACAGAGTATACTTGGAATGCACATCTACTCCTTCAGAGGAAAGTGCCACTCCAAAGAGCAATAGATGGAACTTTCTAAGAACCTGAAGACATCTGCACAGAGAGTAACTCTATTAGGTTTTGAATTGAGCCTGTTCCACCCAATCCAGTCCCTTATAGCCCTCAGGTATCAAGTCAATAATTCCACAATGTCATCTGTTCAGCCTGGAGTGGAGATATAAAATTGGTATCAGCAGCTTATTGATGATGTGTCACCCCAAACTGATGGATGACCTCTCCCAGCAATTTCATGTGGATGCTAAAGAGGAGGAGTCCAAGGCCTGGGGCAGTCCATCAGGAACCTCTCCTCTTTCACCAACATTAGTTGGAAGTACCCATTTATGAAGAAGTAGAACCACTGCAGAACAATACCCCAATCCCTAATCCTTGCAGTCATAGGAATGATGCTCTTGAAAGAGAGGCTTTGCTACTTGAGAGTTGCTTTTTTACCTGGAAGACCTTGCACCATCATAAGGCAGGCAAAATAATTAATAGCTTTGTTTCTTTGTTCTGATGATGATCTTCAGCTGAGTTTGCAGTTCAGAAATTCATCAGAAATGGATGGTCTAAATTCTTAGGATGCTGGCACCTGTGACTGTCACTACATTCTATGTTTTTTCTTTGCTCCTGTGGAATCCATATGGCCCTATTTGTGGCCCATCTTGCTTAAGGTGCCCCAGAGGCCTAAAGTAATGAGACCCATTGTGGGGCAAAATAAGAGAATGTCCAGAACTGGGGTTGCGACTGCAGCACTTCTGGCTCTAACACACTGACTGTATCCTGCAAAGTCAACTTCTCTGATAGCACAGATGTGGTCTGTCTGGCAGCTGTCATCACAGAATGAGCGATCGTATTGCACTGAATTATACTGGTAGTACTTCTGGAAGTGGCCTTGATCCTTCATAAGTTTCTCCAGGAGCAGATGCATGGAGCGAACAGAACCATCAGAGATCTGGTATGCCTCTGTCAGGCTGTACTCTTTCTTCCACTCTGGAGCTCCCATGTTAGCATGGGTGAGATTTAAGTAGTAAGTTACTATATCCTAAAAGAGAACAGAAAGCATTTGGAAGAAACACTAGGAAATTCCATGTTAAAACTGATCAGAGCTACCAGATTTGGGCAAAAATTCAGACAACTACTGGATGGCAGCAAAAAGATACAGAGAACGCTTAACTCTTTGCTCCCATCTACTGGACATTTGGATTTTTGCAGTTTGATGTGGTAACCCTAGTAATGATGAAGATAGCCATTATATTTCCTTTACCCTCCTCTTCCAGTTCTCTATCCCCCTTACATTCATTCAGCATCTCATGCCCAGTAAGCATACTCAGTTCATATTAGAGTTTTCCCTTGAGTAAGGGTGCGGTCTGTGGTCTTAAAAGCCACAGGGTAGCTCCAAAGTTCCTCTCAAATTTGCAACTGGATTCCAATGTTCATGTGACTGAAGGAGAAAATTACATGCAAGGGGGAACTACTGTATTGTATCAATTGTACGAAAATTAATTTAATTTCATTTTAAACATATTTAAATTAAATTAAAACATGTTTTTTTATCTTGACTTTACTCCTAGCCCTACTTATTTTTTTTTGAGTAGAGCACCTGGTATACCACTCAAGGCCTGGGGCACCCTCTCGGTCTGAAAAAGGTTGCTTGCTGATATTCCCCATTCATTTTTGCTCATTATATTGCTGATGAATTGCCTCTAAGCTGCGTTTTATCTTGCAAATTGGTGTGTCTGTGTGTGCGTGCGCACATGCATGCTCTATCTTTAGTTTTCCATTGGGACAATGGGAAAAGAGTTAAGAATCAAACTGGGCGTACACAACACACAATGTGACACTATTTGTGTTTAGATTAGAGTTTTGTATGAACTCAGCCATTGTGGTACATGGCTTAGTGTATTGTGTGAATCAAGACAATTGTGATTTACTCAGTAAATCCTGGTTAAGCAAACTAGCTTAGTGCGATAAGTGAAAGCCTCCCCATGCTGGACTATTTTCTCTGCCTGTATTTTGTAAAGCAAAGCAAGATATCAGAGATGCATTCCCCCAATGGAATGCCGCAGTACTTTATCTTCTTCTAAAGATGGCTGGGATATTAAGCTGATTAAAAACCCTAATCCTAACCTAAAAGATTAAAAAACACTTGGATTGAACACAAAAACTATGCTGGATTAAGCCCATTGGATCCAGCATTCTGATTCCTAGTAGCCAACCAGAATCTTTTGCCCTCCCATCCCTTCTCCCTTGACAGTCAAGACAGCCAAAAAGTAGATCCAAATCACTTTCCACCTTTCTTCATTTCATTGCACTTTCCTAGGCTGTAGCAACCAGGGCAACTAATATGACTGGGTTCTCCATGGTAGGATGCTTAGTCAGTCAAGTAAACTGAAACTGCATTTCAGGATTTTTTGAATCAGGCCATAATTCTCCTGACTACGAGCAGGATCCTCATGACTATTGCTCTGCCCTCTACAGCATTTCCCCTGTCCTCTCCCCAGGCTGCCAAAGTGAATAGGACTCAAGCAAGTCACAGCAGTCCAACTCTACAGAGAACACCTAGAAATCCCTAGCGAGGAAAATAACTTGCCCTCAGTGGCCACACAGATCACCTCTGGGTCAGGCATCTTAATTTATTGGAGACAAATATAAATAAATGGAATTCTCTTTCTACCTTCACCAGAAGAGTGTCACGGTCGTATTTAAAAACGCGGACACCAGGGTTGTTGGCTCCGTTGTGCACACCTGGTAAGGTTGTCTTCCAAGGTGTAACTGCTGGAGCTAAAAACATGACACTGATCGGGGACCCTGAAAGAGAAGACAAACTATGTCAAGAATGTTATGACACACACTTTATCTTGAGGACTGATTGATGTTGCCCATTACAATGCTACACCATAACAGGATATATTCCATGATGGAGCAAGGAGTGATATGCAGACTGGAATAGTGGTATTCAAGTCCCAGCAATGCACCAGTTGACAGATGAGCCAAGGACCTGCCTTTGGCAACATGACCCTGCATGATACTTGCAATCACCTTTGGGGCATCCCCTCCATCTTAAATGGGTGGGGATTGAAAAATTATGCACCCATTCAATTGTGGCACTCCTTTTGTTGAATGTCCTGATTGCTGGTGGATTCCAACACAGATCTCATCCCTGGGCAAATACTATTTTATTTGCCTAGGCTTTTGTGGCCTCTAATGTAAGGTAACTGTAAATTGTGCTTTATCTATGCTGCTAAATTGTATGACTGTCTTTTCATTTGCCAGGTCTGGCAGAGACACTTGACATTTTTAGACAGTTGCCAAGATCCCAGCAGGGTCCAATTCTGATATCTGCCCTCCAGTGAAGTACACCTGCTCCACTACCCTGATGCTCTGTGGATTGAAAGAGGTCCAAAGGATTCCAGGGGACATACCTGCGTTATCGTAAAACATTCTAAAGCTATCCGTATGGTGATGCCCAAAAAATTGTGCTGCGATCACGGCATGATGCTTCTGAATGATTTCTGTATATTTTTGGTTAAAGGGTTTTCGGAACCAGGGTTTGCCTCGTTTCTTTTCAAAGAAGCCAGGAGGAACGTGCCCAATAATATAGACCTGTAAAGACAAGGGATAGTAAGGGGAGAAAAGGACATACTAAGGACTGTGGGATAGAGTTCCCCAGCCTTCCCCGACCTGGTGCCCTTCCATGATCACCAGCTAGTATGATCAATGCCTTGGGGGATGGGGGTGGGGGACCCAGACCTAGCTCCAAATCTTTGTTTTTCCCAATATCCTCTCTGAAATTGCATGTTAATTACCTGTTTCTCAACCAATGTTCTAGACCTGAAACTCCCATTATAGAAATTTTAAACAATTAATCTACATCTTGTTTGGTTCAATCTGAATAGGTTTGGTAAAAACCATTCCCCTAAACTGTGCAAGGAAGTTGGACTTGATGGTCTCCAAGGTCCCTTGCAGATCTTGCAATCTATGATTCATACTCAATTTGGCTGGATCACACTAAGCCGTAAAGTGGTTTAATTTTATTTATTAAAATGTATTTATAACATTTTTTATCATTAGAAATCAAATCATGCTTATGCCTTAGCATCTTATGTAAGCCCAACTGATTATGGCTTACTTAAACCATGGTTTGTGACATAGGTATCCTTTGAATCTCTCTTGAAATCATAATATTACTGAAATGTGTTGACATTCCAGAAGTATATCTGTGAAGATAACTTCATAGTGCTGAATGTATTTTTGCAGTATAGTTGAGACATCATTCTAATTACAATCTCCTTTCCCAAAGTGGGTTAGAACTATTGTTTAAAACAAGAAAATAAAGCAGCTGAAAGAAACCTTTTCTCCTGTTTCTGATGCCTTGGTCAACAGAGTTTGCAGCCACTGGAATTGGCCTCCTGGATCCTCCAGACCGATGGACCGATTATTATTTTCATAGTACAAATTTGTGTTGAGGACAATTATTCGCCTTGCTGGTCCGGGACTAGGCAGCAATTGACTGTAGAAAGCACCTGCAAAACAGCCAGTAGATCAGCTTGGTCCAGAAAGTATCTAGTAGGAGCAGCTAATTTGGTCAACTGGGTCATTTGAATGGTACCACTAACTCCAGTTCATTTTCTTATAGCCTCACAGAATCAGATGAAAGCATTCTTTCGGGTCTACTGCATGTCAGTACTGCCTCTCAAAGGCAATTTAATCTAAAGTGTCACAACACAATCTGCCATCACATACCTGTTCTGAATGTCTGTATGGAGGGCTCCCCAAGCCAGGGGCGCCATAGTTCTGCTGTTATGTTGTAGATCCTGTTCTCCTCAGCGGGAAGCTGATTTTTGGGGTGGAAGTCATGGTTGCCCATTGCTGGATAGACCTGAGTATCTGAAGGAAGCAGGAAAGAACATAGCTTGGTAGAGAAAGGTACAAGAGGGAGAGGATTCGTCCCTGAACACAGTAAAAGTGGCTGTGAAACAAATGTCCCACAGTAGGGAGAGACAAAACATACTAAATAATGGTGTGTTTTAGCCATCCTAGATTGATCTAATGCTAAGCCACAAGCCATAAATCTTTACACACAAATCACAATGGCGGAGTTTACAATTATGACTTCCTGTGATGTGTGGACCCGAAATCTTTTTCTCCATCAAAATCAAGAGGGGCACCAGAGATGGCATACCTAGGCACAGAGCAATCACAATTGGCCTAACTTACATCTGAACCTATGTTAATTTACAAAATGTGAATCTAGACAGGAGAATCACCAAACAAGATCAAGCCATGGATTGAAATTGACCAAGAGGGTACTTTTATTTCATCATATGGTAAATTTATGGACTTCTGTAGCTGAGCAGATGGAAAGTCAAAGTAAAAAGCATTCTGAACCATCGTGAACCTACTCTATATCTGGAAGCTCATACTACTGTAAAGACTTATAACTATGGTCACACTACAGAGAGTGGGAAGGACTACACTTTTTCCCCAGGGAAATAGATCGGCTTACGTAAATCTTTCCCATCATCCTGGAATAGGAACAGATTTATTGGAGAAACCTGACAGCAGAATATATACAATCGTGTCTATACTTGCTGCTGCTTGTGCAACATGTTCTCAGTAGTCATCAAAGAAGACTTTCTATTACGTTCTTCCATAGTTTGATACCCTCTGTGATGGTGGGAATTTTGGAATTTGCAGTCTCAAAACATTTGGGTTTAAAGTAGAATAGGGAAGGTTATTTTGCCCCCACTGCTTAGTACTAATTTAGATCAAGAGCCTTTTCTTTCCAAAAGTGCTATTTACAACTATCTGAAATTTAAAACTTTTTGAACCTCATATAATCTTATTTTCAGGACAATGAAGACCATATGAAAGCAAAATACATATGATTTAATTTAATTAACCAGGAATGTGGAACTGGCTGGAAAGCAATTATGTTTCTGTTGCACATAATTAATAAATTTAAGCCAGATAGGTTAAAAATCATCATCTGCATTATTGTAATCTTTTTTCAGTCAACTTTTACATTAGAGTGGCTTCCCAACATATTTGCAACCATATGGAAATATTAAAATCCTTCCCTATTTTCCAAGATCTTGCCACTACCTGACTGGCTGCAACGAGAAATACAAAACAAAACAAAAATTAGCATTTTAATCCTCTAAACATCTCAGTTTAATAATAATATAATTATAATGCTAACTTAATAAAAATTTCACACCAAAACAATTGAACAACTTTACAAAACCACCACATATGTACCCATTTATCTACGTTTTCTCCAATATATGGGGCTTATATTTGAATGTATCATGTTAAGTTTTATACACAATGTAAAATGTTGCATCTGGTTATGGCCTTTCATAGGCCTTACCTTGTTACTGCCCACTTAATATTAGCAATTTGTACCTGGAAAGACATCTCTGATCAGGTTAGTTAGCTTTTCTATTATTTCCAACACTGTTTCATCTCCCAGCTTCTCATCTGGCACATGAGGAGTATCATCTCTAGAAAACAGCATAAATACATTCCAGTGAAGCCCATAGATACTAAGCAAAAGGCTACATAAGCTACATATAAGAAAGAATAAATTAATCGTACAACCTAGGTCTCAACTGTAATCAAATTTAGGCTAATAGGTGATTAGGCTAAGAGGCAGGCAGATAAAAGGGATGGCAAGCTACGGAGATATCGATGTAGATATTCCAGTCCATTATCTCTGTTTTAATCTCAAGCTCATTAAAGTTTTTTTCTTTCTTCATAGAGTAACATGCAAATATCCCTCTTGTACTAACACATTCACTTATTTGCATGGGAATCCTAAATCATGATATCTAAGTAAGTCATTAAGAGAATGAATAAATAGTTATTCTTGAATGGTTAGCCAGGTAAGTGGTTAAATAAAAGTCTGTTCTGTTGTTTACTACAATGCAGAGGACTCAAGCTGTTTTTACCCAGTCCAAAGAATGAAGTCTGGATCGGGAAGGATCTTCTTCATGGCATAAACAGAAGAGTTGATAAGAATCCAGGGAGCATCACACAAGTAATCACCCCAAGTTCCTGCGCTGATCACTGGCTGAGTGCCAGCAGATGGGCACACCTTCAAAGGATCTGAGGACTTTTGGTACTGTGGGTCAAGATGAAGGTCTGAGATATGCCAGAAGGAACCTGCATTAGCAGACGGGAAATTCACCAATAAAATTGTTCAATGTTTGCTTCAGTTTTTGTATTCTCTAGTAATTTCAGTCTTCCAGAATCAATGTTGCTTATTTCAGGCAACAAAACGTCTAGGACTGTTCCTGTGTAAAGACAAACTTGTCCCCCATTTGTCAAGCCCACTCTGCAAAACTGCTGATCCTCCTGTCTTAAGCCAAGGACAAGCCATGTTTTTCTGTCCTGGTTTCTGAGTGGTGGTGTGCCTGAGCTGCCCTCCCAAAATTCAGTAGTGCCATGGTAAAGGTGGGGCAAGGGCAAACCTAAAATTAACTTGATTTATGTGTAGTTCAAATGAGTTCAAGTGATTGAGTTAATTACAGACAGATCAGCCCCATAAAATGAAGAAGCATGTCCAAAGTGAGCCGGTACATACAAAATATAAAACATAAAAAGATAAACATATGCAAATAAACGCTAAAAGGTTGAATTTTGTCAATCGAATGGTGATTGCAACAGCACAGAACTTAGCTGGTTTCTCTGCATCTGATCTGCCAGGAGGGATATAGCTAAAAGAAAATCAATTAAACAGTGAATATGGCTACTTCCACCTAATGTTTCTCTTCTGTCATATTAAAAATAACAATTCAGTGGCAACTCTTGAAGAAGCTCCAAGGGTGGGGCCCACATCCTACTCGAGAGCCTTAGGCGTTGCCTCCTGAACCTTATCACCAAGTGTCATGCTTTCAGACAGACAACTTTCCCAGTAAAAAAGCTGAAAAATACCTGAAGCGGCAATTACATTTCTGCAATGCATCAGCAGCAATATAATCCTGCAAAAATCCATTTTGGCGAAAGACTTTTGTGGCCAACAGGCACCAACGATCTGCTTCGTCTTCTAGACGCAGCTGTGGCAATCGATCATCAGCCAGTCCCACTTTTTGCTCTCCTCCCCTACATTTTTGACTCACAGGTCGCTGAAGGAACTCCTCTTGCCATCAAAAGTATTTCTTCCTACTTAGCAGAGTCCTTGGGAAATCTTTAAATGGTGTGTTAACTGAAGGAAATCGTCAAGGGGCCAAGCTTTATATTATCTGCGTGCCTTCAAACTGCTACCAAGAACTTTGTAATTTGACAAGCTCTTTGCTGACATAGCAGGATGGATCAAGTTTGTGTTCCGGCACAAAAGCTTTGGTGGGTGGGGAGGGGCAGGCGAAAGTTCAGGTTCTCTGCCAAAGACTACTTCAAGCAGAGAATATTGCCTTCCAGACTGATCTAACCTGTTTGGAAGAAAACACTGGAGGTTGTGTTTCTGGAGTGTTACGATTCTGTGTTATTCTACTCAGAGCCATTTTGGGATAGAGTTACTAGAAATACCAGTAATAAATAACTACATTATGTAGATTTGGGACAGAAGCTGTGCCTGCTGCTGCTTAGATTAATTCCATGAAATGTTACTTTTGAACTGTATATAGTCCCTTCAAAATTGAGTTGGACAATGAACGGATATATTCAGGAGTTTCAGAAGCCTTGCTGGCAGGGAAAGATGCAGCTGTAATCTGCATATCTGGAAGGATACCCATGGGGTATATTTAAAAAATCAGGTGCTAAAAATAGACATGGTTTGGGCTGAAACCTTTTCAGACCTTTGCAAGGCTGAGGTAGAAAGCAAAGTCTCTGGAAAGCTGGGGAGGACCGGGATAAATTTCTATGAACTGGTGTAGGTGGACGTCAGCTCATCTTTCTTTATCGACAATAAAGTTGAGTCATTCCCCAATTTTATATTGCAAAAACGAGTTTCACTAATCACTGGTTTCAGCCAGTGAAACTCACAGCAAACCTTCACATCCTCATGTAAATAAAGAGAAGATTGCAAAGTCTCGCTAGCTTGTGCAAAGCATCAGTCTAAAAAGAGGTAAAACCTTCAACTGCTTCGTTTATGAAACAAAAGTACTGCAGTCTTGCAGATACTTTCGCTTTCCGAAAATGGCACGGCCGAATGCCAGGGAAATTGGTAGTCATGACAGAAGGATATGTTTCCTAGTAATAAAGGAAGTTTTCCAAATGAAATCTGAATGCCAACACAGGCTACAAGAACTTCAGCTTCAGCCCGTCCTTCACCATCCGACCTGGCTTGGGGGAGCGGGGGAGCTGAAGGCTAGATGTGTATGTGAGAGACCGGGTTGGCTCAAGCTGACGTAGCTTATTTAATAAGTTCCCTACTTCCCTAGGAATACAATTCCCAGAATTGCAATTCTCTTCTGTATACTGTCTAGGAATTCTGGGAGTTGTAGTTCCGGAACTACACTACTTTACATGCGCCATTCTAGCCTCTATACTTCTCTCTCTCCCGGCTCCTCTGCCTCCCTCCGGGTCCGCACCTCAAGGGTCCCACCCCTTTCGGTTTCTTCATCAGACGATTGGTTGGGAGAACAGAAGGGGGCGGGAAAAGCCGGGGGAGCGGCAACAGGTGGCCTATCCCGAGCGCCCATGTTTGCGCGCGCTACGAAGGCGAGCTGCTGAGGGAAAGTCGGAGTTGAGCTCGTGGGCTTTGTAGGAGTGGGTCGTCCTGTCGCTGCGGCATGTGGCTCGGTCACGGTGAGGGCGAAGGGCGCGAACTTGTATGTGGGAGCTCGGAAGGCCTTCCCCAGTCGGGCGGCAATGTGGGAGCAGCTCCCATCACCCACAGTCTGTACGGCTGCGCCTCATGGGAGCCGCACTCCAACTTTCTTTTTTCTTGTTTCATTTGGCGCCGCGATTACATTAAAAACTATGACGTCATTTATAGATTTATTTATTCGATGTATATAGCCGCCGTTCTCACATACGTGACCCAAGGTGGCTTACAGTAAAATAAAAAAAAATATAAAAGATAAAACACGTTGCAGCCAGGCATTATGACATCATTATGTAAATGATGAGATTCAGTAATTGGGTCATGACGTCTGACACAAGTTCCTAAGCTGCCTCATTTGTGGGATATCATGACAGCTATCATCGTTTCCTCTCTCTTCCCTCATGACTCCATCATATTTTTAGTTTTGGTCTTAATTTATTTTAATATTTAATGCAGAAAAAAGTAATATAGAATATATTTGCTATTTACTTGATGTGCTTTTACCCCTTATGAAAAATTAGAGACTGGAAAATGCAAAAGATAGCTTTATCACCTTTTTATGTTGTTTCTATTATATTTCCAGGAGGTTATGACAACAATTATGGCAATACTAGCTATTCACAATCACCTGGAGGATTTGCATCGCCTTCTGCAACCCAAAGTGAAAAGAAATCAGTATGTACTTCTATATATTCAGTTTATTTTCTGAAAAAGTGGCAGTTAAAGGATTATAATGTAAAAATTTCTTCTTTGCAGAGGTCAAGATCACAGAATATTGTTCCCTGTACAGTATCACAACTATTTTCAGCTGAACAAGTAGATGATGTTTTCAGGGTCCGTGAAGTTGAACTTTCACAGGTAAGTTTCAAAACTCCCTTTACTGTGTATTAATTTTATTATTTATTAATTTTATTTATTTATTCAATTTGTATGACCACCCATCTCAAGTGACTCTGGGTGGCAAACAATGTTAAAATAAATTAAAAAATAATTCTAGTCACAAATACAAAAATTAAAATGCGCCACAGCCAGGAAGATATCACAACTGACGGTTGCTAGCAGAGCCAAGAGACAGGACCCTTCACACACTTGGGGCCCCAGGTCTGGGCACAGAACCAAGTCTTTAGGGCCTTACGAAAGGTCAGCAGGGTCCAGTTTCCAGAAGAAGAATGTTCCTTAGGGTGGGTGCTATGACAAAAAAAGCATGCCTCCTGGGCCCTGCCAACTGGCAATTTTTGGCTGATGGGACCCGGAGTGTGCCCATCCTGTCAGACTGGATCAGATTAGTAGAAAGAACCAGGGAAAGGCGGTCCCTCAGGTAATCTGGTTCCAAGCCATGAAGGGCTTTAAAGGTACAACCAGCACCTTGAATTGCACTCAGAAGCATACTGGCAGCCAACGCAGCTCACAAAATAGGGGTGCTACGTGCGCCGAGTAACCAGCATCATTTACTATCCGTGCAGCAACATTCTACAGCATTTGAAGCTTCCGAACGCTCTTCAAGGTTTTAGTTCTGCCATGATAGCTTTACAAAGGTTTTACTTACTTTACTCCTTTCTGGTATGACATATTTTCATTTGATTGTGCCAAATCATGATCCATTCCTAGTGGATATATTTGTGGGGTTAATGAATGCAAGGTTGAGTACGAGAAGCCACCTTACAATGTATTTATTGAGACTTGCATCTGTTTCTTCATGCAGGTTATTATTGTGGGCATAATCAAGCATGCTGAAAAAGCACCAACAAATATCCTCTATAAAGTGGATGACATGACTGCAGCTCCAATGGATGTGAGGCAGTGGATCGACACTGATGTAATTATCGTTGGGGTTTCAATATAGATGAAAAGAAGTAGTAAGATGTGACCGTTACAGAACTGAGGAGGTCCATGTTCAGATCCATACTCATTTTAGAGCTACGTATGCTACCTTGAGTTATCTGGAGGAAACTTGCAATCTAAATGTAATACATACATTACAGAGTTTGCAATTTGCTTTCACTTAGCTTTGGTTCCCCATTGAGGTAAAGTAAGATAATAGAATCCTGCCATTCTAGGTTGTGCATTACTTTGTGAAACATTGTTGGTAAATTCCAAGAAATCATTGTCTCTTCCTTTTATTCAAGGAGGAGGGCAGTGAAAATGTGGTTGTTCCACCAGGAACCTATGTGAAAGTGGCTGGTCATCTGCGATCTTTCCAGGTAAGAACCATGGATCTGAAACATTTGACAATAAGTAACTGCCACATAGTGCTGGATAATTCTTTTAAGCAAAAGCAATGCTGTTATCTAAAATCCTCTTGTTTTATCTGTGACTCTGTCAGATGTGCAGATGAGAAGATGGCAAGTAGGTTTGTGCTCTTGTGACATAAATCCTTGCTGTTTAATTTGACAGTGTGTTCCTTGACTATTAAGAATCTAACTGTGCATTAAGACATTTTTCTGTGATTTCAATGAAGTAAATATGTGTTTACAGTCCCTAATAGATATGCTACTTTCCTTTTTTCACCAATTAGATAAATTGGCTACATCTTACTAGCAAAATTATTTACTAGTTAGTTACTAACCATGTTTTTTTCTCTGTCATTTTGGACATACTGTTATTGTTTGCCTGAGAAGGAGACCAGTTTGGTTTATTCAGTTTGGTTTATTATGCAAGCCAAGGCTTGGTACATTGTGTGAGTCAGAGCACAATATAGCTATAGAAAAATACAATACATTTAAAAATAATTACAAACAGTAGTCAAGTGGACTTCATGATGGCAAATTCCTAGGCATGAGAATAGGGAAGAGCTCAAGTAAATGTGAGTAAAAGTAACAAAATTATTTTTAGAAATAATAGAATAATGTCTTACGGAAAAGACATTGGTCACCCCTGAAAAATCCAGATGGTATTCTAAAGTAAGTATTATACAGGAATTTATTTTTTTAGATTGTAAAGTATGATTTTAGTTTATTAGATAATAATTTTACTAAACTCAGTAATCAGGTGTCTCATCCTAAAACTGAAAATCCAGTAATACAATCCTGGTGGGTAACTAGGAAATTATTGGTCAAAAACCCACATTTTGCTACCAGGCAAATTAGTCAAAATTGTTACAATAAGCAGCATTGGCATTTAGAAAAACTAACATTGCTATTCCTGGTGACACAGAACACAACATTTTTAAAGGTAGATATGTCAAATTCATTAGAAATATTGTTGAAGATGACAAAAATTCATATAATAACGTATTCTTGGAATACTTTATCCCTTAGAATCCTTAAGAAACAACAACTTAAAAGACAAGCCTAAATTTTAAAAAGAGGCTAAAAGAAGCAAATCCATAAGATCATGCACACTATTAGAAAAATATTCTTAGCCAGTGTTTTAAAAAAGCACATTGAATTTGCTGGTGTGTTTACACCAAAAAGGTTTGTTTTTCCCTGTAATGTGAATGTTTGGGACTTATTTTGAAAAGTATATCTCTTGACAGCAATTGCCAAGAGTATTTAATGTTCCTTTAAAATTCCAGAACAAAAAGAGCCTGGTTGCATTCAAGATTATGCCCCTGGAGGATATGAATGAATTTACTACACATCTGCTTGAAGTTGTCAACGCGCACTTGAGCCTTAGAAAGGACAACATGGTATGTGTAGAAGCAAAACATGCACTAATTCAGCCTTTTCTGGCCTAACCACATATGCTTAGACAAACTGGCTGGCCATCCTGGAAGAAGCAATCTTAATATATCGGGATGGCTGCAGGTTGCCGAAAGGTGTGGAGGTGCAGGTGACTGAAAGATGTGGAGAGTTTTAACAAATGGCATTGTTGTTATGACCAGCTAGAATCTAATGTCTAGCATTTTCTTTTAGAATTGATTCATCATTTGTCTTTCCTAAAACTTCTTATTTTACACATGCAGGAATATAAAGTTATCATAATTGGCTATTGTATCTTTTCCTGACTTTTAGCCCAAATCTACGAAGATGCCTCAGTCATTCGGTGTATTTGAGACGAACAGTGTGTCAAGTGCTGGAGGAAGTGGTATCTTGCCAATGCATGGTCTTACCCCACACCAGAGTCAAGTATGTGTAGTTACCAGGTCAATTCTGGGCATGCCAGCAGATTTTTTCTCTGGGGAGAAAGGAAGCTTCTTAAGCGTCTCTATGCACCTACAGAAGGGGTCAGATATTGTTACCTGCTTCTCACTAATTTCACTTTTGCACACAAACTGCTGTATTCCTGGGATTTGTCACATCTAACTTCATTGCAGTGGTAGAAATCTAGGGCAAGACTAAGCACAACCAATTTGTCATTTAATAGGGCTGCATAAATCCAGACAACACTAAATCCTGGAAACGTATATTCTTTACTGCCACTAATGGCTGTCTGGATTTTTGCAGCCCAGGTCTAGTCACCCTATTTTTAAGAAGTTGGAAGGGAAATTACAGTGTAATAGTTAAATAGCTGAAAGAATAAAGCGGGGCTGAGCAACCTACAGGATGCATGACAGGTCTCCCAGGCCCCCAAGTAGTTCCCTGAACCTTCTGAGATCATGATGTTAAAATTCAATGGCCAAATGGTTAAATTTTGGGGGCCACCCGTCCAATTACATCACCACCATTACAGGTCCCTGTGGACCTCTGCAGCCAACAATAATAAGTGTAGTTCCTAACCAAGAGGAAATGCCTCTACAGTACTGTAATGGTTTAGGTATTAAGACTGGGGTGATTTAGGTTCAAGTCCACTCTCAGTGGGTGACTGAGTTACTGTCTCTTATTCCAGCTTACCTCAAAGGGTTGGTGTGAGGAAAATTAGAGGAACATAGGCTATGTACATCTTCATGAATTTCTGGAGGTCATCAGGATATAAATCTAATACACAAATAAACCACTTTTAATTGTAACATGAGAGATTGCTTCTTGTGAGGCCTTTCCAAGGTGCCTGATTGTGCTGTAGAGTGGAAAGGCAAAATCATGGCACTAACCTTGGCAGCTTCTGTTGAGCATCTCAGTGCAGAGAGATAATTATGACCTTGCTATCTCCCTATCTGACATTTTGTCAATGACATAATTCTTTTGATTGGGTCATTAATTTTTTTCAGGGATGAAGAAATCCTTTTGGATATACTAAGCTGTGATTGACTCCTGCAGTTAAGGCCTTTGCTCTAGGATGTGTAAAATGTTCAGTGGCAGAGCAGCCAGTTTCAGATGGTCCAGGCCCAGACCCAAAATACTTGTGTTCTGACTGCAAGTAGGGTGGGAGATGCAGAGAAAAGGCAAGGGCATCAGTCACAGCAATGAAGGGAAGGGAAGGGAAGGGAAGGGAAGGGAAGGACAAGTGCTGGGAAGACGGGATGGAGGGCCAAGTGACCAGTCACGTCTGCTGTCTTGGAATTTGGGTGCAATGGCTAAGGAAAAGGAAGTTGCTGGGAAGGTTGGTGGAGGCCTTGGCAGATGCACAGGCCACATGGGAGAGGAGAGGAGAACGAGGGAGGCACACAAGCCATACCAAATAGACTTTATAAGACCTTTCTGGATTTCTTTCTTTCTTTATTAATATTTCTGTGCAGCCTCAGTTCAAGATTCTTATTAAAACACAGTGCAAACACACTGTTCTGGATTCAGTTCAGACAGCCTGCAAGCCATCTGGAAGGCTCTGGCTGAACCTCTGAGCCACAGTGTGCTTGTTTCATGCACAAAATGAAACACATTTTTGTACACACCTCTATTTTGCTCCATCTTTGTGTGTTGGCTGCAGTTTACTGTAGGCCGGCACTTCTTGCTATGAGCATCCTTGAACTTAAATAGAAAACAATTCACATATTTCTCAAAAATTAGCTAATCAAAATTATTTTTACAGCTCAGGGATGGACACTTTTCCCTTTCTATTAAAAATAATAAAGGAAGACAATATACAATAATAATACAGCAGTTTAAAAAGTTTTTATTACATGTGTGGAGAAAGAATAGTATAAAAAGCCAGATCTTTTTTTAAAAAAGACAAGAATAAAATTCTGAACTAAAGGCATTAAACTGATTTCTGAAGAAATACAAACTGGGCCTGCTAGCATGTGTGTTTTCTCTTATAAACCTAGAAAGCCCTTATATCTGAAAAAAGACTGCAGTGTCTGTTCCTTTTTACATCACTACCGATTTCTACTCTTGAAAGTTGAAAACGGTTTCTGTAAAACTTGTGTATTGAAGTTAACAGTAATATGAATTTATTTTTTTAAAAAAACTTCTGTTGGGTCTGTTCTGCATTCGCATTTGAATAACTGTCTGAACTCTTGCTTTTTGAAGGTTCTGAATTTGATTAAAAGCTGCATGACTACCGAAGGGATAAGTCTTGATGATCTGCAATCTCAGCTGCATAATATTAATCTTCAAACACTCAAGTATGTACAGACTGGAAACCTAGACTTTTGACATTCTGGGCTCTTGATGCTTCTATACTGAAAGGAAGTCATATTGATTCCTTTTAAACCTGAAATCAGCACCTGTGGTACAGTGCTGAAAGCAAAGTTAGGATAAGGTTTACTTTTCCTACTGAAGGCTTTTCAGAATTGTATTGCTCTATAGCCAGGGTAATACATATTAAGCAATTTCTACATTCCTAACCCTTTTGCGTATTATGTATTTGATCCTTTCAAAGAACTTTGCAGGATAAGGCGGACAGTCTTTACACAGACACTTTTGGCCTTAGCTTTCTGAGCTGCTCCAGTGGTGGTGTTTGTTTTACCTTCTCTTGAAAAAAAAATAGTTTCTTTGTTTTGTGGCTCCTCAAAATGTTAACACTGTAATCTGTTTTCTTATCCCCCTGAATGTTCTCAGGTTAGATTAACTTTTTCAGTTTTTCATCCTTCCTCACTGGATTTGTTTTGAGGTATCTCCAGAGTAAGGCTGGGCTCCTCTGGCTCTGGATGTTCAGTCTATGTGAGGAATGCAGTAAATGGGTATTCCTGGGGTTTTTTTTTTTAACTTTTAACTTTTAAAGGGATTCCTCAAAATTATCTATCTCTAAGGGGGAATGGAAGCAATTGAGCAAAAATTGCCATGATAGTAGAAGATACTATATATACAATAAAGCGTTTGCCCTTGATAATTCCAAGTGGCTCTTCCGATGTGTTCTCTCTTTTGGTAATCTATGTTTTGGTAATACACTAAAGAAATCCCCAGGTCATCCAAGGCATTTCTGCACTTCTTTCTTATTGTCTGACAGGAGCTCCACCATGATGTAGCAAAATTTTGTGGCAATATGTCAGATCAGGAAGGTATTAGTTGATCCAAAATGTTACCAATAACTTTTTGTTTCTCAGACTTTTTTTCAGCTTCTTTCCTAGTTCCTTTGTAATAACTTTTTGGGAATAGTTAATCACATCTAACATACATGCATTTGTTTTGGCCAGGGTTTTTAGATTCACTTATTAATGAATTGACATTTTCCTGTTTTATGTATTGCCTAGAATTTTTATATAAGATAATTTTATAATGGTTCTAGTTTATCTTGATTTTATCCATTTTATTACTGTTCAGGATTATATATTCTTATAGCTTTGAGTTTTATTTTATATTTGGTTATTAGTACCTACTGTGGCAATTTTAATTATAGCCTGACTGGTTTTGTATGTTTCCCCCTCTTCATGTGATTTTTTTTTCTTTTTATATTGTATATAAAATATATATTGTTCTGTGCTGCTCTTTAGCCATAATAAAGTTTAAGTTTTGAGTTTCACTGAAGAAATTATTTTATTTTTTCCCCTCCTTCCATCCAGGAAAGCTGTTGAGTTTCTTAGCAGCGAGGGACATATATATTCCACTATTGATGATGAGCATTTCAAGTCTACAGATGCTGACTAAGGTCTGGTTGATTTATAATAATCTGAATCCAAAGTTTTATTAGATCCAAGACTGTTTTGCCTGATTTAGGTCTTGAAGTACTCTTGATGGTGACACATAGATTGAATGGGGCATGCCTTGAGCAGATGCCTCCATCCAGCTCTGTTTCTTTTCCATGGTTTAAATTTGTCTTTCAGGTTTCTGTGCCTTTTTCTGTAAATGGAATCATCCTTAAATTTTTTTTTTTTTACTAATATAGCAGTAGTTTATTCACAGCTAGATTTTCAATCTAAGATACTTTGCATTTCACAAAAACTCTGGAATGTCAAGATGTTTTAACTTTGATCCAGCTTCTGTTTTCTTCTGGCTAATTATTATACTATGCAGTTTTGTACACCTGAAGGCCCCATAACATTGTATAATTACATTATCAGCTTTGTACAATATTAATTTTTGCCTAACTCAGAAATCCTGTGTATAATTCTAAAAAGTATGTAATTCTTAATTTTGGGATTATTTCAAAAGATAAGCAGTTGGCTAAGATTTATCCTTAGTTTAACAATTTTATTTTAAATTCAGAAATAGAGTTAACACATACCCTAGAATCTGATTGATTATTCATACAGTAATTATAGATATCGCTTACAAGAGTGTATAGGGACATAAATGTAGTTTACATATTCAAACTCTGACTGAGAAAGTAAAGACTTGTGAAAGTTAAGATGACAGTGCTGACATCTAATACATGTAAAAATGTAATAAAATCTTGCTGTTCTGAAAATATCCTTGTGTAATTAGAATATGTAAAAGCTTGGTTGGAATTGCAAAACCAAAATGCCATCTTTTTAACTCCTGGGCAGGATATATCCCAAGGATTCAGTGACAAAGAGTTAACTGACTTTCTCATGATTTTGCCTTTTGAGACACATGTTCTGTGTGACTGCTTCTCATTGAAGTTTAGGTCTGCCTAATTGTTGTAGATGGGAAGGATGGCAGTTCTTGCTGTCAAAGTTTGGTGGACAGTGAAACTTCTCTAACTTTGATTCATTGCACTGCTAATGATTGTTACTTAAAATAAAGTTTCTTTAAATCAAGCCTCACTGTCAAACAAAAAATTTGCTTTGTAATGTTCATTTCCTTTTCATATGTTGTATTCTCCTAATATGCTAGTTTGGAACATCAGAGTGCTAATTACACCCCCACAGTGCAGTGTTTCACAACTTGAAAAGAAGGCCATCAGCTGCTGGTTAAAAACAATGGGGAAAAACGAGAAGAAAAGATTAAGGCTATTGCTCTGTAGATGCTTCTTGGTATTAAATAGTTGCATTTTGCATTTTGTGGATTGTTACATTTATTTCTTCATTTATTTCTTCATAGTCATGGTCGGAATTGTCACAGAAGGCTGTTCCTGAAAAGAAACATGCTTTATTTAAAATAGTTAAAATTTCCTTTCCTACCTATGAGCTAAAAAGCAGAGATAACAAGTATTTCAACATCCTCCAGAAGGTGCCAGCTATTAAAAAAAAAATAACGAGCCTAAGGAAGACAATGAATTCTCTACAGTCCAAACACCAGTCACTAAGTGTAGCTGAACAGCATTTGAAGTCATCTCTTTCCAAGTAATAAGATACACCTAATAACATATCAAAGCAAAGGACTCAAAATTTTAAAAACTCTAGACTCTGGCTTTATTATGTTTCTAGCCAGGAATTTTTCTCATTATATATGAAAACTAGCAAGCATAAACTAGGCTATTCTGCCATATTACTTTGTATTTTAATCCTGTCCTAAATTCTCTTTTTAGTATGTATGATTTTATGATGGATTAGTGCTTAGATAGGGAAGGGTTTTTTAATTCTTAACTGCAGTTCTATGATGGCTACTTACTAACAAATTAAATATAATAAACTTTGCTGTTTTTGACTGTTGCAAAATTGACTATAATCATGTAATTAGTATGATTGGAAATGACACAGCTTAAACCTGGGGTCTTCCATATGCAAGATATGGGTTTTGCTGCTGGTGAGGCCCTCTCTTTGCTTGCATATTTTGGAAGAATTCTTAACTAAATTTTCCAGTCTAGTCAGAATATGGTTGCTTTGGTTTTATTTTTATTTTTTTATACATATACAGATAGTCCTTGCTTAATGACAGTTCGTTTAGCAACTGTTCGAAGTTACGATGGCATTTTAAAATGCTACTTACAACCGGTGCCTGAAGTTAACAACTGTTGCAGTGCCCTTGTGGTCACGTGATTACAATCCAGGCACTTGGCAACCACCTCGCACTTACGACGGTTGCAGTGTTGCAGGGTCATGTGATCACCATTTGCAACCTTCCCAATGGCTTCCAGCAAGCAAAATCAATGAGGAACCATGCAATTCACTTAACAACTACTTGATCCACAGTGATTCATGTAACGACCACTGCAGAAAAGGTCATAAAATTGGGTCTGGTCACATGATGATCCGTTTAGTGACCTAAATTCCAGTCCCAATTGTGGTTGTTAAGTGAGGACTACCTGTAGTGCCTTTGAGTCAGTCTTGACTCCTGATGACTACAAGATGTCAAGTAGTTTCCCATTTCCTTCTTCCTAGGCTGAGAGAGAGTGACTGGCCCAAGGTCACCCAGCTGGCTTTGTGTCCAAGGCAGAACTCACAGTCTCCCAGTTTCTAGCCTGGTGCCTTAACCACTACACCAAACTGGTGCTCATTTTGTTATATTGAGAGGCTTTTAATGGGAATGGCATAAAGGGAAAATGAATTCTACCTGTGGTTTTCTTGGAAGGATTTTTTGTGACTTCCTGAAATCTCTGATGTCCATTGTCTATGGTATACGGGTTTGAATTGTTCCAGGTATCATGATCTGTGCTTTTTTGTTTAGACCGAGGGAAGAAAAGCTCTGCAGATTGTGGAGACACGCTACTGACCTTGCTAGAAGGCAGGCAGTACTAGAAAACAACAAGAAGACAGTTTGCTCTTAACATAAATCATACTGAATCAAAGCAAAAGTCCACCTATGGGTATTGTGGGACTCGAAATCTTCCTACTGCCATTCTCCCCTTAAGAATAACGAAGATACCACCAGTGTCAAGAGCCTTAGTACTGAGTGTGGAAGGGGAGTGTTTCTTTTGGAATACTTGTCATCCATAGTTTCCTGAACTACATCAAATACGAATTATAAACCCCTTTGTTTAAAAATGTGCTGCTTGATACCTTTGGGGCACCTTTAACAATTCAGAGGCAATTTTTCAATCTGCAAATTGGTCAAAGCAAAAACTTACAACAGTTAAAATGTTACTATTCCTGCTTCTGCAGCTGCATTTTTTCCCCCTTCCATCATTGTTGCCATTAGCAAATACCTTGGAAGATTCTGCTGCTTTCTGCCCTTTGTTAGGCCTCTGGAGAGAGTTGTGTGTAGAATTTTTCTTCTTTGGGGGTCTTGGGGGTGCTGGGACATTGCTAGGCAGTTTCTTTAACAACTGGTAATAAAATGCCTCAGACAGCTCTTCAACAGTGGGTGGCCTGGTGGGAGGTGTGGGCTTTGCTGAGCCTTCAGTGAAGAAGAGGGGGATGTCTAGCCATTCAGGAGGAAGCTCAAATGTGAGGTTTGGATTCTCAGCCAGACTGACTGTGAGAAAAGGTTCTGTGATCTGGGCCTCCAAAGTCAGGAAGGAGACACAGCCTAGAGGATATGTATTGTGATCACTGGCTATCATTTTAACTTCACAAGGCAAATGTAGGTATTCCACTGCTTCGCTGAGGGTATATTTCCTGCTGTCACGGATGTCCTCCACAAAGCCAGCTTCCAAGAATAGGGGAATCTGTATCTGTTCTTTGTCCTCATCTCCATTGTCTCTATCACAGACAAGCAGGTCAACTGCTGAAAGATCACTAGCCTTCACCAGCCTCAACACCTCTAGCCTGTCACCTACACTGAACAAGGGAAATTCCTCTTCAGTGCTCTCATGGTCTTTGGTGACCACTACATGCATTTGCTTGGTTGTGGCCAAACTGAGGGCTAACTCTGAAGTGGTGCTGAATCTGCGTGGACATCTTCGGAAACAACCTTCATAGTTGCTGGAGATGAGGAAATAGCAGGTCTGGGTCTTGCCTTTGGGAGTAGAAGCCAGTATCTTCGATGATGATGCCTTGCTATGGATGTGTAACCTCTGGCCCTTGTGAAGGTGGGAGATCCATTTGCTCTGGAAGACAGATGGGCTTTCTGGCTCCCCAAGGATCTCAGCCTCCACGGGCAGCACCCCATTCATCGCTAAGACTTCACTCAGCATCAATGGCTTGATAAATTGAATGTGCTGAGACTCTTCAGTCACATCCATTACCTCAATATCCAGGGCTGAGTCAATTGTCACTACATCCTTTCGAACTGGAAGGAAAATGACCACATTGTTAAGGCAGCTCTATGATTCTATGGCTAGTTAACATTTTCTACACAAGGCATTCTGTTTTGAAATTCAGGCTATGAAAAAGAGGACTTAGTTTTTTATGAAAGTTCTCAAATTCAGGACTTTAACCTTTCCTGGGCTTTTTTATAGATTCTGACCACAATCTATATAATTTTGATTTATAACATCACCCCCTTTTTCAAAAAAGCTGTGAACTTACTCTTTTTGTTAGTTGTTATGTTTTATTGTTGGTTTATTGAATTTTTTTTTTTGCCACTTTAATCAAAACAGATTCCAGAATGGTATAGGACAATAGACAATAAATTATGTAAAATCTAATAGAATCCAGTAAAATTTTGAACTTTTATTGCTATAAAAACTAATACAGTCCAAGCATGATTTTTTAACATCATATTAAAAGGCCAGAAAGAACAACTGATGAAACAGATAGATGGATTATACAAATCAAATGCAAAATTGTCTCCTCTAGTGATTATATAGCATGTTTTCAATAGTACAATAAGACACTTGATATAGGGAAGTATTGTAAAACATTAAGACATGG
Organism: Liasis olivaceus; assembly: GCA_030867105.1. Taxonomy (NCBI): domain Eukaryota; kingdom Metazoa; phylum Chordata; class Lepidosauria; order Squamata; family Pythonidae; genus Liasis; species Liasis olivaceus. Next base: position 16,287,483 of record CM061360.1, on the reverse strand, counting down.
CTGAGTGGGACTTCAGGGGCTTGGTTCCTAAGCCATTTTAGAATTTTAAAGGCAAGTGCCAGCACACACTTGTAATTGACTTTCAGCTGCCAGCTAATTATGCTTTTAACTCTCTTTTTCTTATTGGGGCTTTAAATCAAAGCATCCTTGACAAATGGCTGTCTAGCTTCTGCCTGAGCCCATTCAGTGAAGGTAGTTGTTTCTGCTGTTGAACTCTTATTGTTAAGAATATTTTTCTAACATTCGGTTGAAATCTGTCTTTCTGATTTGCAAGGGTAGATCTAATATTGTCTTCTTTTTCTAATTTTCGCAGCCTAGAATAAAACAAATTTTGTCTAAATACTTACAGTGCATTATTACTTTGACTTTATAGACAGGATAAAGCTGAAAGTCATCCTTGCTGATTTCATCACATTTTAGCCTTTTGTGCCTCATGGTTGAAGATTGCAAAATATCCCAAAGTGTGAAGTTTTTTTTCTCTTGAAAACCTAAAACCTTGCCCTTACTGAAGGGGGAAGTTAGAATGGAAGGTTTCCTTTGATGCGGTGACTCAGAGCTGGGTTGAAAATAACCTGTGGGATTTTGCAAACCAGAAGGGTGTTACTTTTTGTTTACCCTATTTTCAGATAATTTTTATTAAAGATTACAATTAGAAAAAATAGAAACCAATGCGAACTACAAAAAGATAGGAATAAAAAAGAAAAAGAGAAAAAGAAGAAAGAAAGAAAAAAGGAAGAAGGAAGGAAGGAAAGAGAAAGAAAAAAAGAGAGAGAGAGAAAGAAAGGAAGAAAGAAAGAAAAAGAAAGAAGAGAGAGAGAGAGAGAGAGAGAGAGAGAAAGAAAGAAAGAAAGAAAGAAAGAAAGAAAGAAAGCCCCTTCATCACAAGTACAAACAATTTTGGTAACTTGTCACCGTCTCTTCCCCTTCATGGATCACTGCCTTGTCGTGGCGAAGGGGCTTGTGTAACTCAGTGAAGCCATGAGCTATACCGTGCAGGGCCACCCAAGACGGACAGGTCATGACAGAGAGTTCTGACAAAATGTGGTCCACTGGAGAAGGAAATGGCAACCCACTCCAGTATCCTTGCCAAGAAAACCCCATGGACAATGTTAAAAGGCTAAAAGATATGACGCCAGAAGATGAGCCCCTCAGGTCGGAAGGTGTCCAATATGCTACTGGGGAAGAGCGGAGGGCAATTCCAAGTAGCTCCAGAGAGAGTGAAGCGGCTGGGCCAAAGCCGAAAGGACATTCAGCTGTGGATGTATCTGGAAGCGAAAAGAAGGTCCGATGCTGTAAAGAACAATATTGTATAGGTACGTGGAATGTAAGATCCATGAACCAAGGCAAGCTGGATGTGGTCAAAGATGAGATGACAAGATTGAACGTCGACATCTTGGGAATCAGCGAATTGAAATGGACGGGAATGGGTGAATTTAATTCAGGTGACCATTATATCTACTACTGTGGGCAAGAAACCCTAGAAGAAATGGAGTTGCACTCATAGTCAATAAGAGAGTGGGAAAGGCAGTAATGGGGTACAACCTCAAAAACGACAGAATGATCTCAGTGCGTATCCAAGGAAAACCATTCAACATCACGGTAATCCAAGTCTATGCCCCAACCACTGATGCCGAAGAAGCTGAAGTTGACCGGTTCTATGAAGACCTACAACACCTTCTAGAACTAGCACCAAAAAAAGATGCCCTTTTCATCATAGGGGATTGGAATGCTAAAGTAGGAAGTCAAGGAGTAATCGGAATAACAGGCAAGTTTGGCCTTGGAGTACAAAATGAAGCAGGGCAAAGGCTAATAGAGTTCTGTCAAGAGAACAAGCTAGTCATAGCAAACACTCTTTTCCAACAACACAAGAGACGACTCTACACGTGGACATCACCAGATGGTCAATACCGAAACCAGATTGATTACATACTTTGCAGCCAAAGATGGAGAAGCTCTATACAGACGGCAAAAACAAGACCAGGAGCTGACTGTGGCTCAGATCATGAGCTTCTTACTGCAAAATGTAGGCTTAAATTGAAGAATGTAGGGAAAACCACTAGACCACTCAGGTATGACTTAGATCATATTCCATGTGAGTACACAGTGAAGGTGATGAATAGATTTAGAGGATTAGATTTGGTAGACAGAGTGCCTGAAGAACTATGGACGGAGGTTTGTAACATTGTACAAGAGGCAGCAACTAAAACCATCCCAAAGAAAAAGAAATGCAAGAAAGCAAAATGGCTGTCTGACGAGGCTTTACAAATAGCTGTGGAAAGAAGGAATGCGAAAAGCAAGGGTGAAAGGGAAAGATATAAGCAACTGAATGCATATTTCCAGAGAATAGCAAGGAGAGATAAGAAGACCTTCTTAAATGAACAATGCAAAGAAATTGAAGAAAACAATAGAATGGGGAAGACTAGAGATCTCTTCAAGAAAATTGGAGATATCAAAGGAACGTTTAGTGCAAAGATGGGCATGATAAAGGACAAAAAAGGCAGGGACCTAACAGAAGCAGAAGAGATTACGAAGAGGTGGCAAGAATACACAGAAGAACTATACAAGAAAGATCTTAATGTCCCTGATGTCCATGCTGGTGTGGTCACTGACCCTGAGCCAGACATCCTAGAGAGTGAAGTCAAGTGGGCCTTAGGAAGCATTGCTAACAACAAAGCTAGTGGAGATGACAGTATTCCAGCTGAGTTATTTAAAATACTAAAAGACGATGCTGTTAAAGTGCTGCACTCAATATGCCAGCAAGTTTGGAAAAGGCAACAGTGGCCACGGGATTGGAAAAGGTCAGTTTACGTTCCAATTCCAAAGAAGGGCAATGCCAGAGAATGCTCAAACTATCGCACAATTGCACTCATTTCACATGCTAGCAAGGTTATGCTCAAAATCCTACAAGCTAGGCTTCAGCAGTACGTGAACCGAGAACTACCGGATGTACAAGCTGGGTTTCGAAGAGGCAGAGGAACTAGAGATCAAATTGCCAACATTCGCTGGATCATGGAGAAAGCACGAGAGTTCCAGAAAAGCATCTACTTCTGCTTCATTGACTATGCAAAAGCCTTTGATTGTGTGGATCACAACAAACTGTGGCAAATTCTGAAAGAGATGGGGATACCAGACCACCTTACCTGTCTCCTGAGAAATCTGTATGCGGGCCAAGAAGCAACAGTTAGAACCGGTCATGGAACAACCGATTGGTTCAAAATAGGGAAAGGAGTACGACAAGGCTGTATACTGTCACCCTGCTTATTTAACCTATATGCAGAGTACATCATGAGAAATGCCAGGCTGGAAGAATCACAAGCCGGAATTAAGATTGCAGGGAGAAACATCAATAACCTCAGATATGCAGACGATACCACCCTAATGGCAGAAAGTGAAGAAGAACTAAAGAGCCTCTTGATGAGGGTGAAAGAGGAGAGTGTGAAAGCTGGCTTGAAACTCAACATTAAAAAAACTAAGATCATGGCATCTGGACCCATCAATCCCTGGCAAATAGAAGGGGTAGAAATGGAAGCAGTAACAGACTTCATTTATTTGGGCTCCAAGATCACCGCAGACGGAGACTGCAGCCATGAAATTAAAAGACGCTTGCTCCTTGGGAAGAAAGCTATGGCAAACCTAGATAGCATATTAAAAAGCAGAGACGTCACCTTGCCGACAAAGATCCGCATAGTCAAAGCTATGGTTTTTCCAGTAGTAATGTATGGCTGTGAGAGCTGGACCATAAAGAAGGCTGAACGCCGAAGAATTGATGCCTTTGAACTGTGGTGCTGGAGAAGACTCTTAAGAGTCCCCTGGACTGCTAGGAGGTCAAACCAGTCAATCTTAAAGGAAATCAACTCTGATTGCTCATTGGAAGGATTGATAATGAAGCTCAAGCTCAGATACTTTGGTCACCTAATGCGAAGAGAGGACTCTTTGGAAAAGACCCTGATGCTGGGAAAGATGGAAGGCAAAAGGAGAAGAGGACGGCAGAGGATGAGATGGCTAGATAGCATCACTGAAGCAATGAGCATGAAATTGAGCAAACTCAGGGAGGCAGTGAAAGATAGGAAGGCCTGGCGCAATATGGTTCATGGGGTCACGAAGAGTCGGACACGACTTAACGATTGAACAACAACAACACCGTCTCTTAAAATGCAAACAAATACTTCCTTCTTCCCATATCACTTCCTTTAACTATGAACAAAATCTTAAAGCCTAGTCAATCTTTCCTAGTCAGCAAAAGTCCATTAAGGGTTACTAGGAATAACTACGTAACTATTTTAACCTTGAGGAAATAAGCCAACTCCCTTCCCTGTACTTTTAACAATCTTGACTTTTAATCCCTTAAAATAATGTCCTTGAGCTTGATTTCTTTTTATCTTCTCTTTATCTCCTCTCAGTAAATCCTTTAAAACTTTAAGAGACCTCTTTTGTAAATCCAGTATCATTCTTCTGGTTTGGTACTTGCATATGCTTTTCAGTTATCAAGACATCAACCGGTATCATTTGTATATCTAGTATATCATCTTTTCCCATATCATTCTTGTAACTTGACATTTCTAAATCCATATTGAAATCAATTTCAGTCTTATCCTGTGTAGTTTGCTCCTCTTCTGTAAAACATTTGCACAGAATCCATCTTATGATGTTAGACATTCTTAAAATTAATTTCTGAGTCCATAATTCCCAAATCTCCATAAAACCATCCACTGTTAGTGTTGTGCTCCATTCTGTACTAGTGTATCAAATCTGAGTATTCTCTTTTAAATGTGATCTTTAGTTTCTTCTGGTTCCCTCTAGTACCAAACATTCAAAGTCCCATCTTATCATGTTATTTTTCCAAAAAAACCCAAAACAACCACAGACTCCCACGGGAGGATTCTTATATTTAATTACAAGTTCTCATTTCAAATCCATTTAGACCCTTAGTCCATTTTTAACTTTCCAGAATCAACACTCTAAACATCCTTTTGCTGTTTATTCCAAAAAATTATATTTTTCTAAATCCTTGAAGCCATACTTAAAACTTCTTTGGCAAAGAAGGAAACTCACCCAGTGAATGCAATAAAAACTTGCTGTTCCAAAGGTTCTTAATATTTCAAAAGCAGTAAAAAATAATTCCAAAGGTGATTAAGAAATGTGGCTTGGTCAGACTTTCCACTAAAACATTAAATACAGACTAGAATTCATTAAAAAAATCACATTTAGATAAACCAAAAGAGTAAAACAATATAAAATAGCAGAAATAAAATCTGGGAACATATGCTGTATGTTACCAAGTGAAGTACAATAGTAACCAAAGTTGGCTATTTTGGCTCTTCAACCAGAAAATCTTGTAAATAGTTCACCCTGGGAGCAAAGCTGAAAATAATAATAATAATAATAATAATAATAATAATAATAATAATAATAATAATAATAATAGCAGCAGCAGCAGCAGCAGCAGCAGCAGCAGCAAAGATAATACCAATAGTAATAGGAGCCTTGGGTGCAATCCCAAAACACTTGAAGACCATCGGCATTGACAAAATCACCATCAGTCAATTGCAAAAGGCAGCTTTACATTGAACTGCTTATATCCTGCGACGATACCTTTAACACCATCAAACAACAACATTTGCCTATCCCAGATCTTTGGGAAGGACTCAATAGGTGGATAAAGATGCCAAATCCAGTCTAAACGTTTGGCTGACCATGCAACCAACAATAATAAAAATTGATAGGTACTCTTTCCTTACCCCCACAGCCAGGAGCTGTGAATCTTTTTCTGGTACTAGTCCTCTAAGGTTCTGGCAGAAAACTTTCCCATTCACTTGGTTTACACTACCAACTAAACCACAATATGGTTTGTTTGTTTTCAATGTTCAATGTTATGTGAACCCTGTGGCTTACACAGTGAACTATATAGCATGGTTGTGTGAATCCAACTGTTATTTGCTGCATGGTCTTGGGGATAACAAGGATTAAATCTGTAATCTTTGGATTACAGAGCATTTGCCTTATAACTGTGCTAGAGCAAGCAGGGAACCACTTAATGGACCAACCTTTAAAATCTGGTGGAAGCACAAAAGCATGTCCACTTTTTGCATTCTCACAGATGACCTCCTGAAGTTGAACATCTATAATTTTCATCAGATCTCCTGTTGACAGGCAACACTCATTGCCTGAAAGTTCATAAACAGAGCCTATAGAAAACAGAACATCTTGATTAGCACCTTTGAGCAAAGCTGAGATTTCCAAGAAATCTGAAATTTAAAATTGAGGTATTAAACAGTTTTGTTTAAAAAAAAGGTAACCAAAATTATTTTGGGATACAAGCATATTAAACATATATCCAAGACCAAGTTCTAAAGATATTTATTCAGATTAAAGTCCCGTTGTGCTCAGTGAGGCTTAGCTTTGTCATAAGTATATGTGATGGTTAGCAGACATGCCAGATAATTCTGCATATGTCTACTCGGCATATTCGTTCAAAGTTCAAAGATATTTTTTTTCCTCTTTGATAAATGTGGGCAAGATTGCAATTTAATAATGCAATCTTAGATAAATGTGGGCAAGATTGCAATTTAATAATGCAAAGTGCTGATCAATGGGGGAAAATATTCTAAACCCATAACCTGTTGTTATTTAAATACAGGTAGTCCTCGCTTAATTACCACAATTGGGACCAGCAACTCCATCGCTAAGCAACACAGTTGTTAAGTGAGACATGTGATCACAATGGATTTATGACCTCACTTCCACTGTGGTCGTTACATGAATCACACAGTCACTAAGCAAGACATCACATGACTGTGACTTGCGATTTTACTGCTGGCTTCTCCATTGACTCTGCTTGTTGGAAGCTGATGTGTGCAGATGGTGATCACATGACTGCAGGATGCTGCAACGGTCATAAACAACTGCTGGCTGCAAAGCATCCGAATCTCAATCATGTGACCGCTGGGACACGACGGTCGTAATTGTGAGAACTGGTTGTAAAGTTACTTTTTCAGCACCATTGTAACTTTGAATGATTGCTAAACAGGGCAGTCATTAAGCAAGGACTACCTGCAACACAAAGGAAAGTGCCAATTCTCATTCAAATTCAACTGAGTGCCAAAGAAATAAAGTAAGTACCAAATATGCTTTATTTGGGCAGATACTTCAGTGCTGCAGTCCACCATTGAGGCGGCCTGATTCTGGGCAGTTATATCTCAGAATAGGAGGGTATCTTAAGCAGACTTCAAAAGATCATTTTAGTATTTGGATAAGGAACGTATTATCCCAAACCATTAAAGGGTTGACAGATTAGTATCAGCTTTGAAACATGCCAGGAAGGAACTGGGAACCAGTTAACATAATATTAGAATCTCACGTTTACAGCCTTTAGTTTTAATTAGTGGGCTGCCCTCCCCCTGGGATTTCTTTTCTGGGTTTTTTTTTCCCTGCTTCCTTCATCCATCTAGTCAAACATATTTTTATTCCAGCCACATATACTGAAAGGCCCATAATGCCTGACATCTAAGTCATAACCCTATGAAGTATAAATCATTCATGAATACTGAAGTATGTGATGGATTACACGCTGTATTTGCTTTCCAATTTTCACTTTCGTGTTTCTGTAAACGTTAGTTCTCCTTCCGCAAAGCTTCAGGGCAAGCTTCTGAAAGCCTGGTCTCTACACTATTCTGGGCTTATTCCATATGCCACTATGTAGGTGGAGTTGATGAATACATGAAGGGAAGGGAAGGTGTAGGTTTAATTATGAATGAAAGTGCTAAAAGATATATATCGTGAAGTATGATTTTCTGTTATTTACAAAGGGAATGAATAAGGTTGAATCATATAACAAATATATGAAGGAAGAATTAATGGGTTGACAGAAAGACTGAAAAATTCATGGATGGAGTTGATGGGATCCTGAAAGAAGTGAGAAGTTGAAAGAAGAAAAAGCAATATATGACGTGTATGGATGTGGTAGAGAGAAGAATGGTTTGCAAGGACAGAAGAGTAGAAGGGTGTATAAACTAGATTTAGCTATATTTCCTTTTTTTATCTCCTCCCTTTAATTTCTTTTTACTGTTTCTTTCCTTTGCATATTGTTGCTTACCATGAAAGAGATTAGTGTGATGGCATATATGACTACAGGTATGTAGATACCAATTTCATTATAATATTTATTATAATATTTATTATAATATTTTGCAGCTACAGTGGTGCCCTGAACAAACTTTGCAATTTCATCCTTTTTTTTCCCCCCATCTCAGTCCTCCAACAATTGACTTTGTTTTCATTCTTCCAATCACTGGGATGTGCAAATGCTTGTCCATGGACCACAGTCCTCATGGCTGTCAGTAGTATTTCTTAAGCTACTTAAAAATATAAGAATACTGCTAAATAGACCTAGGATCTTTGCCTAGCACCTTCTCTCACCAAGTGATCAACTAAGTGGTTTTGAGAAGGCTTCATGCTTGGCATGGGGCAGTACCCTTCTCTGTTGATGCTTCCCAGCAACTGGCACATATTTTATACCTTTGAACTTTTGGAAGATCCATTGTAGAACAAGTCAACACTCGAAGATAATGGTCAACTCTTCCTCAAAGCACTAATGTATTACAAAGTTTCTGCACCAAGATTTCAGTTGCCAGCTTGTAAAGACTGTGCCCAAGTTAGCATTGCCTCATGCTGAAACTTTGCAGCATGAAAACTCAGTTTTTCATCCTCATCTCTTCCTAGCAGAATGACTCTGATCATAGCAAGCAAGAAACTGTTACAGGACTCACCTTGGAAGTAGACTCCCGAAGAGACCTTCACTACTCGAGGGAGGGAATGAAGGTTCAGGTCACTTATATAACGGTGGAAGGAAACAGGCTCCATCTCTCTTTTTACAGATAGTGCTACTGCTACAATTTGTAGATTTGTAGAAGGAAGACTGCGTATGTGGAAGTTAAATGGGGTGACTTTCACTTCCTGTTTTAAACTGTTGTCCAGGCAATAGCTTTTGGGTCTAAGATGAAGACACAGTGGGTTTAGTGTCTAAGGTGGAGTGGCAAAAAGGCACAGACATAAGAGATACCAGCTATTAGTGAGAATTTTGCACTATTGTTGCAATTATGGACTATGCAATCTGGACTAATTACAGTATATTGCTAGTGGCCAGATTGCCAGTAAGAGGAGAGGGTTCAAGAGGAAATCCACATGATCTGGTCTGTCTTGACAACAGGCAAAATATCAGGCGGAAGAAATAACTTCTGATGAAATATATCAGGCCAGTTTTGGAGAAAGGAGTAGAAACCCAATTTAATCATACCTAGTCATTCAATACCTTGTATTAACTCAAGAAAAATAGCAGAACAGTAAAGAAAATAGTATCATCAGGCATTCTTATCCCTTCATACAACAATGTGGGTTGACAATAAGGCCAAGGCAACCCTGGATTAACCATTGAGAAAATAAGGACATGTTCAGGGCCCCCAGGGGAGGGGGGCACCACAGAGTTTCTCCCCCGTAGCTATCATGCCATTAACTCTTTCACTTGACTTTAGTTGTTTTTTTGGAATTGTCCTTACCTGCCATGTTTAGTGAGTGACTAAAGTTTAAAAGTTTGGTTTGAAGGTTTTGTCAGATAATCATATTTGTTTCCATCTCATGGAGTGAGAGTTTCGCTTTTGTTGAGGGACATCATTTTTTGGCTGTGTTTAGGGCATCAGTTGGCCTTAATCTGGCCCTGAGGCAAGGGTATCAATTGTGTTACTTGCTGATTGAAATCATAGTCCCAGATACATAAATAAGTTTTTTAATTCTCTTTCTTCTTTTGTAATGAAGTGAAAGAAGAAATGAATAAGCACCCTTGCTATTCAAAGATTTCCCATTCAGAACTAAAGAAGTTTGACCGCATCAACTTCCTCCAGGTTTTCTCCAAATCACCATCCTGAATCTGAGTACTTTCCTGATTTCTAAAATTTCCAAGTATTCCAATTATTGATAACCCTGTTCCCATCTAAGAATATGGACACTTACTTTCTATCCAATGGAAAAATAGCCAGTGGTGAAAACAGAAGTTACTCTTTTCAAGCTTGATTCTCACAGGTCCTTCTTAACAGGAATTATAGAGAAGAAAGGAAAGAGGCTACAGGAATTCTGGCAACTGAATTGTTTCCCTTCATCAGAGAGATCACATTCTCAGAACTCATAGCAGAGATTGTAATGCAACGCCTAGAAACGATAGCACTTCCATGCATACAACCAAAAGTATGGATCTGCTATGTAGATGACACCTTTGTTATAATAAAAAAGGAACAACTAGAGAAGACACATGAAACTATCAACAACATCTTCAAAGGAATAAAATTCACCAGAGAGGAAGAAAACAACAGCACACTACCCTTCCTGGATATCCTCATCAGCAGAGGAAACAACAACAAATTAGAAACTCAAGTCTATCGGAAAACAACCCACACTAACCAAGTACTCCATTACCAAAGTAACAACCCAACCTCCCACAAGAGGACCTGTGTAAGAACATTATTTAAGTGAGCACAAACACACTGCAGCAACCTAGAACAGAAAAAGGAAACAGACCACCTATACAACATCTTCCAACAAAATGGATATCCACGCAACTTTATCAAAAAGTGCCTGACCACTCAACCTACTACAACACAACCAACACAAGCTATGAAAAGGATAACACTGCCATACATCAGAAATGTCTCAGAAACAACCAACAGACTATTATAACCACACGGCATCTCTGTAGCACACAAACCAACTCTAGCCCTCCAAAACATCTTAAATAAACCAAAAGACCCAGTAGTTCAAGAAGAAAAAACAGGAGTCATCTACAACATACAGTGGATTGTAACAACCACTATATAGGACAGACAGACAGAAGGCTAGCAGAGCACATCCATGAACACCAACTAGCAGTCAGAAGACATGATGAAAACTCCTTAATCTCACAACACATGGACAGACATAACTATAGTTTCAACTGGGAAACTGTCAGCATCTTAGACCAAGCTAAATCCAAAAATGCAAGGGAATTCCTGGAAGCTTGGTATTCAGACAAGGTAGCCATCAACAGGCACATAGAGATAAACAAATCTACACACTATTCAAAAGAGACAATAAAAAGAAACAAAAGACCAGAACATCTCCTCACCAGCAATCATCATCTAGATAAGCAGAGATTAATACCAAGATTATCACCAGATATACAATCAAGCAGTAAACAAAACCCCAATCAAGGAACTACCCAGGGGGAAAAAAACCCCACCAACACAGGCAGGGCAAGCCACAGTATATAAACAGAGAGCAAACTCAACTCCATTCTAGCACTGAAGATATTACCTAGCTGGATAATGAAACATTTACAAGAAAACAACCAAGCTCAGAGAACCCCAAGGACTCCACTGTTTCCCTTCTAAAACCAACATATACCCAAAGTACATTACTCCTTTTCCCCCAGTTGCTTAAAACTCACAGAAACCTTCGCTTACTCCTTGCCCCTTGCTAAACTTGCTTTGCATCACGATAGAAATGATAGATAGTTGACTGAGTCAAGACATGGAGTTGTTTGACAACAGTTCAGTTTTAGTAGGATGTGGGTGCTAAAATATTTTTTCTTATGCAGTGAACCTTAGTATTTTAATAACGGGTGGCATTTCTATAACACCAGTACCATGACCATTTTTGTGAATTCTTTGTTTCAGAATTATGCAACCAAGTTCAACAGCATAAAAGGGACTTTTGAGGGCTGGGCGAAAGGGAAGAAAAACTCTACACCACACCACCTCTTCAAAATCTAGTATTTGGGTACTCACTAAACCAGAGGATAGTAAATGTTGGTAGTGTGAGGCCACAGTAGTTTGAGGGGCAGCAAGAGTCATAACAGCCGGGCAATGGTGAAAAGTGAGTATGGACCATCTTGCACATGGGCAGGGGCAGGATTGATTGGATTTCTTTTGAGGCATGGGGGAGAGAGAGGTTCTCATTTAAAAAATAGCAAGCCTGAGCTCAGGTTTGCTCTCATAAATATAGGCCAATTTGTACCTACAAAACCACCTTAGAGGTCAAGTAGTTTCAGCTGCATGGATGGAAATCTCATCTCCATAGCATATACTTCAGAGAAATTTTCATCACCAGCCTCACCCCTTTTCTGTGGATTTTGAGGACTGAGACCTTCATTTCCACGGGAAGAGGAAACAAGTAACATAGAAGCATGCATGTTTGCTTTGCGAAATGAAATATATATTTTTTAAAATCAAATTCTATGGTTGTTCCATGGTACTATTTATTCATTATTTGTTAGATTTATATCCTGCCTTTCTTCCAGGGGTTCAGACAGCATATTTACCACTCTTTCCTCCCCCATCCCTGGACAACCACCCCATGAGAGAAATTGAGCTGAGTGATTGGTCCCAAGTAACCCTGTAACCCTGAAAGTGGATCTTGAACCTGGGTCTTCCTGTCCTGGTTCAACATTTGAACCATTACATAGGACTGGCTAAGTGCATCTCAGTTGTTCAGCGACTGAGAACATTTGCAGCTGTGTGAAGTATCCTGGGTTGGCCCAGATTCTAAATAATTTCTCTGCTGGTACATTTGTGTTCTACCTCTCTTCTGCATTGCCCTTGTCCTTTACCTCTAGAAGGGAAGAGCCAAAAAATCCCTATGGTACTGAACTGCCTTTACCAGCAGCCTTAACAACTATAATCATTGCCATCCCATTTGTAAAAAGTGGAGTATTGCTTGCCTTCTATGAACTACAATTTTCATTTTGAAGCAAGATTTCCTTTTCCACAGCCGGTACACAAGCACTGGAAGGTACTGAAGCAATGCTTTTTCTTCATATATGACATCTCTTCCAATTTCATTTAACCAAAACATATGAGCATCATCACCTTGTGATGCAGAGTAGCAAAATATGCCACTTTTACCAGTAAGAGGAAATCAAATATGACCTCGCGTGTCTCTTTTGGTTAATTCTGGCTGGTGGGGCTCCGGCATGAATGGAATATTCTAATGGAGCATATCCCAAGACAGCAATACAGATGTACCAAAGTATGACAGGGAAGAGGAATAACCCCAAAAGGGACTTCCCTTTCTAGACTTCCTGGAAAATATTGCTATGAAGAATCCATGTACAGCTTACATTTCCAACACAATGATACATCAATATTATGGCCTATTTCTTTAATATAAATCTCCAGTACAACCACGCTTGGAATACTGCAGAGTTCATGTCACTGAACCTCAAAAATTGGTGGTATAGACATGAAAAAAAGGGCATAAAAGGGACGTAGCAGTTTTTTTTCAAGGAGCAGTAACGGAATTGGCGCTTTTTAGCTTAGAAAAAAGAGAGGAGTGAACAGCAGGAGAGAGAGGTATAAACTCATCATGTTATTAAAAATGTGGATACTGTACTTTTATAATCCCAACGCTAAATACAGGGAGAGGATGTGTTCTTTACACAACACAATTGAAACTGGAATTCACCACCAACCAATATAGTGATGGCTATCAATGTAGTTTTAAAGGGGGGCTTGAGCAATCTGTGGAGAGGAGTTATCAGTCTTCTTGTCTGGATGGCTTTATGCAGTCTTCAGAATTAGGCAGTCTTTAGTGACCACCACTGGGACTGGCAACTTGGTTGCCAAGTGAAGCAGTCACTAAGTGAAACCATTACTGTGCTTATGATCTTACTTCAGCTTTCCTTTGCTTTACAGGCCTGCAAAGGTTGTAAATGCAAAGATCGATTGCAAAGTTACTTTTTCATCACTGTCATAACTACAGATGGTTGCTAAATGACTACCTATATGCCTTAAATATCAGTGATGAAGAACAGCATGGGAATATCACCATTCCATTCCATCTGAGAGCTTCCTAGAAGCATCAGCGTGACATACTGTAATCCCACAGAACTCTTTCTGTTCATCTATTGCATGATTTTAAAAACATTGTACACTGCTTTGAATATTGTCATGAATGTGAGAGCGAGGTAAAACAAATACATTAAGTAGAATGGAATGGAAATTAGACAGTGTAATTTGCACTGCGAAATTTGGGAATACACGTTAAACTGTCCATTTGGCAAAACAGTCATTTAATTTACAGTGTAATAAAGGTTACAGATAAAAAGCTCAACAGTGTGTGAAAAGGCCTATTACACAAATGTACAAAGTCTGTACAGAGCCCCACACATTTAATCCCTCCCCTCCCCCCCTTCCCCAATTTCAGCCAAGCTTGGCTTCAAAGAACTGAAAAGACAAGTTTGTACTATCCCAGGGAGGTCAGGGACAATGCTAGCACATTGTAAAATCCCAGGAGATGTATTTTGCAAGAACCAATCAATTTTGTTTTGTTTTAAAAAAATCTTACTTTAAAATTGCGCAAGGAAAAGTTCAAGTGCTTTAAATTGGTCATATCTTGAGTAGGTGCCCTCATAGATTAAGAAATTACTCCACAGCCTTGGAAGAATTAACTAAAGAATAATCCAAAGATATGAAATTGCAAATGAAGTAACAAAGGATTTGGAGTACAGAACACAAAGTGTTCATCAGTCATTAGCAATTTCCTCCAAGAATTATGTTACATGACATAATTTTTAAAAATGGCATTGTTAAACGGCCTACCGTATAAGATGCAACAGAAAATTAGACTGTTCAGAAGTGTTCGTCTACTGTAGACTCCAATGTGATATAATCCAATATATCATGAGGGGAGGGGGTGTTGGGGTTGGACAGAGACAGCATCTACACAGAACTATTTGGCCCAAAACTCTGACCCAATAGTTTTGCGGGGAGATGCAATTTTGCATAACTGCAAAGTTTCCAAAATGACAACCATCTTCTATCTTGGCTTATTCAATTTTAACAAACATCACTGATTTTAATTGGAGAGAGGCAAGAATGTAGCTAACTTCTCCAATGAAATCTGGAGAAAGTGCTTGACCAGATGACACTTGCCCATTATTGTACTACAAAGGATTGTGAAGAGTCGCTAAATACCCAGAATTAAGAACAGATAATTCAAGAACAGTGATGATCAATAGCTTGCACAGTCTAGGAGTCTAGAACACTATACCGGACAAAATAGTTCCAATTTAATAGCTATTTTGGGGGTACACAGTTCACCCATTGAAATCAATTGCAAAGTCTTTTCCTCCAAATATCTGGAACAGGAATGAATATCTTTGAATCTGTTTTTTTTAAACCAAAAAGAAATTAACTGCAGAATGAAGCAGCTGAGTTTAAGCAATGATTTTAAAATGTGCAGTTTGATGTGAGAACTGGCTGATCATTCTTGGACTCAACTTTAGGATTATCCCATTAAGGAACTGCTTGGGAAACAGCATTAATCAATGCTGCCTAAAAATCATACAAGACTAATACTGGACATTTTTACTCCCTGGCCCATCAAAAAAATTAAATATGGCTATTGGATAATTCTTGTTCTGTTAAGGACTGCTCATAAAATCTAACTTTTACTAAATCTGAAATGGTCAGAATCTTCTCTTCCTTAGACTTCTTAGTGATTCCAATTGAGAATGCCAAAAGGCAATTAATTTCTTGACCATTTCATTTCGCTTGCAGTCATCAAAATGATGATGGTAGTTCTATCTACACTAAAAGCACTTCATAATCCTGAGATAGAAAAGTAAAACATGGTATTTGAATGATACTGAAACTATTACTGATGAGCTTGTCAAAATATTAAGGAAGTGGCTTGGTCAACAAATTCTGTTGGGGGTGGGGGGTTCACTTGAGACCAGCTGACTAAAAAGAGACGGGGGGAGGAGAGAGAGAACTGGGACACTCTCAGCAGTAAACCACCTACCATTTCTACAGCTGCAGCATGTAAATAATGGCAGTGCCCCTTAAATGCACGAATAATGTCAGAATAAAAGTAATCAGGGAACTATAATATCTGGGTAAATGAAAAAGAAGCTGCTAGGCAATGTGGTTCCACAGGCAGTGAGAGATATATTTTTGTGTTTCTTTTCTTAGACACCTTTAGAACTCTTCGGAAGGTTGGTTCTGCAAGGGAGTTACAACCTGGCTCTGCCCCCAAGTTAGGACCCCGGTCTGAGAGCTGTGGCTGCGCTTGTCCAGTTCCCCCTTCCCCGCCTGGCTTCTTGCTCCTGCCTCCCAGAACAGACCCAGCTCGGCTCTTCAGATCAACAGAGAAGGGGTCGGCTTCTTGCCTGGCCAAGCTTCTTTCGCGTATTTCTTTTTCTTGGGCTCATTCACAACTTCGGGATTAAAGACGGCAGGGTTTGGAGCTGGGTTCATGGCAACAGTTGAGGGGGCCACCGGAGTCAAGTCCACATCTGGGGCAAGATTAGGATAGGGCATTGGTAGCCCTCCAATGAGCGCTGTGCCGTGAATGCTATGGGACTGGGCGCCTGCCTCGTTGTGGGTGGGAGGCAGGCCACCATACAGTCCTCCACTGTAAGGAAAGTTCTGCATGCGTCGTGTTGCAGCCTCATCCACAGTCAGGGAGCCAGAATTGTCCATTCGCTTCTTCTGTCGAGAAACAAAAAACACTGAATTGAAACATGCCCAGTGCAAATACATTCAGCTCTCAGGTCTAGCCCAAGAACAACAGGGAAACAGTCCATCCAAGTTCAGTTCCTTTATTGCTTACACCGTGTAGACAGAATCTTGCCAGACTAAATCTGTACTACTCTAACCTAGTGGATATACCCTGGGAGATTCTAGGGAGTCATCTTCCCACATCCCTGCTCTGGACTGTGCTGTCTCTTGTCTCGCCCACCTTCCTGGAACGTGCTCCCTCCTTCCAGAGAACCTTCTGCTCCATTGCATTCTGTCACATCAGCAGAATCTGCGCTTTTCACTTCAAAATACCAACTGCTCATTAATAGCAGGGTTAAAAAAAAAATAGGTCATGAATTTCAGTTCTCTCCATTTTCTATTTTTATCATGTCAGATCTAAGTCTGTTCTCTCACACAGAACTATTATAATTCACAGTGAGAATTTGGTTCTTCGTGAATCTGTTCCCTCTAAAATTAGCTAACCCTGTGGTCATTGCCACATGGGTGGAATTGAATTTTCTATCCATTACTAAGAAATACTTCCTAATTTGCATGTCACAGGAAGCCATGGACTATGGAAATGAATCTTGCTTAAAGCTTCTTCCCAGCTATGCAGAAAGGGAAGGGAGAATGGGGGCTCATAATCTGTGTTTCTGCTCAAGCTTGTGAAGGTTGTTCGTATCACTGAATCTTTGCTTATTGTGATGTAGCAACCAGGAAAAATGGTTACTATAGAAAATGGAATTCAGAAGCTTCACTTTTCAGCTGGACTACTTTTATATTGTGTTTATTATTTGTCACTTTGTAGAACAAAATATGATTATTGATAACTTCTTTTTCTGTTCTACCAAAAACTAGTCTTATTTTTTTACACATTTCTGTCTTTGCCAAAAATTAAATCTAATCTAATTGGCAATACATTCCACTGGGAAAAATCTAATTAGGATCCAAAGGCAAGTCCTAATATTGATAGTATATTTGTTCTGATTTAGCAGTAATAATAATAATGTTTGGTCTATGCCCATATATTTTAATAAACTAAAGAATTACATCAGCTATATATTTTTCAATTCAGTTACATACCTTCACTGGAACTACTGCAGTCTGTACCATGTTTCTGAAACGTCCAACAGAAGGGTCCACATCCTCTGTAGGAGTACATGAGATTGATGTATAGCAGTTACCATAAAATGGAATCTCAAGAGCATATCCAGCACTGAAGGAATTTAATTTAATTTAAGGGTTTTCAAAAGGAAAGGTATTACCAATAATTATGTACTTTAGGATACATGCTTACTTGCAAGTAACAATGCAGTCTTTATAGGAACAATCTATAGATCCAAAAGGATCAATGATGTGGTTCCCTCCACATGTTTCGGACAACTGCAACTCTTGACCATGATAGCCGGAGGATGAGTTGTAATTCCAAACATCTGGAGGGCACTCAGTTGCTTACTCCTGGCCAGCACTACTCACCTGGGTTAATGATTTCATCGTCATCACTGAATGTTACTCTTGAGTTCTTTCGTTTTCTTTTTGGTCTCTGGATATCCAAATTCCCTTCTTCTATTGTTAATGTGGAAATCCTCTTGTTATGGGCTGTATTAAACTCTGTCAGGTTCTAAGGTAACAAAGAGTAAGTGATTGTCATTGCAGCACATAGTTTTCAGATGAAGGATAGACAAATTCAGGGGATGGAAACTGTGCTATAATTTCCTACTCTGCTTTGGAAGTGACTATATGACATCACTGGAGCAGACAGAAGTTACATTTTCAGACCTGACTCCTCTGTGGGTGTTGCTAGGGGGGAAAGGGGCATCATAAACCTTTTTAAAATACAAAAGCCTGGCCAAGCTTTCAGGGGAAAATATTGGGGTTTAGGATACAGCAGAGTTTTAGGCATCCATTCTGTCTCTTAAAACCCTGCCACCAAAAGGTAATTCTGTAAATGTCAGCCCCACTTTCTATGAGGACTGCGCAGCATTGAAGCCTGGATGAACCCTAATCAAGAGGGACCTCCAACAGGGGCTCAGAGCAAGCCTGAGCAGCTCTTGGTTTAGCCCAATGAAGAAGAGATCCCTGGCTAACCCAAGGAATAAGAATCTGGCTGGCAGAATTTGGTCATTCTTGCTTTACTTTTGCCTGGGCACAACAGCAAATTTGTCACACAGGAACCTCCCTCCCTACTTTTAAGGATAGAAGAGCTGTACTCAGCTGCTAGTGCTGATACAACAGCTCAGGCCAAAAGGTCTGTTTCCTTTACAAGCTAGATATGCCACATGGATACCACAATACGCTGTACTCACATCTAACTCTGTTTCTTCCTCTGGCAGACCAAGCAAGCCCTTGAGTTCATCGTCTTCGCTGGTCATTTTCTCATCTCCTTTCACTGCCGAGGGCAATGTCTGAGGCTTTTCTCTCAGAGTATAGGCCCGTGTGGAAGCACCAAATGAAACCGTGGAATCAATGGGAATCTGCTGAGGCTTATGAGGCTCCAAACGAATATGACCCAAAAACGTGCCATGTGCTATGCATTTTGGAATAAGGAGGAGGGGAAAAGCAACAAATACTAATCATGTTACTTCAATATTACTTAAAGCATGATCCCTTTTCTTAATTTCAGTGTGCTCCCCCATCTTACTCCGTGCACTGTACCATCTAGTTACTTTAGAAACACATGCAGCCCAAACTTATCCACACATGATAAACACAGAAAGATAGTTCAGCTGCATGAGAGATCCTCTGAGAGCTGTTTTGGCAAAAGCCATGCCTAGGTATCAACCTGCTTAATTACAAAGCCATGTTTAGTTGTGCTCTCTAGCTCATGAAACAAAGCTGGAGACTTGATGTTTTGGGACTGAAGACTTTCAAGGCATCCAAACAGCCTCCACCTTCCCATTTAACCTCCAGATGTAAAGCTAATGAAAAGGGGTGAGGCCTAGTTTGCACAGCAGCGGTGGCATGATCCCTACCCACAGCAAGTGGGATCACGTAGAAAAGGACGTAATCATCTTGTCTATAATGTTTAACTTGGTCACCAAACAAAAATATATGAAGTCCTATAAACAAGAAATTGAACTTTCATGCAGTTTGACCAGATTTTCTTAAATTGTTTTTGTCTGATTATGTATTTCTATACAATTTCTTTATTAATAATTTTAGTATTTATTTGATAGGCTTATATCTAACCACATTACAAGACCTATTTTTGCCCACCACAGGTAGGGGAAAAATAGGTAGGCTTGGATCAGAAGAGTGACTGGCCCAAAGTCATCCAGGGAGCTTCTGTGGCTAAGGGGGGACAAGAACTAGATCTCCCTGTTCCTAGGCCAGCACATTGTTATACCACATTGGCTCTCATTACTTCATTGCTGTTTTCTAATTAATGTTTTTTGTATATACTATATTATGCTTGTGATTATTTCTAGTCACTTTAAAGCACATTTTTAATTATTTTGTTTGTAAAGCAAAACCAGTAATCTGTATCAATTCAGTATAGCAAAGTTGGCAATGTATAGCCATGGTCTCACTGTTCTAAAACGCCTGGGTTTGGAAACCTCTCTGAAGAGACACAAAAATAGATCAGTGATGGATTCTGTGAGAAGGTGGTTCCAAAGCACCACTGAAGGGTCCACACATAACTACTGAGTTCAAAATATAAACAGGCTGAAACTAATGAAGCTCCACCCATTCCTACTGAAAAAGACTATGCATATCTAAGAAGCTTTTGATATGCAGCAATAAAACAGCAGAAAAAGATCATGTGATAGTTCACAGAAGTGTTATGCTCCAAAACCATCACCACCTTTTCCATTCTTCATTGCCATGAGAGGCTTATTAAGGTTACAATTAAAGTTACAATAAAAACAAAAAGGAAATGACATTATACTCCCTTAATTTTACCTTTTTTATATGTCAGCAGAATAGGAGGAAAAATCAGCTGGTGAATCAGAAAACTCATTCCTTCTGCATTTACAACCCCATACAACCATCAGGATGCCCCTGACATTGTTTATCAACTTACTGCTGTTGAGATCTATAAGAAAAACTCTCTTCAGATGTTTATGGTAGACCAAAGCAGCATGGACTCGAGAGCATGACTGATGATCAATGGTGAAGTCGCACAGGTCAGGGTTTCTCCCAAAGAGATAGTATTTCTTCTCATCAATGATAAGTTTCTGTGACAAGATGTCAAAGACAAACAAGTGGATTTATTATTATTATTTTTTTGGCTGTACTTTCTTAAAATCATGGGCATGGGTATAAAAATGGGGAGAACCTCATTATGCTAAGAGAAGGAAAAAAGGCAACTCAACCAAAAAGACTGACAATTAAAAGAACCCAAAACTTTAGGTTAGTTCTTACTGTTAAGTGGGTTAGGTGTCTTGAGTATATCAAGATTTCAGTTTAATAATAGTAACCCCTCATTAAAACAAACAAACAAACTACACATTAGTTTCCTCCTTAATAAAACATTTTTCTATGACAAAAATCTGTTACTTTGTAAAAGCCCATTCTATCATCTGAGGCTCCAACGGCAGCGTGAAGTAATATAGACAAGACATAACTCCCTTTAGAAAGAACAAGACTTGAACAAAAGGTGGAATCGATTCCAAACAAAAAACTATCCTTTGCATGAAGCGGTATTTAGAAAAAAAAATTCACAGTAGGGAATAAAAGATTTAGAGATATAAAAGTAAAGCCACTAAAAGTGCAAAAGGAAAATGGCACCTAATATCTAGGAAAGGCAATTAAAATACATATTTTCCCCTTCTCCCAACTATTATCAGGATCTGGATTGAAAAGAAGTCATGTGTTCCCTTTCTAATTGTACTTCTAATCTCTCCATTGGGTATAAACTTGGAAAGGAAGAACACTGTAAGAACAAGACTTTAGCAAATCTGAATATGGTGCATATCCAGTGGGCTGTCGAATCTTCAGAGGTTTCTATACAACTATTTAGCACATGTGCTATATTTATTAGAATATTCTAGTCCCACTCCTGAATCAGAACAGCCTTGACTAAATGTTACCAGTCCAAGATCACAATTTTCTTTGCCTTCTTGGCTCAAAATTGCCTAATTTCTTGTCAAATTCTTCTGGATAAGGCAACTACTCTATTATACAGGAAGTCTGGTATAACAGGGCAATGGCATTCTGTATGAGCTCTGGAGATAATTCAATAGCACATTTTTTCTTCTAAAAAGTTTCACTATTATGCAATTTTGGTAGTTAAATCCCCTTTACATCAATACAACTGATTTCTAAGTAAAAATGGATAGGGTTGGTGCTCAAAGCCTTACATTTTAAGAACCAAAAAGAAAAAAACCCTGAAGCATTGATTTTCTCCTAGGAAATGAACACCCCATCTTATAACTATGGGTGTTAAATGAAAATATTGACATCATTTGAGTGCCATTCTGTCTTTAATTTCACTGCTAAAGACACTGAAAATTAGGAATCTTAACAGCTTAAACATATCTTCAAAGAGACATGGAGAAGAGTAACACATAAAATCTTGACTTTTCACCTAACAAATTGTGGATTCTCATTATGACATTTTTGGTGCCCTTTTGGAGCTTTCAAAGGGGACAGCTGAGTGCAATCTAAATATACAGGGCTTGCATCTAGACAAATTGGAATAAAGATGTGATTAATTACATGAAAAATATAGTTTCAGTTTTTCAATGTTCCAATAAAACATGTCAATTTCTACACTTTAGCATCAATAAGCAGAGAACAGCTCTGAATTCAGCTGTAGCAGAAACTAGTCTAATATCATAATGGAAGACAATGCTATTGTTGGGCAATTATTCCAACAATTCATATCTGCAGATCAAAAGTGGAATAGTTACTTTGTATTCAAACATTTTAAGACATGCATAATAATGCTAAATAAAGGAATTAAGGACAGACATTAACAAAAGTTATATAGTCAACCATAAAAAAGGAGTCATTTCAACCCCTTTCGAACTAAATAAAATTTTTAAGCTTTATAAAATATTTATTAAACCAGTCCTGAATGTATCATAACTAAGACTACCACAAAATTAAGAGACTGAGTGGAGAAATCATTAGTCCTGAAGAGCCGAAGCATGCAGAGATACCTGCAACAACTTTCAAAGCAGCCATGCTAACCTTGCAAAAGACACAGCAACTTAACAACTGGAAGTGTTCTGTTCATGCTAATATGCATTACAGAATGCTTGCTGCCAGACAGCCCTACTAGGTATTGCACATTTTAATTCTCAAGAATAAAAAACTCAGAAACATCTTACTTCCCTCTCTAGTTCTGGCAAAAAAGCAAACCAAGAAGTATAGTTTGAATATGGAGTATTATATAGCATATTGATGGTGGAGCCTCCCAATGTTCAGGATGTTCCCTGAACCCTTCCCCTGGTATCTAGCTTTCTATATGTAAATATATTCCCTCTCCCACATGAGCTCTCATCTGCAATCAAGGATGACGTGGTCCTGACCAAAAAATATTATTTCATCAGCCCTCTGAGGTAATGAAACTTCAGTGTGATTTAGCCAGCCTCTTAAGGTATAAAGTCCACTCCAACATCTTAACATCTCCCATTCAAATATTTTTTTAAAAAAATGGATTGCACAGAACCAATGCAGTATATTCATATTTCTTTCCTGCCTTTTTTCCTCCCTTTCATCAAATTGTTTAGATATAGTGAGCTACATACTTCTTTTTTAATATGTCAAGACATTCACTGGGGGGGGGATTGTTCTCTCAGCTTAACCTACTTCAAACGACTGTTGAGATAAAACTGGGTGAAGAGAAGAATCAGAGATACTACCCTGAGCTAAAGGAAAGAGGGAGATCAAATAGAAAAAAAAACACCTGTTGGTACCTTGATATGATTCTATTATGCATCACTCTGAGAAGAAATAGTATAACATTATGTTATATGTAATTAACATTTACAGTATAGACTCGCAGATAAGCCCATCTGCAGAAAAGCTTTCCCTTGAATTTTTAACCAAAATAATGTGAAAAATGTGCCAACTGCAGATAAGACCCTTGAAATTTTTGTATGTTTTAATTTTCACAATTGGCTTACCCACAGGTGGCGCATTTTTCATGGTATTTTGGTTAAAAATTTGAGGGTCGGCTTATCTGCAAGTATATATGGGTACATTAAAAAAATATTACAGGTAGTCCTCAGGTTACAATGGCAATTGGGACCAGAATTTCCATTGCTAAGCAATGCAGTCATAAAGCACAATGTCACGTGACCTCAGCGCTTAATGGCAGTCCCAGTTGCTGTCATAACCCCAGGACTGTGTGGGTCATTAACTGAGGATCTCACATGACCATGACATGGAAAGAGGCAGCAGTCCCAGGCAAACAGGCCAGCGGGGAAGAGCTGCAGGTGAGAGCTACGAGTGGGCAGATGCTGCAGGCAGGTGCTATGGAGCATGGGTGGTTGAGTGGGTGCCATGGGCAGGCGCTGTGGAGAGTGGGTAGGTGGGTGCTGCGGGCAGATGGGTGAAAAGGTGGCAGGACTGCCTTGCAACCTCCTGACGGCTTCCCCATTGACTTTTCTTGTGGGGATGTGATGGAATGGGATGAGAGGGGTCAAGGACAGAAGCATCTCCTCAGCCCACAGCGTGAGCATGGGAAAGCGAAGATGAGACTGGCACCACCCTAAGGAATTCGTAGTGTTTAGTTGCTGGCTTGGGGAGTTTAGAGTTAGTCTGGTGAGATTCTGTCTAGCAGGTGTGAGCTAATAAAGTGACTGAGCTGTTTCAGAACTGTCTCGTGGAGTTTCTTGGGCTTAACCTGACATCAATCTAGCCAGACTCACTCTAAACTCCCTAAGCCAGCAACTAAACACTACGAATTCCTTAGGGTGGTGCCAGTCTCATCTTCTTCGCTTTCCCATGCTCATGCTGTGGGCTGAGGAGATGCTTCTGTCCTTGACCCCTCTCATCCCATTCCATCACAGGGAAGCTGGAAGGAAATTTTGAAATGGCAATCAAATGACCACAGGACACTACAATTGTCGTAATTGTGAGCCAGTTGCCAAGTACTTGAATTATAATCACGTGACAGTGGGGATGCTATGACGGCTATAACTTCATGGACCAGTCATAAGGCCCTCTTGTTCAGCACTGTTGTAACTTTGAACAGTCGCTGAATGAGTGGTTGTAACTCAAGGACTACCTGTACTGTACTGTTCTGGTTTCTTGGTTTATCCGCAAGTATATACGGTAATTAATCAGCCTATAAAGTCATTAACACCATGTGACACTGCTTCTCAGTACAGGCACACTTTCTACCATCTAAATGACAATGGTATCTGTAGAAAAAAAAAATTAACATAATTGAGCAGCTTTACAAACAAGTATAGGCAAACTGGTATTCCACTGCTGTTCTTAGCACTGTTTTCTGATTCAGTGATGTTCCAGAGTTAAGTTATATAAAAAGAAATGGGAAAGCAGGAAGGTTAGTAATTATTTTGCTATTCTTAAAGGCATCAACAGCTGAAAACTCATTTGTGCCCCTGAGTTATAACCCAATGTGATTCTCCACACATGGAGCTTAATCACTTCATGGCTTACTTTGATGTTGCACTTTTTAGACCCAGCCAATCACTAGTTATACCTTTGAACTCTAAATGAGAACTAAGGCACAGATGGCTTGGTTAGTATCAAGTGCTTAAGAAGCCTCTAGAAGCTAAATAACACATATAATTTACAATTACATGTTGATAACACATTATGCTTAAAAAAATGTTCCATCCCACTTTTGGGATATTTGGACAAACCAAACAGAAAGAGTTGTCAGAAAGTGCATGACTCATTTGCTCAGTCCTTATATTGCTCCCTTCTTTGTTTCTTGGCACACTGCAATTAAACCAGGAATGTTTCAATTAATTGTAGCTTTCAGTTACATGGCAAATACAGGTTCTTAAAGTGGTGGCAACCAAGGTTTTCTGATTTAGAAAGGATGTTGCAACAGAGAAAGAACAGCATAAGAATGAAGTATTAAGACCAAAGATTTCTGCTTATCTCATCTTATTAGAGCAGAGAGATGAATGCTGAAAATCTGTAATCCAGCAAAGAATAGATTTCTGCACAAGAATAATCACTCTGGATCCAAATAGTAATCCAAATTATTAAAACAATGAAAGACATGGGTTGGAAGATACACATTTCCACCTAACAGTGTAAAAGCACCATTATCTTTGGATACTTGGATGCAAATGGCCACATGCAAACCCAACGGAAAGATATTCAGATGGCTTGCTAGAAATACTCAAGATATTCTGAAACCAAAGCAAGAAGGGCACAATTAGATCAGCCTTTCTTAACCTTTTGACCCTGGAGGTACCCTTGAAATATTTTTCAGGCCTCGGGGAACCCCTGCACATTGAGGCTCAAATATAGGCCAGAAGCTACAAAATTATTATATTTGTTTCATGTGTAAGCCTGTATATATGTATTAACAGTGTTCTTAAACTAAAAATACAGAATGAAACTTATCTCTTTAATGTGAAACCTGTGCTTGTTTTTTGCTGCACAAACACTCAATTCTGGACCGAACTTGAGATAAGCACATGCATATTTCATCTTCAACACTTCTGGGGGCTATTTTGGGCTACTTTTAAGGGTGTGTATATTTTGAGTGATACATCAAACTGTCATGAATGATAACTGCAAAATGCATTGCAGGGACACAATGACGCTGGTACGCTGAGTTAGGTCGGCCAGCCTCCTCCCTCTTGCTGCACCGCCAAATCCAGCTTCTCCTTTCTCACCCCATTTCCACTTGTTCCTCAAATCCAGCTTCTCCTTTCTCACACCATTTCCACCTCCTCTCCCAAGGACCCATTTGCTAAACTAGAGGGGGGCTGATGCCTTGCAACCTCCAACATGCCTCCCCTTAATATTTGGACTCAACCTCTCCTGAAATCTTGGCACCGATACCAAGGCCTCCACCACCACCACCACTTTTTCCTTTCCCCCGCCTCCTTCCCCTCCCGCCTTTGTGGGTGGCTCCTGCTGCCGCTGGTGCCTGGGCCAGCCCAGCCCCAGATCTCCTGAGCCCACCCTGAGACGGAGCCCACCAGGCCTCAGCAACTGCAGAAAGGCAGGCATGCACCGGCAAGGAGAGCCTCAGCATGGAGGCCCTGGTGGTGTCTGTCTCGTGCGTGCTCTCTCACCATCCACCTCCTCGCTTGCACGTGCATGGGCAATCTCCACCCCTCCCCGGGGTCCGCACACGCTCTGGCGGGTCAACCCAGTGTTGGGGGTTGGAGGGTTTTCTTCAGTCTCTGCTTTTTTAAAATAAATCATGATCTTCCAGGGAACCCCTAGTGATCTTTCATGGAATCCTAGGGTTCTGCAGAAACCGGGTTGAGAAACCCTGCTTTAAATGTTCAGTCTTTTTTTTGCCTGTGATAAGCTCCACAGCTAACCAGTACTGTATGTCACCTGGCTCATATTCAAATTTTTCTGCATCTATTTTCATACCTCAATAAGTTTGTCTCCTTTGACTACATCCAAGTGCAACCCTGGTGGAGGCTTTCCTGCCCTAGGAAACAAAAACAAGAAAAATATTTTGTTTAAGAATACTTAAAGTAACCATTGGAATCTCTGAAGTCATCAACAGATGTAAAATGACCACAGGTTGATAGGGAGAAACCGAACTTGGGCACAAAAAGTCAATTATGCTCAGTGCTGATCCTAACGTTTATCTTAAGATTAACAGAGCATTCTAAAACAGGTATGTTTTAGATATATAACAAATTTATGAATCAGTTGCCATAAGATAGTTGCCTGAAAAGGGGATTGAACAAAATTCATTAATCTGGGCCTACAGCTCATGAAACTTCCAGGTTCATTAGGAATATGATCCCAACTGTTTGGAAACAAAACTGGCACGTCCTACTTATGAAGTTCGTGGAAACATCCGGACGGCCACTGTGGGAAACAGCATGAATCAGAATTACTACTGTGCCCTTTTGGTGACAGCATCCACTGGGAGAGGTTCTTCATTTATTGAATTCAGCATATAATATTATTTATTTAGGACTACTGTTTTATTGTATTTTTAATTAATATTAATCTTTTCTGTAAACCACCCAGAGTCATTTTATAACAAGATGGACAGTGACAAATTTGATATATAAATAAATAAGGAAATAAAGAAAGATGTTAACAAATATAGCCTTATGTATTTCTGTGATGTATAGGATTATATGCCTGATTTAGAGGGGTTGGCTTATGGCTGGGAAACAAAACTACATATCATGATGTCTCCTGTTCAGATCTTGCCTCTGCTACAAAGTATTTTAACTTTTATGCTCCCCCAAATCTGCTACATGGGGAAAATAAACACTTATATGACACTGCAACTGTTAATATATGTAAAGCTTTTTGAACACTCAACATTTCAAATACTTATTGCAGTTACTTCTGGATGCACATATTTACCACCATATAAAAAGGCACAAGCTTTGAGGTTGGCATCAGGGTCCCTGTTGTATTTTGTCATTAGTTAAGATCAAAACAATGGGTATGATACAAATGATTGTTTTGGTACAATACAGAACTTTTATCTTTGAAAAGCCAATCTCTCTCTCTCTAAAAGACCTTGGTGGATCTTGTATTATTAGAAGATCCTTGAGCACATCTGTATTTTTTTTTTTGACTGCACATTTTTGACAGCTCTTTAATTGTTGTTTTAATCTTCCACTTTCACATTTTTTTCTTTGACTGCACATTTTTGACAGCTCTTTAATTGTTGTTTTAATCTTTCACTTTCACATTTTTTTCTGTCTCTATCTGCATGTGATGGAAAGCCTAGCAAATATACAGCGGACATTAGGATGGAACGGTCCCAACACTTTCCCAACTAAACTATTAGAAAAGAATAAGCCTCCAAGGCCCAAACAATTTTTTTTAATAATAGTTATTTCAATCACATAACAGTGACACATTTGATAGCTTTAACTATCATTATTAAAATGCAAAACCTTGCTAGCCAGGTTGCAGCCCAGATAATCCTTCTACTTGGCAGACACTCTGAAATAAGGAATACACATTTGTTTGTATCTTCCACAATGTTTTAACATACAAATCATCTATTCTTTGATAATAATCTAAAGCATGGTGTGTAAATGGAAAAAAAACCTTTGCAGTAAGTCACCAAGTTTTTATTTTATGCTGGCATTATAAATATGTGAGGGAATTCCTATCCTATCATCAAAACCTAGCCTCCTAAGATCAATTCTAATGAAACTATACACTGATGTAAAACATTAAACATTTAAAGTAGAAATTCTTTCTCTAAACTGCATTCATGGGTATATAGCTGTTAGACAGTAAAGTGTGTTATAATTTGATTCACTGTTTTCTAATCAGTTATACTGGGAAGAGGGTCTGTTTTTTTTCTCTTGGACTGTACAGCACTGTTTCACAGAGCTGGGAAAAAATAGACAGATTATTGCTCTATAGAATACAGAGGGTCATAGCCCCAAGACCATGAATCTGGAGCAGATGGGAATCATTATGACTATACTAATTGCTGCTTTATGTCATGTCTCCTAAGATGTTACTTTGAGCAAGATGAACACACCTCTGTATCCTCTAAAATTCAACACAGAAAAATAAGAATTGTTTCTAAATGTACAAGAAATTTGAAGACTAACTTCATCAGTGGCTTTTGCATCCACTGAAACCAAATATAGAGCAAACAAAACACTCCACACTTCCACAGTGGTTGAGGAGCATTTTCTTGCCAATGGAAAAATACTTTTTAAAAACGTGTCCAATCTAATTCTAAAATATTTTTTCTAGCCTTAAATGCTATTAATGTACACATCTTTATTAATACAGAGGATTGGATTCAAATTTGGTCATATTAGGGAGAGTCCTATTGAGATAAAATGGTGCAATATAGTGATGACTAAGTCAGTCCTTATGATTCCAACCATTGTTTGAAATATGAATGCATCCCGATCCAATCCAGTGTACGTCATACTATAAAACACATATGGATACCAACACGTATTTCCAGATAATTGTTTAAAATATTTTGTACACTGACCCTTTAGTCACTACCGTGCCCATTATTCAGACTCATACAACTGAGACAAGATTTGTGTGCAGAGTAAACCAGCTTCTCTTCTAAAGTATCTCACAATATAAAGTGATGTACAGTCCCAAATAAATGTCCATGCTACCTAAATTCATTTCCCCACCACAACTTCATTTTATAGGTTTATATGTAGGACTTTAGTAACATACCTAGGATGAAGGTATATTTTGATTTCTCCCAGGCTCAGGGATTTTTAAAGTAAAAATTATGCCATTTGTCCATACTCAGCAGCCCACTCTCTCTCACTTCACAAAGACCGCTCGGTAGCCACACAACCTGCCCTTATCTATCGTATCGCGTGCTATATTGAACATCTTCGCCACCCCTATTCAGAGGCACATCAATGAGAGGCAAGCCCTCTGCTCATGATCAGAGGCATCCTTTGCTTTGAAGTAAAAACATGTGTTCTGCCTAAGCTAAAAACATTATCTCCCTCCCCTCCACCCCCAATTATTTCACATACGAAGCGCGACACTGCAACACTCAAAGGACCAGCCTTGAGGATTCCCCTCAGTCAGTCCTCCCTTCCAGGGGCTGCTACCCCCGGGCCCGCTCCCCTCTTTAGGATGCTGCTCCGCCTCCCAAGGAAAATGCAGTCCCCCTTGCACGACAAGTCGCTTCCCCGCTCTCCAACGGCACACGCCCCCACCCTCACCAGGTCGGACAGTCAAAGAGTGGGAGGCTACCGCCGCCGCCACCGGCAGAGTTTGCGTTCGCCGCCATCTTGTGACTGCCCCCATTCAGCTGGGCGCAGGGCACGCCGGGAAGCTGGAAGACCTGGCGGGAGGGACGCGATCCCAGCATGCATCGCGCCGAGGCGTGCAGTGAGGATGAGGTGAGAGAGAGGCAAGCTGCAGCGGATCGAATGTGTTCTAAGCTTGAGCGCGAGCGTGGCGCTCGGGGTGACGTCACAACGACGCTTCCCCAAAGAGCGGGAATTCGGAGCTGTCGGTGGGGAGGCCATTTTACTTGCGAAAGTCAAGCGGGAGGATTGGCCTCCATCTCTTTCAGGCCGAGGACCACCCACCTTCACTTGCAATCTGCGGCGCTTTATTTTTTAAATGTTTCCTCCGAGCGTTTTTTTAATCTGCGGCTGCTCATTATTACATTAGACCTTACGCGGAAAACGTGCGATGTCATAAAGAGTGAAAACGCATGTGCACTCTTGCCTTTTAAAATCG
The DNA here is from genome assembly GCA_030867105.1 of Liasis olivaceus. Classification (NCBI taxonomy): domain Eukaryota; kingdom Metazoa; phylum Chordata; class Lepidosauria; order Squamata; family Pythonidae; genus Liasis; species Liasis olivaceus. The sequence continues at coordinate 16,256,638 of CM061360.1, read as the reverse complement.
CTAGCCCCTCTTTGAGGGACGGCAAGCCTGCCTGCGGTTTCCTCTGATTTGGAGGAGAAGCGGAAGAACGGGCATTATTTGCAAACCTCAGTCGTCTTTCAGGAAATTGAGCTATTTGCGGGAGTTGAGGGGGCGCTTCCGGGTTAATTTTAAAAATGTTTATTCCTGTGGTCTTACTTTCCATGGCTGTGTTCACGCAAGTTCCTAGCATTTAGTAGCTGCATTCGCACAATACGCTAGGGTTGGTTTTAACTTGGTTTGTATTTTGTGACTTAACATGTTAGCATATTGTGTGATACCAGAAAACAATTTAATTCTGTAGTCAGGTTAAACACGTTATGTGAGTGCAGCCACTATCTGGTACTTGGGTGACTTCTCAACGTTGTGTTGATTAACAAGCTGGAAAGGCAAGATAGCTACAGTTTATCTGCCTGAAGGGCTATGACAAAAAAATCCAGTTTAAACTCCTCCACCCTCCCCCCCATTTGCTTTACTGTACTTTGAGGTATAACTACCATGCACTCACATGGGTTGATTTATGGAGGAGGTTTGAGTTATACGTACATATAATATGCATGTATTTCCCACACTTTGTGTGTGCCTTGGAGTTGGTCTTGACTCCTGGCAACTACATCCACAAGTCCCTGCATTTTTCATGGCAAGGTTTTTCAGAAGTGGTTAGTCATTGCCTCCTTCCTAGGCTCAGAGTGAGTGACTGGCACCAGCTGGCTTTGTGCCCAATGTAAGACTAGAACTTGATTTCCCCACTTCTATCCCAGTGCCTTTAACCACCACACTAAACTGACTCTAGTTTCCACACTTGGCAAAAACAAATCCTGTAGTGAATGTAGCATCTTTAATCAGTCTCACTGCATTCCTGACACATACATTTATTAACTGCAGAAGTTTCCAAATCTGTAGGTTTCAAATATCAGTTATTTTCTGGTAATTCATGCTATCTTGAAGGTAGACCACCAAGGTTATCAGAGCTGGATTAACATTTAACTTGAAGCATTAAAGTAGAACATTGTCACTTGTACCAGGAAAAACCATAATACCTCCAGAAATGGATTTTTCACCTTGTTATAAATGCAAGTTTGTATCTCAAAACCATTCTAGGATTTGGTAATGTTGTTTTATTATCTTGCTTCTTGCTCCCAATGGCCAGAATTAAGTGTATTTTAGATATTACTTGCTCCCATACAGAGGTATCTTAAGATAACGCCCATACAGAGCTATCCTAACAGTTAACATATTTATTTATTTATTATTATTATTTATTTATTAAATTTCTCACCCGCCCATCTCCCCCCAATGGGGGAACTCTGGGCGACTCACACCGAACATTAAAAACATAAATATATATAAATACATAAAACATCAATTTAAAAACATTTCTAAAAAAGGGAAAGGAGAGTCCAAGAAAATGAAAAATCTGAGGCTGAAGACAGGAGGCCTCTATGGGGCTAACCATCCCCATGCTTGAGGTATTCCCTCCCCACCCCAGGCCAAGTGGCAGAACCAGGTCTTCAAAGGCTTTCAGAAGGCCAGGAGTGAGGGGGCCAATCGCACCTCTGGGGCAGAATGTTCCAAAGAGCGGGGGCTACTGCAGAGAAGGCCCGCCTTCTGGACCCCACTAATCGAAGTTCTTTTACTGAGGGGGTCTGAAGCATGCCCTCTCTGTGTGATCGGGTGGGATGGGTTGAAGTCATAGGGGAGAGGCGGTCCCTTAGGTAACCTGGTCCCATGCCATGTAGGGCTTTAAAGGTGATAACCAACACCTTGAATTGGACCCAGAAGCAAACTGGTACCCAATGCAGCTCACGGAGCAGTGGCATTACATGGGCCCTCCTTGGGGCTCCAAAAATAGTCCACGCAGCTGCATTCTGGACCAGCTGTAGCTTCCAGATACTCTTCAGGGGTAGCCCCATGTAGAGCACATTGCAGTAGTCTATCTGAAATAAAATATATTCAATCTGAAATAAAAATTGAGTTGAATTTGGTAACAAATAGGGGTAGAAACCTCACTATTACTCCAGACATAATCTTCATTGGCAATGACTTCTACAGAGACAGAGTCTATGGCAGCAAATGCACAAAATCTTGTGCATTATAAAACCTTATTAGGAGATAAGCTTTTATGGATTTAAGTTGGTGTTCAGAGGCATGAAACAGAAATCTTCAACTGATAGATAACACTTGATGCATCACTTTGGTATGGACTCTAAGGAACAAAAGCCATCATAACCTTCTTTTCTAGCAATGTCATCCTGGCCTTCAGCTGAAGCCAACTATTTTCTCAAGAATTTAAAGTGATTTAAACCTTTCAGGAGATTTCTGCTAAAAGAAAGACATGTCAAATATCTAAAAATGTTTATTGATATTTAAATGGATGGACTGATGGAGTAAGAGTACAAAGAAAAATGTGCAACTGAGGGCATCATTCTTCACACAGCTTTCACAGTTTAGTCATTTAGATATGTAAAATGTGAGAAAAGATGAATAATAAATAGTGAGCATGTCAGGAGAAAAACATACATTACTTGCATACAGAATGTTACCAAGTCAACATTTCAGGCTTTCCACATCCACTTTCTTTTAAGAGTATCATTGACCCAAATAACCCACCCAGAAATTTCACTAAAAATATCAGTTCTGAGCAATTTAAAAAGTCCAAATCAGATGTAAAATGGAACCCATGGGTTTCCATTAAGACACATCATAGTTAATCTTAGACTGGCATACTTCTAATCCTCCTTTGGTATAAAAGGTTTAAAGCTGCTTTTGCTATTCAGAGCAACACTTTCCTGTAGTGTCTTAATATGGAAAATGTTTTGTTTCAACCCAAGTAGGGTTCCAGTAGGCAAAGAATAAACTACTTTACTTTCACTATATGAAAAGGAGGTCAGAAGTCATAACCAGCCCAAAATATGCTGCAATCTTTCAGGAAATTTTTGTTTTTCTAGTACATTTGACTGCAATATCCCCAGACAGTCTAGGAAGGAAATTGGTATTCCCAACCAGTAACCTGTTGGACAGAAATATTTACCGAAATCCTAAGAGAAAAGATGCATAACTTTATGTCATCTTTCCATGTCAGACTCTGCTGCAACTCTTTACATGCTGTAGTATTTAATGTATGTGCTAGTGGTACAAAGTTGAGAAGAGACAGTAGGATGGCCCTTCTCCAACAACACCTTCATTAGGCAAGAAGACATTTGGACATACTACTGAACAATTGACAGTCACCACAAAAATGGAACAGATAAACAGGACTTTAAATACAAATATCTTTAGACTAATCATTACTAAGTGGGGTTCCGAAGAGAGCCATTTTCAACGTGTCTCATATTAGCTATACCATTTTTTTAGAAAATTGAGACATTCTCTCTTCACAAGTTGAAAAACACTGTCTGCTACAGAAGGTCCCATTTTTTCCCCCAACTCACTGGGCTACACTCAAAACAGCTTCCGGAAGTACACAGTGCAACTCAGGAACTGCTGTTTCAAACAAGTGTGGCTGTTTCCTGCAGGGGGATATACATCTGGAACAGCTGTGTGGATCACTAAAAATTGCTTGGCAGTGGGATTTTGTGCTTGGGAGTTATTTCTAAGTCACTTATAAAAGCAGTACACATTAAAAAAAGTTAGATCTGTAGTGCTTATGGCACTTAACAAGCTAATCTAGATGACTGATCACATCCTTCAATACTTTATATTTGGGACAGGAATATCTGGGAAAACAACAAAAAAAAGTCCTCCACAAGTTTAATTACATAAAATAAATAAACATGAACTGTCTTCATGGTTCACTAAGTCGAAGAACTAGTTATCTTCATGTTAGTTTTTATATTATAATTACTAATGGAAAATCAGTTTGTGTTCCATCTCACCTCCATCCCCTCATTCCTTAGGCTTGTCTCATGGCAGAAATATTAATCTTGTATCTAATTCCACAGAAATATTTCATTTTGATAGCAGCCAGACAATTAATACCAAGATTAGACAAGCAAAAGCCAGGCCAAGAATTAGGATGCAGATCTTCTTGCGTGATTTCTTCTGTTTTAAAAAACAAAAAGAAAAAACCAATAGGGTACAGGGATAACAGAGAGAGACGCACACACTATACCGAGAAAGTGGAAAGTGATGTAAAATTCAGCTCCCACTAGGTTACAATGAAAACCATCTAACATAATTTAAAAATGTGAGTAACAGGACGGTGGAACGAATTGGATAAATCACCTTTTTAAAACTTCAGATAAAACAAGTTTTTAACAGGTTGATTAGAAACTACTATTCTGAAAAGAATAAGTTTTCCTGTTCAAAGCACTTATTGGATCATTACTATTGCCACTAACATAGCAGTCAACTTAAAAGCACCTTCTTGATCATGCAAGTGAATTATTTACTGCATCATTTATCTTCTGAATTTTTAATATGCTGGGCAGGCATTTTTGATAGTGACCCTCCAAATATGGAATGCTCTTCCAGAAATGGTAAATTAAAACCCACTCTTTCATATGTTTAATGCTAGGTAAAAAAACAAAACAAAACACCTTGTTATGCTTTTTAACTGGTCAGTCTTGTATGGACTTTTTTATGATTGAGTTATTTATTTTATTAAATTCTCATTTTAAACTGAACTTCATTGTACATTGCCCTGTTCTTTGCAATGTTAAGGTATCTTAACATTAGTACTTTTAAAAAGCACACCATGTGATGGAGGGTGGGAAGTGGACAGCTAACTATCCCAAGGCTGAGGGATATTGTCAAGGCTAAAAATACAGTTGGAGGAGGACCAGAGCTGGGTCAATTGAGGGGTGGAATGTAGAAGATGGGCTGCTGTGTGCCCTTTGTGCCCCCCAATCAAAGGGACTCAGTGGCAATAGTCCCTATAGGAAAAGCGATGTATTTCTCATTATTCTGGAACTGAAAACATTCATAATTGAAATAGAGACAGACAGAGCACTTCTGCACAATAGGCTAAAATCCCAGCTCTGCTCCTCCCACTTCTAATTCTGGAAGACTTTGGGGCTGTACAAAGATTACCTGATAATAAGCAGCTCTCTGCAATTGTTCACTGGCACTTTCCACATGGACTTCTGCATTTTCTACATTTGCTTCTATGCTATCTATAGAGAAAAAGAGCACCCACTTAAAAAAAACAACAACCATCACCATTATATGATGTACTCCTGCTACAGTTAAGCCTGCTTAGATATGCTGTGAAGTTATTTCAACGTGTGATTAGCGGTGTTGCACACCCTTTAGTTGCATTGATCCATAATTGTTAGTCTAGTTTCAGATAGGGACTATCTGAAAGGAATAATAACCTTACATGCTATTCCTAGCACCAGTGACAATTTTTCTAGCTGATTTAAAAAAAAAAAAATCTACCAGGAGAGTTTGTATACTCATAGGCATATACAATGTGGGTATACAAATAATATAGACCCAGAATCGAATACTATCAACCAAATGTAATCTTTAGTTGCTGTTTTCTAGAAATTGCAGCATTATTAAAGACCATTCCATAGAACATCCTAATATATTTCATCAGCAGTTGTCAATACTACAGATGTCACATTTCTAAAGATATTTGAGGATCCTCTTTGGCTCAAAGAGCATCTTGCTTCAAAAGTCTCTGGGATGAATCCTCATCTGATAAGCAAATGCTAAATCAGACTTTGGCAGTCAAGCAAACACCACTATTTACTTACCAATCATGTCTCCCTGATCATGGATCATCATAGCCAAATCTTTAAAAATCTGATTCACATCCAAGATATCTGCCTGAAAGGGAAGTTTGTGAAAAATTACTGCATTTTGTGCTTATGTGTTTATATTATTATTCTAATAATTAAGCCATATTATTATTCCTGTTGCATTTTTTTTCTAGATATCAGTATGACTTAAATCCGAGGTCTCACTGTCAGTGGTACACTTACGTAAAGGGGCGTTTTGGTACAGCTATTTGTTGCCCTATAATACCAGTATTGCTGAGTCTTTGGATTCAATCCTCGCCGTTCATTGTTTAAAATGAAATTTCATTTACAACCATATATCGCAAGCACTATGTCACCTTCAGGCCTTAGAAGAATACTTGAGTTTATGTGTCTGGTTCACCTATTCCAATCTCCTTCCCTTTCCCTCCGTTATTCTCCCTAGTCAAGGATAACTGCATCCTCTTTCTGTTTAATAACTGCTGTGAAAATGCAACCCACATTTTGCAAAATCCTATGCTTTGTTTACTTACAAATCTTTTAAGAAGATACACAAAAATATCTATGTCCTGTACTTTGCAGCATTCTTCTAATTTCCAAAATACTGGTTGGAAACTTTATGAACTTTATGAAGATTCATATCAGTTGGCAAATACTGTCAAGACTGTTGCAAGTTTTGCTCTTATTTTGAACTGTTAATAATTCAAGATTGCCATGAAAAAAGCCGTGCTCATACCCCAGGTCCTCAGCGAGAGGTCTGCGTACCTGCAGATCCTGCCGCTGGTGCCTATCAAGCTCCTTGAACCATGTGATTTTTACTTCTTAAAAAAAATATGAAAAACTGGCATGCTGCAGAGTAAAGGGCCAGCCTCAGGCATCTTCTTGATTTCCATAAATGCCTCCAGCCCCCTAAGTTTTTTAGTAAATACAAAATGATGGGTGGTTATAATCCAGGGCTTTAGTTTGAACCATGTTCATCTGCCCAGAAAAGAACTCAGGTACGTAGAAGTCGCATCTTACAGAGGGCAGAACTAGTTATGTTCCTCATGGCAACCATTTTGCCAATAGACAAGGCTGCCTGCCTTCCCAATCATTTTCCAAGATGTCCTCAAAATTCCAACAGTACTCATCAGACCAAAAAGGCTTGCTGTACAGTATCACAGTAGATAAATATCCTAGGGCACACATGAAGGGCTCCGAGGTGGCTTTTGAAAAAAAATCTGGCACCCAAAGCATTACTTGTTGACCTCTTCGATATAAAATATATATATATATTTTTTAAAAATATTGCATCTAGCTAAATCTATCAGCTGCTTACCTCTAATTGCCTAATGGCGGTTTCTCTCTCCTTAATTAACTCAAGATCTTGTTCTGTTATTGCTACATCTTCTTCTTGAGACTGCATCTGATCCCATTCTTCATTGCTGAAGGAAAAAAATGGACAATCCACTCTTCTTGCTATTCCTGGATGATCAGAAAAAGCTACCCAAATATTTTTTGGATTTACTGATACATATTCCTTAGCTGTGGAAAGTACTTAGTGGTCTTCCTTCAAAACCAAAGGAGCTGAGAAGGCAGAATCTTTTAAAATATAAACTGGGGGAAATATTGAATTAATTATAAATGCTTCTCTGTGTACTGGAACACTTTCACATGAAGCAAGCTAACTGATTTAGAAGAAAAGTTACATGTTTAAAGACAAATTCCTGGCAACTGGCATCCCTTTTTCCTATCCCCAAGCTCAAATGGATCAATATTCTAGTAAGCCTTATCCAAATCATGATTTCCAAAAGTCTGAGCTAGAAGTCCCATCACATTAGATTCTTGGCCATGCTGGTTGAAAGTTGAATTCCAAAACTTTTGGAGAGCCCTGGGAAGAGCTTGTTAATCCAACATATGATGCCATTTAAATAATCTTGTTTATCTTTCAGGACCAACCAAGCACAATGTTCTTTAGATATATCAACTTACGAGTCATTTTTAAAGGCACTTGGGAAAATCTGGATCCACATTTATACTCAATATGACAAATCAGATTCAGAAGTTTGACTGAGTTTTGACTCCTCACCCTCCAATTCCTTCTTTTGCTTCCTGGTTTACTATAAGAGGTTTACTCAATTAGAATGCCAGAAATTTGTGACCACAAACTATAATTTACTTCTAAACCTGAACCAGATACTATGATTCAATCTGGATTTCTGATTCTGGTTTGGATGGTTTTAGGAAACCCTACTTGGCTGTCCCAGAGCTTTAATGGCTGCCAACCAGGATGTCAATAAGGAAATCAGAGTGCACAAGAGAATGAATACAAAGCCTGAGGAAACCCCAATACCTAAACAATGATTTGGCTCCAGTACCTGAATCAAGCCATTATTTCTGAATAAAGGTTGCTGTGGGTCATATGAACAAGCTGTGAATGCAGGCACATAATTCAATTTTCTCATTGAATGTGCATTATGAAGGTTTTTGCAACTGAAGAAACAAGGTGACGGGTATCAGAAAGCAGTAGGCATTACCTGTCAAATGAGACCAACTGCTCTTCTCTGCGTCTCTCATCTCCCTGGAAAGAAACCGTTCTAGATCAGCCAAAAATTTACACTGGGAGAATATGATGCAGCAATTAGATCCTTTCTGGCCTAATTAACAACACAGTTTCTTATAAGTCATGGACTTGGCAGACATATCCAAGACAAAATTAGTTATTCTATTTAAAAGAATGCTAATTAAGCAATGCAGTAGAAGAACAGGTTGTTAAGAAAATCGAACAACTGAAACGGAATTGAACTAAACAGGAAAGGACAAAGATCTTACCAAGTCATTGTGTCTGTGATGACATGACCACTTATTCCTGTGCCCTCTTGAATCACTCAGTCTATCTAATTTAGACTGCTGGGTGCCACAAGTGGGGGAAAAGAATTAAGCAATTCAAGGTCACCGCTCAGAATACTTGCAATATTTTTTCTGTTCATCAATATGGTCATCAGTCAGATATCAATGGTCCCTCACATCAAGTAACAACTGAACTCTCATTTCCCTCATCCAAATTACATAAGATTGGCATATCATTGGCATATGTATTCAGCTTTGCTATGAGAAGACTGAAAGATACTGTCCTATGAATGGATCTTGAGATCATTTGGAGGTTCTAGCAGGGAAGTGCGGCTGTTGTATACTCTTAACCAAAGATTGGTATCCTCCTTCTATCTGGGATGTTCATCCTCTTCCACCAAGCGTGCAGCTTTGGGAGGGATGCATATGCAGCAGTGAGGGAGGAAGGAGTCACCTGCCTAGCCAGCCAGACCAGCTGAATCAATTCTGGCGATCAATGGGGTGACAGATGTGGCAGCCAGATCGCCCTCACATCCTAGCTACTGTCCTGACAGAGACAATTATCAGGACAAGAAGATAAAGAAAGGAATTCACCTAAGTGCAAAGCACTTCAAACCACTCATTCTTTCTAAGTGGGAATCTGAACGTTTCTAAAGCCCAGATGTATTTCAGAACTTTCCTTGCTTAGAAATAGGGAACCACCGATAGTACATCCTTTAGAATAAACAGAGTAAAGGATGTGAAACTAAAAGATAGGGTCATAAGAATCGTCAGGTTAATAAGACACTTTGCCATCTATTTTTCCTTTAAAACATTTGGAGGAAAAAACCCCTCTAAGTTATTCCTTTGTGGACTATTTGGCTACCAACTTACAGAGAAACGAGAGCCAGCTCTTGCCCTGGCGACAGTTTCCTTTTCTTTCTCCGAGACTCTTCTCTGCACTGCTTGAAAATTATTTAAGGCTGCAGAAAAGTCATTCATTAAACGCTCCTTCTGAAGTTTCTGCTGGCGCTAGAAAAGAAGAATTTTATCCATGATTGTAAAAGAAAACTCACCAACCTCAACGGAAATATTCATACTTTATTTCTAGCTCTCACAGGATATTTTTACAAGTTTCAACATTCATGACTGATTCAGACCACTTTTGTCTATTGTTTTATTAAAGGAGATTTCTTGTTCAGCCATATGACTGGGAATTTGGGGACAGAGAACCAGTGTGTAGTGCTTAAGGTGTTGGCCCAGGTTAACTTCCATCCACCAGAATGAAAACTCAGGGAGTGACTCTGGTTCAGTCACTCTCAGCCCAACCTCTTATCCCGCTGGGGATAAAATATTCATGTTCCGAGGATAAAGTGAAAGGAGAGCCCATGTAAGCTGCTTTGAGCAACATAATAATTGCAACTACAATATTAGAAGCAGAAATCCAAACACTTCCAGAGAAACCAGGGTGTGGAAGGATGATTTACACACATTTTGTACATTGGCAGGTACTGAAAATTCATTTAGTATCAACTGTGTGTGTACCTTTAATCTCTGTTATTACAGCAGATGGAATGAGAAATTATTCCCTCCTCCAGAACATTAATCTGACCCTATTCACATTGAGAACTGGCATGTGCCAGTAGTTCAGCTTCTTAAATATGTAAACCAGCCTATGAATGCCCCCCGCCCCCAGATCCACGCCCCCAAGTAAAGAAAGTATTACCATTCTAAGATGATTAAATATAACATTAAGGCAAGGTTCACATATCACCACACTAATTGATATTGTATTATGCTTGTTTTTGATTTTTGACATACTGTTTTGCAAACTCAGCCACTGTGGTTTATAAACCATGGCTTATTGTGACATGTGCAAACACATGCAATTATAGCACATTGGTAAACCATGATTAAAGAAGCAATGGTTTAATGTGATCTGCAAACCTGTTTGGTTTTCTCCCATTCCATGAAAACTACAGATAAACCCACAAACCTGTTCTGAGGAAGATAAGGGCAGAGGAAGGGAGCCCAGCTCCTTCAGGTATTCATTGGTCTCTTTGGCAAGCCGGTTTGCTGTATGTTGCAACTGTTGTCTAGGAACAAAAATGTACTTCAATTTCATTCTCTTGTTTCTTAAAATGGAAACATTAGCAAAGCTGTGTCCTAGCTCCACTCCCTTTTAACTTCTTTGTCAATTATACTGCCATCTATTTGAATGGTGATTTCTTTTTCCCAGCAAAATTATGACAGAAAAAAAAATTATTTCATCTTTATGCTGATGACTTGTTTCTTGCTCCCTGATTGGCCTTCCTATACTCTTGTATGCCTTAGCTAAGTATTCCATCAAAAAAACCTCATTAGCCTTTTATTAAAGCAAAACCAAGGTTTTGGGCAAAATACAGTGAAATGTAAAAGGAGGGCTCACTCCTGCCATATGAAGGAGGTTGCCTTCTATCAATATTGCATCTTGCTTTTCTCTCTATCTGACAATCTTCGAAAATGAAAGTTGGCCAACAAGAAAGTGTGAAATTTAATCTCTAAGCATTTCCTCAGACTTAGAATATTTTCCATTAATGTACAAAATAAATTGTTGAGAACAATACTTGAGGTACCTAAATCCAGATCTATTGCATTTTTACCTGCTGAATTTGATATTATCTCAATTAAACCTACCACTATAACTGGATTATATATTCTGCCCCAGATTAAAAAAAAAATTCTAATTGCTTTCTGTCTTTTATTTTTCTTTTAGTCGGCTTTGAATTAAATTGAATGAATGAAATGAATGAATGAAATGAACTGGATTATTTAATTATTGGCTCAAACTGCTCTCTTTGCCCAATCCCAGATTAGTCAAATTTTGCTTTTCAAAATAAAAGAGAACTAACTCAGATATCCATCCGGCTTTCAAAATCTAATTCATCAGATTCAACAGGTTGATTTTTCTTTAGAATTGTTTCTTCCTTGAGCAGTTTTCCCCCTCTGACAATTTTTTAAAGATTGGGTTCATAGTGTCTCCATTCAATCTCTTAAACAGCACTGCAAAACAAAAGCAAAACAACGCCCCCCCCCCCAGAACTGCTTCTTGTTATGCAGGGGTGAAAAAATGCTTTGAATGTGAAACTTATTTAAAGCTTATGTGCAAGCTATTCTTAGAATTGCTTTAACTCTGTTACGACACAACAGATGGAACAGCTACAGTGGTACCTCGGGTTACGAACGCCCCTCCTTACGAATTTTTCGAGATACGACCAGCTCCGGCCCCAAAACTTTACCTCGACATGCGACCTCCACCTCGAGCTACGAACCGGATCTGCGGCCATTTGCCCTGCTGCCACGCAGTCGCGGCTTCCTGTGGGTGAGATCGCGGTAGCAAGGAGACGTTCGGTGAGGCTTCTGGTGTGTTTTGTGGCATCTGGAAGGTTTTTGGTGTGCTTGTCAGCATGGCTCCAAAGAAAATGCAGAGCCATATGTATTTACATTGAACCTATGGGAAAATTTGCCTCGCGGCGCGACCAAATTCGGAGGGCAGATTAGCCGTATTTACATTGAACCTTATGGGGAAATTTGCCTCGTGGTGCGACCAAATTCGGAGGGCGGAACAGATTAACCGTATTTACATTGAACCTTATGGGAAAATTTGCCTTGTGGTGCGACCAACTCGAGTTGCGATCAGAGTCACGGAACGGATTAAGTTCGTAACTTGAGGTACCACTGTATTTTGCAGATTCTGCCCACAGGGCACTGGTGTATTAAAGGCTATCCCACGTTATTTTCTTCTTCTTCTCTTGTTTCTTGCTTTCTGATATTTGTTTTAATTTTTTTTTTTTTTAATTCAGCTCTTGGGGAAAAATTAATTGGACTGACCTGCAGAGATCTGATTTCATTCTGGCTTCTTGTAATGGGGATTTTGTTCATAGGAACAATTTTTGCTTAATTAGCTTCCAGAGCTTGGGCATTTTTAAAATCCACACTGTAGTGTGACATATCAGTTAGAACTATTGACATCAAGAATGCTATCGTACTTAATTATCCAGTTCCTGTTGTAATCTATGTATCTGCTCTTTTTCTCTTCCTTGTTCATGTTCATAAAACTGAAGCACAAATCCACAAATCTTCTTTTTTCTTAACTTGTTTGTGTTGGAAATTATTTATTAAATTATTCTATTCTATGAATTTGCTAGACCTCAAAGTTAAGATATTCAAAATTCATTTAAGTATATGATTGGCCCTGAGGCCCTGCATACCTCAAAGAGCTTCTCAGATCATACTTACAAGTTTTCCTGCAGTTTGGTAGAATCCTGCTTGGTCCCCAACTGATTCATCAAATTCTTTATCTGAGAAGCTGTAAATAATAATAATAATAATAATAATAATAATAAGAAGAAGAAGAAGAAGAAGAAGAAGAAGAAGAAGAAGAAGTAGTTATCATTTTGCCATGTATGTTCTCCATTGAGTTATGAGAAGGTGAGACAGTGTATATTATTTGGTGCAATGCAAAGTCTCTGAGTAATTAAAGTGGGTTGTTAAGCCCATAGACTACAGTCATAGACCACAACAATGAAGGAATTTGAAGTTATTACACTTGACTGCATTAAATGACAGACTGTCGCCTCAAATTCTACATTCTTACAATCCTAGCCCCCCACCTTCAAACACTTTGCCAATGGCTGTGAAGTCATCAGAAATCAAGCTAGACTCAAAAGAAAACCTTTTCACTTGCAAGACCCAAAGAATAAGCCAATCAGGCACAGTGGTCTTGAAGACATCTGAGAGGGGTATAGGAACTGGACAAATAAGTGGAACTGTTGGTTCCAAATTAATAGCTATATATCCCTCAACTGCATTGACTCTCTTTTTATCTGTGTAACAGTTTCATCTTGTGGCTGCTCTACCAAGAGATATACAGTTGTTTTATTCAGTCCCTACTGAATAAATGGACCCATCCACAACAACAAACATGAGAATATAAACCTGGCTTAAAGTCAGAAATGAGCAATCATCTTCTAAGAGTGATAAGCCAGTAAGGTATAAATAATTCCAATGCTCACAACTTGTCTGAACAAAGTTACAACAATTAGCAGATGGATTTGGTCCACAAAGAATCCTAAATAAAATCAGAGACTATTGAGATGCTAATCTGGCACCACGGAATCACATGTTCAGAGGAAGGCATAGTTTTCCAATTATAAAATGAGAAACCAAAACAAAAAAGTAATCCGCTAAAACTCCTTACAGCTAACAGAACAGGGCTCTTAGAAATCTTGTCCGTTAAAGTGAAACTAAAATGAATTTTTGGTATTCTCATCTAATTCATGCTACTCTGGGCACTTTTGGGGAAAAACAGCAACTTGAACATGAATTTATAAATAGATGAAAGAATTTCTTTCTTTGATAGGAGCCTTCCCCATGACTTAGGGGGAAATACGCTGATGGGAGAAGAGGATAAATCAAAAGAAATGCCATCAAAGCAAAGCTGAAGCATCAGTGACACTGCAAGTCAGTAAGCACATGATCTCTCTTAAGATCTTTATTTCTCAAAACTTCTTCCGTTATTGCAAAGTGAACTTCTGGGATTATTCTGTGGCAGATATCTACAGACATTCTGTAAATATGTTTTAAAAGTATCTGTTTCAATCCTGAGCCACTAATGTGATGTCAGAGGATCTGATGGAGATTAAATCCCCGCAAGGGTGAAGACACTCTCTGATGAAGAAGCCAGCTGTGCAGCTTCTTTTACCCTTAAAATAAAAGTACAATCCAGCTGCAGGCACATTGCAGCCTGGCTGCGTTGAGTACAATGCTTCAGCCCATTGATCTCTAGAGTTTGCACAAATGGGGTGATTCAAGCCTATGTAGATTTCCCCGCAGGCTGTGCCAGTAGGACGTCATCTCTCATATTAAACGTGGGCATGAGTTGGTCTCATGGGGAAAGTTATGGACCAATTCCCTGAACACATTTGTGGTCTCAGTTGGCATTTCTTTGGAGCTACAAGCCCAAAATGGAACCATAAGGGACTGTTACGTACATTAAGTCTGTCCATATTGCTGACCACCCCTTGTAATACTATGCAAAGAGCTGGATATCTTTGCATAGAGAGCCAGTTTGGTGTAGAGTTGAAGGTGCTGGCAAGAAACTAGGAAACCCTGAGTTCTAGTTGTCCCTTAGGCCTGAAAGCCAGCTGGGTGACTTTGTGCCAGTCACTCTCTCTCAGTCCTATGTACCTTACAGCAGGGTTCCTCAACCTTGGCAACTTGAAGATGTGTGGACTACAACTCCCAGAATTCCCCAGCCAGCATGGCTGGCTCGGGAATTCTGGGAGTTGAAGTCCACACATCTTCAAGTTGCCAAGGTTGAGGAACCCTGCCTTACAGAGTTGTTGTGGGGAGAATAGGAGGTGGGAGCATTAAATACACCACCGTGAGTTGTAAAAAAAATGAATATGGGATATAAATAAACAAACAAAAATATATCTTCATGCATGGATGGCAGAGAGAAGAATGAGATGCCTACTACTTAGCTTTACATGAACACACATTGTTCTGCATTGACCCGATGAATTACAGACCATTACTATGTAAAGGGAACATTTTAAGTCCCACCTAGGCACAAAGTCAGCTGAGTGACCTTGGGCCAGTTACTTTCTCTCAGCCCTAGGAAGGAGGCAATGGCAAACCACTTCTGAAAAAACCTTGCCAAAAAACTGCAGGGACTTGTCCAGGCAGTCTCTGAGAATTGGACATGATTGAACAAATAAAAAAAATATCCTACACATAGGGAACATTTTAAGGGAGCAATCTACCAGTTTCCTTACATATCCATGAACTATACAGCATACTGGTGCTGCTACATGGGCACAACAAAAATCAACACAATTATTGCAGGCATTGACTAAGTTTTAACCCTAACCCTAACCTTAAGTTTTCTCATTTTTTTTAAAGCAACTGCTCAGAGAGACAGCAGACTGGCATGTAAAAAAAAAAAAAAAAGAATTAAACAAAGGGGGAATTTCTTCCCCCTCTAATCTCAGACAGGCTCAGATTATCCTACTTCAGGCACATTATGAGAAGATCTAACTCTCTGTAGAAGGTTCTGATGCTGGGAAAGGTGGAAGGAAAGAGAAGCAGATGACCAGCAGCAAGGTAAATGGATTCAGTTACAGTGGTGATGGATGCACCGTTGGAAGACCTGAAGGACCAGATCGTCATGGAGAAAATCTATCTATGTCAGTGTTTCTCAACCTTAGCAACTTAAACATGTGTGAACTTCAACTCCCAGAATTCCCTAGCCAGCCTGCTGGCTGGGGAATTCTGGGAGTTGAAGTCCACATATCTTAAAGTGGCCAAGGTTGAGAAACACTGATCTATGTGGTCGCTAAGAGTCGACAATGATTTGAGGGCCCGTAATCAATCAATCTAGCCTCAGAAGCAATCCATGCCTCTTTCTAGGCACAGGTACCCACTTCATGTCTCAAGACTGATAAGCTATGTTCAAAATTAAAAGACAAGAGTAACAGTATGGCAAATTTGTATCTTATTAGAAACATGATTACAGTACTTCAGAGAAAGTGCTTTTCTCTAATATCTAGATAGCTTTATGTGATGACCACACAGGAGCACTGCATTAACCAAACACATGCAGATTTTGTAAACACTTGAAATTCAGAATCCTCAAAATGTACATGCATTAAATATCTTATTATGTATATAGAGCTGTTTTCCTTATAGCCAACAAAAAGTACTTAGGCTACTAATAATTATTTAATATTTGTTATATTTATTTCCTGCTTTTCTTCCAAGAGCTTCAGGCAGCTTACAAGGGATCTCCTTTCATTTTACTCCAGAAACCCTGTAGTAGAGTTTTTGTTTTGTTTTGCATTAGATTTCATAAGCTTCAGGAACAATAATTAAAATGTTGGCCAATTTCCTTTTTTATTAACATAGAGTGTAGTTTCTTTTGTTAATGTAGGTTTAATGTGTTGTTTTATTTTTTTGTTAAAAATATCTGATGCTTAAATATTTACAGTACATCACTACCATCTCTATCACACTAAGACTACAAACAAAATTCTTAAAAACCTTGATATAGAGAACAATCAGTAGGTAAGAATGGGGGTAGATATCATTATTATAATATTATTATTATTATTAAGGACAAACAGTATTCTAAAACGTTGCATGCAAGTAGCCTCAGCGATCATGCCTAGAAAGAGAGAGTATACATCTTTTAAAGAATCCTCTGCTGATTAACTTTGACTCAAGATGGACAAAGTTCTCTTAGACTTTGGAACTGCTTGCCACTATATTTCTGATCCCAAGACAGAAGATTCAGTGTCTAACATTTTAAATATATACACTTTTTTAAACGTTAGGAAGTTTCGTGGATTTTATAAATAAAAAAGCAAAACAAATGATTTAAAATAAAGAGGTTAGCGACATGGGAAGGGGAGCAAGAAAGGGAAACATTTCTAAAGGAAACATAATTCTTTTGAGGGGGATAATCCTTCTCAATGGTGGGAGTGTGTGGGCCAAAGAGGTCAAAAGCATCACTCACTGCATTGTGCCAGGCGCTGTATATTGGTGCTGCAGGTCTGGATAATGGTGCTGAAGTCCCGAGGCGGAAGCCCCCCAGGTCGATAAGTCTCCAATTGCCCGTACGACATGGTTACCTCTAAAGACCCGGGGAAGAAAAAAACAGAAACGACAGCAAAAAAACAACCCCCAAGCGAGGAGGACAAAATATTTATCTGTCAAACCGAGACACTGCCGACGCCTCCACAACTGCGCACGCGCACCAGGCAGGCCCGAGCTTTCTTCCTTTCTCCGCGCAGGCGCACAATAGAAGTCTAAGACAGGACAGCCCACCTCCGCCTTCCTTCACCCCATTCGAGGGAGCGGTAAATGACTGTGTGAGCCGAGGGAAAGCAAGTGCTTGTACGCATGCGTCCTAGCCGCGAGACGCACATGCTCAGACTGGTTCAACCGCCGTTATCTGAAAACGAGGCTCGGTGTCATGGCAACCGGGGGCAGTTTGGCGTTGTTGCTGTTTGGAGGAGGCCGCAGTGTTGGTTGTGATGATTCTTCGGAGATAACGGCGTGGTACCGGCTCCTTCTTTACCTGAACTACACACGGTCGTCAGGTTGCACGTAGAATGCTGAAGATATGTATTCAGACGCCAGTTCCGTTAAGTGGGATTTACTCCTGAGTAAATCTGCATCGGATTAAAGCGAAATAATTCGATGTATGACTAACAGCGTTACTGAATTCAGTGAGCCTGGCTTTCAGGTATGTGTGTCTAGGATTACATCGTGGATGTTACTCTGCTACGGCTTACTAGAGCTCAGTGGCCTTTTTACGCAGGTCCGTGGGGATTTTAAGGGTATCGTGCAAAACCTGGGGCGACCACTAGATGTCAGCAGCAGTAACAGGGTGTGGGTCTCTTGGCTGCCAGCCACCGGCCGACGTGATTCTTGCAGCCGTATAAAAATGCCCCTTGTGAAATGCTCATTTTATTTGGGCATCAGAAAAAAACTATTTCTGTTGCCCTATTTTCCAGTTAGCATTTTTTAGATAGGATAGTTTGTATTGAATGCATTATTGCAGTTAGTTTGTTTTGACAGTTCTTGCACGTTTTATAGTAAATGCATTTAACAACAAAAGTTTGGAATGATAGATTTAAAGGGCCTGGGTTGTAAATTGTGGCATTCCAGAATACATTTTAATGGGAAATACTGGTAGACATTGGCGGTCAAGCATCTCATATACTTATGTTTATACATAAATAATTTTAAAACTGCTTTTTAGAGTTACAGTCTTAAACTTGAGGAAGAAGGTTCAAATTATAGGTGTTTGCATGAGAACGTTTTTAAGAAAGCAAAAATTGCTTCTGTCATAGGAAATCAGTCAAGGACAATCTCAGGCTGGAAGATTTTCAAGGCTTGCCTAAAAGCTGGAGTTGAAAAGCCAAGGGATTTGGGGCAATAATTTAAAAGGCTGCATCTCTAATGAGATAATTCCTAAAAGGAGAAAGACTGTATAGAAGAAGGCTGCTCTTTTATTAAACTGTTTCCAAGCGTGAATGAATAAGAATCATTTTAAAAGCTCAGATATTTTACCGCAGTAAGTCAAAGGGAGATGTTGTACATCTCTAGAAATAAGCACAAGAGATTCTAGGGGTGCAATAGTGATGTTAAAGTTGTTTGACTGAAAGACCCCTGTGTCTGAAAGGACTTTATTTCAGCACTATGTATTATTGATCAAATTTAATTTCC
Source organism: Liasis olivaceus (assembly GCA_030867105.1). Taxonomy (NCBI): domain Eukaryota; kingdom Metazoa; phylum Chordata; class Lepidosauria; order Squamata; family Pythonidae; genus Liasis; species Liasis olivaceus. The sequence goes on along the minus strand of CM061360.1, from coordinate 16,237,832 downwards.
TCCTCTTGCTCAAACCTCCATCAACACAGAGTGGTGGGGAAATATTTCTACAGTATTGGTTTCTGCTTGCATACAGAGAAATTTAATGAAATTACAAGCAGAAAGGGCCAGGGAGATAACTCTGCTTTATGATGTGTGTTTAAATTTTTGATCATTTTTCTCTACTGTTGTTCAGCTTTTCTTGATTGATTGTATTTCTGTATTGCCAGACTCAAAACATGACTCCCAGTGCCCTTGCAGGTGGCTCTTCTGGCCTTGTGTCCACTGTAAAGGATGTTATGGGAGATCTCTGTGATTACCTCTCCCAAGGCAAGTTTTTACTCTAAAAGCAATAACAAAAGCCTCAATTTGCATCAAAGCCAAGACATAAAGGAGCAACTAACCTAAATCCTAGTAACCTAGGAGCAACTAATCTAAATCCTAGTAACCTAACCTAAATCCTAAATTCTAACCTAAATCCAGTAAAAGCTAGTCTAGTGTAGTGGCTAATGAGAAAAGGCAGTGCTATATATGCCACCTTGATCTCTTGAATGAAAATGTGGGATATAAACCTAGCAAATAAATAATCTTCATTTGCTCCTCCTGATACTGAATGAATAAAACTGATAAAATATGGATTGAGAAATAATTTTGAATGCATTCTGTTCATTATCAGATTGGAAATTAGATTTCAGCTTTTGTATGTGGTGCATATCTAAAAATGAATTTAGTTGAGGAATTCAAAATACATTTTTAAGAACTAAATACCAGATTTAATATTTAAATATTAAATGCAACTTGGGATTTATTCATTTATTTGATATAACTATACCCCACATTATAGGAAAATGTACAAGGTGGTTTACAAAAAATGTAAAATCGTTCTTAATAAAGCAATAGCAACATAATAAGAAAATAATAATGTCAGCAAAACCAGATTAAAAATGAATAATAAAATCCTTCCCATAAAACAATGAGTAAAATAATTAAGTAACACATGTGCTGTAAAAGTAACAATTAGCAACAACAGCATGTATGCAAAACACCTGGTTAGAAATATGAGTATATTTCACTTTATTTACATATGTGATAACTAACTAGGATTTAATTTCTCTGCTGATTATCAATTCTCTTAGCTAGATCTCTTTACCACATTTCCACCAGACTGCCAAGGCTGTTGGTTGAAGAGCTAGCAATAGATGGTCATAATGCAGAAGAAAGAGACATAACATGACCACTACTCCTGACTTTTGGACTGATAGGTTTCAGCATGTAAATTTTAAAAAATCCTTCATAGTTTATATATGAATAAGAGCTTTTGACTACCAGAAGTATGCTGTTACAGTTTATCCAGTGGTAAACACTGGAATCTCACATAGTATCTTGGATTACTCAATATAATATTGCTTCAGAATATGTAAAGAAAGAGTAAAACATCAGAGGCGTTCACACACCTAGCTGTTTTCACAAGGTAAGCCTGCCAAGCAAGAATGCGTGTCCCTCTGGGGATCACCACCCCAAAACAATCTGCCATAGTTCATAAGCAAAGGAGAAATACCCATTCAAGTTGCTGATTCCTGTTCCTGGGTTGTTTGGGAGCAACAAATTCCAGGTTCAGAATGAACAATCAACTTTCAAGGCTTTTTTTTTTTTAAACTCACTTATAAGCAGGAGAAACAGAGTGTAAGCAAAAGGTTCATGTGCATCAGCTTCCTGCTTATTTACCATAAGTTCATAAAACCAAGAATGCTGGCTTACCATTACATATGAATATAGGTGTTCTGAACAACATTTAAGGTAAAACTTAAATCAGAGATTTACATCCTGATCTCCCATATTTTCTGTGTCTTAACAACAAATGAGGAAAGCTAGAGTGTAAGGCTGGCAGAGGGTCAATATTTAATACTTAGATTCACACATCAAACAAAGCCATAATATGGTGGCTTGTTTGGTTTCATACAGCATAATGTACAAAGCAGCCAGTGACAAGGTCACATGTCATGTTAAAGTATTTTTATTTACACTCAGGTTTGTTAAACCACAAAACATGGATTCTAGCAACCCACTAAGCTAGAATGAAAGAAGCTATAGTAAGCCTAGCTTAGTACATTTAGTGAACTAGGCCACAGTGGTCATAAACCATGATTTATAGCTTAATGTTATGTATGAACCAGCCCACTATGGCTTGTTCATTAAACCATGTCTGAAACAAATTCTGGCAGAATAATTCATGAACTCTATTGGTATATTCTGATTTAATCCTGGAGTCTTCCACATTTGAGCTCATCCCAGCTAGAGTTAACCACAAAGAAAAAAAAAAGTACCAACTGGTAAAGTTTAGAACAGTGTTGTCCAAACTTGGCCAGTTAAGATGAGTGGACTTCAACTCCCAGAATGGCTGGCTGGGGAATTCTGGGAGTTGAAGTCCACTCATCTTAAAGTGGCCAAGTTTCGACAACACTGGTTTAGAAGATGTGATTTTGAATATCAGGACTTACCTTACTTAACGTTGACTCCAATTGGGGGGTATAAAGCTCATAAATAAAATCCCTAAGGTTTGGGGAGTTGCATATCTGGAAAACATCAGGCACCAGGGGGCATCAGTGTACAGTAAATGTTTTGAATTGCACAAGATTTATATAAACATTCTTAGCCAAGTATTCTTTAAGGCTATGTTGAAACTTCAGGCTTCCTTTGTTTATTTGCTGTTCAAGTTGCAGAACAGCAGGAGCTGGTTGAGAGCATGTGCCAATAACGTGTTTGCTCGGTAAGCTGCTACCCGCAAGCCGCAAATGAACAAACTCAACCTTCATATTAAGCAAAATTTTCCTCTTATTCTAAGAAGTTTGTAATAACAATAGTAGAGGTCCAGCCACTGCTACCTCCATTATAATCCTTTGTAATTCTAAAGTTCAGCCTAAAATTTTTCTTAGATCATATCTGTGTGCTGAGTCTATACTGTATGAGAAAAGTGTGTCATTTTTAACAGGTTTAAAGTTTTGGGCAAATAATTATATGGCAACAGCACTTTCTATGTGAGTTTTTTCTACTGTAAAATGCAGAGGCAAGAAAATAGTTCTCTTGTTTTATACCTGTTCTTTAAGATAACAATGACAATCCAAAACAACCTTAGCCATTTTACATGGAAATCCTTTCATGTAGATGTTCTCTGAAAGCGGAGAATTCAGAAAGGCTATTAAGAATCCTGGCTTTGGATGAATGAGGTTAAGCAAACATTGCTTTGTTTCACACACTGTATTAAGCCAGTTTGCTTTAACCAGAATTTGTTGGACAACCAGTGTGGACTGCTTCACACGCAATTCAAAAGCCATCAGCTGTGCATTATAAATCACAGTAGTTGGATTCACACATTGCCCTAAGCCAAAATCAAATAAATGGTATCTTTGCTGAGCAGGATATATAAATCTATTGTTCTTTTAATTTATTAGATACTGGAGTAATATCTTACCAGTTTTATGAGGTTGTTTTAGATTATTATTAGCCCAGATCTCTCAAGATGGGGTGAGCTACAAATGAGAGTAAACAAGTGCTGTCACCTGATTTGAAAGCATATGAGTCAATTCATTAATTGTTAAATCTTCAATTACATGGCTTGAGGTAGAAGGGATATATTACTCCTCTATTGATGCAGCAACAATTATTTATTTATTTGATTTATTTATTTGATTTGTCCCCGCCCATCTCCCCTACAATGGGGGACTCTGGGCGGCTTACAGTCACTAAAATCATAATACATAATTAAATTATAAAAAGTTTAAAAATTATAAAAGTTATAAAACTAGAAATTTACAAAACTAGAATAGGGATAAAAAGCTAAAAACTCCAAGAGGCCAATAGGCCCCCACCAGGCCACTAAGGGGCCAGCCAACCCCATTTCTGATATCCTCCCTCCCCACCCCATCTTATCTCTTATAGGCTCTCAGTAAATGAGTAAATTGCATCATTCTGAAATAATTGTTTTTAGGTGATACACACTTGGATTGTAACAGTTTTATCTTCACTTCTTTTGTAGCATTGTTTACTATCTGCAACTTAAATGTATTAGTAATCAAAACTTTGCTTCCCGACTAATCATGGGTGGTAACAGCGCAATCCTAGATGTGTAAAAGTAAACCTAGAAGGGTTTAGTTAGATTTATTCCTAGTGTGCATAGGACTGTTTTCAAATTTGTTAATCAACCAAGGATGGGAATCCTATAGCCTTCTAGATGTTGCTGGACCCCAGTATCCAATTATCTCAGCCACTGGCCAGAAGTGATGGAAGCTGGAGTCCAATAACCTTTCGAGGGCTGCAGCTCTATAATTATTGGCTATGTTCACATGACTTGCTGAACTGCAAGCTAGCTAACTGGAATGCATATTTGTATGAATATGTGTATTTACTGAACAGTACTTTTAACCCATCTAAATTCTGAAGGACTCTGGGTAATGTGTTAACTGTTTATGCAAACCAATTCTATGTGGTCAGTTTATGATTCAGTGTGTTGTGTGAAATGTGAGTAAACCATAATTTTATTAACTATTGTAAGTTACTATGTGAACACTACCAGTTTTGATTCAAAATAGTTGTCTGGGAATCTTAGCATTAAGATGTGACATTCATTCACTTTGGTATCCCCTCTGTTACTCTCACTGCCAAAATTGTATTTCATCGTCAAGGACATCTGGTTTAGATCCACACATTTGTGACTATGGACTTTGATAAGTATTAGTGCCAAAACAAATGTTTGAAGAATCTGATAATTCATAGGACAGCCCTCTGCTTATGTATTCAGAAATGTTCTACTGCAGCTTTCCCTAGCCTGGTATCTTCAAGTTTCTGTTGGGACTACAATTCCCACAATTCCATGCATCATGGAAATGATGAATGATGGTGGTCCAATTCATTTGGACAACACCACTCTGGAGAAAGCTGCATTCAGCCATATGGAATTACAGGAGCATAATAAATTATTAATATAAGCTGGTGTTTTTATTGATAACTAATTGCCCATTCATATTGTGGCACATCATCAAATGTTGTACATAAAGGTAGTGTACAATATAATAAAGTTGTAGGAGAAGTATAATATAATAATTTTCAAGGTCTTAGCTACCTGCTTTGGAATTGTTTTTAAATTTATTTATAAAATAAAGATGCTTTCTTACATTGTCACAATCTCTTGCATGTTTTCTTATCTCATTGTATTCAGTGGAGCTTTATTCTCAGTTTTATTTACTTATGATTGTAGCTTTGACAGAAGTAAAGAAAAGAAAGTATAAAGAGCAAGTGATGTTTCTAGGTAAATATGTATACATTCATTCAGCACACTTATATACTTCTGATGATTCACAAGGCAGTTTGCATAAATATAATGTATCCAATTGTTTAAAAAGTAATGCAGTAATGCAATTAAAAATATAAGTGATAGTTAAAAGATTCTAAATGTAAAAATAACAATGCAGAGTAACATCTGTTAATTCTCAGAGGCTCTAAGGAAGACAATTACAGCATTTGCATTAATTCACATTATGGCTTAGCATGAACCAATTTACCTGTAAGTTAATGATCAGCACTCATAGAAGTTCCAGTTGCAGCAAAAAGATCTGTATCAGCTCAGTAGGAACCAAGTGGTTGCGGTTCCAGCTCTTCCTTGTCCTGAAATAAAACAGTGTCTGGACAACAAATGGGACCTGCAGCAGAATGAAATGTTTCGGTCATGCCATCTTCAAACTTGCATCTCAGCATGCTCACTAGGCTGTTTTGTTTGGGGGACTTCTTGTAAATCCTTTCTTATACTGCATACTTTGGAGATTCTCTCTGTCTTGTGCCTGATTGCAAAGAACCCACATTCTCTGCAAATCCAAAGAAGAGGTTAAGGCTGTTTTTCAGGTGCTTTGGAAACATGCAAACTATCTGGCATATGAAATGAAAAACCTGGTGGTGGCGAATGGAGATCCAACATCTGCAAAAGCGCAACAAATACAAGGCTTTTGAACTTAAATGGTAGAGCGGACTCTCTCCTTTTTTGTTGTTTTGTTGTTCAACTCAAAACGCTCTTGATTCACAATGTTCAGACAGCCAAGCGGAAAGTGCCTTTTCCTGAACCTGGTTATTTATATACCAGAACTGGCTGCTGCTAATGCAGGGGACCAGAATATTGCTTGTCCAAAAAAAAAAAAATCATCTTCCCTCCCCCCTTCCACCAGGTTGCTATGTGTTCACTCAAGGATGTTTCATACCAGAGTGGGGAAAAAAAAGTCTGATTATGATTTGCTGCAAGCATTCGAAGAACGAAAGGCATTCATGTTCTTTTAGGGAATTTAATGAAGTCCAATGAATATCTAATTTGAGTTTTAAAAACTTCTGCCTTGCAGTCATGTAGTTTCTAAAACCACAAATATGTGCTCCATTTTGAAGGTTCTTTTGGTTTTTGCTGGTGTGATTTAACAGTTGTTAAACTATGGCTTAGTGCCTCTGTTTAATGCAGAACCAGTTCTGATTAATGCTAAGTACAAGAATTGGGTTGTTACAAAATTGCCCCTGTTTAAATCTCCTGAGACATGCTCTAAGGATTGCAGTTATTCAGCAATTGGGGCAAGTGTTCACAGGTTTCCTGGGACTAAAAATGGCTGAATCTTGGCTTTGTGGCATTAAAAACAGGTGAATTTCAGAGTTTAAAAGTGGAGCTTAGAGCATCTATTATTTACTATTCGTTATTGCATTGTGACCTCTGAAACCAAAGTCTGTTTAACTGTCTAGAGGAGTTACAGTTCAGCTGCACTTGATGTTGTAACAGAAATGTGCAGTAGAAGGATCTGGCAGTCAGGGCTGGTATGCAGAGAGAGGCAATGGCATAACAGGAACCATTTATTTCCACTTACTCCCCACCCCCCATGCATGACAGAACTGAACTCTTCCATTTTTGTTCATGTCTATTATGTCTTATCATGGACTGAAAACCTTCTAGGATGGCACTGTGACATTTCCATATTCTGCCCAGTGCTGAGGAACTTGTTAGCACTCTAAGAATATTAAACAGCAAATGCTGGTCATGGAGGCAGGAGCTGCATCACTGATGTGCTCCCAAGTCTTTGTACATAAGATATCGCCTTAAAAGGCTCCTGTGAGAGAGACAGGGTGATCTAGAGGTTGAAGTGTTAGATTAGGACTTGGAAACCCAGGTCCACTGTCAGCCTTGGAAACTCACTAAGAGACTTTAAGCCAGTCACTCACTGTCAGCCCAGCCTACTCCAGAGGAAGTTTGTTGTGGAGATAAAATGGAGAGCTCCACATAAGCCATCTTGAGCTCCTGAAGAGAAGGTGGAACATAAAACTAAAAATACAATACAAATGTAATACATGTATATTCCATCTGCCCAGAATACTTTGGGTGCCACCAGATTGTTGGTGACAACTTGAGACTGGGCCTTCTAAGTCATCTCTAAGTTCTGAAATATGGTACTTGTAGGTATTAGCCAAAGCTAAACATTCATTGGGTCCACAAATCACAGGTTTAACCATGGTTTATTTTATAAACTGCGATTGGCTCAGTTCATACAAATTTGCTAAGCCATAAACCCAATGATTGGGTATGCATAATATACACCAGACAAACCTCATTGTGGCTTAGTACATTAAATCCACATAATTGGAGTCAACATATAATAGTAAAGGAAATGACTGTAGAGTGTACTTAGAAAGCAAAAAGGACATTTTTGATCTGTCATCCAGAATAGTCAAAAAAAAAAATGCAAAGGTCTACTAGCTTACTTATTTGACCAGAGGAAAAGCCATGGTTTATTGAAATATGATGGATTGGCTAAACTACAATACCCTGAATGATAAATTAGAGTTTATTAGATGGCTTATACTAAACAAGCTAAACCTAAAACATACTGTGACTTTGTGCCATGTATGCACACACTATCACAAAAATGATTGTACAGATTAGAAGGAAAAAAAAGGAATCCAATCCTGATTATAGAAACAAATTCTTCCTGTTTGTTGCACCATACTATTGAATGGGACTACTTGCACCCCATTCTGCTCCCTAAGAATGCTATGTATAGATCCAACACTTAACACTTCTAGGTGCACATTTTCCTTAGTGATGTGCTGTTGAGAAGCACATGGTGGGGAAAGTATACGGTACTTCATAACCTTCCTAATGTGGCAACTTAAACTCCCCACCTGCTAGACAGCCTTTTCACTGCAGTTCTGGGCCTCCAGTCATGAATGTCAGTGTTCTGATGAATACTTGATTTAACAGCTTGCAACTCCCTTTGGCATTTAAAATGAAAACAGGAAGAGAAAAATTGTCTATTTTTTTTCTTGTTGGATTGGCACTGATGCAATATAACAACTGCTGGCTATATTTCTGTCTTTGGAACCACATCTTCCTCTGTGTTGTAATATTCATCGACACATAAGCACTTTGGATTCCTCAGTGAAACTTGTTTTATTCATTCTCCTCACTTCTTCATTAGAAGAGACTGTAATACACAGGACTTTTCCTGCCCTATTAGTCTACATTTTCCTGCCCTTTGGCAGCCTAATGTATTAAAGTTTTGATATTCTATATTCAAATCCTAGAATCTCTAGAGCAGGAGAAAATATATCCCTGGAATTCTGCAGTTGTGTTAACATAATAGGCTAAGCTGTGACTTGTTGAGCAAATTGCATATGGGTTGGCTTTCCCACACTGGCATCCTAGGGAAGATGCAGGGTAAATGACAAAACATGCATTGTGAGGTTGAGAGAAATGTTTTGTCTTTTTTCATTTTGCAGTTGCTACCAGATACCTATGTTCTCACAACATTGTATTGACAATATTGGGTTAGAAAGACCATTGGCTTAAATTCAGTATACGGTTGGTTGATCTGTTCCTTTTTTCCATTTCCCAGTTCTTATACTTTGGAAGTCCTATGAGTTAGAAAGGCAGGGTATACATTGAAAAAAAAAATGACAAAAATAAACTTATTAACTGAATTCACTCATCCTGTTGACCTATGATTTACTTAAGCACGATTGCCTGACTTGCATTTGGCTGAGCAGTAAGCAGTAAAACCTAAACTACATCATGGTTAGCATAATGTGTGAAGTTACATGCTGTTGATCTATTCACATAAGATACTAATCCTTGTTTGGATAAGAGGGTCACATGCATTTCCTCCTTAATCCCTCTACCCATGCAGTCTTTCAACCATGATCTGTGACTTACCTAAGTCTAAGCATGCTATTTTTATGTAGACTTATCACTATTTCCTGATGGATTGACTTGTCCAAATTATTTGGCCCATCCTTTCAGATAGATCATGGAAGGTCTGCTTAGAGTCTTGCCCCCACATGAAGTAAAGGGTGGTGGGCTAGAAGACAGGCCTTCTCAGTGGCAAACCCAACATTGTAAAATATAGTGCCCCTGAAGATAGCTTGGTTACCTTGTTCCTGGCTTCTAGGGTGCTCCTTTAAACCTTTTTAAACAGGCTTTTTATTACCTTAATGCCTAGTGGGGAAGAAGATGGCCACCTTATTTTTTTTAATGTATTTTAAGATTGCTTAGTTGAGGTTATTTGTACACTGGCTAGAGTCTTTAGATTAGATTGATATAGACATTTGGAAAATAAGCAAATAAACAACATTTCCAGTTGACAGGAACTGCAATTTGACACCAATGGCAAGTCTTGATTTTAAATTCTGATAACTTTCTGACTCACTGTTTAACTATATGGCTGCTGTCATCTCAGTCCTTTGAACTTATTTTAAATTACAGTTGAGGACCTGCCTTCATCTGTAAACAGAAATCCCTGCGCTGTGTCCAAAGAGAAAGGTATAGCAAGTAGTTCAATTTGTGCTGTATATGGCTGAAACCAGCCTTTTGGAACACATGGTTGGTCCTTTTTAACATTAGTTTGATTACCTAATGCATTATTGATATACAACATAAAGCCATTTATCCTTTGCCCTAGGAACATTTCCCTCCATTTTCATGCTGTCATCACCTGGGACATTTCATGGAGAAACAGCTGAGTTTTAATATGGAAGCAGCTGAGTTTTAAAATGGCATTTGCCAGTATTTCCTAGAATTCATCTGAATGTGCCAAGCTAGCCAACTACTGCTAAGTTATATATAGCACTGCTGAGCTGTGCAGATAGTATTGTACACTTTACATTAGTATTACTTGCTAAACTATCAGAATTCTGTTCCAAAGTAACTAAATTTTGGGATAGGAAAAGTATATATGAATTCTTTTCATATATATATATATGAATTCATATATGAATACATATATATATGAATTCTGTAACCTATATATGACATGCAAATAAATCCAATCTGTATATATTTTGCTCCTTTCTGTTTACTCCTTGTTACTATTCTAACAAGCTTTTCCACCTAGCACTTTTTAAGAGTTCCATGCATTACATTTGGGGGGCTAACAAAATTGTATAGAAGTTGTGTGTGTATACTGCCAGTCAGGCAGCTACACTTTCAACCTGTGCTCTCCATACCTCACCTTTCTTGAAAGAACATATATCACGTTTTGTGTCTTTCTGTCACCAATAGTATAACAGGACAAACCTCTTGATTTGAAAACGATCCATTCAAGTCTGATGAACTGTTGATAGACATAAAAGTAATATTGTCCTATTTATGTGGGGCCGTTGCGGACCTAGAGAGAAAAGCACCCCCCACACACCAATGTCATGCACAGAACTCTTTAAAAAAGTGCTAGGTGGAAAAGCTCATTAGAACGGTAACAAGGAACATTCAGTCCACCCTAAATGGCAGTCTGAAGCAATGCTGAATTTTGTACAGTATATTCCTTAGGGCTGTCCAGGCTTGTTCATCCCAGTTTCTGTTAGGACCTGGAGGAGATTGCCCAGGCTGAGCCAGCAAGATTGAACCCTAGCAAAAAATGGAAAATAAAATGCCTTCCAAGATGGCAACATTATTTGGAAAGCTATGTTGATTACAAATTACTGTATGCAACTACAAAAACTGTGTGCTTTCTTAGATGGGAAGCAAATTATTTCCTGATTGTCCAGTTATCCTGGAATAACTTGAGTTCCATCTAGGTAGATCTCACCTGCAAGTGTATGTATATGAGAAAGAGAACAGTGTGTGAAATAGAGCTGACAGGGCACATATGCTATATGCGATACATTTCACAATGTTACGCTAGGAAATAGAACCATGGCCAGCTGGTTTAAAAAGAATACAAGAATACAGTAGCTCCACTGTCCTAAAAATTATGGCCTTAAGACAACTCTGGAGATGTTTGATTTCATTTGTGCCTGAGGAACATGGTGTTGAAAGCAGATGGTTGAAGTTAAGAACATATTAGCAACTCTGCTGGACCTGAGCAATGCCCTGTTTTTTATAGTGACCTCCCAAAGCAGGACAACAGGATATAGTAAATGTAAAGAACCACTTCCAGCTTTTCCTTCTAGTTACCAGCTAGCCATATTCTTTGACTATCATAGACTAATACTCAGGTCCTAGTTCTTCAGGGTCTCCTCCATCTTTGACTACCTGATCCTTTAACTGAAGATGACAGACCTGTGGCTTTCTGCGTGCAAAGCAGAGGGACTCATCTATGATCTCACCTCCCATAGATACAGAAATAGGGTTTTTTTCCAAGATGAACATAATTTCTACAATTCAGAGACAAACTGCCAAGTTACCCAAAAGAAATAGCAAGAAAGAGGTGTCCATCAAGATAAACCAAACTTGGCTAAAAAGAGGTAGGATAATTAGCAGCACAAGCATCTACCCAGGTTAGGATTATAGTTTGTGTTGTACAGCATCAGTGGCTCAAGTGCTACAGTTTAACTGTTATGTAGCCAATTGTGATCGATTCAGTAAAGCCCAGTTCAGTAAACTATGGCTTAATACTTTGTTTGAACCTGTACTTTGCAACATGGCTTGGATCCAGACAAGAAAGTGGTTTTGATGGATCTTCCTCCTACCCCTCACTAACTCTGAAGCATATAGTGAACTTTTGCTATGTCAACAGTTTTGCATCTCTCCAGAGATTTGAAGGGATGACTGTGAAAACAGGCAGAGATGGAGCATGGGAAAACAATCTGGGCACAAGCTGTTTGGCCTGGAGGACCGCTCCAGTTCACATACCTGGCAGTAACTAAAGCAACTGACTGCAGAGGACTCTGTTCGGTGAAAGAGGAGCAGAGATAATCCTCTCAATGAGCAATTGTTCCAGGCCAAGGAGCACATGAAGTGGCCTTTTGTCATTAGTATTTCCTGTTGTTATGCAGCAGGCAGGAGTCTGTGTATCTTGACTGGTAGCCAACAACAAAGAGAAGGTGCCAAGCTCAAAACTGTGTGTAGTTGCTTGCCATTATTTTTAAGGCAGAAAGGAGGTTGCAAAGTCACACATTAACAAAAACAATCTGTGTCCTGGAGAAACCAGGATCTAGTTCTACCTGCTTTTTGATCCCATGGCGTAGTCCTAAAATTAACCAGTGCTTTATCAAATAAGTCTCAATTGGATGAATTTACCCAGCAAATTCAAGTCTAAACTCTGCTTGACAAACTACAAAACGGGAGGACACAAGCAAACTACATTATGGTTTGGCAGGGCATTTTTAGACTGACCATTTTTCTGCATAAACTGAACAATAGGATGCCTGTTTTTGCATGGAGAGAAATCCATGTTTAGACTCCAGGGGTGTTTTACTTGTTTTGAAATAGGTGAATAACAAAGGATATTGCATCAAACCACACTGTGCCTAACCATTGTAAGCCAAATTGGTTGGTTTCAGACATCACACTAAGCCATAAATCCTGACTTCCAAATCAGAATAGCTAGATTGCTATTTGCACACAAAGCAAACAAGCAAAGCACATCGTTTATTATATTGTGTGAGCCAAGTTAGAGTCTAAATATCAGGACTGCATTCACACACCATAATATGGTTTGCTCGGTTTTGGCTCAGCCTTGTGTATAAATCCGACAGGAGTCTTTGGCAAAATTTCCTTTCTTCTGAGCCTAGATAAGCACAATTTAAAAACCCAAAATATATTTCCTCAGCACCTCAAGCTTGCCCCCATCCCCAACATTAACTATAGATTTCCTTAAAATATTAATATTCTTCTTTTGCAGTTAACTTTTTCAGGTGCCATTAAGCTTCCAATGATTAAGTGTTCCAACTGTTGGTTACCAAAAGAGAATGCAGGCAGAAGCAAGCACTACCATCTGGATACACTCACAAAAAAACTTGGTTTGCTGAGTAAATCTCCATTGGTTGGGAAGTTTTAAGGGGCAAAATTAGGGGGGGGGATGTTTTTAAAGAGTCTTCTGAAAACTTAAGGCATGCATTTAAACTTTATACCCCACACCTCTCCAAGCCAAATTTTGCACGTCCACCTTACTCTGGGGGATTTGGGAAACCACAAAGTGAGTGCCCTAAGCAATGTTATTTAAGCTACAATTGGCTGGTTTTGCACATCATATTAAACCATATAAACTACAAATTGCAAACCACACATTAATTAGCTTGACTTCTGGTAACCTTTGGGGGCACATCCATTAAGGGTTTTTGGCAACAGAATGGAAATGATTTGCTACTGCCTTTTTCCAGGATTTTTTTCCCAGCTTCCCAACCCAGTCCTGTGATTACTTGGTGGTCTCTCATCCAATAACTAACCAGGTCTGACTTTGTTTCTTTTTCAAGATTAGCCATGGTGTCAAAACTGTTACAGTCTGACCGCAGATGCCAAAATACTACTGCAAAATGTATATAAAAATCCAATCAGTTACTTAATAGCAATATATCCATCCTGAAAGATCAAGGATTTTGGTCATTATCAGAAGGTACCAGCAAGCTGGATTTTTAAGAAAGTCATTATTTAAGATTGTGGCAGGCAATCATGGAAAGCATCACTAACATAATAATTTCATTTATTCTTATGATCAAACAGACACAGGCGAGTTGAGGTTTCCTAACCTCCCACTCATCAGGTGTGTTCAAGTACAACTTCCAGAATTTCTAGGCAAATCTCAACACATTAGGGAACCTCAGGCTGACCCTAGTTTATACCGATTGCTTCAGTTCCCTATTCTCATTTAAACAGCAACAACATCTGTGGTTTACCTGCATAACCACTTAACTAGGTTTAATTGCTCCAAAAGCTTCTTATGAGCTGCACAAATGGAGTTCAAAACACTAGGCCACCTATCCCAGAGTTTCCTACAACAGCCTTCCCCACTTGGTGCTCTCCAGATATTATGGATTTCACCTTCACCACATCAAGTTAGCCCGACTAATGGGAATTTATTTTTTTATTTATTTACCTTATTTATATAGCCGCCCATCTCACACAAAGTGACTCTGGGCAACATACAACAATGAATTATAGTCCATCTGGCAGTTGGATAGGGTCTCTCTATTGATATCTTCCAGGGTGTCAGACAAAGTTTATGTCTGCACCTATGAAGTGTTTTTGCTTGTGGCTTGTTTAGGTTTGGTTTAGCCTATTGAACCCAACAATGGTGGTTTATAGCTACCATTGTCTACAAACCCAGCCAACTATGGTTAAACAAAGCATGGCTTAATGCCATGTGCAAAATCAGGTCAATCTCAGGAGGCAATTGAAAAAGAAGCTGAAAAATAGATGTCTTAAGGATTTGGGGATGTCATATACTTACAGAAATAGCAGACATCTGGTAGGTCAAGAAGAAAAATTTAAAAAGTAGAATGTTATAGACCTTTTGTCCATACTGAATTCCAGCTCCAGAAACATTTTCTTATCCATGGATATTTTAATTAAGACACAAACCCAAACAAGCATCTTAAATTTGAGGGGTTAACTTTTATTTGGAGAAAAACAAAATCACCTGTACATTTTCACTTCATTAATCAACAGTGATGTGTGTCTGCAAACAGAAGGGGCCTTAGCAAATCTCCACTCTACTGAACTTTCTGCTGTAGCATTTGAAAATAAAAATAAAACTGCTATCCACACCATTTTTTTGAGAAACAAAATCAAAACTTAAAAAGTCAAGCCCCCAGAGGGCAACAAGCTATCAAATCATTTTTTCATTCAAACAAAACATTCTTCCTCTTAATTAGAGATAACAAAAAAGTTTGGAGGGACATGCACTTCAGTGTCTTTAGCCCTTCTCAGTAATTTCAAAAGGCAACATAGTGTGAGCCCTTCCAAATAAATAGAAATACATCAAAGGTTTTTTTCCCTTTCAAAAATTAGAAATATACACAACAATTACAAGGTTATTTTATTTGGTTTCAGAGGCAGAAAAGGAGCTAGAGGGCAGCTTAAAGCTCATGTTTGTAGCAGCCTAACAAGAAATGCTAATCAGTTGGTCTTCCCCATCACGTGACCTAACCTTGAAAATCTGTCATTTGGACACACAGGCCAGCCATCCCCCAGAAACTCCTGCCAACTTAATACAAAACGAAGGAATGCAATTACAAGAAAGGAAGAGAGAACAGAACAAAAAACCCCAACCTGAGGCCAGTGATATCTTCAAGTAAAAAAAGGAGAGATGATTGCAGATTTCACAGTATTGAGGGGCAATAAGGCAGGAGAAACAGTGAAGAATATCTCCCACCCATTCACGTTTCAGGGAAAGAACAGGCTAAAACCCATCACCGCCACCCCTAAAGGAGAGGTGCTTTTGGAAACAGCTTATTCTGCCATCAGAGGAGGACAGCAGAGCAGATCTCAGCCTCTGAAACCCACCCCTCTTATCGTTTGCAGTCCAAATGCAGAATAGTTTTGAAGGGACAGGCTCTTTCCTGAATTGCTGAAGTTCTGTAACTGCTATTCATTTTCCATCTGCAGAAGCCTTGCAGCCACCTTCTCTGCGAACAGCACAAGAAAAAGCCACACTCCCTTGTGAGAAGCAGCAAGGTAGTGCAAGAAAAAAAAAAGGAGAAAAAAAGCCTCCGGTGATTGTCTATTGTTTTTTTCAAGCCATGGGCAAAGATGAGCTGGGAAATGCTGTATACTTATGTACAGGCAAAAATGAGAACATTGGAGGCAGGCATGTATCACAATCAAGCCACAAGAAAACAGGCCTGCTTCTCAGCAGAGCCGCTCAACAGCTGATTGCGCTGGGCTGCTGTTTGTTAACAAAGTCTGAGATGAAGTCAAACTCATTCTGTCCCAGAAAGAGCTCTGGCAGCTCCTGAATGCGGTCCAAGCCCAGCTCCATAACCAAAGAAGTCAAGACCTCCTCATCAATAAGATCCGTGTCCATAACATTCAAGGTCAAAGCAGGGGAGGGCAAGTGTTGCATGCCCGGGTGCTGTCCTGGGCCCATCCTGTACTGCTGTGCACCTGGTCCAACAGGGCCAGCACTCATGCCTAGGAGAGGATGGCCCTGATACTGAGTGTTGAGTTTCTGCAAGTGCATACTTGCCATAAGTTGCTGGGTACCCACAGGTCCCATATACTGTTGTTGTTGGCTTGGATTGTTGAACATCACAGTGTTCGGCACCTGGTGGTGACCCATCTGACCATTAATGCCCGGCCTCTGCCTCATTCCTCCATCCATAGCAGGGCCTCCATACTGCATCATCTGGTGGTTGGGAGGGAGCGTCCTTAGCACATGCTGCTGTCCATGCTGTGGCAGGGCTTGCATCCCATTCATACCTATCCGGTAGCTCTGGAGGCCATTCATGCCATGGCTCATTGACATCATCATGTGATCAGCCATCACAATCAGGGCACTGCAAGACAAAGAGTGCAGGTTAGAAGGCTGGCATAATAGCTCACTGCTATGAACTCTAAAGGCTCTGCTGGTAGCAATTGGTGTTTGGAAGTCAAAGAAAGAAGGAACGATTCAGCTACTTTGCCATATTTCTAACTAGTCTGGATCAGGTTACTTTTCAGATGGGAGACGGTAACAAAGTCATGCATGCCGGCTGTCCAATTCCAATGTATCAAAGGCAACCGTAGTGCATTTTGACTCTCCAAAGTGGTCCAAATGAGGAATGTCACAACATCAGCCCCATCAGATGGGTCAGACCAGAAACTCCACAGGAAGATCAGAACTACACTTTACATTTTATTGAGACAGACAATCTTGAAAGTCTGATTGTGTGGTGCCTTAGTCTGAGCAACTTCTTAATATTATCTTGTTTCTCAGGGCTTAAAGAAGGCTTCAGCTCCCTCTTGCATATTTCTATCAAGGTCATCTCCCTTACTCTACACAAGTTGTCCTGCGTGGCCCATTTAGTTGATAGTGTCTACTACCCTTGCCCAACTCGACATATTCCAGACGTGTTGAGGATGCACCTCCCTGAATTCAGTCACATCTAATAACCACTAGACTGTAGATGCAGACTGACTAATAGCCATTTTCCAGGTGTTTTAGACTGAACTCTTCCCTAACCCTATTCAGAGATGCTGAGATTTGATCTAGGAATCTTTCGAGATAAAAACGCACGTGCCGCTACCAAGCTAAAGACTCCTGAAAACCTTTTCTTGCTACTTTTCCTGGGGATTTCAAAGCGGCATACTGCATCTCTTCAACTGGCCCCAAATTACTCAGCGGGCTTCACAGCTGAGCTGGATTTAAACTCTTGCTTCTGAACATTCATGTTAAGATTAGGACAGGGGGACTGAAAGCTGAAGAGTAACCGCAGCCCTGGACAGCTGCAGATGTTTCCCCAAGCAATGGGCCAGAGCTCGTTCAATGGAGCAAAGACAGGCATGCATACAGATAATTCCAGCCTTTCTTGTCCACAGTGGCAGCAGATGGCAGGGACTCCCCCCTGCCCCCTCAGTCCATGTGGCAGGGAGAGAGCTGGAGTAGGAAATCACAATAAGACTCGCAAAGTCCAATGCTTTAGCTCAAAGAAGACATTCAGAGCCCACTCCCCTCAGGGTACAGATGATTTTGAGAAACCCTTAGAACAACCTGCACCCTATTACTATTCCCTTTTCAGACGTTTCATTTGGAGAAACACTGCTTCTGAGCAGAGGCATCATGCAGTCTGAACAGCAAACCACATTTTGGCCTAGAGTACTGGGTGAACTCAGAAAATCAGATGAGCAACTATGATTCAGTTAACTGGGGATACATGCATCAGGCAAACCCACTATAGAAATGACACAGATCTGCCATGCAATGTCCTTCAGTTATCTGAGTTACATTTCCCATACACTCCAGTCAGCACAGTGGTTTTACTATTAGGTACTGTGTTCTCACAACACAATCAGATTCTCATGCTAATCCATTTCTGGGTTTGCACCATACATTAACAGGCTAGGCTGACAGAGGATGCTACAGTCCCCTCCCTCCCCACCCCAAACCAAGGTTAAAAATGCATTGCTGCGTTTAATCCCAAATTATGCTTTTAACTGGTCTGGATCAGCATGTTGCATTAACAGTCTGTAGCCATAAACACGTTAAGGAAGCCAGGCTGTCTTCTCCTGCCCCAAAGTGAGTATGATCCTCCAGCTGGCCAAGAGCAAGGAGGGGGACCCACTGAATGCGGGGGGGGGGGGGGGGAGAAGACAAAAATGCACCTTCCAGCCTACCAATTCTGTTAGAGTGCATATACCAGTGTTTCTCAACCATGGCAACCTGAAGATGCATGGACTTCAACTCCCAGAATCCCCCAGCCAGCAAGGCTGGTTAGGGAATTCTGGGAGTTGAAGTCCACGCATCTTCAAGTTGCCAAGGTTGAGACACACTAGTGTATATATTCACACAATACACTTAAGCTGCAGAGTGATTTGCTCAGACTCTGCAAATTGTGTGAACCCAGCCACAGAGGTTTCTGAGCACCGAGCTGAACAGACGAGAAAATTAAGGTATACTCAGTGAACCATACATGCTGTGTGAACAGTGGCCTTCTTTTTGTCAAGAGAAATCAAGAGTCTTATGGAGCTCATTGCCCTTATCCCCTCACAGATTCCTAGCTGTAAAAGGAACCACCAACTTGTTTGCTGGCCCTCTTTTCCTTCGGCCGCAAGCCATTTACAAAGGCGCGTTCATCAAAGTTACGCAGCGATTGATAAAAGTTCGGCATTTAATTCCTGGGGGGTTTTGTGATGCCCCCTAGCGGCAGGGCAGGGGGCTGCCGAGGAGGGGAGCGGGCCGCTCGTAGTGGCGGCGATGAGCACTCTCCCAGACGCACCGGGCTGGGGAGTTCAGCGGCTCTTTCGCTTCCTCCGCCGTCCTCCTTGGTGGTTCCTTCCCCGCTCCTCTCAGCCTGCAAGCCCCCGAGCGCACCCCAACTCGCACGTCTAACCGATACGTGCACCAGCTCCGTTTGAAAAACACCAGCGCCGCTGAAAACCAGGGACCTATTTCGCGTTCGCGCCTCGCCTGGCCAGCGCTCCCAAAGACCCGGTTTTCCGAGCCCGGTGGCGGCGCTTTGGTGCTCCGAGCGCCCGTCTTCTGGTTTTAACCCTCCGGCAATCGCCCCCCCTTCCCCTTTCCCTCCGCCCGGCGAGGTAGCTCCCGCTCCGGCACATTCCGCCAGCACAAAGATCAGCACTTCGCGAACACGCTCGTTTAACCCTTCCCTCCCGGCGCCCGAGTCAGACAATGCAGCCCGCCGAGCGCTCGGTGCGCAGCGGAGAGGCCGGGCGGCGGGCGGGCGAAAACGACCCCGTCGCTGAACCGAAGGCAGAGCAGAGACTTCTCCCCCGGCCGTGTCATTCCCCGCGCGCGGTTTACCCCAAAAGGCGCCTCCTCGGGCACGCACCCCAAAGGCGGCGATCCGAAGGGGCGGCTGCAAAATGCGCGAAGCAGGCGTCCGCTCGACGGAACAAAAGCAGCCCTGGCGTCCGCTCCTTGCCTTCTCACGCGCCTCTCCTTCCCCTCGAGTCGGCCGACCCGCCCGCTGCTCGCAAAGGCGCCCTCAACTCCGGGCGCATCAATTCCAGCCGGGCTGCCCCCCCGCGCCACAAGCCTACCCAACTCCACGGTGTATCTCGCCAGTAGGTTAAACTTCAGCTTCATTATATAGTCAGGCGAGGAGGGCGGAGAGTTTAGCCGCGCCCCTCCGCCTCTGGTTGGTGCGAGGTCCTCCGAAGGCGTCCTCTCCCCTTCTCCTCCTTTCTTGCTCCCCCTCCCGCGGAAGGAGTGAATTGGGGGCCGAGGTGAAGTCTCGGGGTCCCGCCCACCTGTTTTCCCTTCGCATCCGAAGGCGAGGCCTTGCAGCGCAATGGCGGGGGTCTGCCGCAGGTTGACACCGCCGGGGAGAGGAAGGGTCGCCTTACGCGCTCCCTTCTTTCCCAGCCGGCTCACCTAGGAAAGGCATTCCCGCCGGGACCCCCCTTGCCTTCCTTCGTTCCTTCGGCGCGATCGCGTGCGCGCCTCCAACGTCTGTATGCAAACAAACGAGGGCAAGATTTGGCCATCTTCTCATCTCCTCCGCCGATTGGTGGAAGACGGGACGGCAGGCGAGGCGTTCTCCAGCGGAGGCCCGGCAAGGAGGCGCGCCTGGCCGTGTTATTAACTCTACGGTGCTCCTCGGGGCGCAGCTAGTGGCGAGGATGGAGCGCTTGTTCTCCGCACCGAACCACCTTCTTCCACCCCGCGTCCTCGCGGCGGGTTGGTTTACAGCGCCCATCATCTTCTAATTGGCGAGGGGGTGGCAGGTGCCCCTAACATCCCAGTTGCGGGGGACCCACCGCGCCCTGTTTTCCTTGTTCTCCGAATATTCCATTTGTCCAGGAAGATAATGGAAGTTTGTTTAGGGAATCTCGTTGGCTTCAGCATCTCAGGCAGGTTGCCTGTCAACGGGGGACCGCCTCAGGTGCACAGGCACACGTACAGAGGATTTTTTTTTTCATTCTTGCACATAGGAATTTACTGTTAATATTGTCCCTTGGTTTTTTTTAGAGAAAGGTCACACAGCCCTTTTTTTCCTATTCTTATTCCTACTAAAAGAATCTTGCTGGATCAAAGCAGCATCGAGTCCGGGATCATGTTTCCAGCACTGGGCAACTGGATATTTCTGAGGGAAGCCTGCAAGCAGGACAACAGTTCACCATGTTGCTAGACCTCAGCATCTGGTTTTCAGAGGTACACTTGCCCCTGCACATTGAGGTTTTGTTGGATTGACAGAGCCAATCATCATTGATGGAGCTGTCTATATTCTTTACTGTATTGGTTTCATAGTTGCTTTTTTTTAAAAAAAGTTTTCTTATATTACCATTTTCAATCTGATATCTAGTACGCTGCCATAATAGAGGAGCCAGCATAAAAGCCAGACTATTACAAAAATTAAATGTATCAAATCATTTGTAAAGCTCGCTTTTAAAAAGAAAGGCCTTCTAGATTAGACCAAAGTTCTGCCTCACCTGGAGAATGAGGAATTTGCTGTCTTGCAGCTGTTCTTGAACATCTTCTAGCCTGGACCCCCATAATCAATGTTGGACCAGTGTTTCTCAGCCTTGGCTACCTGGGGAATTCTGGGAGTTGAAGTCCACACAGCTTTGAGTTGCCAAGGTTGAGAAACACTGTTGGAGGATCTCTTGGACACTCCCAGGCAGGAGAAGAAGCTCATAACTTTCCCCTGTTGCTGGTTCACAGGATTTGACCTTCCGGAGCATGCCGCTTGTGCACAGAGAGGTTTTCAGAACCTTGTCCTGGGGCAGAAAACATGTTTTGCTGTGTAGTTTAGATCTTGGAGAAGATGAGGACACCCTTTATGATGAGAATGAAATACTGGAATGCATTAGAGCAGTGTTTCTCAACCTTGTTAACTTTAAGAAGTGTGGACTTCAAATCCCAGAATTCCCCAGCCAGCAAAATTCTGGGAGTTGAAGTCTGCACCTCTTCAAGTTGCCAAGTTTGAAAAACACTGAGACCTTGAAAACGCAGGGAAAAAAAGTTCAGTATTAACTCTCTAAATTGTCAGTAATGACAACATTCAATTATGCTGAATTAATTAACAATTGTCACAAGGGATAGGGAATCGTTATCACTATTTAGGCCCAAATGACTGGAACTTCTGGAGGAAAATTAAGGATGGTCACTGTAGAAGAAATCACTGATCTCCCATCATTAAGGGGTGCTGCATATGAATAAGTAGGGTCTTGTGTAACTGCAGATGCTAATTAACTCAGTATTGTTGAACTAATTGTGTGATCAACTATCAAGGATTGGGATACTTACTTTATATATATTTAAGGTCTAATTGAATTCTCATTTTGGGATCCTTATCTGTCCTGTAACTTCCTTGTTAGCAATCCACCAAGCTAATGAGGATATAAATTATAATACACTGCATCCAAGGGATATTATCCTCCCCCACCCCCCCAACAAAACTGCATGTCAACTTTCAGCAATCCCCATCGCTTATGCCAGGTAGGAACCAATTTATGTCATATCTGGAAAGGATAATTTATGTCTTTGGTTAGTTTCTTTTTTTTAAGTACAAGAAGGCTCTTTGGTTTTGCTACAACCTAGGCCATCCTTCTCTAACTTGTTGTCCCCTGGACATTTTGGATTGCAATTCCCATCATCCTTGACTGTTGGTCATGTTGTCTGGAGCTCAGGAGAGTTGTAACTGAAAACATTTGGAGCAGTGTTTCTCAACCTTGGCAACTTCAAGATGTGTGGACTTCAACTCCCAGAATTCCCTGGCTGGGGAATTCTGGGAGTTGAAGTCCACACATCTTGAAGTTGCCAAGGTTGAGAAACACTGATTTGTAGGGAAGCAAGGTAGGGAAGGATGATATAGATATCCCAACCACTTCTCTGGACATTTTGGACTGGAGAACACTGTTCTTTCAAAGTGGCTCAAAGAGGTGATAACATCTGAAGCCATTTTTTCTCTTTTTGCAGCACAATCAACAAGCTACAAATGGGGGACCAACTCTAGGACAAATGTTCCTTTTAAAGAATGAGGATCCAATCAAGAATTTCCCTGGTCACTAGTTCCCAGGAAGGATGCCTGTGGAAGCCACGTGCACATATTCTAAAGACATTCTCCATCATTCTTCAACTGACGGAGAAAAGGGGAAACTGTTTTGTCAAAAGAAAGGAAAACTGAAGATAGACCACCCCCTGGTTATTGCAACCAATACATAGGGAGCCGTACCTTGGAGCAGAGACAACCCTTTTGTTCTACTTTCCTATGCTTAAAAAAAAGCTAAAGCAAAAAAGGACGTGACATGGAGAGTCTTCCCCAGTGTAGATTGTTGCTGATGTCATGTTGGCATCTATAACTGAACTTCTACACTACAGTCAGTCTGAGGTCACCCTATGACATCCTTGGGGAAATTGCAAAGGTCTGCTTGAACATGTCGGACTTTCTGATCAGCATGGGGAACTGGCTCTTGAAACTACAAAGAATCTCCTTTCCACCACTGTCTTGTGGGTGCTCAGTCTTCAGGTGAGAGATGCCCTTCATTCACTGCTGAATTTCACTTGGGATGTCCTTGTGAAGCAAAATAAATTTGACCTGAGCTCCGTGGACCTCAGGAAAACTAACAAAAGAAAAAAAAGGGGGGGATTTGTGCAATGCAATTCTAAATTTTAAATGCAATGCAATGCAATTTAAAGGCAGGCTCAATGATAATGAAATGGAACACATTGGATAAAAACACACTGTATTGTGAGCCTGGATTGTTAGGCTGTAATGGCTGTTACTACTTGGGGAATAGATCCTGCCACTATTATGGAAACTCATCAGAAAACAAGCATCACTATGCCATGTAAACAGAATGAGACTTTGCTCAGAGCATTGTTGTTTGTTGATTCCCAAACTGAGGGCTATGGACAAGTAATGTTATAAATGTGTTAGGTATTTGAGGGACACCTTTGATGCAGACTGAATTATATACAGAATGGACCATAGCAACCAGTGGGCATTCAGTTTGTCAGATCCAATCAATCTCGTTGGGTTAACATTGGATGCAACCAAATCTCAGTCAAGCCAAAAATGTCCTTCACTTGGGTGGGGCAGTGGGGGGAGCACTTCTCTGCTGCTTCTCAGCAGGGATACCTGTGCTACAGAACAGCCTTCTGCTGGAAATCAAATTGGCCTCCTCATTCAAGGGCATCCATTGGGAAGGTCAAAAAGTCAAGATGGCGTCTACAATATATATTTTAAAAAAAAGAGATGGGGCTTCAGTCATGGCCATGGCCATCATTTGACTTCTTCACCCACCCCATGGATCCCCCTACCCATTGTTGGCTTTCCATAAGCATTTAAACATGGAATTGTTTCAGAGAACCTATGGAAGATGGCATGATGCCCTGGGTTATTTTATTTTATTATTTATTTTATCATATATATTATGAATGTTTTAGTGTACTTTTGTGGGTGCTTTATTATAGTGTTGATGGCTGTTGAGAACAGCTCACACTCTTTGGATAGTGGCAGGTATAATTCTAAAAAATAATTAAATTTACACCAGCCCCAGAAGTAGGAGAAGCAGATGCCACAATCTGGTCTCAGCCCTGAACACAAACAAAGGCAAAACATACTAGAAGTGAGGATGGGGTTGGAAAATGGGGGGGAGGTAGCCACATGGGCCAGAAAATAATCTATAAATATAAATCCCGGGGAGGTGAGAAATGGTGACCTCATGCCGTTGTCATGCAACCAGGTTCCCTGAGGGTGCTATTTGTAAAAGAGCATTGAAACTGGTCTATAGAGAGGGTTGAATATATTGCACACCATGAACACAAAGGAAATAAAGGGTGAAGTACAGTGTTAAGTTAGAAGTTTTGAAGGGATCCCTCCTCCAACTCTCCCAATTAAAATCACAACTGCTGGTTTAGAAAAGGCACAAGGGTTGAGTTCCACTTGTTGGAATATTCTGATTTTTCCCCCCCTTTCTTGTTGTGAAGGTAAACCACTCTAATGCTTTCCCTCTTTTTATCTGTGCAAATAAAAGCATGCATGCAAAAGGCTTCTTTTCATTTTCATTCCAAGAAGAAGTAAGCTCTCTTCCAGCCTTCTGGCCAGTGAGAACAAAATGTCCTGGGAAGCAGGCACCTGCTACTTATTTACCCCTCATCGGTTTATTAAAATTTAACTTAGCTGATAAACATTTAGTACACTGAAATATAAACACATCGGGCTCCTTCTGTTTCAACTGTGGTTGCTTTGCACTGACTTACAAGGGCCTTGGCAGTTGGCTCGTGCAGCTAAACATGCTCATTTGGAAGTAACCCGGGCTGTATTTAACAGATCTTCTCCTCTTAAATATTTTTAGAAGGCCAACCATTTTTTGAGCCACAGCCTGAGGATGAAGCATGCTTGAAGGAAAAGAATCCATCCCCTGGGGAGCAGAGTGTGTTCACGCTCTTTGAAAATGTCCCTTGGGATGGCCCATTTCGGCTGCATGGAAAGGGCTTTCTTCATGGCTTCTGCACCCACAGCCTTAAGGACTTGGAGAAACGTAGGGTGCGTTCCTTGTAAAGGATCAGCAGAGGACTGTTTCAGTTCACGCTCTGGCCAAATCCAGCTTGCAATTTAATATGAGTTGTCTTCCCTCCAGGTTTTTGTTTTTCTACCTTCTTCTCAGGTTGCTGGAGAATTTCTTTCCAATTGGTCACGGTGGTGTTTTTGGGCTGGCTTTACCACTGGAGGTGATAGACCTGCGTGCGTCTGCAGGGTATGGTCAAAAGAATCAAGATGGCAGCCTCAACGGTGCTATGGGAGCTCTGCCCGTGGTGCACGTAAAAAACAAAGGGAGCTTTGATTGTACCGTCGTGGCTGCCATCTTGAATTCTTTGACCATATCCTTGCAGACCCCAGACTGCTGGTGTGGCTTTTTCTAACACACTGCTTTCCTTAACTCTGAAACTTCCTAATCTACCCCTACTTCCCAGCCTGAAAATGTCCCCCGGAGGGAGTTACGGATGTCTTCTCTTGGGGTTGAATGGTAGCATGACTGTTTAGTGGAACTTACAGTCCGACTTACTCAATACTTGGGTACCTCATTGCTAAATAAATTCAAGAATACTATGTTCCAGCTATCAGAATGGCACTCAATTCTATTTGTCTTTGGAAACTATTCTCTTTCCCCAACTTGACTGAAAACTGGCAAAGAAAATGCGGGAGAACTTTTATAAACAGCACTCTGGGGCATATCGCTATCAGACACTGTAGAAGGATGGGTCCTGGCAGGAATGCCTTATCCATCTGTGCTCCAGAAATGTTTGTCCTTGACCTCTGACTCCATTTTTGGTAGATTCCTCTGTTTAAACTGGGCCTGTCCTGGCAGGTGGATGGGATGGGTGATCTGAGAAATGGATTTTGGTTTTCCAAAAGGATGATGACTAAGACAATTAATTGTTTAATGGGGTAATGATTGTTTTTGCCTTTGGAATGTCAGCGAGTGCTTGCTGGCAATGGCAGGAACAGCACTGTTATGTATATAAATGATGGAATGCATGGATGTGTGTTCACACCCATGACTCCTTATCCATGAGCTGGTCCCTATAGTGGAAAGCTCCTCTCTCTGTGTTTCGTGACAGCTTGGAATCATGTTGGGGGAAAGAGTCAATTGACAAATGTCATAGGGTGGGTTCACCATTCTTCCCTCACTAAATTGGCTTGGCTGGCTGAGAACTGAGAAACAAAGGTGGCCTTCCAGCAGACATTTGCCCTCCAAAAGTTCTGCCAAGAGAACTGTTATAGACTGTCCTCTGTAAACATGTGGCCATCTTTCAGGAATGCCCAAAGCCTTCTTGCTGCTGCCAGTTGCTGCCCATTCACTCGTTCTCATCTGGGGGACAATCCCAAGAGCTGCCGGGAGGGAAGAGCAAAGGGAGAAGGTTGGTAGCTCTACCCCTTCATTGTGATTCTGCCTGCCTGCTTAGAGAGGATGGGCAAACACAATGAAGCAAGACGTAGGAGCAGCAAGACCAGGGATTCAGGGAATGACAGTGCTGCCCTCCCCAGTGAAGTGTGGGTATCCATATATGTCCAATAATGCCTCTCTTTGGCCCTGCCATTTGGGGTCCCATCACGGAGTCCATATAGCTTAAACCAGGGGTGGTCAACCTAGGTCCCTAGGGCTGCAGATGGCCTCTATTTTTTTTATATCCCCTAGTGTCTCCTTCAATTGCCAAAAATCAATGGCAAAGCTTTCTGTCATTTTGAGGCAAATTGATTTTTGAACGAATACTAATGCCCAGGTTTTTCTCCCTAAACATGGGGGTGGGGAGGGAGAAAGCACCATCCCCTCCCAAGCATGATGCAATGCTGCCCACTTTGCCCCATTTTCTTCCCACATCGGCCTTTGCCTTTCCCAAAGGAGTGAGGTGTAGCCATCCAAAAGAGATCTATTCTTGCAGAACTACACAGTCGATCAGGACTGTTCTGGCATGGCTGGATCCTCATGGGAGGTAAACATTCTCAGGGCTGAACTCCACACTTACATAATGGGGCAGGTTGCCAAGGGGCAGGTAGAATGACTTCTTTCTGCCCGGGTGGTTAGATAAGGTCACCTCCTTCTGACTCACGGGAGAGTTATGTGACTTGCCCAGAGCCACACGTGAGAAAGTGAGGAAATGGGAACTGCTAGCTTTTCAACCCCACTAGAGCCACCCTCCAGATGCGTTGGACTTCAGCTCTCCCATAACCCAACCCTAATGGCCTTGTGTTGCTTGAGGATTATGAGACTTCAGATCCAACACTTCTCAGAAGCAGCGGATCGGAGAAGCCTGTTCCAAATCATTGCCTCCCATTGTCCAAATGAACCAGCTGGATAAAAGAAAGGAAAGACCTACAGAACCGCCTGGGGTTTTTACTGAATCAGTTTGGGGATTGCAGAGAGAGTACAGATTCTTGTATTTCTTTTGCCTAAAAGCAATTGATAAGGTTGTCTATGTAACCCTTCAGAAAACCCACACAAAAACAGGAAAAACAACTCTTCTGTTGGGTTGTGTTATCAGTCTGTCTCTGTTATCCTTCAGTGGGGCTCCTGGTTGGTTGGAGCTGGGCCTCCCCCCCCCCCCCAGTTGGCCCACAAGGGACTCAAGTAGCTCGAGAAAAGTGCAAACTTCCTGAATTTTTTTGCTTGTATTTACTTTCCTCTTGGCCCTTTTTTTTTTTTTTGTGGTCTGCTGTACTGACTAGGTTTCCTGCTATGCTTCCTGCTTGATGTTTGCTTTTAATTAAAAGGGAAAAGAAGCAGTTGACGGGAGTCCCGTGTCAAGTTAATGCCTTGGCTGGAGAGCAGCCATTTTGGGCCATATGGTGGCTTCCCCCAGCCTCATTTGTCTGCAGAGGGATTTGTAATGAGCCTGCCTTTGCTGATAGTTGGTATTTGCTGGACATAAATGTGCGCAGCAAATTCTTGCACAGTCTAATTAAGCACCTCTCCCCCATGAGCAGGATGAAGAAAGTACGTCATACCTGCCTGGGATGCGGTGCAAGGTCAAGTTACAACTGAGACATGGTTTTGTCATGTCAGCAAAGAACTGAGAAGGTGGCACCTACTGGCTTTCCAGCTATTGTTGAACTATACCTACCAGCATCCTTCATCATTGGTCACCAGTAGCTTGTTCTGCTGGGAGTTGTAGTTTAGCAACCTCTGGAGAGCCTCCAGTTGCCCAGCCCTGGCCAAGCAAGCATTCTCCCTGGAATGTGGAAATAAGCCTTTATTTGCCTCAAGTGCATTAAGCTATCATATGTTTATTATATTGATATCTCCCAATAATGGAAACTTGGATGATGTCTATGGGCTTCTTAAGCAGATAGTCTCCCATTTGACCCTGGCAGCCCATTATGTATGCAGACACCTGGCCCAAATCGATTTCAGATGAGGAAGGCAGATCCCTGGTGTGAAACTTATGGAAGAATCCTAGGCATTGCAGCCCACCTTATGGTGTAGTGGGAAGACCCAACATCCAACAGAACTGGCTCTACTGTTACGAAGAGTGAAGCAGTCGTTTCAGGTGTCTGATGCTTCAGAGTGGCAACAGGATATTAGAAGAGAGAGCCATGCGTTACGTGATCTAGTCTGGACCATTTCTGCTGGTCTGTGGTCTTCTGGTATGGTGGAGAACCCTGTCCCATCACCCCCATTGTCAGTTGGCAGCAGGGGCAAAGCTTGGTTGAGGACATCAAGACACCCATTAGAGGTACCCACATATGTTCCTGGATGTTCCACCTTCAGTTTTTCTCTGCCCCAGTTTTCTGCTCCTGATGCTCTTTCTGCCTCCTCTCCAGGATATTTCTTGCCTTCTATTTTTTCCTCTCCCTTCTCTTCCTCCTCCTCCGCACCAAGGAGTTGTTTTTTTTTTCTATTTTCTTTTCATTTAAGCATTAAAAGAATGTGTGAAAGTATGCTGAAGGTTGTACGAAATTAGGGCAAGGGCTGTACATGGCCCATTCCTTTTATATAAAAGTTTGTGTCTGAGCATATTGGGCGAGAGAGAGTTAGTGTAAGTGTAAGCCAATATACAGATGGTTCAAGTGTGGAAGAGATGTGACAGGAGTCACTTTGACCAAAGAATTTTGCAGGTTTCTCAGCTCTAGCTGACCTTCTTCAAAGACTCAGCCTTCTCCTGCTGCCAGATTTTGTCAGTCAGAGCGCATCCGCTGCTGTGTTGTGGTAGAATCTGTCTGACAAGCTTCTGATGCCTTAGTAACAGGAGGGTGGACACGCTTCTATGCTCAAATATATTATTAGTAGTAGTAGTATTCTTTTTTTAAAAAATGATACATCTCCCATGTCTTCACTGGGTGGAGATGTCCATTACAGGGCGAAGACCGGATGGGTTGAGCCAATGGCTCATGGGCAGGAACTGCCTTTCACATGTTACCTTGTGCACGGTTGAGCTTTGGATTGGCCGAAACAGATGTTGTTTGCTCTTGCAGCTGGAGGGGGGGTAGAGGCAGCAGCAGGATCTGTTGGTTCCGTCAAAGTCCCCAGAGCAGCGGGTCACTATGGTGATGGAAGCTTCACACCTTTTGTACTGCGCGCATTGTCATGAAGCATGGAGGGATGGGGCGGGGCTTGCACGGCGACGACACAGCGCTGTTTTCATCTTATTCATTCATTCATTCATTCATTCATTCATTCATTTATTAATTATTAAATTCGTATGCCACCCATCTCCCCCAGAGGGTGACTCTGGGCGGCTTACCCCCCCCTTCCCCTGCAGACGCCTAGGGAGGGCAGGGATTTCTGCATTTGGGGCTACCCCTGCTGTCTTGGAAGAGGAGGAGGCGGAAAATTATGAAAGGTGAATTAGGGAAGCAAAGGGGCCCATTGGGACCGCGGTGGGATATGTCACAAGGACAGCTGTGGGGATGCAAATAGTATCTGCAGCTCCCCCATGATAAAATAGGTGATAAAAAAAAAAATCTGGAATCTCATGAGACATCTGGCAAAATTTGGGGATCTGGGGAGATTTGGGCAACCGTGTATTTTATAAAAAAAAGTTGGGGCTGGGGTTTCCATCTATTACATGATGAGGGCCCACCTTTTCAAACCTTTTTATGATTCTTTGCCATCCAACTCAGAATGGTGGGGAGCAGTGTTTCTCAACCTTGGCCACTTTAAGCCGTGTGGACTTCAACTCCCAGAATCCCCCAGCCAGCATGGAGGAGAAATTAGGCAAAGGGCTTAGGACTCTTTCAATCTGCAAATCTGCAGGTTTTTGCCTTAGCAGAATAAGACTCCAAAATTTGAAGACAACAGGATCCTATTTGGTCTGCTAAGAGAAACCAGCATCAGAAAGATGGCATTTGAGAATGGGCTGGACCCAGCCAGGGGCCACTGAGAAAAACAACCAGAAACAAATCCTCTAATTTACAGTGACCGTCCACCCTTTATTATAAAAGACAATCCTTTATTTCAGAAAGCTGTCCTTTAGACTGATTTATTGTTCAAAAACTCACTTTTGTCCTTTATTTTGGTCCTTTTAACTTTCACCATACAAATGGTGCCGCTTCATGCGGAGTCTTTCACATTCATGTGAAAAATATGGAAATTGAATGGTCTTTTAAAAATCAATTTACATCTACTGTTTGATTTTAGATATTTTTATTAGAATATGCGCTTTTGTAAAGTTTTCCTAGGTTTGGCTCTTGAATTTCCCTTTGTAAAGCGAAGTTATAAACATAAATTTTTTTATCCTAATCAACCAATTTCAGATTTGCCCCTTTTTCAGGTTTGTCCTTTATTTTTGCCAGGAAAATATGGTCACTGTACTCTAATTGCAAGAGGCAATGGGGCAGTGGCTCAGGAGGCTGCTGGGGGCTCCATTAGGTGGAGTTTAATGTCTCCTCCCTCCTGGTGACATGACCCAGTATGAAGCTGCTGTTAGGGGGTGGGCAAAAACTCCAGAACCCATGCTTGCAGGTGTTCCCTACATAGGGTCCTATGCAATGAAACAAGTAGGGCCATCTGGCTCCCTCCTATGTCTTGGCATTGAGAGTTTGTACAGTGACAGAAGGTTGTCAAAGGGAAACCTTGAATCTTGGTAACTCTATCATAAATTTAACACTGCATAACTTGGGAATTGTTGCATATTCTGTAAATAAAACAGTGATAAGAAGTGCCAACTTGGCCTTTTTATGGCACTAAGAGCCTCCCATATTTCACAAGCACTTTCATTTTCTGTCCTCCTTTCATTCTTAGTTGTGAACTGATATGTTCACAAAACCCATTTCAGCAAGTAAACTACAGATCTAGGGACTCCCTTTACATCAGCAGCTAAGCTTGGTTAGTTTCAAGGTATCAGGTTTGACATCTGTGTGGCTTAGCACATATGAGCCCAGCCTATTTGGTCCGTGGATGGTGGATTTCCCACAGGGATTCCAGAACATGGATCGGCTCAGTAGCCATGTTGAGTGTGTTTTGTGAACACAGCCTGTCTGTACTACTGCTGTTGCCTTTCATGGGCAATGTTAAAAATAAAAAACTTATTCCAGGATACTTACAGTCACAATAAATTAGGTGGGGTCAGGATTCAGGGGTGGTACCGACTCAGGATACTCACAAGGAAAAGGAAGTGATCAGAAATGGCACACTGTTTCTGCAGATGCAGCTGTCCTGTCACCAAATGAAAATAGCTGCCACCTGTAATCCTATTAACCATGCTTAATTATTTTTTACTTAATTAATCTTAAAATTCAACTGTACTAAGTTAAATTTTGTCCAGGATTTGCCTACTCTTTGGAGTGTGGTCCCCCAGATATGCCATCATTGATCCAGCCTTGCTGTATCTGAGGCTGTCTTGTTCCAAGGTGCCTGTGTGTGCACATGTGTGGGTGTGATCTCAAGATGGCAGGTGTGGCATCATGACTGAAACCCCATCCCTTCTGGACATATGTGCGCTTATGCGGTGGGGGATTGATTGCAACACCATGTCTGTCATCTTACAGATTCTGATCCCATCTGCAGATGCCACGGTTCCTGCTTATTCTGCTGAATGGTATTCTGGACAACTTCCCAGACTCCTGTCCTAACCTAACCATACCACTGATGCTGCTATCCAAATATTAACTGTGGCTATACAGTGTGGACAGTGTGGAACCAGAAGACAGATTCAAATTCATGCCATGCAGGAAAATTGTCCTATATTCTTTCCTACCCATTCCCATGCACTGTGCTGAAAAAGAATTGGCTTTCAGCATTTCTGTCAAGGGGGCAGAGTCCCAGAGTGAAATGCACTTGGTTATTCTTATACTTACTGACTTATGAGGTCAATGTCCAGTTTTTCATGGTATACTCCTCTGTCTGATGGTCTGATGGTAGCTTCCCATGCTTAAATCCCAAAGGAGATTACCAGGAGGGAACTGTTCCCAGGGGCCTTTCATAGAGTGGAAGGTATGAGCAGCCAGGGAGGCTGTAGAATAATGGGGAGATGTTAACAGTTAACTGACAACCACGGTGCCCACCACCAACTCCAAGTATAAGTCAGCCCAAAAACACCACCATGAGAAACTGGAAAGAAATTCCCATGTGCTCTGAAAGTAAGACAGAAAAACAGGAGCCTGCAGGGAAGAAAACTTTTGTTAAATTCTCAGCCAGATTTGGGGACATTAACTCATCTCAAAGCATTGAACTCAAGCAAAGGGATGTCTTCTGACCACCCCTTGAAACAACACTGTTTGCAACATAGAGCCCCCAGATCCTCTGCACATAGCGCAGAAGCCCTGAAGTGAAGCCCTTCTGCAGAAGTCTTCTCTGAAAGCACCAGTCGACTGGCTTCACGTTCCTTGCGCCGCAGCCTTGGCCTGGGGTGGGTAGCTGTAAGCGTGACTCAGGGCCAGCTGGAGGTGTTCCATCAAGAGGTCACAAAGACCTGTTTGACAGGTTCCTATTTTTTGTTACTCATTAGCATGGTGCACCTAAGAAAGAACAGAAGTGTCAGGAATCTGTTGTCATTGCAAAAAAAATTTTTTTTTTTATTGCTTGTTAACATTACCTGATTAAGCCCCCCCCCCTTTTTGTGTCTGCTTGAATGGAAAGGTTGTCAACAAGACCAGCTGCCACTCCTGGGTCCGCTCTCGGCAATTGGCGTACCCAAACAACCCACCCCACACCTTTCAGTACAACAAAGAAACAGCCTGTACTGAAATCAAGGACTGTGGCTCTCCTTTGGTAGAGGACAGTCCAAAGTTCTGTGTTCCTGTTTCCCACTGAAGTAGCTCAGGGGCCATCCTTAATCTGAATTGCTTGGTTTTAGCTCTGTGCGGGATGCTAACACAGATAGAATGGTTTCATCAATAAACTGGGCGTGAACAAAACCATGGTTAATTAGCATCATGTGCAAACCTGGTTGTGAAGATTTCAGCTACCTTTCTTCAGCTTGGGGCCCTCCTGGTCGCAGCACTTAAGTGCCCCTCCGGCCAGCCAACAGAATGGCTGGCTGAGAATCATGGGAGGGGTAGTCCAACCCATCTCAAAGGGCAGTAGGCCAGGGAAGGCCTTGTGAAGCTATGTTTTCCAAGCCTCTGCATCGTACACTTCGGACGTGAGACACCACACATCTTGTCTGTTTGCCCAGCTCAGCTGGACACAAAGCCATCCGCTTTTCTCACCCCTGTAATGTTTTGTAAGGATTCAGAATAGGCTTTACAAAAGCCCTCCGGTGCTCTTGTTTGATGCACGCAGTCCTACCTTACAAAGCAGCAGCTGGAAAATACTCACCTTCTCTCTGTCTTGATGTTCTTTACTTACCAGGTCTGGAAAGGGTGGCCCGGTGGAACAGCAGATGGTTTTAGCGCTCCACTGAAACGATAAACACTGAAAAGATGTGACCAGTTTCTGCTGAAGCGTTTAGAAAGTAGAAGTGGTTTCTCTGCCTGTACATTTCTAGCATTGCAGGCCAGTAAGTTTAGATGCTAAACAAGAGCTTTGTTTTAAGCCCTCCCCTCTCATATCTCTTTTTTTTCCTCTTTCCAGTCTGTTCACCTGAGTTAACCCTGTTCCCTCATTCCAGAAAATGAAGATCGTGCCGCCGTCTTTTTTATTTACTCGTGGGGAACTTTTCAGTACTGCCCTTCGGTTGAAATGAATCTTAGGATGGTTCTCAAAGAAATAAGTAGAGCAGTGTTTCTCAGCCTCAGCCACTTTAAGATGTGTGGACTTCAACTCCCAGAATTCCCCAGCCAGCAAGTGGCTGAGGTTGAGAAACACTGAAGTAGAGGATATTCTAAGCCAGAGCTCAAGCACTGAAAGTTTCCTAGCAGAGCTGTACTTTTCCCACCCTAACCAGCAATTTTACAGAACTTCTGCAGGACTGGGAGGTGTAGCCTGGGGTATACAAGTAGATCTCCAGACCATTGCAAGAGATCAACAAGGATTTCTAATTTTCGATAGATTAAAACAAATGGAGCCTAATCACCTACGTACAAGCATCAACCTAGGCAGTCTCAGTCACCTCAAATCCTGGATTTTTTTTTTTTAAGAAAAAAGAATCTTAAAATAAATGTTAATAAACACATAGAAAAATCAAATAGATTATGGCTTGCTCATTGGTTATTTATTTACTAATTCATTAGGGTGTTTTCCCATTTAGCTTCAGGAGCTCACAGTAATGCACAAAGTACCTCCTTCTCCAATTTTATCACACCCTCCCAGTAATCTTGTAAATTTGGCTGAGCTGCAAAAGAATGCCTGGCTTCAAATCCCACCGTGAGCTTGCATGGACAGTGAGCTTCTTGCTAGTCCTCATCCAACACCATATCTACTACTCTGCCAGGCTCCATGTATATATGGTTGGCCTGCACCCTGTTGGTTTTTAGAATGGCATTAAAAACTTGACCCCCCCCCCCCCATGAGTGTTAGGGCCAGGATGATAGGATTGTTGAGACGTAATGGATATTGAAGGTTCTTGATCATCTGATAACTGTTGCTGTTGTTTTAACACCGCCCAGAATCTCATTTATGTGAGTTTGGCTGCCACATACATGGTTTGATGCATCAACATGTAACAGGTGGGACATGAAGGTGAGAGTCCCTCTGAGCCTGAAGAAGTCCTTTTCCCCCTCTTTCGCCTTTGTTAACATTAGAAGGAAGAAGAACGCTGGCATCAAAGAAGGAAGGATGCTGGAAACAGGAACTCTGACATGCTAACCCACAGCTGGTGATGTCACAGTTCAGAGAATTTCTGGCCAATGCAATTTTTGAAATGTAGGAAGTTGTAGTGGAAATTTCGTTCTCTCCCTAAAACAGCAACATTAACTGCACATTGACATTTCCTTACTCACAGGAGGCAGCGATATCACTGCCTGCAGCATATTTGTGGTGAGATTGCGTGACTTTCTCAGAAAAGAGGTTTGGTCTGCCTTCAGATGGAGGACAGAAGATTGGCGTGAGCTTTTTTAAAAGTCTACCAGCAGAACGATTATGCTATCTTGCGTACTTCTTTTAAGGGATCTGAACATATGCTCCATTGTAGAAGAGAAGGAGGAAACAACAACAACAACATCATCATCATCATCATCATCATCATCATCATCATCATCATCATCATCATAGTAATAATTTTATCCTAGATCCTTGGGAAGGATCTGATAGTCCAAAGTACCAGCTCCATTAAGAATTAAAGCAGGCTTCCACAACTTGGGGTCCAATATCTAATCTTCTGTTGGTCATGTTGGCTGACGTTTATAGAAGTCTATCATGGCCTTCCCCACCCTATATGCCCTCCCGATGTCTGGACTTTATTTTTTTCCAGAATTTTCAACAATGGCTGGCAATTCTGGGAGTTGACATCTTGATGTATGTGGGGGATATCTAGGTTAGGATAAGCACCAAGTTGGAAGAGGCAGATCTTCTGCATTTGATGCAAAATGCAGCAGCAAATTGGCTAAATAGCACAAGGTTCAGAGACAATATAATGCTTGTGCTGAAAGATCTGCACTGGTTGCCAATTGTCTACTGGGCACAATTTAAGTTATATGGCTTGGTGCCTGGATGTTATCACAACTGCCAGGTACAACCAGATTCAACCTGTCCAAAATATCTCTCCCTCCCAGAAGAAAGTGTTGGGAGTGTCCCATTTCCGGGAAGCAAGTGGGCCCAAATTCCAAAGGTGGTGTTTCTCCATGATGGCCCCAGTCCTCTGGAATGGCTTCCCCCTGTAGGTGACATTGATTCCATTGAAAATAGGCTTCCAGAAACTAGTTAAAACCGTCTGGCTCATGTAAAAAAGAAAAAAAAACAGGTCCTGTATGTTAATTCCCAGCAATTTATAGGACAGAAAACACAAATCCAGATTAAATACATCTTACATCTGGTTCAGATTGGTATAGACTTTGAGTCAGGGTGTCCACTGGTGAGAAGTGTCAGGAAAATCAAAATGGCAGCTGTGACCATATAATGGAAGTCCCACCCCATTTTTTCCTGCGCATTGTGATGCTGTCACTCTTCGAGGTAGTCCAGATAAGGAGCACAAACCGTGAGTACTAACACTACCTTTATTGTAAAGCTACAGTAACAGAATCTTGCAAGTCTGAAAGTACCTCTCCCCTCTCTTTTATTCTCCTGAAAACTAGGGAGGGTCCCTTTTGAGATGCTTTCTCCACCCCCATTCCTTCTGTGGGCTGAGATATCTCTTGTCAGACTGTTGTCTAGGCTGTGGCTCTTCCTCCTGTCTCCCAAGGTCATTCTCACAGCCCATTACTGATGCCTATAAAAAAGAGGTGTATTTCAATCAAACATCTTGAGTTTTTTGACCCCCTCTGCAGACTCCCTTGCCCTCAGCTCAAGTTTCGAGGCTTAAAAACCCACACATCTCTCCTTTTAGGCCACTGTCTGTCCTCTGATTTTTTTTTTTCTTTCCCTATATAGGTTCTTACAGAGTCTGGGCTAATGCTTGACAGTCATGATGACTCAAGGATGGGAAATATGATAATGCAAGCTGCAGTCACTGCTGCTCACTGATACGGCGGCTACGAGCACAGAGGGACCAAAACTATTTCATGTGGTTTACGTCTGAAGAGAAGGCAAAAGGAAATGCAGGAGGATGACTCTTATGGAAATAATTCTGACTGAGATCAGATCTGTGTTTTGTCTGTCAACTGAGTTTGTGGCAAAGGTGAAGCTATATTATTGGTCATCTGCTTTGTAGGGGTGCAAGAATATGAATGGAAATCTACTGGTAGATCTCCATGTTACTAGAAATTTGGTTACCAGTTGGCTTTCGGATACAATTCAAGAAGTTGGTGGGCTGTAGAGAATAAGAAAAATGACCTTGATGGAGACATGCAAGCTCCATTACCAAACGCAACAAGGAGTGAAACGTATCTTAAGTCCACAACAAACAGAACATATTCAGAAGAGGCTCAGACAGATACCTCCCCAATTCACAGGAGTATAAGAAGGGGGAGGAGGTACAGCCCAATTAGACTTGCACAATTCTGTTATTATAACTGATCTCCAAGTAGCTTTAGCTTTCCTATGGAGCTGATTTCCTGGTCTGGTCTACCTAGTGGGATTTGGCTTGGGACCTTCATGACTTGGGACCTAGTATCTCCAGGACAACTTCTCCTAATGGCCACTGCCCCCTGATAAGATTAAGAGGTGGGCTCTTTCTGGGTCCCTACTCTCAGGGAATATCATTTACAGGGACCTTAGGAGCAGTCTTTCTTCCATATTGCCCCCTTCTCTGCAATACTACCCCCTCTACAATCAGATTGTTACCTATGTTTCTGGGGTTCTGTAAAGCCGCCATTGATCTGGCTGTTTCAGCCAGTTTTTGGGGCCTGAAAACTGGGATGGTTTCATCCAATGTTTGTTGGTGTAATGATTTTCCCACTGCTAACATTTTGTGTGTGTTGGATTGATTAGTATTGTTATTTTGTCATTGTTACTATGGTTTTGTATTTTCAATTCAAGTACTGAATGGCATAATTGAGGTGCTCAGAGTTATTGTTGACTGGAATGGCATATCAACTAGTATATAAATAAATATCTAAAATTCATCAGCAAGGCTTTCCAGTGGATGCACAATAAAGAAATAAAGTCTTATTTGAATCAAGCTCAACTCCTGGTACACCGGCTTGTCCATGTAGGGGTTTCTCTTGCAATACTATGGAAGTGGTTTGCCATTGCCTTTTTTCCTGGAATGTTTCCCCCCAATTTTCCCCCTCCCTTTCTAAATCAGGAAAACAAGATCAAGAAAAAAATGAGAGTAAAATCAGCAGATATTTATGCATGTACTAGAATTTCTGGGACTGAATGTGTGTCCAAAAGTGACTTCTTCCATAATTTTGTGTCACCTTCTGGAACTGTTGGCTGGGTTTTTGCTTCCCACTAAAGCTACAATGTTCTTAGGATGTAGCTTAGTATGGTGTGTGAATCTGGCCATTGTGGTTTATAAACCATGATTTACAGTTTAATGCAACTTAATAAACCATGGTCAAAAACCACTGCTTTGTACAGTACCATCAAATCCTACAAGTCTAGATCTTCCCATTTGTGCTCTGGATACAAATCTTTGGAACTGCCTTAGAAGTCAGACTGAAAAGTTTTCTTTGCTCCAGAATGACGCCAGGTCTTTGTAATACGGGGTAGCAGGACTGCTCTGACGTCCACCCGTGTCTGCTCTACTAGCTTGCTGACCTCAATCTATCAGATAACTTTTCCAGAATTTCCTTCTGCTTTGTGGCAAAGGAACACAAACAAGGATTTTTGTTGTTTCTTTGCTTGGCACCCTTATTACCTTCTTGCCAAATCTTTCTCTAAAGATATTTTGCTGCTGGAGACCTAGCAGCTAATGGCAATTCCTCCCTCTCCCCCTCCCTGCCCTATCAAGGGACACATGACTCAAGGCCAGTTAATCTATACCGGTACCCTGGCAGAAAATCCCACAAACCTCTCTCCTCTACCCTGCAATAAAACTATCTCAAGAATAAATTCAATGACCAATCATTTGCTGATTTTTCATTGGCTGCAGCATCCTTTCAAGAAATGCAAAAGATGGGTGTGCTGGGTAGAGACTGAAAGATGCTTCAGACTGTATTTTTGTAGTGAAAAATAAAACAAGATTCAAATGAAAACTGAAAACGCTGTATAAGGAAATGAGAGAAGCCAGCCATCAAGTTTGGAGACTTCTGTTTAGCCTACACAAGTTGCTTTACAAAGGGCTGTAAAAATGAGGCGCAAATGCATTCAACCCTGCTGAGAAGCTACAGATTCCATCGTGCAGGCAGAAGCAATCTACCTCTGGACCAGGAGGCCCAGCTGGAATTTTGAGAGCAGGTTGTGAGAAGTCTCATAAAATAGCAGCTATGATGGGTGTAGCAGGTCACAAGCACCCATTTATCAGAATGCAAAATGGCGAGGCTTCTCCCTATCACTGCCTCCGGCCTGCAGGAAGTCCCCTGTTGCCCCAGCTTTCCTTTTCATAAAACCATAGAATTGTAAAGTTGGAAGTGACCACGAGGCATTGGCCCTCTGGAACATCATTCTTCCCGAGATTAAGTTGGCCTCAACCCTGCTGGCCTCCTGCAGGACCTTGAAGGCCTGGTTCTGTGCTCGAACCTGAGTCCTGGGTGTGTGACAAAGCCCAGTTCTTCTTTAGGATTCTCCAGCTGCTCTGTGTTTTATTTCTTGTTTTTATTTTGCATTTGTATTTGTATTTGAACCGCCCAGAGTCACCCTCTGGGAGAGATGGGTGGCATACAAATTTAATAAGTAAATAAATAAATAAATAATTTATTTGTTTTAATGTTGTGAGCTGCCCAGAGTCATGTACTGAAATGGGTGGCTATATGAATCAATCAATCAAACAAACAAACAAACAAACAAAGGATCTTCTCGTCCAGTGGGGAATTCTGGGAGTTGAAGTCCACACACCTTAAAGTTGCCAAGTTTGAAAAACACTGATCTACTCCAACCCTCTGCAATGTGAAAGAAAACCAATTAAATCATCTCAGAGAGGTAGCTGTCCAGCCTCTTCTTAAAAACATCCAGAGATGGAGAACGTACAATATCCCACGGTAGACTGTTCTACTGTTGTACAGATCAGGAAGTTTTTCATTCTATTTAAATGAAACCTAGGTAGCTGCAACTTATATCTACTCTTTTCTGTGTGTTTTTTCTGGTCAAATGTTCCTGTTTTCAAAGCCCTGCATTGTAGTTCACCACCATTCTTCAGGCTTTGAGACACTCCCCTGCATAAAAATTACACTGGTGGTGGCTGCTTTGCTGCACACAACTTCCTCTTTGTTATTCCTCTTAATTAAAAGAACGTTAAAAGCTTTAAAAGCTTTTCCGCCGTGGCTCCCACCCTCTGGAATATCTCGCCCCCCCCCCCCGAGGTGAGAGTGGTCCTCACTCTGTTGGCTTTCCGAGGGGGCCTGAAGACCTGGCTCTGCCAACTTGCATGGGGACCCGACGGAGGTTTGCAGCACTGGGGTAGTCTGATGATACTGTCTCCACCTTTTTAGTCTGCACAGTAGTTTTAACTTTTTAGCTTAATTTTAACCTTCTGTAGTTTTTAACTTAAACTTTTCTGTAGTTTTTAACATATATATATATATATATATATATATATATATATATATATATTTAAAGGACTTTATAGCTTTTAATCTGTAATGCTGCCTAGAGCCACTCGTATAAGTGAGACGGGCGGCATATATAAATTCGAAAAATAGATAAATAAATTTGAAGTCTGAATGGGTGGGCAGCCCAGTTGTTGATCTCTGCCGCAAAGTTGGAGGTTTCTTGCCCCTCCGTGTTTGCGTTTCATCCTGAAAACAGAAACTATCTGCTCGAGTTTCCTGACATCTCACTTTATGTCATGAAACAGCTAGTATCGCCTTCTGAATCAGCCAAAGAGGAATTTTTTAACAAAAAGATTCTTCTTTTAAGTAACTTTTTCTTCTTGACCCTTTGCTTCCACTCAGGCATCGTAAGTCCTTCACATTTTGAAACTGAAAGAACTGTTCCTAGGCAATGGATCCTTGCACCCAAGTCTAGAGATGAAGCTCTATTGCAGTTTTGGCCAGCTTGGCCACTCCCAGAGGTTTTGGGACAGCAGTTCCCAGAATTCCTTCTTAGCATGATCATGCTGGCCTTTGACCATGCTGGCTGGGGAATTCTGGGAACTGGCAAGTTGGGGAAGAATGCTCAGCTATAACGAACTAGAAGACCATTGATCACCTTGGCTCTGGATTGTGTTTAAAAACTGCACTGCTTCTCCCCTTAATAACCCAATTTTCAGTGGCAAGGTCAAACAGGGCAATATTTTCCCTTCAGATAGTTATCCTTTTTATTTATTCATTCATTTGAGATCTGCCAAGGGTGTGATCAGTGGCATGGTGCCAAACTAGGCAGTCCTTTAAAAAATAAGTCATATGCATTCAAATCACTGTGCTTTTTTTTTTAAAAGTCTGTGCAGTGCAATTTTCATTTATAACCTGAGCACTTTTACCTGTTTTTTGTTTTAAACGTCGTTTCCTTACAATAGTTGTATGTTGACTTTCTCCTCCAGAAGAGACAGGCTGAACAGCTGATAACGATCAAGGTAGTTTGAAGAAAGGTGACGTAAAGCCACCAATTAAATAAAATAAAACCAAAAGGAAGAATAAATATAAGGGATTAAAATAGCATTTTTGTTAAACTCTGCTGACTTCATGGACACATCCATGTAGCTTCCTGGGCAGCCATAAATAAAATAGGGAAACCTAAGAATTGCAAAGCTTGCAGAAGTAAACACAATCCCCAAACAATTCCAGAACTCCCACTGAGAATTATTGCAATGTCTGCAGAAATCCTGACTATTCCTGGTTTTAATCTGAGCAGGAATCAGATAATTTTTCCAGTGTTGAAAGCAGGCTAACATATTTGGGCCTTGCAGGGTAGAAAAATTAAATTGAACTTTTATTCTCATTATATATGTTAATGGTTCTTTTTCTATATTTTCTTGCTATTTTTTCCAATCATTTTCTCCTGGTGTTTCTTTCCTTGTATGTTTTCTAGAATTTTAAGAATCCTTTTCTCTCATGTTTTAATTTTTCGTTTAGGTAGTTTAGAATAGTTTCCCCCCCTTTATTTAGTGTCTATTTTATTATATACCATGCTAAGTTTTTTTCTTCTAGAACAGTGTTTCTTAAACTTGGCAACTTTAAGATGTGTGGACTTCAATTCCCAGAATTCCCCAGCTGGTTGGGGAATTCTGGGAGTTGAAGTCCATACATCTTAAAGCTGCCAAGTTTGAGAAACACTGTTCTAAAGCCTATAGCCTTTATACAGTGGCAATATAGTTTACATGTAATACTGTAATATATGCTAATATATAATGCCTTTTAAGCAATGTGGATTTTAATGCTTTAAAAACTCAGTAACATTATTTTTTAAAAAAAGGCCGATCATATTATTTTGCCTAAAAGCCAAAAAGGTCACCCAAAATAACAGAATATGTCATGTGATGAATCGTGATCGTATGGTCCATTGTCAAGCAGTCCTCAGAGACGAATTTTTTTGCTTTTCTTTCAGTTTTATTTCGATTTTCAGAAGAAAGTGGCGTGCCCCTGCTAAAAAAGTCGGGAACAGCCGAGGTAACCCTTTTGGCTCAGGGTCCAGGAACGCCACCCCTGATTTAGGAGACATTTTCCTTTCACCTGGCAAAAAAAGGAAAGAAAAAGAAGAAAAAGAAAAAGAAAAGCAGCTCTAATTCTGCTTCTGTCTTTGCTCTATCAAGTCCTGACAGCTCCGCATCTTCTCCTATCAGTTGTGTGTGCGTGTGTGTGTGTGTGTGCGTGTGCGTACAGCGGCAGGGTGAGGCAGATAGGCAGAAAGAAGCACCCCACAGTAATTCTATGGAGAAGCTGCAGGGACTGCTGACTCATCAAATTCTCTTATAAATCATTACCAAAATATACACATGTTGAGGCAGGAAGTCGTTGTTCTTAGAGCAGCCTTGATGAAAAAGCTGGCTCCCGGCCAAGGAAGGGAGCTCTCGCTTCCCCTGCTTGACTGTTGGGTTTGCAGAGCTAACTTGGGCTGCAGACCTAGAGGAGGTTGAAAGCAGTTGCCACCCACTGGTGCCCTTTCCATGAGCTAAGAAGAACAGCAGCCACTATGAAGGTGATAGGAAAAAGAAGTGTCACCATTTGGGTACCGCAACAAAAGATTGCAGCGTGAAGCGTAAAACAGCTTGGCTTAACCTTCCAACTGGTTTTTCATTTCCTCCTGACTGCAAGAAGTTGGGAGTTCTAGGCTCAGTGAGTGTGCTCAGTCTTCACTGAGTATCTTTGGAATTGCAAACCTTTCCCCCTGAATCTTTTTTAATACTGGTAGTCCTCGTTTAGCGACTGCCCTGTTTAGCGATCGTTTGAAGTTATGACAGCGGTGAAAAAGTAACTTTACGACCAGTCCATGCACTTATGACTGTTGCAGCGTCCCACAGTCATGTGATCACCATTTGGGTGCTTCACAACTGCCTTCCCACAAGTAGAGTCAATGGAGAAGCTGGCAGTAAAATCTCAAGTCCTGGTCACGTGATGTCTCACTTAACAACTGCAGGTGACTCACTTAATGACCAAAGGGAAGTGATGTCATAAGTCCATCACAATCACGTGATATCTCGCTTAACAACCACATTGCTTAGCAACGGAGTTGCTGGTACCAATTGTGATCATTAAGCGAGGACTACCTGTAGTTCCTTAAACCAGGGGTGGTTAACATCGGGTCCCAAGGCTACGTGTGCCCCAAACTCTTTCTGGCAGCTCCTCTACCCCTCCCACCACCACTTACTAAAAATCAGCAACGTCATTTCCTGCTCTTCTGAGATGGGAAACCCAGGAAAAATCTTGGGTAAAGCCTAAAGTAGGCTTAGCATAGTCAAGGCATGCTCTTCTCCTGCCCGTTCAAAAACTCAGCGGAAAAATACAAAATCTCAGGGCTACCTTCGAACTCCCTCAAGTGTTCTATTACTTCCTTCTTATGCGCAGTTAGGACCGTTTGGGCTGCATAAATCTGAAAATTGAGATTTGTATATAACATCCCCAATTGACTGGGAAGTAAAAAAAAAAAAACACCTCTGTGAAAAGAGAGCCGTACACGACCTCC
Organism: Liasis olivaceus; assembly: GCA_030867105.1. Lineage (NCBI taxonomy): Eukaryota > Metazoa > Chordata > Lepidosauria > Squamata > Pythonidae > Liasis > Liasis olivaceus. Next base: position 16,193,389 of record CM061360.1, on the reverse strand, counting down.
ATCTTATTGCCAAGAAGACTATTCAGCTGTCTGTGTCCTTATCAGGAGTTGAGCTGAACTTGGTGTCATTACCATTTTCATAGGGTGTGATGTGATAGCATGTTGTATGGATGTCTTTAACAACTAACCATTTGTTACCATTAAAGTTATCTGGAATCTGCTGCCTTTCCCCTCCCTTTCCAGCAGCCTGATAGGGTGACTCTGCTCTCCAGAAAGATGGCCTTCTGGCTATTGTGGCAATACAGTGTTTGCTGTTCAAGTTAAGGGAGCCACTAATGTAGGGAGGGGGAAGAAGAGAGACAGAACCCACCCACCTGCATCGAGTAATGCACTGCCGCTTGGAAAAAATGAATCTTCTTGAAATGGAAACATAGAACATCTGCCTGGGTTTGCGTTATCAGTCTGCTCCTTCCGATGTGCTAATAATCTTTCCAATCAAGACCTGTATTCTGTAAAGTGGGACACTTATCACCCAAAAATCAAAGGTCGTAGCCCTGTCTGCTCCCAGCACAAGAAACTTTTTTTGCGGGGTGGGGGGTAATTCCAGGTTTCTTTCCCCTGCATACAGTACAACGATTTATTCCAGGCATCAAAAACCTTAGAGATACTAGAGTTGAGGGTATCTGGAGAACCCCTACGATACATTTCTGGAACTTTCACTCGTTTCTTGCTCCCCCAACGTCCGTCTTGAAAGTGCTCTTTCAGGAGGGTGAGGAAGGATGGGTGTGTGTGTATGTATAAGAAACATGCACTGCTGAATGTTGAAAAATATGTGTGTATTTTTGGATCCCCCAGAGCCCTGGTAGCCTGGCCATAGCAGCGCCCTGGTAGCCTGGCCATAGCAGCGCTGAGGTCTCCATCTGGGAGCACTGTCGTGTGTGTGTGTATTCAGTGTAGTAAAATACTGTATACAAAACAAACAGGAATAAAGATAGAAAATAAGAAATAGAGAAACAAGAAAGAAATTAAAAGAAAAAGAAACATACAATTGTGTCTTTCACCCTTCTTTTACACAGTAACTAGAACTTTTCCCCAACTTCTTCATCTCATTTTTAATCCCCAAATCATCAATTCATTTTTTCTTCTTTCAACAAAAAGTCCATATAAGGTTTCCAGTCCTTCAACATCTGGGAGCACTACCATGAAGATCTATCAGAACTGTGGAGAACCCTGAGCTACACATATTTGCCTCTATTAGATCTACCAGAGCTTCCATGTCTAATGGGTTGATCCCAGGTCTTCTCAGGGCCAGCCTCTCTACCTAGAAGCATGCAGTCTTTGTCCTGGCTGGGGATGCTTAACATCCTTGGGTTATGTAGGGTGACAGGGTGGTAGTGCAATGGCAACGCTTTTACATGGTGGCCCCATCCTGTACAATAGCCTCCCCTGAAATCAAATTGGCACCTTCCTTGGTGGCTTTCTGGAAGACCATTAAGACCGAACTCTTTTGTAAGGCCTAAGAAGAATTGTTTTGCTGTTACTCAAGGTACAGCCTATTACAGTTATTTTGTTTCCTATTTTTATACTGGTTTTATGGCTGGTCCGGGATTTCTTGGGGATTAGCAAATTCTCTCCTTGAATATTTTTGTGCTGATTTCCATATGTTATAGTTGTTTATAGTTATTTGTATTGTTGGAGATCGCCAGGCATTATGCTGATCTGATGCTATACAAGTACAATAAATAAATCAATAAGTAGTTATAAAATGTCTCGCAGCAAATGTGGCATAATGCTGAAGAGAAAGATGACACAGAGGAGAAGCAGTCGTCACTTCCTGGCTTGACTCCCCCAAAACACACAAGAAAAGAGAGAAAAGAAAAGAAAAAAGAAAATAGGAAGGGGCTTTGCTTTGAACATACACTTTCAAGGTGATTTACAGCAGTAAGAAGAAAAGACGGTAGATGAAGTATGGTTAGATGTGCTCCTACTGAGGGGTATCAATTTGAGCAAGGATTTTTGTGTTGCTGACTTCATCAGGCAAATGCAGAAGATCACAGGAAGGAAAGTAAATGTGAAAATAGAAGTGATCAACTACCTTTCAAAAAAACAGGAGAAAGAAAAAGCAGCATGTTAGTTTCTGGTTTAATGGCATTTCATGGACCTTATCAGCTCTCATTTATTTTGAGCCTGGTTGATACATGCATTGGAAAGTAGGGGGAAAACCTTCTCCTCAAGACATGGAGGACATCAACTCCATAATGTTAAGGGAAACACATCAGGAGGTCACTTGGAGAATGTCTGTGGAGACTCCATCACAAGGGGGTCAGTGGGAAAGCTTTTAGTGGTAAAGGGACACACTGAATATGCCCAGGAGTGCAAAGCGGCTGCAATGCAACTGGATGAGGCTAGGGAGAATTGGTATTTATTTATTTATTTATTTATTTATCTATCTATCTATCTATCTATCTATCTATCTATCTGTCAAATTCATCACTGCCCATCTGGTTAAAAAACGACTCTGGGCGGTTTACAGAGGAGATAAAATTAATAAAAAATACAATATAAAAGTAATCTTAAATAAATAATAAACAAATTCCAAGAATTGACGGTAATTGGCTAGTAGCTCAGGGAGGGTCATCAGGGCGCCAGCCGCCCCCAGGATTGATTAAAACTCTTATCACCCCACGCAAGGTGGCAGAGCCAGGTCTTTAGTCCTTTCCAGAAAGCCGGGAGGGTAGGGGCTCGCCGTGCCTCGGGGGGGTGATTATTCCAGAGGGCAGGGGCAATGGCAGAGAAGGCTCTCCTCCTGGGCCCCGCCAGCCAACATCCTCTCGCTGATGGGGTCCGCAACATGCCTTCTCTGCCTGACCGGGTGGGACGGGTTGATGTGATGGTCCCTCAGGTAGTCTGGACCCATGCCATATATATTGTATCGTGTGGGGTCTGTGTGTGTGTTACATTTATTTTAGAACAGTGTTGTCCAAACTTGGCCACTTTAAGATGAGTGGACTCAACTCCCAGAATTCCCCAGCCAGCATGGCTGGCTGGGGAATTCTGGAAGCTGAAGTCTACTCATCTTAAAGTGGCCAAGTTTGGACAACACCATTTTAGAGCATACATTACAATTTTCATGTGTTTCCTGCCTGAAAATGACAGGAATCTGCGCCAACCCATTGTTAGCTGGATGGCGCTCCCAGGCCGCTTGAAGCCAGAGGTGTTCAACTGTGGGTGCGAAGCATTTTTCTCCCCCAGAAAGGTGCTACATAGCACGTCCCTCTGGAATGCTTAGTTCACCGGACTCCCCACTCGACCATTCAGCTGTCCTTTTCAAATATAAAACTTTTAAAAGAAAGATTGGAAATGATTTTAAACTATGGTTAGTGTTGCTTGAGATTTCCCAGTATTTTTGGTTCTCCGCTAGCATCAAAAAGGCGTTGTGGAAAAAGTCAAGATGGCGGCTGTGATGCTGTGATCAAAACTCCATGTTTTCATGTCTGTCACAGAACCTCGATCGCACCATTGCGACTGCCACATTAACGTTTTTGACCATACTCTGTGAACATCTCTGACTGGAGTTTTTTCTATGATACAATGTACAGTTGTGTGCTTATCGGCAAGAACTGTGCACTTTTGGGTTACTATTGTCAGCCACAACCCTTAAAGTAATGGGCAGTGCATAATTACTGCTAATGACTCATAAACCATATTACTAGATGTGCAAGGATAGAGGGGGGAGACCTGGTGTGGGTGAGGGATCACTCTCTTGTGCAATCCCATTAGGGGCCTGACAGGAATCAACTTTGGCTCAGAATTTATCTCAGGTTCTCTGAGCAGCTCAACTGGAGGGAGACTTAATTTTATCTTTACTTTTAGGCTTGCTGAATTTAGTCACCTCAGGTAGCCAGCACTTAACCAACCTTAGCTGTTTTTTTAAGAAGCTAAGCAGAGTCAGGCCTGGTTCCCACATGGATGGGAGACCATTAGAAAACTCAGGCTAGACTGGGAAGTAAAAAAAAAAATCTCGGAAGAAGGCAATAACAAACTACTTCTGGGCCAAGAAAATAAAACGGATGTGTCCATGTAGTTATCAAGTACTGAAGCTTAGTTTGCAGCAGGTGGCAGGAGCCAGCAGTCACGGCTGATCTCAGTCAAAGTTTTGTTGGATTGGACTAGATTAGCCTCTGAATGGGAGAGTAGCAAGAAATCCCAGGACTGTAGACTCAACTGGGGAATTGGATAAATATCCAGAAGAAGGCAGCAGCACATCAGTTCTATGTTTTTGCCAAGAAGCCTACATAGATGTGTCCATGAGTCACTAGGAGCCGAGCTTGATGTGAAGGACTCTTAATTTGTTTGCTCTGAATTTGGAGGGAAAATAGTAACATTTCCCAAGCTGATCTTTGCATCCACTATGTTTGAAATTCTTTTCTTGAATATATGTGTGCCGATGGCTCATATTGTTCCTTCAAACCATTCCTGACTTGCAGAGCTGTGATTACAGTTAGGCTGGAAGCTTATACAGTAAGCTTCTTAATTGCTTCTATAGTGTTGTAACAAGTCATGCCCAGTGCAAAATAGATAAGAATGGTTCAGGTATGTTTCTTTGGAAAGCTGGTGGAGAAAAGGAGGAGTGTGTTAGGGCATTCCATGTTGCCTTTAATGCACATCCAGAAAGTGCTGGTTGGGATGCTGTTAACTGGACCAGCCTCTCAGTGGCTCCATGTCCTGATTGTTATTTACTACCTCTAGAATCACAGGTAGCATCTCTGCTGGTGAGCAACTATGGAAGATGATGGTTGCCCTTCTGCTCACGTTTGTCAGTTTCCTCAATCCCTCTGGCTGGCCGCTTGGACACAGACTAGACCAGGAAGGAAATCTTGGTGGACGTGCCTGAGTGAGCACACCACTGAAGACCAGGAGATCAGCAAACAAGCACATTCCTCTTATTGGGTATACAGCCTTCTGTTGTTTTGTAAACGACTGGGAAAGGCAATCAGCCTGAGGCCCCAGTGGAGCTGGGGAATGTTAAGCATTTGAAAGGCTGCCTGTGTGATGAGATTGGGAGACAATGGTTGCCCCCCCCATCACCTCTCTTCTGCTGGACCAGCCCAGAGAACTGCATTTGGAGGAGGGGATCTGTCTAAACTGTTTCCACCCCTGCCCCCATAAGAGCTTTTGATGCCTGCAGTCAAAAAGGATGTCAGTCACTTTTGCTAATGTCAGCAAACTCCATGGGCTGTGATGTGCTTCTTGGAATCCCTTTCCAACTGAACCTGCAGAATAGTAGAAGTGCAGGTTCTGAACTTGCAGGAAAATAGAAAATGCTGCAGGTTGGATACAGGAACTGACTTGTGCTGGGAAAGACTTAAGCTAGGTCATCCCCTTATACCTGCTTCATCCTTTTATACTGGCAAATCAATCAAGACATTTGCTTCTCTGAACAGAGAACATCGTCACCTTCCCCCAACATTCCCTTTATACCAATGACATGCTAAGCAAAGGCCCAAGAGGGGGACTCTGTGGCCTGCCTGACTTTGCTGTACTACCATTCCCATCATCCCTCACTCTTGGTCAGATGGGTTGCTTCAGCAATATGATTGCCCCAGGGTTGGCATGGAAGATGACAAAGGGATGTTAATAATAGAGCCACCTCGCTAGTTCACCTGTCCCCTGGGGTCCCCAGGCCTGCTGACATAACCAGGTCTTCAGGGACTTTCGAAAACTCAGGAGCGATGAGGCCAATCTCATCTCTGGGGGGAGAAGATTCCACAATGTGGGCACCACAGCAGAAAAGGCCTGCCACCTAAGGGCCTGCCAAACGAAGCTCCCTTGGCATGGAAGACGGGCCTGGGCTCTGCTATGTTGGTCTGCTGTTGAAAACTTTTATGCTCCAAAAGCAAAAGAACAATGTTCAGGAATGGCAAAAACTCCCCATAGGGAAAAAGCTAGGTTGCCTCCTCCTTCCTGACATGCTAGTTTTCTGCTGGCAAGGATTTCTTTGTCAGCGGAGCATCCAATCAAAGGAGCCCAGGTACTCTAAAGCAATTCCCCATGGGTGGCTGGGGAATTCTGGCAGTTGAAGTCCGCACATCTTAAAGTTGCCGTGGTTGAGAAACACTGCTCTAAAGTGCTATAAGCCAAGCCTGTATTTACTTCCTGCTACAATTGCATGCCCAAGGTGTACAACTTGCAGAAGATGGATTTTGCTTTAAAATGCAAGATGGGATGGACAGCTGTAGTTTTGCACCGAATCAACACCATTGTGCCCAGGCGTCTAATTTCCAGGGCTCCCCCACCCACAACTTCCATTAGCAGACAGACTGGCTGCAGGTAAATGAGCTGACTGTTTTTAGATTGTACTGAGTGTCAGCAACTGCAGCAGCTTTCTCTCCCCTTCCAAAAGCATTGGACTACAATGTCCATCAGCCAGTAGGCGTAGCCAATGGAACCAGCTGGCTAGAGAAAATTGGAGCGCGAGGAAAAAAAACCCAAGCAACCAAGAGAATGTTCTTTGCTTTCCTCGCGTGGTTTAAAAGGTAATTCCTGAGCGAGAGTGTATTCATTTCTGGTTAAAAGCTAGAAGGTATATTGTGCCAGTTTAGGAGCTTTCAGTAAAGTGCAAATGTGTTTTACACCTGCATTTAGAAATAAATATCTGTTCAACCCAGCTGACAGTTAGGTAAGTAGGTGACAATTATGGCCTGCAAATTAATTGTGAAGTCTCACTGATTTGCTTATTTTAGATGTTTGCATTTCTGTTGCTTTTATTAGGGTGTTAGCACCTTGGAATATAAATAATAGAAAAACATACGCATATTTATTTATTTCTTAATCAAATTTATTTGGCCGCCCATTTCACAAAAAGTGACTCTGGGCGGCATACAACGGTCCAATAAAACAATAAATATAGTAATTATTAAAATATACAAACTAAAACAGAAAAGGAAAATAATAGGCGAAGGGATGTCAATAACAGAGCCACCTCACTAGTTCACCTGTCCCCTGGGGCCCCCAGGCCTGCTGACATAACCAGGTCTTGAGGGACCTTCGAAAACTCAAGAGTGATGAGGCCGATCTCATCTCTTGGGGGAGAAGGTTCCACAATGCGGGCGCCACAGCAGAAAAGGCCCGCCTGGGGCCTGCCAATGAAGCTCCCTAGACAGCAGAACCCACAACAGACCTGCTCTGATGGATCTAGTGGGACAGGCAGACGAAATTGGGGAGAGGCGCCCTCTCAAATAACCTAGTCCCGCGCCATGGAGGGCTTTAGAGGTCAACACCAGCATCTTGAATTATACCCGGAAACAGACTGGTAACCAATGCAGTTCGCGAAGCAGAGGTATAACGTGTTCTGCCAAGAACACATAACTGTCTGTGCCACTGCATTCTGTACCAGCTGAAATTTCCAGATACTCTTCAAGGGCAGCCCCATGTAGAGCACATTGCGGTAGTCCAACTGGGAGGTGACCAGGGCATGAGTGACTGTGAGTAAGGTCCCTCAGTCCAGGAATGGGAGCAACTGGCGCACAACATGGTTGTGCAAAAGCCCTCCTAGCCACGGTTGCCACCTGCTCATCGAGCAGGAATCGTGAGTCCAGGAGGACCCCCGAGGGTCCTCGCGTACAGGGTCTTTTTGGGGCAGTGCAACCCCATCCAGTATCAGTGATGGTATAATCGCAGAACCCCAAGCCACTCAGCCTTGCCAGGGTTCAGTTGAAACCTGTTGTTCCCCATCCTCCCCTTTCCATTCTCTATCTCTTATGTGTATATCACATACCACCTGAGTTCATTTATCACAAGATACCGTGGATTATTTTAATCATGGTTTATTAATAAGCCACAGTGACTTGGTTCACCCATCACAGTAAGCATGATTTGCAATCCACAGTGCCTGCATGAAGCAACACATTAAACCAAATGCAAATAATTCACATGCGCAATGCATGATCCATGGATGGGTCTTCAAAGCGGCTTCTTGGTATGTGATCAAAGGGCTGTTTCTCCCTTTATAAGCCATGATACTGAAAAGCTGGCCTTTCACATCGTATTTAACCAGGTCATTTAAAGACCTCGTGATTTATTTATTTTATTTATATATCAAATTTATATCACCGCCCAACTCCCCCACAAGGAGGGACTCTGCGCGGTTCACAACAAAACAATTTAAAATCAATAAAAACATAAATAATACAGTATAAAATACAATTATTAAATATAATAAAATCCAAGCGATGGTGATATTATTTCAGCCTGTGACCAGATAATATCGGTCAAAGGTAAGACTAGGGAACCAGACACCCCCAAAACTGACTATTCCCATCCCCACCCCATGCATGATGACAAAACCAGGTCTTCAGTTGCATTCATATGCATGCTGTCTGGTTAGTATTAACCTTGGTTAGGTTGTTCTACGGTTTTGTGTGTTGGGAGAACCCATCCTGTTTGGTTAGTTTATGTCCAGTCCATGGGGTAATGCCAGAAAATGAGTTAGTGTAATAGCCAGTCTGAACAGGTTGTGCAGGACTACTACACCTGGGCTGCAAAAATCCTGATGACCACTAGAGGTCAGCAAGGAGATACAGAAAACTAGCGCCAGTGGTCCTCCAGGTTTTTGAAGGCTGGATATGATAGTTGTGTGAACAGAGCTAGAAAACGGGCAAGTAAAGATAAATGCTTCTTTTCTTGCCTTTTGCTAGCATTTTTTAGTTGGCCTTGTACTTGTTCTCAAGGGCCCTCCTGATCGATGGTGATCTTTAAAGTGCTTTTAACTATTTATTGTGTTCTTAATACTGCTTTAAATCACATTGTTAGATGGGCTGAGCGTCTTTTATGTTTGAAAGCTAGATAACCAGGTGCTCAACGTGGGTAGAGAGATGCAGTGCCTACGTCAGACCAGATCCAGGGAATCAACTCCTCAGGAAGGCTAAAATGGCTTTTATTGTGATTGGCTATATAATAACAGAATCTAGCAAGTCTGATTGCGCTGGACTTCCTTCTCCTTCTTATATTCCAGTGAATCATGGGGGTGTCTTCTTGAGTCGCCTTCAAATGTTATCTGGACATTCTGACCTCAAAAAATGCTTCAGCTCCTTTTGCCTCGGTAACAGTTCCTACAAGTCTCCATCAAGGTCACCTTCCTTCCTCTGTACCAGTGTTTCTCAGCCTCGGCAACTTTAAGACGTGTGGACTTCAACTCCCAGAATTCCCCAGCCAGCATGGCTGGCTGGGGAATTCTGGGAATTGAAGTCCACACGTCTTAAAGTTGCCGAGGCTGAGAAACACTGCTCTGGACAGCCAGCAAGGAGCGAAACTTCCAGGAACTTTTAAAGGATTGTGGGACACTTTCAGGAGCCAGACTCCTGATGCTGGTTCTGAACCAATGTTTGTTTCTGCTGGTTTATTTATTTATTTTTTAAATCCCTTTTGTCACGTTTGCTAATGAGTCGCTAAGATGGCTTGGTGGATTTAGCTGAGAGGGCCAGTTGAGACATTTAACCATGAATCAGGGATGGTCTGACGGGCTTTCTTGTCCACGTTACTCTTCCACCTTTCACCAAGTCTCAGCTCCACAAGGAAGTGGCCTTTAAATCATGCTATAAATATTGAGCAATGTGGCCTGTAAAAGTGAAGAGCTTGCCTATTAGTGTTGAGGCATACTTTTAACCTTGTTTTGTATATTGCTACACTTGTCCCTCATTCTGCAGATATTCCAGATTTGGAGCTTTGGTTCAGGCACAAAATGTCTAGCTGAAGCAAACAGTATAAATAATCCTACTGGAAAACTACGGGGAATACTATCTTGGATGAATTGTCTTGTGTCGCATGAATGTATGCTTTGGAGAAATGTTCTTGGAAATGGAGTTTGAACTTTGTCAGTTCTTGCATCAAAAGCTTGGCCTCATGTTAGATCAGAAATTAACTCTCCAATTTTCCTCTTATCCAGAGGTGAAAATATTTGGTCAAGCTGCAGCAGAGGGGAATGTGAGGAGAACAAGCAGGGGATTTTCAATGTTTGTTGTAGAACATGACATTTTTCCTCTTCCCTCACCATCTCTTTTTCCTTTTGTGATATGTCTTTTAGATGGTAAGCCTATGGGCAATGCCTGTCTTTTCTATTGATTGCAGTAAACCCTTTTAGAGATGTTTTTGGCTGAAGAGACGGATTAAATTATTTCACATTAAAACAAACAATTATATAATTACAGAGAGAGTAGTCCCAATATAAACATGAAGTTTGAGAGAATTTATATGCGCAGATAAGCATTGGGAGAGAAATGACACATTTAACTATGTAGGAAAGTAAGTACTTTAAAAAGATGAAGAAGAATTCACAGATTACTGTGAAGAGAATGCACCAAGAAAATACACAGCAATGACCAGAGTTGACCTGAAATAGACAGAACTGTCTACCACGCAGTTTAACGTAACTGCTGATTCAATCAGCAGTTGACCTATATCTGATCATTGTCAAAGCTATGGAGCCCCTTATATGAAATATATAATACGTGTAAAGTTTGCATTACAATTGCGAAATGGATTGTCAGCCCAATTAAAAAAAAAATTGTTCAAATGGTCAATGAATACAGGGTGGGGAACCCCTAGTCCTCCAGATATTGCTGAACTACATCTCCCAGCATTGCTCAGTCTTGGACCTGCTGATGAGACCTCTTGGGAGTTGTAGTTCAGCAATATCTGTGTGTGTGTGTGTGCACAGGGACAAATAAGCCTGGACCTTGGCTATGCTAAATCTGAGCATTAGAACATAGTACAGTATGTGCAAAAAAAATCAGTAAAATCCAGGCACATAAAAAAAATAGCTTGTCAGGGTGAAGGCTAAACTTGCCTCCTCCCTAATCTGCTAGTTTTCTATCCACAGATATATTCTACAGGCAGATACACAGGTGAGCATTTAAGGGAGGCATTTCAGGTGGCACTGCAGTTCCTCCCTGCCTGTGGACCATTTGTCCTAAACCCAACCCCCTTCAGTGCATGAAGAAGATGAGAAGATCCTGGAGCAGGAAGGCTAGTCCAAGAGGCCTTCTGCATAAACTTGCTGATCCTTGCCTTTCTTAAAAAACATTTTTAGGTCCAAAGGTTGTGTTCAGCTCTGCCACTCTGTAAACGTGTCAGGTTGCAGGGAGCTTGGCAGCCTATATTCCTGGGGAAGTGTTGAGCAAAGGCGGTGGTGGAAAATCACACTGGGGAGTGCAGTTACCGGCAAATGGTTCCATCCTTGTGAAAGGAGCCGCCCAGTTGGGTGTGTTGACTGCTCACTTGCAAAGAAAGGGATGGTTCTGTAGTCTTTCTGATGAAGGTGCAAATCACCATTTCAGAAGTGTGGCTTGGACACATTAATTTCTCCAGAGTAGGAATGATTGAGAAATTGGCTCTTTTAATCCCTTGGCACTGGTCTGTTTGGAGGTGGGGTGGCCCCATGTTTCCTCCACAGGGATGTCCTCTGTCTGAAGGACTGGTCCATAAAGGCAACAGCTTCTGCATAATTCCATCAAGGTGATCTTTCTGACTCTCTACACTGGAGGAGATGGAGACCTCTTTTAAGAATAGCAGTTGTTCCCAAATTTCAGTCAATCCACATGTGATAACTGTCAAGGAATGTGGAGATAACCTTGAAAAAGGAATGGATAAACCACTGAGGGAGGAACAATGACTGTTCTGTCCTGGGGATATAGAAAGTGTGATAAAAAAAACTCAAAATAAACCTGCTTTGATTTAGTATAAGATGGGGCAGAGAAAAATTCTGGCAGGCTTTTAAAATTCTGTTATTACATTCTACAGCAAATAAAATATCATCCCTGGAAACCTTGCAGTCTGTTTTCTGGCCTAACTTGGATGGCTGACAATAGCTAGCTGCAAATCTGTATCTTCTTTAATTCTCTTTTTCTCATTTTTAATTTTGATTCGAATCCTGAAGGCAACATTCCATATTTGCATGACACACTGACTCCTGGTTAACTTGACTAGGGCTGATTCAATCAACAATTTTCTGGCTTTGCATGACATCCTAAATCACAAAGTAATCATGGGCTGGGTTTGCAGAACACACCAGGCTGAGAGGTGGTTGGCTAATTTGTGATCCAATCTGCCATATAAATCCAACCACAAAAGAGATAGTTGGTGGGCTTGGGTGAACTCCAGAGTCTGTAGAAGTTCAAAAGTTAAAGGTACACTTGACCACTAAGCTACAGTGGGACCTTCTCTCAAATAATCCAGTGAAGACTAAGCATGTTCAATGGCCCAGAATACTGCTTTACAGGTAACCCTATGATGAATGGTTTAGCAACCATTCAAAGTTACGACAGCGCTGAAAAAAGGGATTTACGACCGGGCTTCACACTAACGACTGTTGCACCACCCCCATGGTCACCTGACCAAAATTCAGGCACTTGGCAATCAGCATGTATTTACAACAGTTGCAGTGTCCTGGGATCAAGTGATCTCCATTTGCAACCTTCCCAGGGGCCTACCGACAACCAAAATCAATGAGGGAGCAGGATTCGCTTAACAACCATGTGATTCACTGCAAACAAAATCCTAAAATCAGGTGCGGACACATGATGCCTTGCTTAATCACCACACTGCTTAACAATTTTCCAGTCCCTATTGTGGTTGTAAGTTGAGGACCACCTGTATCTTATGGGGATAGGGGCAAGAAGGTAAGAAGAGAGTGGGATGCAAGGGGATAGGATTGGCTTCAAGAGATTGTTGGACATCATACTTGTAAAAATGTAATCAATAAATGAAATTTAAGGCAGGAAAGCTAAGCTGAGAAAGGTGATTTTAGCCCAAAGTCTGAGATGCTGCCCCCTCCCAATTTTTTACTTTTGGCAGTCAGCCACATCATTAGGCAATGCCACTTGTTAAATCTTTGCTGATTATAACACAAAGGACCTCAGTTGGGTAGATTAACATTTGGCAAGTACAGTAGGTATTTTACAAAATTGTGCCTTTCTTAGCAAGACTTAATTTTTTTTGCTTCAATGGGGCTGAAGAGAAGAGATAGTAGCAAGCAGCAAGAAATGCCTCCTGACACGGTGGGGTGGGGCTTGAAGACGTCATACCTGCTGTTGACAAGGGATCCCCTGATCTCCTTCTGGGCAAACAGAATTCCTTTAAGAGAGCAGATGGTCAGATTCAGCGGCGACTGAAACCCATGGAAATCATCAACACAGGCTTGGCTCAACGGAAAGAAACTGCCAATAGACAATTGAAGAAGAATCTGTCGGCCATCTGAACCGGTTTGTTCTGCGTGGAGAACCGCCTGTAATTAAACTTTAAGGTTTTGAATGAAAGGGAGGTGTAGAATGCGACGGGCAACCCCCGGTCGTGTAGCCCATTTTGCAGCCCCCCAACCACGGCACACAAATTTGGCTGCCAATCTAATGTTTAGCAATAGCTTTTTAAATATCTATAAAGCTAGGTCTTGATTAGAGTGGTTAATGAATCCCACGAAGGGGTCGCATTATTCGAATTCGCACTATTCGAAGTTCTGATTATATGTAACACATGGCAATTGGTTCCAGCTTGACGGAAATAGGCTACGAAACGTGTAATAACAAGCCACTTCTTTTTGCACTTGTAGTGTTTTTATCTGAAGGAATCTTCCTTTTGTCTATTTTCTTAAGGGCACTTCTTAAAACACTTAAAACAAATCACAAAAACTAATGTATGTTATGGCAGGCAGCAGCACATGCACACACGAAGATGAGCAAGTGCAGGATGGTTGTAGCGTCTAAAACCCTAATGGTAACACGCTAACCTCAACTGCACATACACTAGCCTCACATGATTTGAATTTTGGTTCATGTTAAACATGACTTGGTATTGTTGTACAATTTGCACTACAGGTAGACCTCGCTTACCGACTGCCTTGTGCAGTGACCATTCAAAGTTATGACCGTACTGAAAAAATAATGTTGTGACCGAGGCACACATTTACAACCTTTGCAGCGTCCCTCGGTCACCTGATCACCATTATAGTCGCTATACATTGTCCTCGGCCTGACCCATATTCTTTTTTTCCCCCGTGCAGAGCACAGAGATTGGAGAGGAAGGGTTACAAGAGAGTAAGCAGGCACTCAATGGGGAATAGCCCAGGTTGTCTGTGTAGCTCGCTTGCAGCCGCCCCCACCAGCGCATTCCTTTTGATGTTATTCCCATTGTGTGAATACTCCACAAGGAAACACATTTTGTTCTGTTTTCCATTTTTTTCCTGTCCAATAGCATACATATTTTTAGCCGATCTGTTTATATTAACTTGGAAATGAGACTCCTATGGCTTTCAAACACAAAGTAAAAGACGGAGACAGTTGGTAGAGAAGGATAAACTTCTGAGCGATTTCTCCGATTCTATGAATGGAAATAGGTGTTTTTTATAGGCATTCTTGATTTCTTTTCAGATTGTGACTTCTTCTGCTTGATAACCAAAGTAGAACTATTTGTGCATGAGAGAGAGGTGCCAGCAGGCTTGGGGAAGCCTTGAGATTTGCATACAGGTAGTCCTTGTTGAACGTCCACTCGTTCAGCGACTGTTTGAAGTCATGACGGTGCTGCAGGAGGGGGACTTACGACAGCTCCTTGTAGCTGCAGTGGTTGCAGCGTCCCTGCAGCCACGTGATCGTGATTCAAGCGCTTGGCGACTGGCTCACAGTTATGATGTCGCAGCGTCCTGCAGTCACATGATTGCCAGTTGTGACCTTCGCTGCCAGCTTCTGACAAGTAAAATCAGTGGAGAAGTCAGCAAGACATTGCATATGGCGATCACATGACCACAGGACGTTGTGACCATGTGGGATTCTCTTAACGACGGCAACTAGGACTGCTGCAGCTGCTGTTGTAAGTCAGTGCGGTCACGTGCCATCATGCTTTATGACTGTGTCGCTTAGTGATGGAGTTGCTGGTTCCAATTACCATTTTTAATGAGGATTGCCTATATAGAGATCAGAAAAAAACACCTGCAAACTACTCGTGCCCGCTTCTTACGTCTAACTTACAAAATGGGCTACGGCCCTAAAATGCAGGAGTGTGTGAAACACGCATAATCCAATTTGGGTTGTTAATTCAGTTTGGGTTTGTGATCTAATCCACTCTTCTGAATTGATGGCGCAAATTCAAATATCCAAATCCTTCATGAGCAAAGTCATCCAAACCAGTTTAGAAGCATATCGACTTGCTGATTTTATCTGGAAATTTGCTTTCATTCAATCAAACTCTTTGCGTCAAATAGCTAAATTGAAATCTGTACGTCTTGGTTAAAAGGTACAACACAAACCAGGGCATTGAATACATTGGGATTTACTTCTGAATAAAATATCCATTTATACAAAGCTGATAGTCTTGAATATGCTACAAGCTTCCTTTTTATTATTTTACCAACAAAATAAGGTTGTGCAAATATGGATTATATTTGTTAAAATAGTGATTTTTCCATACTCCTAAATCCACATTTTTGTACCCTGCATTTAAAGTTTCTGAGCTTGGCTCCCTATGGGAATTAATAATCCAGCTAACGTGCACACACATGGTTCTGTTTCCCCAAACTGTGAAATGCACATTTTTAAAAGAATTGATGTGTGTATGCAAATTCCCAGCACATAAATATTTCATACTATGTCTTGCTATAACCCGATTATGCAGTTGTTTTAAATAAACACATTTCATCATTAATGAGCCCCTATGCATATTTAGGGAACCTGTCTAATGCAGTGTTTCTCAACCTTGGCAACTTGAAGATGTGTGGACTTCAACTCCCAGAATTCCCCAGCCAGCCATGAATGCTGGGAGTTGAAGTCCACACATCTTCAAGTTGCCAAGGTTGAGAAGCACTGGTCTAATGTACGAAGAGGCAAGGAGAAGGAAGTTCTGGGTGAAGAAAGTAGAGGGTGATTGGATGTGGGGAGATTTTCTGCAATAATTGAAGTTAGAGGGAGAGTGAAAATTCCTCCCCCCTCAAGGACAAGACCATACTTCCAAAAGGCAGGTAGATATGTAACCCTGTGAAAGCTGGGGAGGGGCTGTAGATAATCCTCACCCACCCCTGGAAGATTATTTCTAATTCTCTGTTCATTTGTTAGATGCCTTCCAACCCTCTGGTTTCAAGCAGCTCGCCGTATAAAACAACCACCACACTGCTCTACTTTCAGATCTCAGAGTGCTCTACAAGACCCTGGCAATAAAAACCGCAGGCAATAAAAGCAATATTGAATTAAACCAGCAGATTAATCACTGAAACAACTTTTACACAATCCAATTCAGAGTAAACTAACAGTTTCAAAGAGCATTAAATATGGTAAAACATTCTTTCTCAACCTTTTTACTCTGGAGGAACCCTGGAAATAATTTTCAGCTCTCTGGGAACCCCTGCTAAAAAATTATTATATCTACAGCAAACAGTACAAAGTTTATTACTTTTCCCAGTCACTATTGCTTGTGCAACTCTCCCGGCACCCCAGTTGAGAAAGGCTGCTGTAAAAGCTTTCTCAGGTAACTGCTGGGGAGACCAAGCATGTTGGATGTCAAGTCATGTCACAGCAGAGCCTGGGTGGTCAAAAAGGTCAAGATGGTGGCCATAGCCATGCCATTGAAGCCCTGCCTCTCCCCTTTTAAAGTAATTTTTATTATAAGAAGATTTTACATAGGTTTAAAAAATTGACAGAAACAAAAAGAACAGTAGGAAAAGAAAGACAATATAAAAGAGTAAAAGAAAAAGTGAAGGATAACAAAAAGAAGAAGAAGAAAAAGGAAGATATCTAAGGAAGCAACTTCTTGCAGCTGTTAGAAACATAGTAATTACCATCTCCACCCTCCAAATGACACATCGTGGTTTCCTTCTTCCCATAAAGAAACCTTTTCAATCAATCAATCAATCCCGAAATCACCACTTTATTTTTATCCATTTTCAGCAAAAATGTCCATACAGCTCTGCCTCTTTTTAATGTGTGTTCAGGGCATGGTTGTGGCACCATCTTGACGTTTTTGACCACCAGGGACAGCCCTTTCATTTCAAAAAGAGGGCACCCAACTTTTTTGTGAAGTAGGGATCAAGGCCACATTAAAGTTTGTGGGTCCCGCATTTTGCGTTTGCAAATAATATTTTGTAGCTGTCTTTGGCAATGGTGCTGTATTCCTACCACCGTGTTAGGCCGTGTGATGGATTTTTATCAGTGATCTCAGAATGATGTATGTGTCTTTGCTCAATCAAAAGGCATTCGAGGTAATAGAACATCACTGAAATGACTTGACTTACACCATAAATGTGTCTCTCTCCAACAGTTTAGAGCAGTGTTTCTCAACCTTGGCAACTTTAAGACGAGTGGACTTCAATTCCCAGAATTCCCCAGCCAGCATGGCTGGCTGGGGAATTCTGGGAGTTGAAGTCCACTCGTCTTAAAGTTGCCAAGGTTGAAAAACACTGGTTTAGAGAGAGAACCATTGGATTCCTTTGCTAGAAAGACTGCTATAGGAATGCCTTGAAAAGGTCTATAGTCCCAAAGAACTTGAAGAACAAGCAGGAATAAGAGATATAAATCAATTTGCCTGGATTGGACTATATTGCCTTTATTACATCGGACCAGCCGGACAATTCTTCCTGAGAACTCTTCCCGCATGCCACCTTTTTCCTCTAGTGCGGTGTTTCTTGAAGTGTGGCCTGAGGACCCCTGAGGGTCCCCCAAGACCCTCTCAAGGGTCCACCAAATCAAACTTATTTGCCAGATATTGAACATATTTGCAAAAATTTAAAACAATGTCACTCTTCTCATTATTATTTTTTACTTGTTCATAAAAATATAGGGCTCTTTCATGAAAAATATTTGATTGATGTTAATATCTAATGGGTTTAATATTGTTCTTTTTACATGATTCAATCAACTGATATTCTACCAATGCATCAATTTTAATTTTTAATATGGTAAATATCGATAAATATAATACAAGCAAACATGCGAACAAAAGCCTTTTTGGGGTTCATAAGTTTTAAAAGGGGGAAGGGGTCCTGAGAGGAAAAAGTTTAAAAAACACTGCCCTAGTGTGTATTCAAGACAGCTCATAAGGTTGCAGAACTAGAACAGAATCCAGAAAGTTGAAAACGTAAATTCAGAAGCAGTAAATAGTAAGAGAAGATTCATAAACACGGCCAGTTTGATAAACAAAGGAAAAGTTTACCAAGACAATGTGTACTGTACGAAGTGTTTGGAAACATTTATATCAACAATGAAAAGTAGCTTGCCACTTATAAACATTTTGTAATCGTTGTTGTTGTCTGACCCAAAGGTGTGGGTGTGTGCAGGCACACACCTGCCACACTTTGCAATGAAGAAAACAATGTTATGCACTAAAAAGATTCCAGGAAGATTCAACTGTGGCCTAATTCATTTAACAGTTCTTGAATTAGAGCTGATTTTGTTCTCACTTCTGTTTGAAGAGTTGTTCATTTCAAATCTTTTTGAAGTAGTCGTGAGCCTTGAAGTCTCCCAACCATTGTTAGCTCCTGGACAGCAGCATTCGCTAATAGAAGAGCTCAGTGTAGAGTGGCCGTCAGGGGTGTCTGCAGGATATGGTCAAAAAAATCAGGATGGTGTCCATGATGATGTGATTGAGGCTCTGTCTGTTTTGTATGTGCCATCTTGACTTTTTTGACCACACCCTGTGGACATCCCTGGTGGCCACGTATCCTATTTGACAAACAACTCTTTATCTATTAAAAGCAATCTCTCTTGGAAGGTTTCATCACAAGGCAACATCTGGCCAATCACACTTGGTTAGGAAACTAAGGAGGATTGGTCTTGGATAGAATTCAGATAGGAGACCACCTGGAAATGCCAGCAGCTGTAAATTACAACAAGAGGATGATGCTGAACATCTTGAAAGAAAGCAAGGGCAAATCATTTCACCATGGTTATGAAGATAATGCTGTGGGTGTGTTGATGCCCACCGCTCAAGTTGAGCTTGACTCAAGGGCATCTTTACTAGGGCCTGCAAGAGTCTAGACACCTACTAGATGGCAGCAAGATGTTTGTCTGGATCAATTTTTCTCAACCTTGGTAATTTCCAGGTATATGGACTTCAACTCCCAGAATTCTCATCAGTGGCCATACTGGCTGTGGAATTCTGGGATTTGAAGTCCACACACCTTGAAATGGCCAAGGTTGGTGAGCACTGGTGTGGATTCTTCACCTCTGTTTGAAGAGTTGTCAGGTACAAGGCTAGTTTAAAGAACCCTAAAAAGAATAGCAGGGAGGAAGTTTTCAATCAACATTAGAAAGTAAGTGAGCTTAGGACAAAGAGGCGGACAGGGCCAGAACAAAAACAAAATTGGATTAAATGGAATCAAATTTTAGTGACATTTCGTTCCTTTAATTAAACACCATAGGCTATATGATTGCTGCTTATGCATTTAAATGTTTCTCCCTTTTGGCACTTTAAAAATCTAAAGTCAGTCGCAAAAGGCTTTTGGATATCATATGTATCCCTGGGGATTCAGGTTGGACTCTCCTAATTTAAAAGCTAGTTGTGATCTAAATATGTAAGTATCCATCTGAATTAGCACATCCATATGTCTTAAGAGGTTATCCCATTAAGCCACCATATGGTCTGTTTGTTTGGACAAGGGTTCTTCTACAAACCTTGCCTTTTTTGGTTTTCCAAGAAATGTAAGGTTTTGTTTAAATCGTTCCGCAGTAGAAGAGCGTGTGGATGGGAGCGACTGTGTGTTTGTAATAATATTTTGAGCTGTAAGAGGGAAGGGGGAGGGCGACGATCATGCAATCATCTGTGGTGCCTGCAAATGTCCAAGCAAACATCTGGTTAGGAGCAAGACGCCTTCTGCCTCTTAGGGTTGCAGGAGGAGCAGGACAAATGTTTGTCTTTTCCGTTGGAGCTTCTGTAGCAGGGAAGGTGTAAGGTGTCACGGCTGGAGCAGAGGATGTGAAGAAGGAACGGTGTTGCTTCCAAGAAAGAAGAGGCACTAAATTGATTTCCATAAATATTTGAGCAAGGCTGAATTATTTATGACCCTTCAGCTCTACAACAGAGGTGATGGGGCGGCAATAGAATGGGGAGAACAGCGGTGAATTTTCTAGATGATTTCATTTAAAAATATGACCCTTTTGCCCAAGTTTGGATTCCAACCCAGTGATCTGGAAGTCAGTCCCTCCCAACGTGTCTTCCCCACCTATTTCTCACTTTCTCAGTTCTCTTTTTCTCTCTGTTCACCCTCCCAGCTTTGTCTGCCTTAATCTGCCAGCCCTCTAAGAGGGTGGCATAAGATGCCCACTGGATTCCACCCCCTCCTGTAATTGGAAGCCTTTGTCATTCAGATGAAGGCACAAGACAAAAAGGGGGAGAAAGAAAATAGAGAAAGGAAGAGGGAACAGGATCTCTTTGTTTGCCTTGCAGATTACAGCACATGGGCAAGAGTCATGCACAGCTCCCCAGGGCTGGACGATCTGGTCCATTCCTTGTTATGGGAACGGGGTTGTCCCACGTGGGGGAAACCCGAGGTCTGCAGCAAAACTTTGCTGCATAAAATTCTAGTCGTTGGCAGTCTTCTAGCCTGCCAGCTCTGACCTCCTTGCTGGATATTCCATTCTCCTTCATATCTACTTTTTCATTTCATTTCATTTCCTTTTTTTTTTTTTTTTGTCTGCGCTCAGTCATTACTGACCCTGCAGTGACTGCCTGGATGAATCCTTGCAGTTTTCAAGGCAATTGTTTTTCGGAAGTGGTTTGCCAGAGCCTCCTTCCTAGAGCAGAGCCCAGCTGGTGAGCGCAGGAGGCGGGATTTCCGTTGCTTTGTGCCCTTTTCGGGCGAGCACAGTTTCGCGCTTACCGGCAACTGGTCCCGTCTCTCTGTGCAAGGCGCTGCCAGCATTTTTCCTCCCACCGGAGTGAGAGTACCCATTTATCTACTCACGTGAGTTTTCGACTTGTTGGGTTGACAGGAGTTGGGGCGGGGGAACAGGAGCTCACCCTGTTAATGTGAAGGCTGGACTCGAACCGCCAAAGTGTCAGCCATTTCTGGCCGGCAACTTTCAGCGTCATTAAGCCACTGCGCCACCGCGTCCCCTTCATTTCCTTGCCTCCACCTTATTGGGAGACTGTAAAACATCCTAGGAAATAAGATGATTGCTTTGGTTTCTAGTACATGGAGGCTTTGTGACCAGCCCCACCTACATAGTTGCCATTTTGTGAGAGTGTCCTCAGCATCTTTAGGTGCCCACCAGGTCATAAAATTGCCGATTCCTGGCAGTTTTGTAGGTTCCTGACAGGTTGGAAGATAAAATCAGAACCCCTTGATCTTGTTTGGAAAGACAAATTGCAACACTTTTGAAGCAAGGTTGAGCCTCCGTTCTTACAGCATGGAATGTAACAACATTCCTGGGAATGGATCTCCACCAGCAAGTGTGAAGACATCTGGCTGGTTGTTTCTAGCCTGGAGAGGAGCAAGTCACACCTCTCTAAGCAATGCTGGAAGGACTGTTTGGGTGGTATGTCCTTGAACAAGGGATAATTGTTAGCCTAATTAAGTTACCCTAAAAAGGATACCATCGCACAGACCCTGGTTTACTCCATATCTTCCTTCTGAATGGTCAACAGCCTTGTGGAAGAGGAACTGAGGCAGATGCTCCTCCTATATTTATTTCTATATTCAAAGAAATAAAACAGTGGGAAAAAGTATTGTTACACATGTTAGCTCAGGAAACATGCATTTTTTGTGTGCAATGAACCTTTGGAGCTTGCCACGTCACTCTCACGCTTTCCCCAATTTTCTCTGAAACTGTCAATGATTGCACCAAAGAATTTAGGAAGATAAACTTTTAAAACCTTTTCTTAACTATGGGATTCTACATGGGACACACTGTTGCTGAGAAGCAGAACAATCTGGAGGACCCAAATCAGTGTATTAAAATAACTTTAATTCAATGATTATTAGCACCACAACCTATTTTAATTCAGTGTCAGATGCTGCTACATTTTCCTTGCTATTTCTCATGACGTCCGATGAAAGAGAATTTTAATTTCAGAATTTATTTCAAAAGATCAAAAATCTGGTAGGATCGTTTCTGACTAACATATTTTATCAAAAGTGCATGCCAGATTTCTGGGTTTTCTGCCACCATAGACTATCATGGCTTTTTTCCTACAATTTTGTTCAAAGGAGACAAGATTGTTGGAGACATTCGTATGTGTGGTCTTGTGCTCATTTAGCATGTATGCAAATGCCCAGCTTTTCATTGGACAAACATTTCTCCAGCAGGCTACAGTTCCCTGGCTCTCTGTGCTCCCATTAAATCCCACGGGAAAAATCAGGAGGATTTTCAGATTGCAAAGTGTGGGCAACCAGGGAAGTTGCAGAACAGAGATGTGTTGTAACTGCCAAGAGTAGCACTCCCTGCCATCTCCAGCAATAACATCAGTTTCAAAACCCCACTAAAGAAATTGAAAATAAACTCTCATGCAGCTGGAGACTAAGAGATACAGAAGGTTTTTTGGGGTAGGGAAGAAAATATCTGAAAAACAGTAAGGCAGTTTCTGGAAGTGTTCATTTCCTAATCCAACAAGTCCACCAGTAGACTTTTGGGGGGATTGTTTCCTTGTGATTTTTTTTCCCCATTCCGAATCTGTTGGAAAGCTATTCTTTTGCAATTTGGTTTAGATGTGTCACCATTCTGGATTACAGGGAGACTGGAAACCATTTCATCTGAACATACCTATCTGGCAGGCCAGGGACATGCAAAAGTGTGGGTCTCCTTTAAATCCTCACCTTGTTATCAGATACAAGTTGCTAATCCAATTTGGGATTCAAAAGCAGAAGGAAGGGACGTTTTTCTCCTTTCCTTCCTCCCTCCTCCTCCCTCTCTCCTTTTTTAAAAAGAATGTGCATTCTGAGCAGGGTATATTTATGTATTACCATCCTGCACCAACTCCGTGTAAGCGCCAAAGCAACATCATAGCAATTCCCTTTGCCCTAAGTGGCATTTGAAAGAGTTGGAATGAAATTCTTGTTTTCAAGAGGAGGTGTGTTCCTTTGGGCAATCATTCTTCTCTGTTTTCTGGCATTGTTGCTTTTATGGAGGTAAGCAGCGGAGGTAAGGAGGGAGAGGGAGGCAGGGCAAGAATTCCCAAGTAATAAAAACTCAGATTACACAACCCAGGACAAAGTCCTTTTTTTTTTTTTTTTGCCTCATCCAAATGCTGTTCCCCTCTTTTGCGGTCCTTTGCATGCCATTCTGATGGGGAAGCTGCAAGTGTAGCATCCGTAGAGATGTACTGCTAACCAAAACTTCAACACTGAAATCTGCTAGAAAAATGTTTTGGAATAAGAAATGGTCCCTTTTTTTCCTCCTTCCCCCTTTCTCTTCCCCCAGATAGTTTTAAGGGGCAGGAAAGAAGCAGACAGGATCAGTTGTCCAAACTGCTTGCTTGCCATGTGCTGGCTGAATCCCCCCTTTACGGGAAGGCTGTCTGCTGAACATGAGACTCCCAGCAGGGAGACAGATGGCATTTTACTGCCTGACTGCAAGTCAAATTTCTTTTATTTCCTGGACGGTTGTGAACATTCAGGTGGGTTTGGGGCAGGGAAGTGGGCGTGTCAGGTGTGATCAGAACTCAGGGTGACCATCGCTGCTGCTTCTGATCACCTACGGCGTTTATGAATTTGGAGTCCATGGAGTTCTCTGAGCTTGGTTGTTTTCTTGCGGACGTTTCGTTACCTGGCTAAAGGTGTTACCTGGCTGGGTAACAAAACATCTGCGAGAAAGCAACCAAGCTCAGAGAACCCCAAGGACTCCACAGTTCAACCCTGAGCTACAGATATTCTCTTCTATGAGTATAAATTTCCTCTAGGTGACCAATCAACATTATGACTTGAGAAAGAAGCGGATGTTGCCTTGAATTTGGAAGTCCACTTTCTCTTTTGATACACCTGGGCAGGTAAGATGCTCTGTCTTAGATAGTTCACAGAAGAAATACCTAGATAACCACTTAAACTACAGAGCAGAAAGCTGATGGTTGAATCTTGAGTGTGGTCTTTGGAAAATCGCAGGTGGCGAGCCTCAATATTTCCATTCCTCCCACATCTGCAACAAGGCGAAAGAAACAACTGTGTTGGTTCAGAGGCCCATCAAGTCCAACGTGCTGTTTCTCACTGTGCAAAGTGAAATGCCAGTGCAAAGCTCACAAGCGGGAGACAAAACCAGTTGCTCTCTTGTAGCAGTGTCTGTGGGAGGGTATGTGTCCAAACAGGCAATATGATGGTCATGGCAGTGTGATCACAGCCCCATCCCTTTTATATGCACACCCATCTTGACTTTTTTGACACCCCCTTCCCTCATGGACAGCGCTGATTATTTTCCATATGAGATTTTTTTGGCCACTGTTCTACATAATCACTTGTCCCGAGCAGTGTTTCTCAACCTTGGCAACGTGAAGATGTGTGGACTTCAACTCCCAGAATTCCCCAGCCAGCATGGCTGGCTGGGGAATTCTGGGAGTTGAAGTCCACACATCTTCACGTTGCCAAGGTTGAGAAACACTGGTCCAGAGGATGTTGCCTCCCCTGTTTTCACACCATATCCTCCTTTTTTTTATTCTGACATTAGAGAAGAAAAGATGACATTTCTGTTTAAAGATGACATTTGTGTACAATGACTTTCTATTCATAGTGGAAGGGTGCCTTTGCCTGGAGTCATTTGGTACCTTTCACAGGTTTATCCAACCTTCTTTTAAAGTCATTTAAGTTGGCAGCCATCAATGCATGAAGAGGTGGCAAATACCATCGTTTAACTGTGTGTTTTTTTCTTCTTTTGGTCTATCCAGGTTTTAGCATTATGAAAAAAGAGCATCTCTCCCATTTTTCTTGTTTAACTTTATCAGCTTGCATGACCCCCTTGAGTCAACCAGTGTTTTTTTTTTCACAATTAAAAATCTTAAAGCTGGAATGGACATTTTCCTACAGTTGAAAACTGATTTTTTTTTTCAGCTTCTGTTCAGAGACTTGCAATGATATAATGAGAACAGTTAAAGCTGGAATTTGGGAGGGGGGGGTTGCTTTTTTTATGGGGATTGACTTTCCCCCAATAAAACGAGTGTGTTAAACCTATTGGAGTATAATAGGTTATTTATTTTACTGCTTATCTTTAAAAATATGTATTGTAAAATTGCACTGCTGTAATGAGGCAGTATGCCGCTGAATTTCTATAGTAAGATGTTGTAGCCTGCACCAAATTGGGGCTGATTCAGAGAGGGGAACTGCAGACTATAGGTTGCTCATCCTTGTCCTAAAAGTTGTAGATTTTCTTTTTAAGACGAGCGTATCTCCTAATAATTCAGTATACGGTACTATTGTCAGAATAAACAAAAGTGATTTGAGCAGTAATAGTGTAATTCTGTACCTGTTTACCCAGAAGTACTACTGTGTTGGAATTTACTCTTTCAAAAATGTTGATATGATTGCACCCTAAATTTTCGGATTAAATACAATCACTGTGGATTTTATAGGACCACTGGTATTTACAAGACTTACTTTATAGGTGTTCAAGAGAAACAGTAACAGTGTACGTGCTGTCACACAGTTCTTCCTCCTTCTTTCCCTTGCACTAATGTCTATGGGGTGAAATGTAGCCACCTAAAAATGGCTGAGCAAACAAACTGCTCACAAACTTTTGAGTTAAGTTGTTCATGTTCCCATTGTACAGGTGGGGAAGACTGAGGTTGCTACTGACTGGGGGCTGGGTTAGAGGGGCCACAAAACCACTTTCAACGCTGTGATCTCCTGATTTCCTTCAGGCTAACAGTCAAGCCAGAATTTCAACCCAATTCCATCTCTTCTGAACGATGTACTGATTAGCAACTGTCAGATTTTGGATTTAATCATATCAGGGGTTGAACCTAGACTGTTGGTGGGAATCACAGGTTCAGTTTCCTCCTTGAGTTTAGGACTTGCTTGGTGACTCTACCTTGCCTGGTGCCTTCAGATGCTTTGTGCTTTAACCCCTGGAAACCCCAACCGCCATGGTGGCTAGAAATTATGCCTGTCACAGTTTCAACACTCCTGGAGAACATCAGGTTGGGGAATTATCTTCCAAAGTACCTGGCATGGGTAACGGGACAAACATCATTTGTTTAACTTGCATCAACATTGTTTTCTACGATCAGAAAGACCAAAGTCCAGGGTTTGTACCCTCCTGCAGCTGGATTCAGATTCCAAGATCTCTTTGCTCTAGAGCAGTGTTTCTCAACCTTGGGAGATTTAAGATGTGTGGACTTCAACTCCCAGAATTCCCCAGCCAGCCATGCTGGCTGGGGAATTCTGGGAATTGAAGTCCGTACATCTTAAAGTTCCCAAGCTGAGAAACACTGCTCTAGAGTCTAGATCCAGCTCAGGAACAGGGATTTTGCCTTGTTTAGAAGAGTTTTAAAATGACCTCTTGCAGTGGGTTGTTTCAGTGAATGGAGAGTGAAGTTAGAATAAGTGTTTATTTTATTTATTTTATTTTATTTTTAAGATTGATAAGGCTACCCAACTCAAACGATCTGACTCTTTCCCAGCCAGAAACTTTTCCACTTGGCAACTCTCCCATTTTAAGCTCCTGTTTCTTTCAAGATTGCTTCTATTGGCTTGGTTCACACAACATACTAAGCCAAACTTTGTTTAGCCATTGCTTGTTAATAAACAAGGGTTTGCTGATTTCTCACAACCCCATGGTTTATAAATCACAACAGCTGGGTCCAAACAATAGGCGGATAGGGTTTGTTTAGTTTTGACTTAACATGTTGACTGAACCCAGGCATCAGATTCATGCCTAACACTTAGACATGATTTGATTTAACCATGTGTTGATGAATAAACCATAGTTGCCTTGTTCACACCTCCTGCTAAGTCAGGACTAAAGCAACTACGTTATGGAGTAGTGTGATACCTGAAGTTTATCCTCACCGTCCCCTCGTGCTTTAGCCGTCTGAATAGTCGCACTTTAGAGCTAAGCAGGCTGAGCATCAGCACTGTGGCATGAATCTGGCCATTTGTGGCACGTAAACCATAGTTAGTGGTTCCTGCAATCAAGCAGGGCCATCTGTCAGGAGCCCAGAAGTGGGCCTTCTCTGTCACGGTGCCTGCCCTCTGGAATGAGGCTCCCCCTGAGATCTGGGTGGCTCCCACCCTGACGGCATTCAGAGGGCCTTAAAGACCTGGCTGTCCTCCCAGGCGTTGAGCTCAAGTGGTTGGAGACCTTTGACGATGCGTGACAGGTTTGTCTTGTTGACCGGTTCTGCCATCTGGGTTTTGTTCTATAATTTTGTGTATTTGTTGTTTGGTTTTATCCTGTAAGCTGCCCAGAGCCAGATGGACTTGGGTGGTGTCCAAGTTGAATAACAATAAAACATTACTGCCAGGGCTTAGTGTGTTACGCAAATCCAGCCATGGGGGCGCTTATTCGGACAACCCCAGTTGAGCAAACCATGGCTTTGCATGATGTGGGAGCCCAGCCTCTGGGCTGCATTCGAGTCCCCCCTTCCGGCATGTCTGTTGCCAGAGAAGCCGGAAAGTCAGAGTGGGATTGTCGGAGAAGGCACCTGCTACTTTGCTTCTGATTAATGAGCGTTCTGGAAGCCCGCTCCATACCCCGTCATCCTCCTTCTCCTCTCCCCTCCTCTCTCACCCTCCCCATAGTCATATTATCTCTTTGAAGCACATTTTTATGCAAATGGCAGTGGCGTTCTTTTCACCAGGCGCAAAACAAATCCAGACGGAGAACTTGACTGGGCCTAATATGGAGCCTGTCTCAGCTGCTTCAGCCGAGAGGCGGAAGTGTGGCTCAGAACAAAGGAATATGGTAATTGCGATCTGGAGGGATTGCTGGAACGGGGAGGGGGGATTCAAAAAGAAGGAGAGGAAGAAGGAAGGAGGGAAGGATTGTCGTCAAGCGGCCAGTTTGGAAGAACAGGTTGTCCTCCAGGGCTTGCTAGAGGCAGGAGCAGAAGAACATCATGGTTACCTGGACCTGGATTATTTAGGTTCAAGCAAGGGGTTGGCCATGGCATTTCTGCAAGAGCCAGCATTCCATCAGCCCTACGCGGAGCAGGGATTAGGGCTAGCCTATCTGCCCTGTGGGATGCATCCACTCCCACTTTATTTGTGTGTGTGTGGGGGTGCTGTGCTCTACTTTGCAGAGGACAAACCATGGTTTGCAGGGGTGCCCAGACAGGTCTCTCTCTGAAGGGGTCCTTGCTTTGCCCAGTGCCCCAGACCACGCCTGCTGGTAGCCCTCAAGAACCCTCAGAAGGGAGAGCAGGCGGATCGAAGTGGCCTGGCTATTACTAGCCATCAGCCTGCTGCTGTGAGTCACGCTGGAGCAGGAATCAGGCCAATGCCAAAGTTTGCACAATCTTGTGGAGCGGTAGGTGGGCGGGTGTGTGTGTTTGCTGGGATGAGTGATGCATATCACTGAATATGGAATTAGACAAGACCCAGTTACACAACTCTGATTCGCTCAAGCTGAAACCTTCCCTAGACACCAGAGTTTCCTATTTATCAATTAAATTGTTCTTCCTGATTGCTCCTTATCTCCAGGGGAAGAAGAAAATCCCAGGGGAAGAAAATCCAGAAGAAAAAGATCCAGGGGAAGAAAAAAATCCCGTGTGTTGAAGCCAGCCTCTACTCTGCATGTCTATGTACAGCAGTGTCTGTGTCCCTGTGTGTGTGTGTGTGTGTGTGTGTGTGTCATAAAAGTCAAGTTGGCATCTGCAACTGTGCGATCAAAGCCCTGCCCCCTCATGCGTCTTTTGCAGCTTCAGTCCCACGGTTTCAGCCACCAACGTGACATTGTGGACACCCTTGCCTGTGTATGTCACCAGGGTAAGATTCTATTTAACAGCCTTGTCAGTATTAGGATTTATATTTGCTTTTATTTGTCCAAATAAAGAAAAAAGTAAATACAGGAAAACCTTTCAGGG
The DNA here is from genome assembly GCA_030867105.1 of Liasis olivaceus. NCBI lineage: Eukaryota > Metazoa > Chordata > Lepidosauria > Squamata > Pythonidae > Liasis > Liasis olivaceus. Next base: position 16,164,481 of record CM061360.1, on the reverse strand, counting down.
CAAAACCACCTCAAGATGACCGTAAATAGTGTTCTAACCGTAAAAACAATTTAGAAAATGCCTACAAAAACAATCTAGTCACAAAAAGAAAACGAACAATTTGGCTGTTTAGGTGCTCGGAACAATTTGCCAGGCAAAATGGTAAACCCAAAATAAATGGAGATGTATCTATATTTCTATCTCTCTCTATATATCTATCTCTATCTCTATAAAAAAATAAAGACAAGGGGGAAGAGAGTGGCTAATTCACAAGTTGTGGGGTCAGCAGATCTCCCCAAGTTCTTTGGGATTATGGCCATATTTGAATTGTTGGCTGCATAGATGTATAGGCTAGGTTCACAGAACCTGCTAAATCCTGAACCACAGTTGCTTTGTTGATGTAGCATGTTACGTCCCAATAAGTAGACCATATTATGACTCAATGTGATGATCTGGTCCCTACCACATGCAGCCAAAATCAGGACTGCGTTCTCCCACACGTGGTGGACATTACCAAATTCAGGTTAGCCTTGTGGCAAACCAGGCAACAGCATAGAAGAATTGCAAGAGGGCCAACTGCTCAGTGCGGGAACTCAAATGATAGCATCGGTGGCAGACGGCTGTCCATCCTCTGCTTCCACACATCCACAGAAGAGAAACCTGCTACTCCTGGGTTCCTCTGGAAATGCTCTTACTATTAAAAATGCAGGAATTTTTCCAGAGGTTCAACCAGAATCTGCTTTCCTTTAAGGCTGTTATTCCATGTCCTACACTCTGTGATGACTGAGAACAGGTCAAGGTTCTTCTGTGTGATGTACAACCTTAAAAATATGGATTTGGTTGGTATCCCATGATTTATTTTTGGGGGGGGGGCAATTGGTTATACACTGAAAAATCTGCACCACTTGCTGTTCCTAGTGATGAAAACCCAAGCAATCTTTTAGAAGCCTTTGTTCAGAAAAATAGAAGTTTGCAATAAAACATTTGGGATACAGCTTTGCATAGCATTGATGTTATAGTGGTGACTGATGTTCCACTATAAGGACGAATAGCAAAGAATATTTGACTCATACAGAATTTGAAAATGCAAAAGAAGAGAAAGGAAAGCAAAGAAACAGAAAATTAGCTGATACTGAAATAGCATTCAGTGTTGAGGATATAAAGGATGATAGAAGATTTAGACCCTGATTGGTTTCCCACATCACAATAAGCCTTCATGTTTGGTATGCAAATCCATCCATTGTGGTTTCTAAACCATAATTTATGGCTTAGTGTGCTGCATGAGTTTACAGTTGCTTGCCATCAAACTGTGTTAAAACCAACTATAGTTTAATGGGATCAAAGTTAGTATCAACAGTGGAAGAAACAGGAGCCTTTGGAATGATAATTGGGGTGTGATTAGTGTGGCTCCTAAGTTCATCTGTGAAATTCTTAAGATATGCTTCCCTCTGTGTCAGTGTTTTTCAACCTTGGCAACTTTAAGATGCTTGGACTTCAACTCCCAGAATTCCCCAGCCAGCATGGTTGGCTGGGGAATTCTGGGAATTGAAGTCCAGGCATCTTAAAGTTGCTAAGGATGAGAAACACTGCTCTCTCTATATAATTTCCAGGTTTTCTCTGCCATTTATAAAGCAAAACTCTTTCATGGCAGGTCACTTCTCTTGACCTGAAAATATGAAATGCAACTAAAAGGATCTCTGCAGAATTATAATTAATTATAAATATAATTAAAGTCAAAACAGTAATCTAAAAATAATCCTCCCAGCCCTGTGCAACAAATCAAAGGAAACGGTTTAAAAACAATTAAAAAAGAAAACACTCAAAATGCAATTACATTGTTGGTCCATTAATCAAAAACAGACCTTGAGGTGTCACTCTCCTGTTTCCTTTCTCTCTCTTTCTACAAAGCTTAATATTTTCACAATTTTGAAAAAGCTGTTCAGAGACATCACCCTGCTCTCTTCTAAAGAGTGATTTAGGTTTAATTAGAAATGGAGACTGTTGAAGATAAGCCATCTTTGAGCTAGATATATAAATCCCAAACACGGGGAGAGTTTTCTGCATGTAATGAATCCTGTTTCTTTGGTATCAGCTGGGTATCCACAGAGATGCTACTAGGACACACAAGCTCTTGTTTCTTCACAGTCCTGGTTGTCTATGTTTGCGGTAGCCATATGTTCCCTGCGGAAAAAGGAAAAGAGGTAATATGTTATTAAAAAGAGGATAAAAGTGGCACCAAGCCGATTACAAATTGCATATGATGATACAGGGGATCATAGCCAAGCACCTCCCAAATATTGTTAGAAATCTCATGCGATGACTCAAAACACATCCAAATTTGGCCTGAAATCTTGGGGGATCAACAAATCTTGCAAGATGGTGGTCGTCTCACAAAATCTTGTTCAAGAACCCTGGATATCTTGTATTCACGTGAGTATTCATGTGACAGCTTGGAATGTTTGCAAGATGTTAACAATTTTTATAATATTATTTTAAAAATACATATTTGGGGAGGCTGCAAGTTCCATTTTGGCTGGGAAAGAAACCTCTTCCGTGCTGCCAGGGAATGCTATTTTGCTGATCCCTCTTGGGTATGTATAAAAACACATTTGGAGAGAGTAGCAAACAAGCATCAAATTTTATTTACGGTCATAGCCCACATTTCTGTGTAAAACATCAAACAACAAAATGTAATAAATTAAAAAGGGAAAACCTAGCTAATTGCCTTCTAACATGGAACAATCAATCAGAACTTAATTATATCCAGAGTTTCCTTACAACAGTTATGATTGAAGAGTATTTTGCTACATTTTTTAGTCTTCTAAGAATTAACCAGCTAATAGAAAAGATACATTCTTTTCCATAAGACATTTGGAGTGATTTAGAAGGGGTGATACCAAGTTAGAGCACCATATTTGGTAGAATGGACAACTCAGCAGAAGATGTAACGTTGAACACCTGACACCTGTCCTAGGAGGCAATGTTGCTATTCCTCCCTTCCAGAACCTTTAATGGGGAGACTAAAAGCTCTTCTGTGAGGGTTGGAGGGGATGTTGCATAAATACTTAGGGGTGCATAAAGCCCTGTTTAATTTATTACATTTTGTTGTTTGATGTTTTACACAGAAATGTGGGCTATGACCGTAAATAAAATTTGATGCTTGTTTGCTACTCTCTCCAAATGTACATAAAATGTACATAAAGTCACCACTGTGTTACAGTGGTGAGGAATTCTGCTCCTGTCCTCTAAGTCCAAATCCAGGATCTGTTGCCTGATTTCCTGTAAAGCCCTCTCAGACCTAGCATTATCAATGATTGAACTGAGAATCCACAATCAGTCAAATCTGAAACTGTTTTTTTTTTTCCCATGAGGAGTCAAACTTGTCAACAAGGATTGACTGGGAGAGAGATCTGTCCTCCCAAATTAATTTTAACTGGTATCTCAATCATCAGTCCTCATGTGGGCCTCTATAGATATGCAACCTAGCTCCATACTGTACTTATGCTTGTATTTTGAAATCCAGGGAAGGACACCAAGCACTACTCTTAAAAACCTGGCTTCAAGTACCTCCCATTTTTTTGCATATTTATAGGCACAAATTAGTGCACCATAAAATATTAAGCTCAGCACATTGGCTCTGAAAAGCATGATTGCAACAGGAATGGAATGATTTCCACGGTGGTTGGCAAACTAAATACTGCACCGGAAGTTTTTTGTGCATGAGATGAAATTGTTTTTTCTTGCTGTTTCCAGCTATTAGAGCATTGAAACACAATTCCTAAAAATTGTGTGTAAAGGTCTTCATTTGCTCGATCTGATTGCTGTTGATTTTTCACTGATGGAGGACATTAGTGCATCATTTTGTGAATACAACCAATTCCCACCCCCTCTCTCTGCCTTTGAGTCAGTGTTGGCTCCTGGTGACTGCCTGGACAAATCCCTGCAGTTTTCTTGCCAAGGCTATTCAAAAGTGGTTTGCCATTGCCTGCTTCCTAGGGCTGAGAGAAAGTGACTGGCCCAAGGTCACCCAGCTGGCTTCGTGCCTAAGGCAGGACTAGAACTCACAGTCTCCCAATTTCTAGCTGGTGCCTTCACCACAACACCAAACTGGTTCTCTACTTTCCTCTTACTATAATTAATTTCTACTTTCCCCCCCCTACAATAAGCATCTTGCAAACTCCACTGTATCAAGCTTGTAAACTCCACTGAAGACCAACTAGTGTTGGTGAGAGGATGACTGCCTTAACCACCTAAAGCAAAGCAGATATTGCCTTATTTGCTAGCATTAGGGGATGAAATTCCCTTTTTGTTAGGGACTGAATTAGGGAGTTGATATAAAGATTAAATAAAAAGGGGGGCAGAATGCAACCTTGTTTAACTCTTCTCATGGTGGGGATTGCAGCTGAAAGATCTCTACCCCTTGTCCGACTTCCACAGTGTGTTTAGGCTGTTTAGGCTGTACTTGGTGCGTTTAAACCCTGGTTAAAAATATCTCACTGGAGCAGCAAGAATCGTTTCCAATGGAAAACGTAACCCTCCTCAATTAATCCGATGTGTCTCCTTGTCAGCCTTCGCAGACAGATGCCAATTTCTGTGGGTCTTCCTTCTCTTGCTTTCAAGGAACAACGTTTACTGTTGGGGTCTGTGTTGCTTGTCATTCAAGCTGGATCCCGACTTCGCCGTTGGCCAATTGCAAGGGACCCTTATTCCTGATGGATAACTGAGTGAGCAGGTGAGTGGTTTCTCCTGTAAACTCCTGCTCAGGGTATACTTAAAATTCTGTTTCCATGGAGACTCATTCCTACAGTTTTGAAAATTCCACTTTCTGCCCAAACCGAAGCCAAGGAAACCCAGTCACTTCCCTGCATGCTGGAAACAAGTGCAAAAGGGATGGGGCGGGGGCGGGATGCAAGCTATAATACGTTTGTGATTTCCAAGGATTGCTTTTACACATTCCAGCATACGTCTTCCATTCTCTGGACCGAGTCATTCTCTCTTACAAATAGCCCCCGGATGTTGCTTCTTCAGAGCTATTAGCCTCCACAAAAGGGGGCAGGTAGATCCCCAAGTTACGTATCGGTCTCTTTTGGATCACTGGGAGTGGGGAGAGATGGTTCTCTGAGAAAAAGATAAATGTCTTCTTCAAACATTAAATAATAAAGAGGCAGATCCTTGCATTATTACTACATTTGTGATTATAACTGTGAGTAGAGCTGCAATAAAACATTACAGGCTATGACCCATCCTGCTAAACTAAAGATTGTTGGCATGGCTTACTGAACATGTAGCATGCTGAGACATAAACCATGGTTTACATACCACAATGGCTAGTTTCATACAACTTGCTAATGGAACCCCCCCCCCAAACCATAGTAGGGTTAACTGAAGTATCATTGTTTGGTGTACAGACAGCCTTATTTTGCATATTAAAAAACCCTACCACCATCATTCCTATTTTTCATTTTCACCAGTTTCAGACAAATGTCTCTGGGATCTGAGTATGCTCAAATCTCACTGGGCAGCTTTTGAAAAAGTTTCTCTTATACAGTACTGTCCTTTCTCCTATTTAACTACTTTTTAAAAAAACTTTTTTTTAAATATACTTTGCACATTTTGAAATGTCCTTTTCAGGTGAATCTGTTTGGGGGGCACTCATAGACTCCCCCGCCTTCTGAATTTGCTATTAGAGGGAGGCCTGGCAGCTTGGAGCTGAGTTGGCAGTTTTGCATTTCTTGGCATCTGGATTATTAAAATTACCACAGGATATACAGTAAATGTAATAATCCAGACAAATTCCCCGCGTGCTGGCTGGGGAATTGTGGGAGTTGAGGTCCACACATCTTAAAATTGCTGAGGTTGAGAAACACTGGTATAGACCATTCTGACAGATATTATTCTGCAACTACTGAGCATTAGGACATTGATAGCTCCTAAAGCTGATGCACCCTATATAATCATCTAAAGTGCAAAAATCCATATGTTAAATTCCTGGTAGAGTTCTCACTTGAAGCACAAATGATCAAACTCAAATTATCGTACTTTGCACATATTATGCAATGACCCAGCTCTTTGGAGAAGCTGTAATGGGAAAGATGGAAGGAAGGAGAAGAAGAGGACAACCAGCAGTGAGGTAGATGGGCCCAGTTACAATGGGTGCACCATTGGAAGACTTGAAGGACCAGGTTAGAGACAGATTGTCATGGAGAAAATGTACCTACAGTATGCGGTTGCTAAGAGCCAGCAACTTGATGGCAGATAATCAATCAAGAGGGTTTGAGCCCCATAGAATAATATCTAGTTACCTACATCTGATCAGTCCCAATAAGGATGAAACTGGTCATGTACTACCTGCCTCCTGATGGTCAGTGTAAGTCAAAGGAAAAGTATGTGTATATATATACTTCTGTTATTGGTAGAAGAAAAGTAACCAAAAGGGAATAGTGAAAGTGGAAGGGTGTTACTTATTTGAAGAGACAGCTAATGGGTATAACAAAACTCTAATTTTATTTGGAAAATGTGCAAAGACAGAAGGCTAAGATCATAATCCAAGACAGTCTGTAAAGAGGCCAAAGACCCTGATAATGATACTTAACTGATTTCCGTTACTGAAATGTATCTCCTTATCTCAGAACTGGTTTCATACACAAATATTGCACAATGAGAGGTCCAATGTGAGAGGTCCAATTTGTATGAAAGGTCCAATTTGTACACCTCTTGGACCTTTGTAGATATAAAGGCACCTAGCAAAAGATGCTTCTAGCCTTGGTTTGGACAAAAGACATGTGGACGAAAAGAGAGTTAAGTCTCAACCTGGAAATATGTATTCTCCAAGAGACTTTGCAGTGTATATGCAAAACCAGACTCAACAAAGATGCACAGCTTTGCTCAGCCTTGTCTACATGGTGAGCATCCGGCCACCATGGAGTGAGAGCAATCTCACCAGCCGCTGCCAAAGGGAGCTTCATTCCACTGATGTCATGAACAGGCCCATGTTTGGGAGCAGTACAAAAGTGTTTTTTTGCCACTGCAGAAACTTCTAGGATGGACTGTTGTTTTTCTTGTGATGTCCCAGCTGGATCTGCAGCTGAGGGATTTCCTGATATTCTCTCATCTAAGTACTGATGTGGTCCCCACCCTGCTTAGCTTAACAAGGGCTGTATTATCTAGCAAAGCTTAACAGCATTCTTTGAGGAGAGGGGCTCCTCATCCTTACGTGGCAGGAGATGTGGGCAACTAGCTAAACACTTTTTAAAAAGGGAAAAATGTTATTTATCTAGCCACATACTTTTGACTTTCCTGGGGGAACAAAGGTCACTTGCAGCAGTATAGGTCCGCTGTGGTAGAGAAACCAGTGCTCAGCAATATGGGGACTTAAACAGGTTTGTACTTCTTAGAGCAGAATGCATTCTGCTTAGTAGACAGTGGCAGTGACTATTAGAATTTGGGGCATACGTAGAATTGGGGCCCCACAAAATACAAGGCGGTGAAATACAGGTAGTCCTTGCTTAACAACCATAATAGGGACCGGAAAATGTGTTGTTAAGCAGGGCAGTTAAGTGAATTGGACCCGATTTTACAACCCTCTTTGTGGCAGTCGTTAAGTGAATCACTGTGGTCATTAAGCAAATCACATGGTTGTTAAGTGAATCACACAGTTCCCCATTGATTTTGCTTGCTGAAAGCTGGCTGGGAAGGTCGCAAATGGCGATCACGTGACCCCGAGATGCTGCAACCATCATAAGTGCGAGCTGGTTTCCAAGCGCCCGGATCGCGATCCCATGTCCCTAGGAGTGCTGAGACGGTTGTAACTTTGGGTACCAGCCATGAGTCACTTTTTTTAGCACCGCTGTAACTTCAAATGGTCACTAAATCAATGGCTGTTAAGCAAGGACTACCTGTAATACAAATGGTTATGTAAAGATCAAGCCCCTGACCCCGTCTTTAGTACTTCTCTCTGTGTTGTAGGGCTACTCCTGAGTCTGAGTCTGGATTTTTGCAGCTCAGAGAAGGTAGCCCTCGGAGATTAATGATCAACTAGAGAAACTACAAAACTCTCTCTAGCGGCAAAGCCCCAAAGGATCATTTAGGTGCCGTGGAGTAAGAAAATAAAAATAAAAATGTGAGACAGCATTTTCCATGCATTAAAGTTAATGCTCGAAGAAAGAACACAAAAAGAGAACTGTACAGACATAACATAAACTGACATTTTAAAAACAGCAAAGCAAAAACAAAGAAATTGGTCCTAAGAGTTTTGTGCAGACTTGAGTATACTATACAGGACGGAGGTTTTCACATCTGGCTGGATTCAAACATCATGCTAAGCTATAATGGGGTTGTTTCTGACCAGCTCATTACTAGGTGTGAACCCAGCCACAGTTTGTTGAATCAGTCCTCACGGCTGGATTCACACATCAGGAAGGTAAACTGACCCAATCCCATTTTCTACCTCGGTAACTTGTTGTATACATTTATTTGCAAGCATAGGTTTTATCAAAATTCATATAAAATTGTAACAATCTGTATCAGTTCAATATATCCCCTCTAATATTAACAGCACTATCTGTCAACCTCTGCTTTCATATCTAAAGAAAAATGTTGTTGAGTATCAGTTGCTGGGGTGCAATTATGGGGGGGAAAAAAGCCTAACTAGGCAACCAAGTTCTCTCTACCAGGCCTTGAGCCAACACAAAAATACACTGGCATCAAATTTCTTGTCCTGATTGCTGTGCCACAGGAACGAAGCTGGTCACCGCAGCCGTCCTCCCTGTTTTAATGCAGGATAAGTTAAGGAAAGTGATAGGTGGATTCCCTGCAGTTCGTTAGCAGGTAACCACCACCAATCACTCTCCTTAATGTGGGGAGGGACGGGGTGGGGTTAGAGACCTAAACCTGTATCCAAAAATAGCCCAGTTGAGAGGTCACTGGGGTGGAAGAGGGGTGAGGAGTACCAAGCTGTAGCTTGCGGACGACTATGGAAAAGGAATAGGGTAAGCAAAATGGTAGTACCCCCTAAAACTGTACAAAGTATGGCTTATGCTCTTGTTAGCAGAAGCCACGGTGACCCACAATGTACCCCACAGTGACTGAGCCAGCAGTACACAGCTGGCAAAATCTGGTTTCATTTCCTAGCTGAAATTGAGCTTCTGCGCAGCCCGGGACTAGGGCTCTTTCAAAAGAGGGCTAAACCCTTGTCTGAAAAACAGGTGTAGTGAGCTTTCAGAAGGGTTCCCAGGCTGTGTTTAAAAAAAACCCAGTCTTTTCTTTCAAAAGAGCATAAACCTTTGTTTATAAGAGGCCTATGTAAGACTTGATAAACGCTCTGAAAAGCTCTAGTCAGGCATGAAGTGGGTAAATGATTGTATTTTTATTGTATTTTAATTCATATATATTTTTTGTTTTTACTGTAAACCGCCCAGAGTCACTTCCTAGTGAGATGGGCGGTGACCAAATCTGAAATATAAATAAATGAAATAAATAAGTGCCTCTTCAGGAGCCATGTATCTGGTCAAAATAGCTATGAAGGGCAGTTCGCAGTGACCCCGAGGGGAGTAGGAGCCAGGCACTACCCTCCCCTGACTGCGTCATCAGCGAAGTGTGCCAGAATGCATTCACAGCAAAAAAAAAAGTGTCAGGAGGAGTGGAAAAGCAGTATGTAAAAAGTGGAACTAACTGAAGATGACTTTAAGCTGACTTGGCTGTGGGCTGGAGATGAGATAAAAGCTCCATCATGATGACATGGCATAAAAGTCTGGTTACTGGGGCATGTTTGTGCTGAAGTTACAGGATAAACCCCAAAGTTGCCCCTCTCTCATCTCTGCAGGCTTCTCGGGGCATTTGGCTGGGCCATTATTGGGAGATGTTCACAAGCAAGATCCTGGAACTTTGGATCCATTAGAGCAAGTTTCTTTTTAAGTTCTGCAAGATGATGCATTTTTCATGTTATATCCTATTTTTCTTGCATGAAATTCATAGGCTAGGTTCACAACACCAGCTTAACCTGGTTACTCAACCCATTTTCTGAGTTTTTACACCATAAGCAACTGTCCTAATTGGGTTGTGTGAATGCAATCATCCTGCCCTTGCCCCAGGCTTCCTTGCAATCAAGTGGTTGCATCACAGGGTCTGCTAACTAGTTTGGTAGCAAATCAGGCCATTAGCCCAACTGATACCAGGGATAGGCAATCTTATGTTCACCAAATGTTGCGGACTTCAGTTCCCCATAACTCTCAAACAATGTGAAGAGAGGTCACGCGGCAGTCCCAAACATCTGGTGAATACTTGTGGCTTGCTTCTGAGTGATACACACTGACTGGTGGCAGTCAGTCAACTGTGGGAGTCTCGAACTCCAGGAGATGTTAAGGGTTGAATCTGGGCCGTTCTTCAGGGAAAACAAAGACTCTGCTGCGGAACATGCCTCAGTGGTTTTTCATGCAATTTTGCATTGTGTCCCACATCAGTTCAGCTGCAGAAACAAACTTGCAAGACTGGACCTTCCTCTCTCATGCTTACGATATCAATGAGAGTTCTTCTTGGTTTCTCATATCTCAGGGTAAAAATTCCAGGAAACTAATCTTTGTTTCTGGGTTTGAGATGGACTTGTGGCTCACTGGGGGAAAGATATAAATAACCCTCTTCCTGGTTTGAGTATTGTTTTGCAATTTAAGATGTACCAAAGAGCAAAAAACAACAACCAAACCCTGACTCACAGCTGGGACTTTCAAAAAGCCGTTTCTAGCTAGTGAAAAGGAACTTAGCACTGAGCTGAGCACAAAATGAACAGTACAACATGAAAGAAACCCTGTAACCCTGCCTTCAATGAGCAAAAAAAAGTTTCTGAATCTGTTGGGTAGACTTAACTTCAGCATGTTGGTTGGACAATCAGGAATTTAATTCCTTCCTGTTTTGCAATTATTTACATAGAAGGCACACAAGGATGCAGTTGCAAGATACTTGCTGTGAGCTGGTTTGTACGTACAGACAGCTACAGTTTCCTAAGCCATATTTTATTAAAAGAAATATAATTAGTTGGGTTCAAACATCAAGTAGATACAGCCTTCCCAACTCCGTTGCCCTCCAAATATGTGAACATATCACTCAGAATTCTCAGTAACAGCTGTGCTTGACTGGGGAATTCTGGGAATTGGTCTTCACATCTGGAAAGTGCCTAGATTGGGGAAGGCTTGATCTACACAATGCATGAACTCAATGAATTTTGATTGATATAGTCACCCATGATTAACTAAACTATGGCTTTGTGTGATTTGCAAACCAGTTTATCCTGTAAGAATAGATGCATTTTTAGGAATCCTCTGTGTGCCCATATACATCTGGCCAGGCTCTGAGAAGAGTTATAGAAGACCAGTTTATTTGGTCAGTCTTTCTGATAAATCAGACTGAAAAACTGTGCCTCCCCACAAAACTCAGAAACAATGCCACCCAGTTGGATCATTGCCTCACCCACTGAGAGTCTTGCTTGCCCAGATATTTAAATGCAGTCCCTGGGCACCAACGGTATGCCTACTCCTACTTTATCAGAATAATGGGACTATTTTTAGGATTACATTGCATTTTTATGTTATGTAATACGCCATGGGAAGGCTTTGCCCCAAAAAGCAACTTAGAAGCAAATAGAAAGAAATAGATGAGAAGAAGCTTGAGAGTTTAATCTGGAACTTCCCCCTATCTGTAGCAGGCAGCTAGACTGGTTCATCTACTTTACTTTGTCATCAGAACAGAACCAACAAGTTCTCCATTGGAAGGAGATTGTTTCAAGCTCATTAGAAGGACTGATTCAATTATATAATAGACTATTCTCTGTCACCATGATTCTTTCTCAATGATGATTATGAAAGCTTTGTGTGGGCTTTCTTTCTCTTTTTCTTAACCTAATTACATGAACATACCCCATACACGCAACAATTAAATGAACATTTCCTAAAGATGCTTCCAGGCACCCAGCAATCATGGCGCAGGCATACAGATGTCCTCAGGCATGAAATCTGTAGATGAGTTCTGCCTCAGTCTCACTCAGCCTGGTGGGACAAAACACAAGAGAAATACTAACAGTTACAGTAAGTCAGTGACCATAGTTTCTTCCTTCCCATCTCTTCTATCCCAGTTCTTTATTGTCTCTGATCTCTGGTGGGCATCAAGAGAAGGATACATCCCTAGACTAGCATCAGGTTTCCCCATCATCATCAGGACAATGAAATCCCAACACAGAAGATACGATTTCCCTTTTTCTTTTTTACAGGTGTTATGCATTGTGTATATTTATGAATTCGGATTGGTAACTACACAGCAGACTGCAAGGTGTGCTAAGGATTTTTGTTACACATTGAGCCATCCCTGTGGGAAACTGCACAGCAGAAAAAACGGAGCATACCAACTTTCCCGGAACCTCACAGTACTCCACCACCAGGGGTGGTTGACACAGGTCAGAGGATCCTTCCACCGCTCTGCTTTAAGTCCTTTGGCAGGTAGGCAAACTCTTTAATCCACAACTACTGTGCCTCCAGCTGCCTCTAGAGCTGATTTAACCTTCTCTGCTTCTCCTTTATGAACATTTACTTTGATCTCTTGAGGAAGAGATTCCCCCAACTTCTTTGCCTGGACAAGGTTTATGTTCTCTCCATGGTTCTTTACTTCCTTGATAACTTTCACCTTGTCTTCAGCTTTAAATCCAGTCAACCACACTGTGAAATTGAGCTTTTCTCCTTTTTCAATGTTCTCTTCTGCCAGTGCTGCAGACATTATCCCAGCCATTGGCATAAGTCCCATAGCTTGGATCTTGAGAGTTTTCTTTAGCAACTCATTGAGATCAGAGATCTCCAGTAGAGTCAGGCTAGCCATGTCCTGAATTAGCTGCTGAATCCTGGGTGAATATTCTTTGGGGGCATCATCCATACAGGGGCTTGCCAAGACTTCACTACACTTTGAGCAGGTGGTCTTCAGCATCTGGACAGCACAGGTTTGTGATGCTGCCACAATAACAGTTGGAGAGTAGTACCCAGGCTGGCCGTGGGAAACATGGCCATATTGGCAGCTTCGAAAGGTCAGAGGTACAATTTTCCTGACCCCATTCTCTGTAGTGTGAGCATGCAATGTTGATTGATTATGTGCCATCAAGTTGGTGTTGACTCTTAGTGACCACATTTTCTCCATGATGATCTGTTCCTAACCTGGTCTTTCAGGTCTTCCAACAGTGCACTCATTGCCACTGTAACTGAGACTATCTACCTTGCTGCTGGTCATCTCCTTCTTCTCTTTCCTTCCCAGCATTAGAGCCTTCCCTAGAGAGTTAGGTCTTCACATGATGTATCTACATGAACCTTGTTTAAACAAGTGCAGCTTAGTGCAACCACCAGGCTGGAGCTTTTGGAGAGGGACTTGAATTGGGACCACTGGAATTGCTTCCAATTTGTCCTACACTGAAGCTTGGCCCTATTCTTCTAGAAACTGTGTCCGCAATTATAATCAAAGATATCGTCATGGGGGCTCAAAAAGTCAAGATGGCAACTTCTGTGCATGGGTGGGTCTGCTCTTTTTTTATGTATGTCATGATGCATGTAAAAAAGGACAGAATTCTGATAGTACAGTTGCAGCTGCCATCTTGACTTTTTTGACCCCTCTATCTACCCCTGATTATAATCTTTGTTTCTCAAAACACATATGTCAGCCTTTGAGGTGGGCTAGGTCAAGAAACAGACTCCACAGTGGGATTAGAACTATATTTTATTGCTATAGCAGTGTTTCTCAACCTCGGCAACTTTAAGATGTGTGGACTTCAACTCCTAGAATTCCCCAGGCAGCATGGTTGAATTCTGGGGTTGAGAATTCATGAGAATTTCATGAGACCATACTACTACTACTACTATTACTGCATTTATATTTCACTCTTTCTTTCTGGGGGCTCTAGGTGGCATATAGGGGGATTCTCATCTTAAAGTTGCCAAGGTTGAGAAACAATGGTCTATAATAACAGAATTTTGAAAGCCTGGCTGTGTTTTCCTTTCCCTTCCTCTTATACCCCAGTGAATTAGGGCGGAGCCCATCTGAGCATCTTTCTCATGCTTTCTCTGTTTCTTGGGCTTAAAGCATGCTTGTGTTTTTGTAATGCTTCTGCATGTTTTCTCCAAGATTATCTCTGTGGGTTTCTACAACACCCAGCTGTACCCAGCTGCTTCTCTTAGGTAGGCCTCCTTTTAGTTGAGGGCAAAATGCTAGGAGGCAGGAAAGAAAAGCTGAAGTGACGCAACTCCTGTTTTGGCTCTGTCTTCCCCAAGGAAAGGGCATGTGTTACACTAGGCCCTTGAGAAGAACAGGATGAAGGGGCAGGCCTTCGTTCGTGTGGTTGCAGCTGCACCTTGATTTTTAACTTTGAGAACAGGTGAAAAGGACTACGTGCTACATTGACATCTAAGTCTAACAGAGCTCTTTTAGTAGATTTTGAATGAAATGGACATTTCCATTGAAAACGATCAAAAACTATATTTAGTTTTTTTTAAACTTTCTTTTAAAAGAAACAATCCCTCATAAAACCCAGAACACTTTCCCAAAAAAGGGTTTGGGGGAGACCGAATAGTGACGAACACAGGACAGCACAGAAGATTTTGTTTGCCCCAGCCAGTTGACTAAAGAACAGTATGGTATAGTGGTTAAGGTGCTGGACTAGGAGTAGGGAGACCCAGGTTCCTCCCTTGGCATGGAAATTCAGTGGTGACTTTGGGCCAACCCTCCCTTTGGCATGGAAGTTCAGTGGTGACTTTGGGCCAACCCTCCCTTTGGCATGGAAGTTCAGTGGTGACTTTGGGCCAACCCTCCCTTTGGCATGGAAGTTCAGTGGTGACTTTGGGCCAACCCTCCCTTTGGCATGGAAGTTCAGTGGTGACTTTGGGCCAACCCTCCCTTTGGCATGGACGTTCAGTGGTGACTTTGGGCCAACCCTCCCTTTGGCATGGAAGTTCAGTGGTGACTTTGGGCCAACCCTCCCTTTGGCATGGAAGTTCAGTGGTGACTTTGGGCCAACCCTCCCTTTGGCATGGAAGTTCAGTGGTGACCTTGGGCCAACCCTCCCTTTGGCATGGACGTTCAGTGGTGACTTTGGGCCAACCCTCCCTTTGGCATGGACGTTCAGTGGTGACTTTGGGCCAACCCTCCCTTTGGCATGGAAGTTCAGTGGTGACTTTGGGCCAACCCTCCCTTTGGCATGGAAGTTCAGTGGTGACTTTGGGCCAACCCCTCTCTCTCAGCTCTAGACTGGGAGTCAAAAAACATCTCTCTACTGCACTAGACCAATGTGCTAGATTCCAGTCCATAATCTTCAATAAAGAAATCTTCATCCTGCAGTGGATTGATTTGGGCTGATAATAATAACAACACTCTGGCTGATTTGTTCTTAATTCTGCCCATGGGGAACCTCTCAAATATATTTTCCATTAAAAATGATTTCTTAGAATTTCTCAGTGGAAGTGGCCTATATTTTCAGGATGAGAGGAATGAGTCCTGGGCACCTTGTCTAATCAGAATGGATACTGACTGGGGTAACACTGGGTGAGTAGAGGAGTTTGACGTTTTGCAGGTGTACATTAACACCAAGAGCTTGGTCTCTAAAAATAGTAGGTAGGAAAATGTATGACCAAAATATGGGTTTGTGAAGCAGACCAAACATACTACTACTACTACTACTGCATTTATATTTCACTCTTTCTTTCTGGGGGCTCTAGGTGGCATATAGGGGGATTCTCCCCATATTTAATCTCAGCAACACCAATCTTATGAGTTACTCTGGGCTGAGAGAGAGTAACAGCCCAAAGACATCCTGCGGTGCCAGTCCGGGTCTAACACCTCATGATGGTCTGGCTCACAAATGGTAGTAAGTCGTAATTTGTCATATGTTGTGTTAATACAATGTACAGGCTGAACTGCTTCAGGGGTTTCTCTTCTGGAATATCTGGCTCTAAGGAATGTCCAAATCTATGGGGAATCCCCAAACATAGAAATCATCTTTAGAAACAGAGGATCTATAGGAGGAGCAGGGGAAGAGAAACGGGAAATTCCCTGAAAACTAGAAGGGGAAAAAGCCAGGATCTTTGTCTTTAGGGGCAAGAGAAAATAAATCTTTCATGTTGGTCAAGGTTTGGATGATCAGTTGTGATACACTGGGAAGTTGCCCAACATGTTTATTATGATAGATCCAGGGCCAAAAACAGTTATTATCTATTTAATTATTTCCGAGGGACCATGTAGCCCTCCTGATAGGTTGTTGAAACCTTTTTTTTGTTTTTTGTTTAGTATATGTCCATTATCAGGGATGATGGGCACAATTGTCCAGAAATGTCTACACACCCACAGTTTTCCCACCCAATTCTGTATACGAAGAGAAGGGTTCATACATCACTCTAATTCAGGGTCCAAGGACCGTAGTTATTTCTGAGAAAGCAGAGGGCCATAAACTGGGGCCATTTCTCGGGTGGGCAAGAGTGTTTTTTGGTTTTGTTTTTTTAGGAATTTCGGTTGGGCTCTTTATTTTTAAAATGTGATGTGCCTATTTTAGAGCTTACACTATAATTTTTATCTGTCCTGCCCAGTTCAGAATGGTAGGAAACTGTGTTGTCAGTTTTCAGCAAGTGTGAGAGGTTTCTGGGGGCCACAAAAGGCAGACTTAAGGGTCCCATTTTCTGGGGCTCTGGATTGCTCACCCTGCACTAAGCCATGGTTTTGTTAAATAAAGCACAGCTGGCTAGGTTTAGCCACACAAACAGCTGGATATACAAAGAAGTATATCAGATGACCTTTTAGTGCAAGATATGAACCCAACTGATGAGAACATGTTTTTCAAACGTTGACTCTGATGTAGCCGAAATGGTGCAATCCATCACAAAAAGAAGAGGTCACAAGTGTTCGGAAACTCCAAAGTTAGCAGAAGTACACGATAAAAAACAATTTAGATTAAAAAAAAAGTGAGATGGAGATCCAAACAAAAACCAAAACAGAATCTGCTGATCCAGTTCAGACATTTAGGAACGTTAGGCAAGGCCTGTTGAGGGACCTCTTCGTCATGAGGTACATGGCATGTGGACAGGGCAACAGGTTTTCTTGAGGGCAGCCCCACTCTATGGAACATCTTATCCCCAGAAGTACGGGCAGCCTAACTTTCCATGATTTTAGGAAACAAGTAAATTAAAACTGTTCCAGCAAGTTTTCAGCCTAGTTTTGTTTAGGTGACTGTCAAAGAAAGTTCTTTATTATTTTAACTGTCCTGTTTTGTTTTGTTTTTAGATTTTTTATCCTGCCTTTCTTACTTCTATAAATAACTCAAGGTGGTGAACATACCTAATACTCCTTCCTCCTCCTATTTTCCCTACAGCAACCACCCTGTGAGGTGAGTTGGGCTGAGAGAGAGGGACTGGCCCAAAGTCACCCAGCCGGCTTTCATGCCTAAGGCTGGACTAGAACTCACCATCTCCTGGTTTCTAGCCTGGGGCCTTAACCACTAGACCAAACTGACTCTTGTTTTTATTGGATTTTGAATTATTTTATGTCACTCAGAGTCCATATGGATTGGGACAGTTTGTGGCAATACAGAAGGCTTTTGTTTCTAGCCAACCATGCCCTTCAGGAAGGCAAGGCATGCCATGCCATTCCCTCTTCCTTCCTGTCTACTCTTTCCAACCTTGTGATCAACAAGCATGTTTGCTCAGTCCTCATTTATCTAATTCTTTGTTTTGTTTTATTTAACTGAAAATATCAGCTGCCCTAGTTCATAGATTGCTAGAGATCTCACTTAAGTTTCTTTTCTAATTTATAATAAAATTTATGACTTCAGCCAATAGATGGCTGATAATGGATAGTGGATCCAATAATGGATCCAATAATGGATAGTGTTTAAAAATGCAGGAAATAAAATGGAGACGCGAGGTGCGATTCACCTCTCCTCAGGTGTATCAGCAATTGGCATTTCATGCTCTGAACATGCTTGCCTCATCCTGGGACTTTCCAGATGGGTTGGGGAACAACTCCCATTTGCCCCAGCCAACTTGCCTCATACTAATGAAAGTTGGTTAGTGTATGGTTTGGTGAACTGTGGAAACCAAGAAAATGGGTACACCTGATAAGCAGAGCAAGCCTGCTGTGTGAATGCACCCTTGAAAAATGATCCATGAAGCTTACTTGATGTTGCCGAACCCAACTTCTCTAACTTTTTTTAAAAAAAATAACAGGGCAAAAAATCATTGTTTTATTCTGAAGGATACAAAGGAGAAGAAGAAGGAAAAGTTTGTTTCCTTGGCTGTCCATGATATTCGTAGGAGTCTTCTCCAACACCAAAGTTCAGAAGTGTCAATACCCTTTCTATCCCTCAAAGTTCAACTTTCACTTCCATATAGTATCACAGGAAAAAACATTGCCTACACCAGTGTTTCTCAACCTTGGCAACTTTAAGATGTGTGGACTTTGATTCCCAGAGGAATTCTGGGAATGGAAGTCCACACATCTTAAATTTGCCAAGGTTGAGAAACACTGGCCTACCCAGTTCTTTGCAGGTGTAGGCACATCTCGGCATCTGAAGTCATTGCTTCCCTAGGAAGTTCTAGTCAGTGACATATTTCCTGACTGTTAGTTCCTTTATTGTTGATAGTCCTGAAAAGTTGAAGATATCCACCCTTCAACATCTTTATTGTCCAGGATGACAGTATAAGATGCTGTAAATCATTAGTGAGGTCACTCTCATCAAATGATTGCTTCCATGCCATTTTTTCTGGGAGTTCACCAAATCCAAATTTTGCTTTTCATTTATTTTGAATGCATGAAAAATTGCAATCTCCATTACAGTAGTGAGTAGAACATGCTAGGCCCACAGGCATGGGTGTGTGTGTGTGAAGTGATAAAACAGGCACTGCAAAGTAAACTTTGCCCCTTCCATAGTTGCCTGTAATGTCACAAAGTCAGTATGAAAGGGTAGAGCTTGCACTGGGATGTCACAATGCACATTGACAACATCATAGTCAGGAACTGTACCCTCAAGGGCATTCCCAGAGGTGGTAAAATAGTCAAGATGGCAGTCATGACTGCATTTTGAAGCCTTGCCCTTTTTTTATGTCTGTTCCATTGAATGGTTTTGGGCCACCATTTTGACACCCCTCCAAATGCTTCTGGGCCATAGGATGAGTGCTTTTCCATCTTTCTGAAAAGGAGGGGTTTTGATCAATGCCCGATAGGGATTTGTTCTGCATTTTCTTTCTAGTAGTTCTTGGTTCAGTTTGATGGACAAAGAATTTGCTTTAGTGATTATTTCAAGGGAGAAGAGAATGCTGGAGAAATTGTCACAAGGGGAGTGTGATGTTCTTCCACTTCAGTTGCAGGAAGGCCAAAGGGCTTGTGGGGATGACCTGTCTTTCACTGGCCAATCCTTTCTCCTCTGGCCTCCCTGGTTTTGTGCATCTCAAATCCGAAGGAAAGAAGAAAAGTTCTGTTTGCTTTTCGCAATCACAGGCTGGTCTCACCTCTCACTGCAGAGTCTTGCTCTTCAGAAATGTTTGGAGATAGTAAAGTGAATGAGTAAGAGCTAACAAAGGAAGATGAAGGCAAATAAGGCAAGAAGAGGGTGCAAATGATTTGAAGGAATTCTACTTAGAAAGGCTGTTCCTTTAATATTCGCACACCATATAAAACTTCACTATTTCTACAAGCTTCCCTGGCTGAATTTAAATCCACCATGAAGTTGGAAAAGGCCTAAGAGCCCTACTAAGGAAATTAAGTGCAACCTTAGACAAGAATTCATGGTTACAGCTTTCTGTTTCACTATTTTTTCTAGCTGTAGTGTTTGAATTTAAACCAGCATACAGTTAAAAATACAGGAGTCCTGCTACTAAAAAAAAAATGTTTTATAACTTTAAAATAAAAATCAACATCTCTTGCTTTGAAACGGACTTCTGGAAGAAGCAAGTGCCGGCTTATTCTCTTCATTCCTCACATCTCTCTCCCACTCTTATGAAAAAATCCCAACCCCCTACTCAAACTCATCTACTAATTTCCCACTCTTTACACAACACTTTTATTCAGTTGCTACTTGTGACTGCCAGTAATGTTATTTTTAGCTAAGCAGGCAAAGCTGACAACAGAAACATGTAGATCAACAAACAGATAGGAAGGAACTGGGACTTGAAAACATTTATGAAGTTTGCAGGGTGTAATGACTCTTAGGCAGCCAGTCTAGGACCCTATTTTTAGAGCTGCCAACCTTTTCTTTAAGAAAACCGGCCCCACTCCTTGCTTTTAACAGCAGCCCAACTCAGATAAGTAGCAGGTGAGAAACATATCTATTTAAACCTCAACAAAGTAGAAAGCCAATTCCCCTGCTTTGCTTCTGAACAGCATGCAGCTGCTAGAAAACTGAAGCAGGATTGGAAAAAAAAGTTTCGGTCTCCACGCTGTGGGCACATGTTGTGGGAATGTCCTCCTCCAAAAACTAATTCCTAAAAGCTTTTTTTTCCCTTGCACAATTATGAAAGCCTTTTGCTTGGGTGCAAAATGTTTTGGTTAATTAAATGTGCTGATATTTTCAGATGGGTGAAAGGACTCAGGGTTTGGACATTTTTTTCTTGCTAGTGGGGAGGGAGCTGCCCTACAAGCAGAGGTGGGGATGGGTGACTTTGCTAATACCCCTTTCTCCTTGCAAACATGCGCACCCGTTAACTCCTATTTCAGTGGGGCATGGGTGAAATTTTAAGGGAACAATCAAAATGTCTCCTCCCCTTTGGCCAGCGGAGTCATCTGCTGGGCCCTATCCCTTCCAAATATCTGGTCACGATCCACTGTGCTTGAATTCTGAATTTTGGCTGTTGTAGTCACGATCCCACACCTGGAATAATGGATGCTCCTTTGGTAATTTGGAGTCTCTCGCTGCCTGCACTACTTAAGAAAGTTACTGAGTCTTCAGGGCGTGGCAAAGAGGGGTGTTCATTTGAGATAAAGTAGTCCTGCTTGATTTGGACCTAATCTTGAAGAGCTGAGCACTCTGTTGCACTGTCTTTATTCAATTACTTGGGAAGAGGCTTCTAATAGGCCCATAGCTTGCCGAAAGGCATTTCATCAATGGTCTTCCGTTGCATGAAGCTCCTCTGTTCAGAGCCAGTTGTTTTTCCCCAGCTGCTTCAGCATTCACATTATTGACACTCAGTGGCAGGCCAGAAATTGCTTCCTAAACAGATGTAATGCAGGTGAACAGGAAATGCTGGTACAGTTGGTTGGCTAAATCAGTTCCCAGGAACATCACCTAATGGCCAGCTCCTGCTGCTTTCTTTGTGGGGCCTGGAACGTGGCCAGGCAGCTAAGATCATTTCAAGGGGAGCAGGTAGAAGGAACTGATTTCTGTCCCTTGTTTTGGGAGGATACCACCTTCTAAGGCTCTATAGACTGGCAAGGTGCTGTTGTGTGACCTTCTTGCACCCATGAGTGAAACAGGGACATCCACGAGGGGGCTCAAAAAAGTAAAAATGGCGGCTGCAACTGTGCAGTTGAAGCCTTAACCATTTTTATATGTGGGGCACATGGGATGCACATAAAAAGGGAGAGGGGCTTTGATTCTGTGGTAATCTTGATTCTTGATGGCTGTCCCTGGAGGGAAGTGAAGCAGCCATGGTCTAGTTGTTTTTTTAACTGCTGGAGGGGGCTGCAAAGGGATGGAAAGCAGCTTGTTGAGGCAAATGGAGGCACCTCTTCAGCTCAAGCAGGTGAATTGTATTGCTTTCAGTGCAAAATGCTTCCCACAGGCCTACTCAGCTCCATTTGGGAATTATGGCAGTGACCTCTGCTTCTGCTTGTTTCCTGACTAGCAATTTATACTGTTCAACATCATCCGACCATCACTGCACTGATAAAACAGTAATGAAGACAAGTTTTATCTCACTACAACAATGGGTAGCAATGCTATAGCGATGCTTTAAATCAGTGTTTCTCAAACTTGGCAGCTTCAAGATGTGTAGACTTCAACTCCCAGAATTCCCCAGCCATGTTGAAGTCCACACACCTTAAAGTCATCAAGGTTGAGGGACACTGCTCTAAATCCTTAGTGAGGAAGAGCGCTATTTCCTGTTTGAATCTGAGTGCAAAGGTTTAGCACAACCTAACCCTTGCTGAATCAGCATGTCCCACTGGCATAATAATATGTTGTTTTGACTCCTATTGCCGTCATGGCTGGCTAACCAAACATATTGGTGGGTGGTAGAGGGTGAATGGTTTGCGGGAGCCGAACGGCTGAAGGACAGGCAGCATCAATCCTTCTCATCTATGTCACAAGGACTTCCCTTCTGTCACTGTCACTTGGGTGTGGGAACCTTCCCCTGACTTCAAGTCTGGTTTGGTCACAGGTACTCACCACCTGAAAAAGTAGAGGGAAACAATATGATCTTTTCGCACTCTACTGGTTTAAATGAGGAATGTTTGAGGGGTTGGTGGAACACGGGAAGAAGAACATCAAAAGCACTGGCTGGGGATGAGATAGACTGCCCAAAATTTCCAAAGTGTGCTTTGCTTCAACAAAGGTCTGTATGAAACACCCTTTTGAAGCTGCTCTGAAAAGCAGTGTACCCTCCCCTCCCCTCCCCTCCCTGTTCTAACAACAAAGCAATGTTTCAGCAGCGTATTTCCTGACAGTGGTTTGGCTACTTCCAATCCTATTCTAGAGCAGTCTTCCCCAGTGGGCACCCCCCAGAGGTCTTCCGCTCCTCCAAACCAGTGGCTGGAAATTACAGATGCTAAAGTCCAAGACATCTGGAGGACACAAGATTCAGTAAGGCCGTCCTTGAGTTTAAAAAGCAGAGTTTCTACGTAAAGCCCCAAGAGTCAGATAATGGGATTATTACAGAAACTAGTTGTAGGAAAGAGACCTCGAGGACTAAAGGCAGGTTGAGATTTATTTATGATTCCCCCCCCACCCCCAGGGTATTCCTGGGCATTGCCAAACAGGGCTTTTCAACCACTGCATTATCTGAGATTTTACAAGATGGGAATTGGCTGGGATGTGAATCCAGCTTGTGCATGCATCGTTGCACTACATGCCAAAGCTCATAATACTCTGTTTCAAATGTCTTCTATGAAAATGGAATGTCCTTCAGTTTCTTTTTTTTAAAAAGTGATTTCCTTCACAGAAAAGGACAGGCTTCTATACAGCACGACTGAAGCCTCTTATGGTTCTATTGGTTTACAGATAAGAAAGAAGAGTTATGCTATCGTGGCATTGTAATTTTCTTTATATTTTTCATTATATGAAAACATTGGGGAGGAGGAAAGCAAAACTTCTTTTTTAATGCTTTTTTTTTTATTATTGTACCTGACCCTCCTTATGCTGGTCTAAACTCTAATAAAGATTTCATTGATTTGAATGAAAACCATAGAAGCATACACATGTGCTCAAAAATTCTAGTGTAACTTATATATTAATGTTGTCTTATACAATTAAATTATTAACACTCAAATCATTTTACTTAACAAAAGGAAAAAATGGGGAATCAAGCATATAAGGTAGTATATGCAATCCAAATTTCTAAATAGTCCTCTAAAGGGAACCAATTAAATACTTGTTCAAAGTAGAAGAATTCTATTGTTGATACTGTTGAATGATGAATGGCAATAGGTACCTCTTGTTTTTTTTTGTTTGCAATTGTAAAAGAGTACAGTCTTGCTTCCCTTGTTCTCCCAATAGTTCCCAAATTGACATTACATATTTCAAAAAGGTTGACCAAGGAGACGTAGTCTACTCATCAGGAGGGCTCTAGATTGGGGAGAAGGTGCTTTAGCACTCTACCACATAGGTTTGGGAGGAGTAGGTATTTTAGATGAATATTTCTTCTTGACTGGCTTTTCTGGACATTTACCAATCTCTGAATGTGATGAATAGACACAATGTTTTGGATGGTAGAACTGGGATGCCTCACTTCCTGCTAAATGTGTACAAATTCTAGGTGTGCACCAAGTTACTCCTCAGGCGTGTACTGAAACAGATGCAACAGACTCAATTAAAAGAGTCAGGATTTTACATATTGCAGACTATTCCTCCCTAAACTATCTTAATGATCACAAGAGTCAGTGATCCTTATGAGAGTCTCCAAAGACTAGGTATACTATGAAAGTTTGTTCCCTTTGGAAGTGATCAGTGCTGTAGAAGTGGCAATCGGTGCTTGATTCTGGCTTGTCTGGATATAAAAAAACATACTTACAGGTGATGCTGCTTTAATAACTGGCTGAGTCCTTCTAGCCCAGCATTTCTCAACCTTGGCAGCTTGAAGTTGTGTGGACTTCAACTCTCAGAATTCCCCACCCAGCCTTGCTGTTCTAGAGGTTGCCTGCTGTGGGTCACTGAAATAAAATGTTGTACAACTCTGTTATATTTCTGGGACTAGCAGCCCTAACAGTTTCCCCCAAACAGAAATCTAATTAGGAAAATCTGTCTTGGCCAGTTTCAAAGTCACGGTTATGGTCAAGGTTCTGTAGCTCAAAGTGCACTGATATTGCAACACACTTGAAATGCAGAGTTGGTTCCTTGTCATTTGCATGATAGTTTAGCAAGAGGGCCAGCAGAGGGGTTATCTGCTCAGGAAACAGAGTTAAAATATACCTGCCAAGCTGTGAACTGAATTGGTAATCTGGAGACATCTGACTATCTTCTATTGCTGTTTCATCCAACCTGATGCTCTCCAGGTATGTCAAAGGAAGACTACAAAAATTCCCAAGAATGTCTGGTTGGGATTTCTGGGAATATAGTCCTAACACATTCAGAGGCACCTAGGATAGGAAATCTGTCCCTAAATTTAGTCTAATTCTTTCTTGCTAGGGGGAAATTTCCCCATGCCCCATCTAAGGGGAAATGGGCTTTGCACAAACTTTGCCAAATGTCACTAAAGCAAAAGATTTTTTTTTCCCTTTACAATTTTGATTATGCTGCAGTTGAGCCAAAAATAAATATACCCAGCTATGGAACTCAGCCAATATTGTAAGATCTTGGAGGTTTCAATCTGCTCTGGGTGCAGAACCCTTGCAGTGTATGGAAGTTCTCATACCCCTATTTTCTACTTGGGAACTGCTGTATCTGTGTATGGCTACCCCTTGGCATCCTATGGAGATTTTCAACCTATGAACTGTTCCTCATTAGTAGCATTCACTGCATTGACCTACCTTCCGTTCTTCCTCCCCCCTTCCTTGCCTTTGATTCAGTCTTGACTCCTAACAACTAGATGGACAGGTCCATGCAGTTTTCTAGAAATACTGGTTTCATAGCAGTCCAAGAAATAACTCTGGATTGTTTTCTTACATCCGTTCATTCCTATTGCCTTTTGCTCTGCACTATTCACTCACATTGATATTTTCTGCCTGCAGAGAACTTATAGGATTTGGCTGCTCTTTCTTTTCTCCTCCCACCAAATTTGTTGACCTGCCACAAAAGCAAAAAACCCTCCTAACCATGAAACTAAAAGGAATAGCTGGGGACCATTTGCATGGTTATAGGACGGAGTAAAGCTGGCTGACTTTTGCTGCAAAGCTAAAAACGTGCCATTTGTTCTGCTGAGTTGGCAGAAATGGCTCAGCTCGGTGAATGAGCAGCTAATGAGAAATGTTTCAAGCAGGAATCAGCAGATTCCTGAAAGAATAAAACCCAAGGGCCAGATTCTTTCTATCTTCTTAAATGTTCCAGTAGCATTGCTGAAGTAGATCAACTCCACTAGCGTTAATCCAAAGAAAGATATACTCTCACACTCATGTATGAGTGTATGCACATACATGATCTGTGCTAAGGAGACTTTAGAAGGACCACAAATAAATGATTGGGGGTGGATAATTTCACGAATTCTGCGTGTGGGGCACTGTGTGCAAAATAGGAATCATTGGGCCACTGTTGAGAATCCCATGCCAGCAAGAGGACCCATTGCCAACCTTGGCCCTCCTTCTTCCTAGAACTGCCTTTTGCCTGATCAGAAGAACAAGAATAAAAGGAGCAGGGCTTTGGGGCAGTAATGCAGAAAGGGCTGGTCTTACCATTGGACATCATGAAGCAGCTGTTTCTGGTGGCTGGTGTTAAGAGGCAGCAGGAAAAGAAGCTGTTTGCTGTGAGGCTGCTTAGAGTCCTCTTGAGGTAGCCTGTTGGCCTTGGGTAGAATGGAGGATGCTGCCCCGCAAGCTAGTCTTGAAGAAAGAGTCACCTGCCTATTGGATCATGTTTTCACACGGATGGGAGAGGGTCTTGCTTTTTGCCCCAGGAAGCAAAAAGTGATGGATCAGCCTTGAGTGCAAACTAGACTCGGAAGAAGAAGGAAGGAAGCAGGTCATGGTGACTTAGGTTAAGGAGAAGGCCTTCTATGGAACATGTCTAGAAGAATTGCAACGTGTGCTCATTTGGAAAATGAAAGGTTTTTAATCAGACTGCTAAGAAGAGGCATTTGAGAAGGACATCTGTCCCACCACAGCTTAAAAACAAAAGTCACTATTTACACATCAAGGACAACTTATAAATCATTTGCTGGGAAATGTTTAAAAAGGACCCTGCAGCTCCAAACTTTTTTGCTTGAAAGGCAGTTGGATTAAGATAAAATAGAATGAGTAGGAGCATTAACATGAAAGATGCCATGCTTTCTTTTCCTGAAATCTAGCATATCAGACCAAAATATTCCTAGCTTACATTGGCAAAACGATCTCCCTAGATGATCTTTCATTTTCCCCCTTCTAACTTTATGATTCTAAGAATCTCCCTGTGGTTGGGCATACAGTAGTTATGGCTATATATTGCTTTTGCTCAAATTCCCCCTCCCCCCATTTTCAAATTTTCATTTTTGAATTCTTGCATTCAGGGTGTTGCCAGGTCCTTTGTGTGTGTACAAACATGTTTAACTAGGTTGTCCTCCGCCTCTGCTTCTCTTTTTCTAGAGGGCAGGTCTAACTAAATTACATTGCAGACAGCAGCTTGCTTTTCAGCTTTTGGAGAGGAGAAGCCCCCCACTTCGGTCAGCCAGGGGTTGAGAGGAGAGTCTTCTGCTCTGGTGTCTCAGGAAAGCTACAACCTTCTGGGGAAGAGGAAGAAGGAGACAGTAGCGCTCAGCCTGATGTTAGAAATTAGATTACCCCTTTACAGTGCAGAGCTAACGAAGGGGAAATACAGCTCCTCCAGTTGCAGGATTGTTTGCAGGATCTAGTCAAAAATGTCAAAATGGTGGCCCCAATGGTGTGACTGAGTAGACAAAATGGCACTATCCACAAGGAAGTGGGAGGTATCTGCAAATTAGTATTATATGAGGAAGGTGAGGACGTTATGGGAGCTGAACTATGATGCATCAGGGGACACCGGGTTGGGGAAGAGCCCCCAGTATATCCAAAAGATTATCTCTACTCCACAGAATCCCAAATGGCATGTTAAGATCATCACGCTAAGACATTTATTAGGGCTACACCTAATAGAGCATTATGGGTGGGGGAGATTCAAGTCATCAAGGAAAGTTATTGTCAACTTTCCTCAGCTAGAAAAAGGAACGTGAAGGTAGAAGACCCTTCACAGAAGTGCAGAAAAGTGTGCAAATAAGAGAGCAATCGTAAAGCAATTCAAAACTGGCTACAGAAATGGTGAGAGCCAAGAATATCTGTGGGGCTGATCCAAAAGCTCAGGATGCTGACTATACCTACGTGATTCCCCATTTATGTGCCATACAGGCCCAATGCACATAAAAAGGGAAGGGGCTTTGATAACACGGGCAAAGCCGCCATCTTGGCTTTTGCCCCCCCCTCGACATCCCTCTTAGGGCCTGTGGTTTTGGCAAGTGTGAGGGGTGTATGGAGCATGTCAGAAATTTCCTGCCCCATCAGATACACTCAGATGCCTGTCCCGATGTTCCCTCCCATTCCTCCCATCCTGGTTCTCTCTTTCTCTTTCCATTTCTTAAAAATGGGGACCCCACAGGTTTGGGGGGAGGCCTGCACCCCGCACTCATACTCAGTGGACTGTTTCTCCTCCAAAAAGAACTATTGCCCAGCTCGAAATCACCCTTGGTGGTTTTTCTTATCCTTGGTGCCCAGATGTATCTAATTCTCTCTTCTGCTTCAGTTCACATTCTCCCCTGGTACTTTTGCCTTCATTTACTCCATTTCTTCACTTCTAATTGCAACTTTCCGGAGGCAGAATTAAAGCAGATGCTGAATGTGTTGATGCAGCCCTATATTTGCCATGCTGAGCTGGCTTTTCCCTTGACCTGCTTTTGAATTGTGCTGACATAGAGATGGTTCTCTTATTCAGGAGGATTGTCTTGTTCACACATTCAGTATTTATTGTCTTGAATTTATTGTCTCCTGGGTTGCTGATCAGGGTGGGCTTTCAGATCTGGCTACAGAAATCCCAGCAACCTCAAGATGGTGGCAAAGAGGTACAGAAAAGCCCAACTTGGTCCTGCTATGTAGTTTTGCTATCAGATCCAGTAGTTTGGTTAGAAGAAAAACTTGTCTGTACACGTGAGAAAAGACAAGTCTACCTATGAGCCAACTCCCAGATCATGCTGTCTTATTCCAGACTGGATATAATGCTGGATTGTCCTTAACCTATTATGGAACCCAGCAACTATGGATTGCAAACCATGGTTTATAACTGAACATGTTATGCAAACTCCATCACTTTGGCTTATTCAGTAAACTGCAATAAAACACATCACAGCTTCATCTGATCTGTGAATCCCTTCTGTTTGTCCATTAGTCTGGTACTCTTGGTTCTCCTCAGTCATGGCTTGGAGAAATCCCAGGCATTCTGCATTACTGCTCAGTCTTAAACTTATCAATTGGGCCATTGAAAGCCCTTGGAATTAAGCAAATGTAATGGAACTATTTGCAACTTCTAAATGGTGGGTTGTGTAACTGGCCCAAACAAGCTAGAAAGTTTTGCAAGGTTTTTTTTTAGCTCTGTTCTAATTCATGGACTTGGAGATATAACAAATAGGACACAGCCCCATTTCTTTTTCCCAAGGCAGATTGTCTACCTAACCTGCTTTTGCCTGCTCTGGTTAGAAGCAGCTTCCCTGAATCTCTTGTTGAAGCAATTTCTCATTACTTACTATCTGAATATTTTAATGTATACACTAGAGATGTCAGAACTGGACCCGAATTCTTTTATATGCAAAGTTTGAGCTTGGACTCTCTAGTTCAATATTTCAGAAATGAAAAGAGAGAGATGTTTGTAACCTAATGAAGCCCATGCCAAGATGGTAACTGCAGTCCTCCAGGCCAGCAATGTCCATGGAATGATAATTCAAAATGTCAAGTTGGTAGCTGTGACCATGGGATCAAAGCCCTGCCCCTTTTCACATGCATTGCAAAAAGAAATGGGGCTTCAATCATGGCACAGGAATCCTCTTGACTATTTTAACCATGAGCATGGACGCTATACTCAGGTGACCTGTTACGACCTTCTGTGAGTAATATCCATTTATTCCCCCTTTCCATCTTAAATATCAAAACAACAAATGTGCAAAGTTTTTTTGTACTTTTAATTTGTTTTGTGAAATCAGGGCACACTATGGCACCATCTCTCTATTTATTTAGAACATGTTTATATTACCCACTCAGAAGGGTTTAAGCAATGCACAATAAAACACTGATATACAACACTGCAGTAAAATAACCATCCCTCTACATAAAATCAAGATGGAAAAGAACTCGTAGGTCACCCAACAATTGTGACTTGCTAAATGGCAAATGATTATTTAAAAAGTAAGATTTTCAATGCCTTCTTGAATGTCAGAACTGACCTAGCCAAGGATATTCCATAATAGAGGGGCAACTACAGAGGTATGTCCTCTGGCTTATGCCCCTCTAACTCTCATGGAGACAGGACCCTAAATAGATCTTTTCTGGATGTCCTTGCTAGATGACCAGAATCAGGCTAGGCAAGGTGTAGTGGGACACCAAGTCTAGAAATCAAGAGACCGTGAGATCTAGTCCCACCTTAGGCACAAAGCCAGATGGGTGACCTTGGGCCAATCCCTCTCCTTCAGCCCTGGGAAGAAGAAGACAATGGCAAACCACTTCCAAAATCTTGCCAAGAAAACTACAGGGACTTTTCCAGGCAGTCACCAGGAGTCAACACACCTACACAAGGTGGTCCCTAATGTAACCCATCACCTTGCCATTTAGAGCTTTATTGGTCATAAGCAGCATTTTGATGGCCAGTGTGATCCCTGATGGGTTGCAAATTGCTTAACCAGCAAGAAGATGAGGAGATAAATTGGAAAAAAATTGCACAGAAGGTACTGAAGAAGTTGCCAGGCGAACGAGGATTAATAGATAAATAAATGGTGCAGAGGAGATGTTGGGGAACACCAGGGGCTTCTTGAAATCTGATGTTGAACATACAGCGCCATCTGAGTCAACACATCTTCTTTCAACTGTTTTCCAGGAAGGGAGTGTTCACTAGGGCTGCATTGAATGTTTGAAAGCTAATTATTTGTGTGATTTATTTGCACGCATGACAGTTAAAAAGAAAAAGCCTTGCAGCTTCTCTCATTCATGTCATGTGTCAACATTGTTAGGGCATGGCTACAAAGGCATTCATCATCTCTCTCTGCCCTGATGCATTCCAGATGTCTCAGATTATGCAGACCATCTGCATGAGAAACCTGGGAGTTGTTTTGGAGGGCACCAGGTTGGGGGAAGCCAGTCTATCCCACTTCTTTCTTATATTGGGTCGTAGAGTTCTTTGATTCTGATAGTGTTGCTTCCTCTTCCAGGTCTCCCTACATCAGCCCTGTTTAATTGCACACTAAAAGCAAGTCCAGAAAAATGTCAAGTGCAAGAGCCGGCAGGAAGAGAGCAACGTTGAATTCACACCCAACAAAAGTGCGTGCCTGTCTCGGTCAAAATAGGTTTCATATTTGCACTGCAGCCCTATTTGAATAAAGAGCAATTTAAGTTCTAGAGGTGGAAAAGGTGTTAAGTAGCACCCGATGGCTGGTTCAGAGATCCTTTTAACAACAGGAGTTGCATTTAGAGCCCAAAACACAGCCCTTTCTTCAGCCTCTCCTTAATGAATCATCTTTTCTTCCTTTCATAGCTCCTGCCAACAGTGGCTTTGCATTCAGCTGAGTGCCTGGCCTCTAACAATACAAAGGCAGATAACAGTTGCAAATGACAGGAAGGGTAAATCTCCAACAGAGCATCGGGCGGTTTGCTTTGCAAAACTGCAGCTGGATGGTAACCCCTCCTGGAGATGTTGCATTCTTCACTGGCAGAACTACTTTTCTCCTGCATTAACTTAGTAACAGCTGGTAAAAACCTTGAGCAAGGACTTCTTTTAATTGCCCTGGGATAATTGGCACTGTATTGCTCCAGCCCCACAAATGAGCTGGCAACGCAAGGAATTGTATAAATCCGATAAGCGAGCTGGGCTTTGTATCATGGTACGTGGCCCCCCAATCCTCTTTTCTGCACTCGCCAGAGCCACCAAGATCAGAGCATCAAAAGTGTGTGTGTGTGTGTGTGAGAGAGAGAGAGAGAGAATTATACTAATAATTGCAGTATGATGTGGGGCTCATTTGCAGCAAACAAGTAAAATAAGTGAGGTAGTATCGATCCACTTAATGAATGCGTGTATTAACAGTAAAAAAGTTGCTGGTAATTTTAGTCTCAATCCTTCAAGTCACTTTCTTGGGTCACCACTATGCTCCTTGCAGACCTTTACCCCCCCCCCCCCCAAATTCGATGGATCATTTGAAAAATGTGCCCCTTGGCAGAAATAAAGTTGCTTCTCCCTGACTTCTGCTTAAATTTCTGCTTAAAAATCAGCTTTTTTCTCAAGACATTTTTCACAAAGACATTGCAGTTCTATCTATATCTATATCAATCTATTATCTATCTATCATCTATCATCTGTCATCATCTACAGCAGTGTTTCTCAACCTTGGCAACTTGAAGATGTATGGACTTCAACTCCCAGAATTCCCCAGCCAGCCAAGCTGGCTGGGGAATTCTGGGAGTTGAAGTCCATACATCTTCAAGCTGCCAAGGTTGAGAAACACTGATCTATAGTATCTATCATCTATCTATGTTGTTTTGCTTTCTTTTTTCTTTTTCTTTTTCTATTTTTTTTCTTTTTCTGTTCTGTTTTGTTCAATTAAATAAATGAAGGCGTTAAAACATACCTTGCAGATATTAAATAAACTGCTGTGGCATTAAAACATACCTTGCAGATATTAAATAAACTTTCAGTCCCACCGGCTTTTGTCGTCCCTTTTTCTGTTTCTAATCGGTCAATGTTTCATAGGCCCTGAGCATGCTCAGTCCTCATTGTGCTGTGTGTTTTAGAGTCCACCTCCCCAAAGCCTTCGCTCTAAATATTTTAAAAACATTTGTGAATTTAAACTTTTCCCCAAAACTAATATATAATGCCTCCTCCAGATGAAAGTGATGGCAGTGTATGACAATTTTGCCATAATAAATGCTTTATTTTTTTAAGTGTCACTCAGTGCTTTGAAACAGGTTCATGCAATATACTAAATGCGAAAGCTGGGTTTACAAAATGCATTTCCTGGGTTTACATAGTCCTGGGCCCAATCATTGAGTTCACACAACATGCCGACCCACAGATCACCCAAGCCTAGGTTAGTCTAGTCTAGCCTGTTGTCCAAACTCAGCTTTGTGTTTCTTATGGTGCATAAATGAGCAATGGACCAGAATGGCCAATAATGAAGGATTCTGGGAGTTGTAGATCAGCAGTATCTGGAGGAACAGAAATCCCTCATCTCTGTTACAAAGTGCTCACTGTGAATAATGAGTTTGCTAAATATCTTGTGACTTGGAAAGTTAAGCGGGGTTGGATCTGGTTGGTTCCTGGATGGGAGGCTATCAGGAAATTCCAGGGAAGTAGACTAGACTGGGAAGTTGAAAAAAGCATCCTGGAAGAGGGCAAATAAAAAACAATTTCAATATTGCTGCCATGAAAACTACAGGGATACGTCCATGTGATCATCAGAAGTTGATCTTGACCTGAAGGGGATCTTACCTTTTGTTTGCATAGAGGATCTATGGTTGTTTTCCGCCACTGCAAAGGTATGGTTTGGTAATGGGGCAACTGCCAAGTTACCTTCAAAACAATATGAAATCATTTTCAACATTGCAAGAAATCTTTTGCACTCTCACGTGGGCATGCTGAAATCTTGTGAAATGTTTTATGTACGATCTTGTAAAATTGCACCTTTCGCTAAGTCAGACTTTTTGGACCAGAAAAATGGCCAGCTATGAATGTTTTTTAAGTAGAAAACCAGGATAGAAACACAGAGTAAAACAAAGTCTACGCTGCTTGAGACTTGGAGAAATCAATTCTTCCCTGCACTGTAGGCTGTTGCTAATCTGAGTTGAAACTTTTAAAAAATACTAGTTCCCTGGATACTTAAAACAATTCTTTAATTTATAGGATACTAACAAGGCTAAATGGCTGGATGCTTGTAGAAAAAGATCAGTAAAAGAAATACCACAGATTGAGCAAATAGCTTCAGATGCAAGCAGAGAAAAGGGGTTTATGAAATCAGAGCTGGGAAAAGACAATACAGGAAGTCCTTGACTTATGACCACAATTGGGACCAGCACTTCCATCACTAAGCGATGCGGTCATTAAGTGAGTCGCACCCAATTTTACGCTTTTTTACTGTGGTCATTAAGTGAATCTGGCTTCCCCCATTGACTTTGCTTGTTGGAAGCCCCCTGGGAAGGTCACAAATGGTGATCACATGACCCCAGGACTCTGCAACCATTGTAAATACATGCCAAGTGCCTGAATTTTGATCACATGACCATGGGGACGCTGCAATGGTCATAAGTGCAAGGACCAGTTGTAAGTCACTTTTTTCAGTGCCATCGTAACTTCAAACAGTCATTAAACAAATGGTCGTAAGTTGAGAACTACCTGTAATAGAGAGGGGTAAGAGGGATAGGGACATTTTGAAGAGGATGCTCACTGGGGTATCCATGATTGATTGACTGATTATGTGCCATCAAGTTGTTATTGACTCCTAGTGACAACATAGATAGATTTTCTCCACGACAATCTCTCCCTAACCTGGTTTTTCAGGTCTTCCAATGGTGGCCCCATTGCCTCTGTAACTGAGTCCATCCACCTTCCTGCTGATTGTCCTCTTCCTCTCTTTCCTTCCACCTTTCCCAGCATTAGAGCTTCTGCAACAGGGGCAAGGCTTCGGTTGTGACATTGCTATCTTGTAGATGTTGACCCCTCTTACGGATAATCCTGGATGGTTGGGAAGGAGAATGGAGCGTATGGAAAACTGCACCTAAGCTAATGTATTTCACAGAAATAAGAGTTCCCATTCATTCTTGTTTGATACAAAAGCATTTTCGTTGGCTTGTCTACATTGCCACTGAATCAAGCAAACAAACGAACAGTGACAGGAATGCTTCAAAGGGAGATTTTCATTAAAAAAAAAACACTGCACTGGTGACCATATATTTTATCAGCTCCCTTTGATGTAAAAGTTGAATGATGCTGCATTGAATTAATCCGTAACGTGGACCAAAGATGACTTTTTGTCAGCTGCTGCAGGTAGTATTGTCATGCAACATGCACAATATCTTCGTGCTTGGAATTCATTTTTGCAAAACCATACTCCTGGGTTTTAAAGAAAACAGAGAGAAATAGGAACTTTCAAATTAACCACACTTAATTGTGTATCTTAAATTGCCAGCTTCAATGGGCTATTAAAACTTTATTAAAATGGTTAACACTCTTATCTGAAAGGATGTGGCACACTGTCCAGCATGTTAGCATTATTGATATTATTAGAAGCAGAACACACAAGATGATCGAGTCCTTGCCTTTGCCCACGCCCTGTCCGGAATATTCCATTACGTTCTTCCATCTACAAGTTTTCAGGGTGGGTTCAGCTCCTCCCCCGCCATAAAGACTTTTTTGACTTCAGATCTTGAAAGTCATCCAAGCCTGCTGATGTATGATATGTTATTTTTGGGCAGGGATCATGGAGCCATTTGGACCACGTAAGGATCAAATCCCTAGTAATATATGGAAAGCAGAACTCAGTACAGTACCATGTTTCTAACTATGTGTGAGCACAGTGCTGGCCAGGAGATGAATCAGGAACCAGGTCTCCACAGGTTGGAACTCAAAGTAGGTGAACATTTTAAGAGGCTTTTTGAGTTAGAAAGATGTGCCTGCCCAAAGAGATGAAGATTATGGTTCCCATTTCTGAATTTAAAAACTATACGAACGCTAGCGTTTACATAAGTATTTCTGAATGAACCGTCCTCCTTCATTGCCATATTTGATTTAAACCATGTATCTCCATGCATGCACTGAAAGTGCTCTTTTCTAAACTGACGTTGGCTTCGCACAACGGAGGGAAGTGCAAATTCTGGTCTGATTCTGAACTGCAGACTGGGCTGGGTTGTCTTGAACTGTGAACATGGAGCTTCTTTAACTGAGAATGACGCAAAAAGAAGAGAACCAACCTAGCCACCCCTTTCTAAATTCTGCAGAAAATGTCAAATCGGTGCATCTCACTGGGGAGCAAGCAAGTGAAAACAACTGGGGAGTACGGCTGGCTCCTCCAGGTCCTTTTCCTCTTGCATGTAAATGATTAATGGAAGATATTGTGGAAGCAGATGTGGTTGCCACAGTAACCAAGGGGAGTAGTGAAAAAAAGGCACGCACGGAATACTAAGGCCTGCTCGCTCCTTTGCAGTGCAGTAATTTTAGCTGTCCTAAGATCCCAGCGATCAACGCCCGGCTGTCCTCACTCAAGCAAGCACGTTCAAGTTCGCATAGACCAGAAGCAGTCTGGCAGCACCTTTTCTGACGAACAGGTTTGATTCAAAGGCATCAGCCTTCCTGAGTTGCAGCTCACTTCATGAGATGCATAGAGAGGCTAGCCCAGCATGCTGGCTGGGGAATTCTGGGAGTTGGAGTTCACCCATCTTAAAGTTGCTGAGGCTGAGAAATTGGGGGGAGGTTGGGGGTTTGCCCTGGCCTCCTTTTTTTAAAAAGAAATATGGATGAGATTCCTTGACCAACTCATTGATTATGTGCCATCAAGTTGGTGTTGACTCTTAGTGAACACATAGATAGATTTTCTCCAGGAGGATCTGTCCCTAACCTAGTCCTTCAGGTCTTCTAAATGGCGCGCCCATCGTGACTATAAATGAGTCCCTCCACCTGGCTGCTGGTCAGCCTCTTCTTCTCTTCCCTTCCACCTTTCCTAGCATTAGAGCCTTCTCCACAGTGCTGGGTCTGTGCATAATATGTCCGAAGTAGGATAATTTGAGTCTGGTGATTTGTGCCTCTGGTGAGAACTCTGAGTTGATTTGTTTGATGATCCATCTGACCAACTCATACATTTTTTAAAAACTAAGTTGATTCCCCTTACATCTACATCTATGTCTACATCTGCCCTGGCATTTTTTTTTAACTTAAAAGGAATTAAAAGCACCAGGCATGAAAACTTCCCTGTTAAAGTGGGCAGCAGAATGAATCCCACTATCCTGGGATTTTGGAAAGCCCTTTAGATCTGGGCCTCTTCCCAAGCCTGGTGTTAATATGGGTGTGATTCATTGGTCAAGCTCCTGTTTGTTGTTTTAGTTCTGGCTGCCTGTGTTTGGGGGTTTCCTTTATTTTTTTTATGGATTTTATAAGCCACCCAGAGTCTTCTGGAGTGGGTGGCTATGTTAAATCAATTAAATTAAATTAAATTAAATTAAATTAAATTAAATTAAATTAAATTAAATTAGTGGATTTAATGGATTTTTGAGGATCACCTCTCTAGTTGTTAGTGAAATATACAGGAAAAAGAGTTCCCTTAATGACTTGACTGGCTTGAACTGTATTTATTTATTTTTTAAAAGCGCTTTAAGAAAAAAGTGAAAGTGCAACAAAGAAAATAAAAAACTTAACGTAGCATGTCATTACAACAGTAAATAATTACAAATCTATATATATTTATCTAATGCAAGTATTATTCAGATGCATATATATTTACAGTACATTTATGTGACTATCATTTTTTTAACCTACTGTATTTTGTATAAATGGATCCCCTATTTCATTCTACTTGTCCGTACAAAGTCTACGTCTATAGGCAATCCGCTCATAAGTAGCAAGTGCAATCAGGTCTTGACCGGCTTGAACTTTAAAGCAGGGTTGCTCAACCTCAGCAACTTTAAGATCGGTGGACATGCTGGCTGGGGAATTCTGGGAGTTGAAGTCCACCCATCTTAAAGTTGTTGAGGTTGAGCAACCCTGCTTTAAAGGAAACAGACCTAGTTCCCAAGTCGGATCTTGGTCCTCTGCCCTCTTTTTCTTCCTAATGAATCAGGCTTGCATCTCTGTAGCACAGGCAGCCTCTTCTATCTTGCGTCTAAATCAACTACTTGTCCTGTATTACTTCAGTGGAAACCTCTATGTCTGATAACCGCATTGCTTTAGTCCTAGACAACAATTGCCCTTCATGGAAACATTGACAGGCAGAGGGGGATGCCAAGAAAGGGCTGACTTTGTCAGCAATGTCCTTGTCTCCCCCATTGTTAAAATCAGGCAAATGTTCACCCCACCCACCCGAGCCTTCCTGACTTTGATAATGGAGGAGATCTGGCAAATTTTATGCTGATACATATTTGCTCCTGGGATGCCATCGTAATTCTCCTTCAACGTAAATCATGCCTTCTGCACTTCCTTGTATTGCGAGTGGTTTCCTATTATTTCATTTTTTGGCTTTGGATAGGATCTCCGGCTGAAATGCCCTCTTGAACCTTACCACTTTGCTGAAGCTCTTTCCTTTCGCTGGGAACTTCCCATGCTTTCTGAAACCACAATAACAACAAGAATGCGATTTGTTCAACTTCTGTTGAATTGTAGGGGCCTTTGGATTCAAGGAACATAACTTCAATCTTTCCTAGGATCTAGTCCTACTTCCATGTCCCCTTCAGCCCTATTTTGAAGGTTTGCTGTTTATGGGGCTGTCCTGGTTTTCAGAAGACCTGCAAATGGCCCTCGTGGCCTGCATTTTATTCTATCTTCTATAGCCCACACTTCAAAAGCAGATTTATGCAGTAGGTGATGCTCAAGTATACTTCAGCCCACTGTCTTAGTGCTGCTGCTGGTTCTTCTTAATTCTTTATTTTTTAAAATTAAATAGTGTAGCAAAACTACATTTACTTTACATTTAAGCACTTGCTAAGTAAACATACTTTTTTTTTTTAAATCACAGCCAAGATAGCATTTGCCTTTTTAGCAGATGCATCACACTTCTGGCTCATATTTAAATTGTGGTCAAGAAAGACACCCAGATCCCATTCATATATACTATTGCCAAGTCAAGTCTCAACCTTTTTACCTTTGTGCATTTCATGTTTCCTACCTAGATGGATAACTTACATTTCTCCCTGTTCAATTCTAGCTTATTCATTTCAGTTTCAACCCATTGCTTAAGCCTATATTAATATTATTATGGTTGGTTGCACAGTCAGCCAGATGTTTAGACTGGAATGGCTTGGCAATGAGTGGGTGCAGGTCAGTCAGATGTTTCAACCAAAAACCATGCAGTTCACCTTCACCTGGTACTGACCAATTCTTGATCTTCCTTGCCATTTTCTCTACCATTTCTGCTGTTATTATAAGTTCTTTCACTTCAGCTTCTTTTTTATTCTTATCCACCTCCTTTATCCAAGCTGCATTCTTGTTGCATTTCTTTGGGGGGTCCCATAGCTGCACCCAGAATGGCACTGTTTCTTCTTTGTCAGGTATTTACTGGTTCATTGCTTGGCTGATTGATTCATTGATTGGTTCATTATTATTGTTGTTGTTGTTTTGGCTTTAGTTCTTGTCTGTATACAGCACATGAGTTAGATATTGGCGGGAAGGATACATTGCTTCCTACGCAAAGAGACTCCCTTGCTCGATTAGTGTCCCATCTCCTGGTTTTCCCATCACCTGGAAGCTGCTCAGAGGGCTGCCAGCTGAGATGAGATGCTCCGTGTGCTAATGAGGGCCAGGTGGGGTGGAGGTGTTACACAGACAAAGGAGTGATTGACATTTCTCTGTCGGTATGCTGTTTTGCTCAGCTCCCTGAGTGTCTTTTATATAGACAAGTGTATGCATGCCTACTAAGAGAAAGCTCAGGGTTATTACCCTGGCTGAATTTTCTTTCTTATTTACTGATTTTTTTGAACTGGTTTGCCACAAGTTGTAAGCATGCTTCTAGTAAGGATCAAGGGTTGTCATGAACAAGTCCAGGTTAAATGCTACTGTCTGTAGTTGTGCAACAACATGTTTATGTGTACATCTGGGAAGAAAAGAATTGCTCCAGTCAATCAATTTCTGTAGATGCATCTGCTTCCTGTTTCCACTATCTACACATTTGCTTCAACTTTGCTATATATTGCTTCATATATACAAAATATATCTGCCTATCCATATCTAGCTATCTAGCTATCTAGCTAGCTGTCTCTCTCTTGCTATCTATCTAGCTACCTATCTACCTATCAATCTAGTTAATTCCCTCTCTCTTTTGCTATCTTGCTATCTGTCTATCTATCTAGTTATCCTATCTACAGGTAGTCCTTGTTTAACAATCACAATTGGGACTGACAACTTGGTCATTAAGCAAAGTGTTCACTGAGTGAAACCACGACTGTGTTTATTATTTTATTTCAGCTTTCCTTTGTTTTACAGACCTGCGAAGGCTGTGAATGTGAGGATTGGTCAGAAAGTTATTTTGCATCACTGTCATAACTGTGAATGGTCACTAAATGAAGCAGTTGCTAAATGAGGACAACCTGTATCTAGTTATCCAATCTATCTAGTTATCTCTTCTCTCTCTAGTCCTGTTGGATTGGAGTAGCATTTAAGCCCAGCCAAACAAATCTCTTCCATTGTCCTGCTTCTGATATATCAGCTTTTGTTTTCTGTTACCACTTCCCCTATATCTGCTTCCACTTTTCTGCTTCCTTTATGTCCTCTTCTGGGAGAACATGGCTTAATGGTTCAGGTATGGAAATAGGACCAGGGAGACCCAGGATCAAGTCCACACAGCCCTGGAAACTCTCTTGGGAAATCTGGGGCAGCCACTTCTCAATCCAACCTATTCCATGGGGAAGGAAATATTGTACAAGTAGTCCCCAGTTTAAGAATGAGTTCCATTCCTAAGGTCTGTCCTTAAGTCAAATTTAAGCCGGAACAGTATTATTGTATAATACTGTATAAATAGTATTGTGTAATTATCTCGAACCATTGTATATTTAACTCAAATTTTGCTACAATAGGCTCCGTCCTTAGCTATGGGTCGTCCGTAAACTGGGTGTTCCTAACCCAGGAACTTCCTGTACACCGTATCTGGAGCTCTTAGCAAATAGTCATACATACAATAAATCCATACACATTATGCCTCTATTTTTTGTTTCTTTCTTTCTATATATCAGCTTCTGCTAATCTACACAGAATAATAGAAAGTTATTATTGCTAGAAGGGACTTTGGAGATCATGTAGTTGAACACCTGACAATCCATATTGGTTTCTCATTTGTGGCTTCTTCCATTTCGTACTTCTGCTTCCTATTTGGTTGCTAAACGAAATTGTTCAGTTTTAATTATTTTAATAGATGTTTTATATACATTCATGAAAGCCAAAAACACAAGACATTGCTCAGTTTCGAATGATTGGACACCTTAAAGTTGGCTGTTGATGTATGCAATGATACCTTGATGATCTTATTCAAAGCAGGGTTTGTGCCAACGTGAACCTGTCATAATCTCATAATATGTTTTATCTTGTTGAATACATATGGATTAAAATGATTCTCCCTCCTAAGAAGTACAGTTCAACTGGTAAAAAAGAAAGGAGAAAAAAAACCAGTTGAAAAGAGAAACACACATTGTAGAAGAGAAAATAAAATATTACTTGGACTTATAAACTGGGGTATCCTTGAAGGGGGGAATGTGTAAAAAAATCAAGATGCCATGCACGACACATGTAAAAAAAGGCAGGGCTTTGATTATATGGGTTGCAGTCACCATCTTGACTTTTTTGCCCCCCGCCCCCCAGCCTCTGTTTATTTAAAAACATCTCTTTGGAGAACTTAGCATTACCAGGCTAAGAAAAGGAGAGAAGAAAAGAAAAAGATAAAAAGATTGCCCCTGTGGAATATAATTCTAGATCATGCCCTTAAGGTTTGGATAATTACCCCAAAGATAGAAGAGCAGCGTTCTACTTTATAATTGGAGCAGACAATTAAAGCCATGTACTAGTTGGAGCAAAACTGGGCATCTTGAATCAGTCGATTGTTAGATAGGCAGGGAATAATGCCTTCTAGATAAGGCGAGGGGTGGGACAATAACTCGAAGGCAAGACATCCTTTTCTGGGCCCACACCCCACTCTCGGGTGAGAAGGATCAGCCTGGAGGTGATGGGAAAATGTTTCTCTGCCTGAGACTTTGGCAAGACGTTGGTCCTCAAAGGTATGCAAGATGAACAATTACTTGGACCTCTAATACAGCAGGTTCCTATATACACCCCGTGCTTATTTCCTTCTCTCTTCAGACTTCTATTCTATTCTAGCCCAAATTTCCTCTTATTCTGTGACAAAAAGGGTTCCTGTTCAAGGGTTCAGTCTGGCCTGCATCGGACCATGGGAGAAAAAAATGGAAATGCAAAACCTGGGACTCAAGATCAAGATTCCAGGGCTCCTACTGATGTCAACAGGGTGTCTCTGAAAGGCCCTGTGGCCCACAAAGATGCCCGGGATGGCCTCGTGTTGACCCACGGAATCTGCGTAACCTCAGATGTTTGGATGACCAACCTCAGATGTTTGGATGACCAACCTCAGATGTTTGGATGACCAACCTCAGATGTTTGGATGACCAACCTCAGATGTTTGGATGACCAACCTCAGATGTTTGGATGACCAATGAATGACCGTGTTTATGCAACATGACCATGGTTAGCTGACTGCATGAACAGCCAAAGCTGCAAGCCAGCCCATGTGATGGTCTTTCTAATAATTATTTTTATGTACTCTGCCCTCCCCACCCCACCCCACCCCAGACAGCCTGTGGGCAAGAGAACTGAGTGAGCCAAAGTACTTGTTTGATGGTATTACACACACACACACACACACACACACACTGTGTGTGTGTGTATTTGGCAAATTTATATAGCCGCCCATCTGACATACGTGACTCTAAACAGTGTACAGTGTTCAAAACACAGAAACAAGGTAACAAAATATCCAAAAACATAACAAAAATAATTTAAAAACATTAAAAACAATAAAAACTAATAAATAAATTTACAACCCACTCAAGTGAAGAGAGTTGTTCTTGTTTTTTGCAAAAGGATTACGGGTTTACATTCTTTCCTTAAACCATATATAATATGTTAATTTAAAACAAATGCATATTGATGTAATTTGATTCCCTTGTTAATTTTTTACCAGTTACACTTCCTTTCTGCCAATGTTTGGCCTATAAATAGCACCGCTTAATGGTGTAAGAAATCACTTCTCGATGTGTCATTGGCACACTATTGATACTGCTCAGTAAAAAAAAGAAAGGGGTAGTGGTCTCCATCCGTAGAAAAACACATTTATTTGGCAAATGGTTAGACGTTATACCTGCTGGTAGAGAAAGTGTGACTGTTTTCATGATTAACCAGGTCAGTTACAAACCCAGGGGCGATATTTTCACATTATGCGAAGCTTGGTTGATTTCGCCTTGGTTAGGGTTTCTTTTAAAAGTAATTTAGTGTGTTCGGTGAGCCCAGGCAATTTAGTTAATTTGTAGTTCAGTGAATGGTGCAAAGAAAAAAAAATGGGTTAAGTGAGTCAGGTTAATCAGGTTAAGTGCGTTGTTGCATGCATTACGACTTGTCCCTCTCTCTTCTGATTATTGTTTAAGCCTGCAGGACGCAGCAGACTGCAACTCTACACCCACTCCTGGGAATCCATTCTGTTGAAGTAAGGGAACTTACTTTTGAGAAGGTATCTATAAGATTGCATTATAAAAGGGACAAATGAGCAGTCAATTTCATCAGTTTCTAGAAGAGGAGGAGGAGGAGGAGGAGGAGGAAGGTTTTTTTTGTCTCTGTCCATTTTTTTGTCATCCTCAGCATAATGTTGCCTAGCAGAGGCTTCTCTTCAAGGAAAAGAGTTTTGCAAGCCTCCAGGCACGTATTATCAATGTTTTCCACGAGAATATAGTTCAGGATTAGTGCATCTTCCCAGATGCAGAGAGAAAGCTGTCTTCTTCACGACCTCAGCAACCCCACATATCTCACAATGAATGTACAAGTGTGGAGATAAACACCTATATAAGAAAAGAAAAAAAAGGAATTCATCACAAGCCTTCCCAGTGTGGCCTGTTTTGCAGCGAAGCCTGCCATGGAGCTGGCATTTCTAAATAAGTCATGAGGGCCTTGGAGGCAATAGCTCTCCGGGGGCGAAGGAGACAAAGGTTCTTCCCAAAAGAACTTTTCAGGTTTCTCTCCTGGGGTGGCCATGCATTGCGCGTGACCGAGGGTAGTAGTCCTATACCCTTTCTCTGAAGGGTTTTCCAGTCCAAGCCAGGTTAAAGGTGAAGAATTAGAATAAAAAGAAAAGCAGAGCCCTTAAAACCATTGATCGACAGTTCGCATTTTTAGAGCCAATGTGGTAGACAGGAACATGGGTCACCCAATCACAGTCCTTCTGCTACAATAAGGTGCAGTTTCTAAATATGCATATCTAATCAACATCCATACATCATCTGTATCTATATCTACAGAAGATGTGCACAGCAATCCTATCATGAACCCCGAATATTTGAATGAGGGAAAGTGCTACTGGCAGACCAAGGTTTTAAAGATATCTGCAATTGTTGCAAGAAAGCAGAACAGGGCTATTTATTGCCTCTTTTTTGGGGGGGGGGCTGTTTGTTTGTTTTTTGGGGGGGGAGACCTCTCCCACTGACTTTGAAAAAGAGGGAATATGTCACCAAGAAAACCGTGGGGACTTGTCCAGGCAGTTGCCAGGAGTCAAGACTGACTTAAGGGCACAAAAACAACAACAAAAGTTTAGACCAGCTCACACTCATTGATTAACTGCATTCAGAGTACTGTATAATAAGGGGGCAAACAAACATTCATTAACCGAGCAGTTTTTACTGTTTTTAAAAAAAAACACACAAAGCCAGTTTCACGATATATATTGAAAGAGTGCCTTCCTGGAGTCTCCACAAGGTGTGACCAGAAGAGTCAAGATTAACCTGGTAATGCACGTAAAAAACAGGCAGAGCTTCGGTTGCACTGTTGTGGCTGCCATCTTGACTTTTTTGACCATACTCTGGTGTCTTCTCTAGCATAATGCCCAGAGTCACCCTCTGGGGGAGATGGGTGGCATATAAATTTCATAAATAAATAAATGAATAAATAAAGTCCTCCAATGGCATATCAATTTAATAAATATATACATAACTACAGTACATACCTACATACCTACATACATAAATTCCTCCAGTTGACCTCAGTCCACTGGCTTTTTACGATCTGGGCTTCATCCTCAACAAGGTCAATTCTTTTCACTTCTTCAGTGAAATCTCGCAAAGGGGGTAGCCTCCTGAGTCTCACCTTTTTCTAAATATATGACTTGGCTATTTTGATAAAATGTGGTAGGGGAAGTCTTAACACTTCAGAATCTGGAATTACAACTCTTTTCCTTTGTCCTTTTAAAACAATGTTTTTCAACCTTGGCAACTTTAAGATGTGTGGACTTCAACTCCCAGAATTCCTTGGGAATTCCTGAAACAATATTTTTCAACTTGCTGGCTGGGGAATTCTGGGAGTTGAACTCCAGACAT
This sequence comes from Liasis olivaceus, assembly GCA_030867105.1. Classification (NCBI taxonomy): domain Eukaryota; kingdom Metazoa; phylum Chordata; class Lepidosauria; order Squamata; family Pythonidae; genus Liasis; species Liasis olivaceus. The sequence continues at coordinate 16,119,646 of CM061360.1, read as the reverse complement.
CTTAAAGTTGCCATGGTTGAGAAACACTGTTTTAAAACACAACACTACACAACAAAATCCCAAAAGACAGCCCCAGGTGTAGCAGTCGAGCTTGCTCACCATTTTACAAGGAGAGTTATTAGATTAATCTGCGGCCAGGAACACAACTTCTCTCAATTGAAGCAATGCACTGGCTGCGTTTGAATTGGATGGTGGTGAAATGTGAAAAGTAGTAAAAATGGGTGCTTTAATCCTCTGCAAAACTTAAAGCAGACATTTTGTCTCTTAGGAATCTGCAAAAGAACCCTCCAAACTTTGGATTCATCCTACTCTGAGAAGCTTCTGGGGACCATAAAAGATATGCCGTACACGGACCCTCAGAGTGATCTTTCTGGAACCTCTGGTTTAGATCAGTGTTTCCCAGCCTTGACACCTTCAAGATGTGTGGACTTCAATTCCCAGCATGCTGACTGGGGAATTCTAGGAGTTGAAGTCCAGATGTCTTAAACTTGCCATGACTGGGAAACAACTGAACGCTGGTTGCATAATATGGAGAATGAGCCAATAGAGTTAGTCAAGTATAATAGTTTTAGAAGTCCTCTGTCCTTTATGTAGACTTAGTTACAAAATTGTCAGTACTGTATTATATTCCTATAGCTTGCTATCACTTTACTAGCAGTAGAATCCCTTTCATATTGCTCAAGTTATTGTATTCTTTGGAGAGGATATTGATACTGCATAAGTTTTATTTTAAGAGCAGCATTCGATGTTTGGCTTATGGGATGTTTCTGAAAATTTCCACCGGTGAGTTTCAACCTGGGTTTTGGAGTAACATGCTCTAACTTCCAAAGCAAAGTTGAAATCTTAAGTATCTTCCATTGCTCAACTTTTCAAATGTTTGTCAACTGCAGATGGTAGCTAAGGGTGATTCCTACAGATTTTTGCTGCACCTTTTGAAGAAACGAAGCTTGCATTTAACTTCAACTTTGGGGTAATTTTCCTGTAACTCGTCATTGTGAGAATGTAAATAGTTACGGACATTTGTATAATTTGAACAAAAAATGATTGTCAGGAAAACTATCAGACCAGGCTATCAGCTCACCAATTTGGGCATTAAAGCAGATGGAGATTTTAATAATTTGTAGATCCCTGGCACCATTTAAGTGTAGATTAACATTAACATCCTAGTATCTGCAAATGTTTTGGTTGACAGAATGCACAGACTGTTGTCAGTGTTTATGATGGCTAGAGCTGATGTAGGGCAGCAGACTTTCATGACCCCGGTAGATTCTATAAGTGTCACAATTCTTCATCATCGTCATCCTCATCACCATAGCAAAGGTAGTATCTACCTGTTTCCCTCCTTCCTCCTCCTCCTCTATTACAGCCAAGGATCAGAATATTAAATAGTAGTCAAAATAGTAAAGTCAACATTGGATAGCATCAAGGTGGTCAGCAAATAAACCGAATTCTAACCATGGGAGACCTTGCATTAATTGGTGCTTCGTTTTCACTGCCGCTGCACAGTATCTTACTACAGTCTGAGTGACAGGACTGAGAAAAGTAAACTCATATAAAAAATATCTCTTCTTCCAGGGAATTGATGAAGCAGGGTAAGATGTAAGTGTTACGGATGTCTCACAGATACTACAGAAAAATAACACACGTGGAGCTGTTTTCATTTCCCCAACTGTAATTTATAAAATACCTTAACATGTATGGCTTATCTGTTGATACAAGCTGCCATTGCCTATCCCCTTCCATTATCTGCTGGATGCTTTTCTAACCCCCTGCCAAGAATTTCTCTGCTAAGTGGCAAAGATTGGATGTCCTCTGAACAAATTCCTGTAGACAGTTTTGTGTCATAATTAGCACACTAGTCGCACTGGAGCATGGGGAGAAGGCCAGCCCAAAGGTGAGCTAATGAGGTCGGAGGATGGCGTGCTGCCATTCTGTGAATAGGGGGGACAAAAAGCAAGGAGAAAGCCATCTGCCTGGAAACATATCCCGGGGCTCTGGTGTCAAATGCAGATGGAGAGGATTTCTTTAAGAAGCCAGGGACCTGGAGATACGTTGCTCTATTTGTTGTTTCAGAGACTAATTGGGTCAATGGAAGGCTTGTCAAATGGAGGCAGCGTCTGCCTTTGTTCAACAATGCTAATACCTGAATGGGAAGAACTTTGGCCTGAATTTGTTCTGCACTACCCTTCCTTCCTCCTTACCCTTCCCCAGTTAAGCGGCTTAGATTGTCCCACACTTTCACTGTCTTCTAGCATCACATTCCACATATAAAATAGAATATTCTGGCCTTCCCAACCTCTAATAATTTGCTAATAGGGACTAATTTTGAATGGCTTGGGTCACGTGCTTGGGATCAGAAAAAGTAATTGTTGAGAGTGTTGGGGGGGGGGGGTCCAAAAATTTAGCTGGATGGTATCTTTATTAGGACCACTTATAATCACCCAAATGGGATATGTAAGAGGCCACGCAAAACCTCCATGTTAGGCTAGATATTTGAAGCCACGTGGCCAATGGTGGAAAATCAATGCTCAAACAGATGTTAAGGGCTGAATGGCTGTATTCACACAGCATGCTTAACCTGGGTCCTGAATTAACCCAAATTCTGGATTCACATAGTACACTAAACCATATATCGCCGAATGGCCTAGTTCACACGGCATACTCAGCCAAAACGAGCAAATGAACGAATGAAAATGTCAAATGAACCATATTTTGCATATTGCATACATTAAATGCAGCTACTAGGTTTGTAACTGTCCATGGTAAATTGTTTGGATACTATTACTGTATAGTCCCTGCTAACTGTTGCAGGTATTTCTATACTTATCTTCAAGAATGGAGGAAATGCCCGCTGATCAGCCCAGAAGCAGAGTAATCAGCTGGTGAACCTATTCCATTCTCCTTGGTGAATTTGTTGCTGCTGGACAGGGTGGCACCCCAACTCTCAATGCAGAAGACAACTGGATTCATAACTGAATCTTAGTTCAATTCTAGCTAATTCTAGCTCAAGGCCAGGAAGAAAGGGGCATGTCAAAGAGGAACTGGGCTTTGATTATATGGTGCAACTGCCATCTTGACCTTTTTGACTTCCCCTGCAGAGGTCCCTAAAGAGCAACTCCTTGAATGCCCAGCTAATGGTGTCATTAAGTGTTCATCAGAACCTGTTTATAATTTCCCTGCAGAAAAGTGAGGAGGGCAAGGAGGATCAGGGCCCTATCTCCCCTCCAAGGGGCAGTTTTTCTAATGCTTAAAAAGGTCTTGGAAGTGTGATTCCTTTTTCTGTTAGAAAGCCCTCATATCTTGTGGCAAAAAGCCACAATAATAATAATAATAGCAATAATAATAATAATTAGTAGTAGTAGTAGAAAGCAAAAGAAAGCAAAGATAGTACCAACAGGAATAGGCGACTTGGGTGCAATCCCAAAACATCTGGAGCACCACTTGAAGACCATCAGCATTGACAAAATCACCATCATCATCATCATCATCATGAGGAGGAGGAGGAGGAGGAAGAAATGTATCCTGCATTTTTTATATATAACTCAAGGCAGTGAACATACCTAATACTCTGGCCTCCTACTTTCCCCACAACAACCACCCTGAGTGGTGGGTCGGGCTGAGAGAGAGGAACTGGTCCAAAGTCAGCCAGCTTTCATGCCTAAGGGAGGCCTTGAGCTCCCCGTCTGCTGGTTTCTAGACCAGGACCTTCACCACTACACCGAACTGTTAACTATACTAATATAGCCTTTCCCCCAAACCTTGGCTCCAGGCACTGTACACGATCTAGGATTAGCAAAGAGCTGTTCACTGATTCCCCCATGAAGATATCAGGCCAAGACTCCTGCCAAAAATGGTCCTTACAAAAGACTTGGATGTCTGTACGTTGCAGGAACAATGTTGCCAGATGAACATTAGGAAAAACATCTCAGGAGGAAGAACAGTTTTGGCTGTGCAACCAATTACCAAGGAAGGGTGTGGGCTTCTCTACATTGGGTGTGTGCAAGTGGAAATGTAATGCAAGGAAATTCTCTGGAAGACGCTGTTAAGCAGAAACCACGTAAATAATTGTGTCATTTAGAATTAAAAGTTCACCTGGAAGTCAATCTAAGGCCTATCACTGAGCAGGGAAAGGGCTGCTAAAATCCCAAGGTGATTGGAACAGGCCATTCAAACATTGGCACCAATCATAAATGGCCATCACGAAATCTGCATGGGCAAGGTGGATGCCATGCCTTGTTAATGATGATGGCAAGATGGTAAGGGGAAGAAAACACTGTTGGGTCATGTAATCTCAGTATGTGTAACCTAGACAATCCTATTCTAATGTGTGGGCTGTTGACATCCATGGGCTTCAGAGTTGTGCACCATGCCCATTGACCTCCCTTTTTTGGCAAGCTGTCCAAAGTCACTGTTGGGTGGCCTCCAAATCCAAGGAAGGAAGGAAGGAAGGAAGGAAGGAAGGAAGGAAGGAAGGAGGGAGGGAGGGAGGGAGGGAAGGAAGGAAGGAAGGAAGGAAGGAAGGAAGGAAGGAAGGAAGGAAGGAAGGAAGGAAGGAAGGAAGGAAGGAAGGAAGGAAGGAAGGAAGGAAGGAAATGCAGGCTCTCCCTTGCCATGCAACGGGTGTGAGGATTTTAACTGGCATGGGGCAAAAAAAGGGACAACCAACCCTGGGGGCGGCTAGCACCTTGATATGTTAACAACATCATCATCATCAACATCTTGGAAGATATTATTATTTGCGTATGTGTCTGGTTTTATTCTATTTTTACTGTATTTTATATTGTTTTTATTGTATTTCAATTAATATTCACTGTTGTTTTATTGTGAACTGCCCAGAGTCGCTTTTTCGTGAGATGGGCGGTATCTAAATTTGAAATATAAATAAATAAATAAGTAAGTAAGTAAGTAAGTAAGTAAGTATGCAGTGAGATCTACTTCTTATTCCTCCTATTGAAGTTCCCTCTTGAGTCTTGGAATCATCCAAAGTGTCTGGAAAGGGTTTCCTTTCTCTGGCTGCTTCTGGGAGGCTAGACAGCCATCTGTTGCAGACGCATTCATTTGGATCGCTACACTAAGTAGAGGGTTGGACTTAATGACCTCCAGGCCTCCTTTCAACTCTACGCTTCTGTCATTTATTGCATGATTTTGGAGAGGGAGCAGTATTGATAAAAACTGCTCCGACCGATGGCCTTGTCGTTCTTTTAAGAAGGAAGCATTGTTCCGATCTGCATTTCCACTCGGACGGGGATAAAAATTATTCCGAGAGAAATGGTGGAAGACAGCCCAAAGCCCACTTGTTCTTTTCTCCTTAACTAAGAGGCCCCGGCTGCTTTCATCCCGTATTGTCGTCGGATAATGGGAAGGACGTTCTTTCCATTTCATTTCCTTCCTCATCACCAGCTTCGCTTTTGTCTTGCATCCCCTTTAGAAATGTTAATTCTAGCTGATATATCGACAGTACTCATTTTCCTGCATTGTCATTTCCAAGAGAACTTGCGCTTTTATTTTTGTAGAAATAAATGAAAGAAAAAGACGGAAGCGTCCGCCAAAGCAGCTGCACTGTGGAAGGGAGGGCTACCAATAATGACTGGGACAATGAGAATAATAATCGTCTTTTTTGGGGGGGGGCGGGAAGTTGCTGCAAACTACTGGTCGTCCTCGAGCGTCATGACTTGAGTACTTTCCGAAATGCAGAGTTAAAAATATGAAAAGAATGAGCTTGTTGGGCCTCATGTTGCTTCCACGTTAGGAACTGCTGGTTTTTGTTCACTTTCTTTTTTAATAGTGCATTATTGTACAACCACCTACCCCCAGGCTTTTTTGAGGGGGTGGTGGGGAATTGTAGCCACCCCGTACAATTAGAATTGTATCTTTGTCTGAAGGTTTTGAATACACCATGATTTCCTGCTGCGGTTATCTTCCCCGTTAGCATCACTTCTCCTGTTTTTATCAGAGGGCTGATATACTTTTTTTTAAATTAATTTTTATTGAAGAATTTTATACAGTAATAAAAGCAATAGAAGTTTAAGGAAAAGAGAATAAAGAAAAGGAAAAGAAAGGAAAAAAGAAGAAGAGAAGAAAAGGAAGAAAGGTATAAAGAAGCAGCTTCCAATCTTTACAGCACTTACAAATGAATGTATCACCTATTCTCCCTCTTTAAGGTGACATCATAATTCCTTTCTTTCCATTTGAGGGCTGACATACTGATTGGCTTACAGATGAAATGGAGGATGGAGAACTTGCAGCCATCAGATATTGTTGACTATTCCCTTCAATCCCAACCAGTAGTATGGCAAATGTTGAGACAGACTGAGAATTTCCTTCCTTCCTTCTTCCCTCCCCCCCCCCTTTCTTTCCATCTGTCTGTCTGTCTTCTTTTTCTTCTTTCTTCCGCCCTTCTGCAACACAGGACTACATATCTGGAGGGCCACTGCTTCCCCACTCCTAGTCTAGAGAGACTGGCTCCAACTTGGACTTCTCCCAGGTGTGTGGACATTAACTTGCTGTACATCAGCCTGCCCTTGAAGATCATTTGGAGGTTTCAGCTGGTTGAGCAGATGGCCATCCAGTTAATTATAAGCACTCTGAGGATTGTCATATAACACCACTACTATCACAGTTGCATTGTCTGCCCGTTAGCTTCCAGTTGCTGGTTGTCGCCTTTAGAGCCCTATATAGCTTAGGCCTTCGATATTTCCAAGACCATCTCCTCTGGGTTGAATTCATCTAGTGAGATCAGGGAGAAGTGGCTTGCCGAGGGTCCCACCCTCAAAGGAGGCCATCTGCACTGAGTCTGAGGTCAAGTCTTCTCACTAATGGTCTCTTCCCTTTGCAATAGCTTAACCTTGAATATCTCTTCCTTACTACATTTGCGGAGAACTGTGAAAACTTTCAGGACCAGTGACTACTATAATACCACCAAGCGGTAGTATATCAGATTGGCCGTAATTTGTTGAAATTTATTGTGGTTCAGCTTTTAAACTTATTTTGTGCAGGTCTGTGGTAAACCACTCAGAGTTTGGGGGAACACAGTGGAAGGTAAACCGAAGCAAATATCAATCAATCAGTCAACTCCCAGAATTCTCTGGGCATCAGTTGATTGTGGCAGATACAAACTGTGTAAATAAATAAAGGAATAAATAAATTCTCAGCACCTGGAAGACTTTACATTTGGAGGGCATCTAGGTTAGGAAAGATTGCTCTAAAGCAGTGTTTCTTAGCCTTGGCAACTTTAAGAGATGTGGACTTCAACTCCCAGAATTCCCCAGCCAGTCATGCTGGCTGGAGAATTCTGGGGGTTGAAGTCCACCCATCTTCAAGTTGCTAAGGTTGAGAAACCCTGATCTAACCTGTTCAAGGAAGCCATCTTTCAAGGGGCTCCACTGAAAAATGGCTGCTTCACCCCATACTTATCCTTTCTAGATGCCATAGCTGCAACCCATATAGTTTGGGTTTCTTCAGTGATAGAAGAAAGATCTACTGCTGTGTTTAAAAAAGAAAGTAAATAAATTCTCAGCACCTGGAAGACTTTACATTTGGAGGGCATCTAGGTTAGGAAAGATTGCTCTAAAGCAGTGTTTCTTAGCCTTGGCAACTTTAAGATATGTGGACTTGGCTGGGGAATTCTGGGAGTTGAAGTCCACATATCTTAAAGTTGCCAAGGCTGAGAAATACTGTCCTAAAGAATAGTAACATATCCATGCAGTAACACTTAAACAGCACTCATATTAATGAAAAAACAAAACACAGTAACCTGTTAATCCTTGCTCTTACTGACATTCTAGCCACTATTATAAAAACCTGTTTTATCTTTTTCCTTGTTTTTCCTAACATGCTTTTCAAACATAATGCCTCCTGATGTCTTGGAAGTCCATTACAAATCTGTTTATGGTTTACAGTGAGAGGGCAGCCTTCATCCACTTTCCAAGGCAGAAGAATTTCATAGTTACAGATATGGCATGTCTCCTTAAGCAACTGGGAAAAAAAATCAGATTCATCTGCCTTTTTCTTATCTCCAGCAAATAACCTTGATTTAACAATTAAATTAATTAAATAAATTGTTAACCCTCCTTCCTCACCTATTTCACTATTTTCCCCTTTGGTCATATAAAAAATGACATTTTGGCACCCTTTCCAGATTTTATTTGGTGCCACACCAGGTTGTGGACTTCTGCGAGCAACACTCAGCAACGAAGTCCCGTCCCTGAATATGAATTTGTTAAATTCTGATATCTTGGGATTTCCCCCCACCCCCCTCCATCAGGAATTGCGAAGAAGAAAAAATACAGGAAGGAAGAGGAGAGAAATCTGTTATAATTCACACATTCTTGCTAGAAGAACAAATACATCTCAAGGGGACAGTTGCGTGATCTTAAAAGGATTGGATTAGCCACTTTTGTACTATGCACGAGGGACAAATTGCCTTCCAGCTAATTCAATCTCAGGCTCAGTTGACTTGCTGGTTAATTTGATCAAGAGACTCAGAGCTGGCCATTTGCATTCACAATACCAAATGGCTTTGCTGCATGTTCGAATCCATTTGGCCATAATTCACTTTATGGTAATATCTTAGTCCAAGTGAAAAAGACAGTGTCTCATTTGTGGACTTCTTGTACTCATGTGTTTCATAAGTAATGTTCTTTGCTATTTGTTGGGATTATCTTTGAAAGAGGCAACATTGGAGGCTGAGGGTGTCACTATGGCATTTAAAAGCTGTAGAGTTTTTACAAAACAGGAGCGACCTGCTGAGTTTCTGAAATGTCCTAATCAGCGAAGATAATTAGACACCAGCAAAACTGCAGTACAGTGGGGAAGATAGGGTGTTATCCAGGACTTTTAATATCACTATCCTATAGCATACTTGGAATGGCAGCAGGGGAATCTGCAGGAGGGTTTTTAAAAAGTCAAGATGATCCCATGATTGAAAAAGGAGTGTGGTTTTGGTTGCATGGCTATGATCGCCATGTTGACTTTTTTGAATGCCTTCTCAATAGATGCCCCTGAATGGCAATTGGTTGCTAAAATACCTTTGATATCAGCTTCCTCCCTCCTGACCAGGCATTGATTTGAACAGTCACCAATGGGCCCCTAACAGAGAAATTGGTCGGCTAGGAGCAGCGTTTCTCAACCTTGGCAACTTGAAGATGGGTGGACGTCAACTCCCAGAATTCCTCAGCCAGTCATGCTGGCTGGAGAATTCTGGGGGTTGACGTCCACCCATCTTCGAGTTGCTAAGGTTGAGAAACCCTGATCTAACCTGTTCAAGGAAGCCATCTTTCAAGGGGCTCCACTGAAAAGTGGCTGCTTCACCCCATACTTATCCTTTCTTGATGCCATAGCTGCAACCCATATAGTTTGGGTTTCTTCAGTGATAGAAGAAAGATCTACTGCTGTGTTGAAAAAAGAAAGGAAATTATGACGGATATCAAGGCTGTTCGAGGGAGAAAAAGGACGATCTCTGTGAGAAATATGACTACAAAATATAATCTAGTTGGGTACTAGATTGAACTTGGGTTGCCCATCTGGTCCTTCATTCACGAGGGTGTCAGCTGTGATTACAGTTGTGATAACCAAAGCTTAGCCAAACTCCTGTCAAGTGGGATTAATCTATAATTGAAAAGTTGCATTAAGATAGACATGGGAAACTTGCAGGTAGTTTGAATAATGAGTTGGAATATCATGTTTTAACAAATCAGTGGGTAGGAGTTTTTAAGAAAGTTCATATTGCATGATCTTTCAATGAGATTAATGAAATAAAAGATTTATTTTTGAGTATTGGACACCCCAAAGGGTGAGGAGCAAGAGCTGGGTTTCAGCTCCTGAATGTTGAAAGTGTCATAGGTTAGAAGAGACTGTTGCTCATATGTTTTGGGCTTATTCTGTGTTAATAACTTTTTGGTTTAATAGGAGGTTGTAAATCAGAGGTGGGGGAAAAAAATAAGAGGTCAAAGATGTGAATGCACTGCTAAATTATATTCTGAAAATTTGGAATGTTTGAAAGGATGATTTATTGTTTGTGGGAAGCAGATAAGATCATTTTGCCCTGATGGTAAGACTGTAGTGTATCTATCCATAAGTTTTGCATGGAAGATGTATCTACACTTCCCACATATAAAGTAACTTTCTACCAATCCAGTGAAAATCTGATCAATATAATTCTTTACGGTCAAGGTTTTGTCTGTTGTCTCTGACCTGGTCCATAGTATATACAGTACATGTTTGTTCTAAAATTTCTTTCTTTTCTGTCTTTTTTGGTTTATTCTGGGGGTTTTGTACATGTTGTGATTTAATTTTGTATGGGTTGTTCCCCCCCCCTTTTTTTTTGGCTACAGAGTAAAAGGAATATTTTTAAGTGGTTTTTGAGTACGCAGGCCCTAGGAAAGTAATCCTGGCTTATTTATTATATTGACACTACAGGTATTTGTGTCAATATCTGGCTCCAAGGCTATCATGTGAGTTATGGGGTCTTAGAATGCTTACCTCCCAAGATGAAATAAATATAAATAATATTTCACATGTTCAGTAAATATTCAGAGCCGCTGCCCAACTCTTCTTCCATCAGGATGCATTGAGGATTTTTAAAAAAGCCTTCCTTAGCTTCTGGTTGGATCTGGCCCATTTTTGAACTCAAACTTTTTTCCTCCCTGGCTTCTCAACCCCGCCCCCCCCCCCCCCCCCCCAATTTGCCCCAGTTGTACTCAGATTTGGGAGAGTTATCCTGCTGGCAGGCAGACAGATAGATGGAATACTGAACCCTGTTTCTTCTCAGCATTCCACTTGATTAGAAAGAATAAAAAGTATTAACGCCAGGCACGAGGGGCCCCAGGAGAGGCACGTTAGTGCCCATCCACACCAAACTGGGTACCCTGGCAATTGCCCCTTTCTGCAGTTATCCTCCAACAACTGGGGTACAGCAGCACCAGCCACTGTTCTTAGGACATGCACTTAGCCCATGTGCAATGCTAGGCTGAAATGTTCAGGCCCCTGACCTTTTAAAACTCCGTTGTAATGCCACTTAAGCCAGGGGGGCAGCCAAAGCTGTTGGCAACATTTAGGTGACGTGCCGGATTGTGAAAAAGCTAAGTTGGATTGATTTAGTTAATGCTCAGATAAATGCTGGTCAGGGATCATAATAATGTTAAGTTAAATTAAGTTATATTCAGATAGGAGATTACTAGGAAATCTCAGACTGTAGATTAATTTGGAAAGAGATTTTTAGAAATCCTGGAAGAAGTCAAGGGACAACTACTTCTGTTACCAAGAAAACAACATGGATGTGTCCATGTAGTCACTGGGAGTTGTACTCAGTTCTCCATTTACCTTAAACCATGGGCCACCACCACATTCTCTGGAAAGAGCAAATAATTACGGAAAATAAAAAATGTTTGGTGTCCACTGAGTAACATGTCAGCGTTTAAGGGCAAACAGGTTTCATCATCAGTTTCTCTCCCAGAGCCCCTAATTTTCAGATTAAAGCTTGAACCCTTACAGGTCAAGTATTTCAACCTGCTTGCAGTTTGGCCAAATGACAGCTGTCTAGGGTTGACACTTATTTGAGTTTGAACTCTTTGAGTTTAGAGGTAGCCATGTTTCATGGATTAATTCTGACATCTAGTGGTCACATCCTCTATTTGCACACTTGTCTTGACATGCACTATTTGCACAAGGTGGCAGTGGCAAATCACTTCCGTATTATGCCAAGAAAAGTCGACAGACGTGTCCATAAAATCACCAGGTATAAAGCCTTTACTTTACAAGAGACCTTTTTTAAAGGAATATCATAAACCTGGTTGACACATCATGCTAAATTATAATGTGAATTGTTTGTTTTTGGCTTAACTTCAGCATGTTATGTGAATGTGGCCACTGTGATTTATAAGCCATGGTTTGCGCCTAGTGTGTTGTATGAATCCAGTCAACTGGATTCAAAAATCAAGTTCAGGTAAACCATAGCTTAGTGCAGTGTATGGACCAAGCCATCTTCCCTTGCCTCTATATGACTTGAAAACTAGCTTTAGACTTTAATCTGAAGAGAAAAGGGGGGTAGCTTTAAAACAGCTTTGTTCAGTTGTTTCTGATTCTTCATGACCCAACACACAGTTCAGCAGAATTTTATGTCCCAAATGGCTTCTTTGAGTTCCTATAAGCTCCTACAGTTCTGGTGTCCTCAGTGATAGCATCTAGTCCACCTTGTCCTCTCTTGGTTTCTTTTTCGATTGCCTTTGATTTTCCCACACATCAGGATCTACTTCAATGACTCCTGACTTCGTATCATGTGGCCAAATATGTCAGCTTTAGCATTATTATTGCCTCCAATGAACAGTCTGGTTTCACTTCGTCTCTTATTGAACGAGTTCTCTTTCTTGAGATCTATGATATTCTCAACCATTATCTCGGGTGCCACAATTCAAAGGCGTCTATTTTTCTGTGTTCAGCCTTTCTGATGTCCAGTTTTCACAGTCATCTGTTACAACTGGCAAAGCCATGGCCTTGACAATACACATCTTTGTTGTCATTGTGATGTCTTCAATATTTTGTCTAGATCTGTCATGGTTTTTTCTCCCAAGTAACAGATATCATGTATTTCATGGCTACAGTTACCATCCCTGTGAATTTTTGAGCCTAGAAAGATAAAGCCTGTCCATTTGCAACTTAGCTCCATCTTTTTGCATCAGGTAAGATTGACGCTGTCTGCTGACATCATTTTAGGCTTTTTAATATGAGCAGCGGAAGTGTTTTACACTCTCTCTGTTCCTTTACAACAAGAGATACCTTAATTCTTCCTTGCTTCTGACCATCAAAACTGTATTATCCACATTGTCTGAAACTGTGGATGTAGCTCACAGCAGTTTTAATTCCAACTGGCATTTCTTGTGGTCCAGCATTTTTCATTCTACTTTCTGTATGTAACATATATAAATGATAGTCCCTTTCCATATCCTGAACAATTAAATACTCCACATTTCATTCGTTATAAGCTGTTTGCATTAATATAATCAATAAAGCAAAAGCTGAGGTCTATCCCCTTGCCTCTTCTATTATTCATCATACATAACAATGTAATTTTGGGTTCCTTTGCCTCTTCTGATTCCAACTTGCATATCTGGCAGTTCTTGTTCCATGTATTGTAGAAATCTGGATTGCAAAATCTTGAGCATCATCTTGTGGTATATCAGTAGTCTGAACGTTCTTAAGTGCTATCTTGCTGTTTGAAGGCAGGTATGGAAAACACAGCAATGGCCAAGGGTATGGGAGAAAAAATAAATGTATATTCCTTAATTTATTTATTACACTCCTACCCTGCTGAGAGTTGTTTGATAGGGCCTGGTTGCTTGAGGGACTGTTTGTCTCCCGTAGTATCTGTCTGGCCGATTCAGTCTGCAGAGGTGGCACACTTCTTCAATTAAACAATGTCATCTATCAGGACCCCAGAAGCATGACTTTTCTGTAGCAGCACCTGCCCTCTGGAATGAGGTTCCTCGGAGATCCAGATGGCCCCCATACCCTTGACCACTGCCTTCAGACTCCAAGAATTGTAACTACATCATTGGCAAGATTTTTGTTGTGAGCAATATCTTCTAGGGTCCTTTTAACCCCACTTTCCAAAATGTCTGGCTCTCCATCACTGATCCTACCTTAATAGGTACCTTTAATTTTTAGAATCTTGTTTGTACATCCTTCAGTAATTTGCACCACCTCTCCCTTATATCTTCTTTCTGCTTTAGATCTCTGCCTTCGTTGTCTTTTATTGTGCAAATCTTTGCATAAAAATTTCTCTTGATTTCTCTTTCTTTCTCTCTTGTCCTTCCATTATTATGCACTGCTTACTTAGATATAATTCCTTGTATCTTCTTGCTTTTCTTTGGAACTTAGCACTTCGTTGGGCAAAATTTCCTGTTTCTCTTGTCTTTTGCTTTTTTCCCATTATTTTCAATGTATGTACCAACAGAAACTTTGCCTTCGTTTGCTTTCTACATTTGCGGATATTTTTGTTTGCTTCCTCATTAATAATGTCACAAAGTTCTGTCTGTAGTTCTTCAGGCACTCTGTTTATCAAATCTAAGCATTAAATCTATTCTTTGCCTTCAGTTAGAAAATCTATGAGACCTGCAGAGCTTTCAGTTGATTATGCGCCATCAATTCATTTTTGACTCCTAGTAACCACATACAGGTCATCCTCGCTTAACAACCATTCATTTAATGATGGTTCAAAGTTATGATGGCCTTGGAAAAAGTGCTCTATGACCTGTACTTTAACTTATGACCATTGCAAACTGTTGCACCCACCTTGCGATTGCATGATTGTCATTTGCAACCTTTTTTACAACGGTCATAAAGTGAATCACTGTGGTTGCTAAGAAAATCATGTGGTTCTTAAGCAAATCACGTGGTCATTAAGTGAATTCCGGCAAAAAAGTTCATTGGGGAAGCTGGATTTGCTTAACGATCACATGATTTGCTTAACAGCTGCAGTGATTTGCATCACGACCGCTGCAAAAATGGTCATAAAATTGGGACCATCATGTGGTGACTCACAACAGCTGCTCTGTTTAATGACCAATTTTCCAGTCCCTATTGTGGTCATTAAGTGAGGACTACCTGTAAATAGATTTTCTCCATGATGATCTGTCCCTAACCTGGTCCTTCAGGTCTTCCAATGGCGCACCCATCGCCACTGTAACTGAGTCCATCCACCTTGCTGCTGGTCGTCCTCTTTGCTTTCCTTCCACCTTTCCCTGCATTAGAACCTTTTCCAGAGCTGGGCCTTTGCATAACGTGTCCAAAGTAGGATAATTTGAGCCTGATCATTTGTGCCTCAAGGGAGAACGCTGGGTTGATTTGTTCGATGACCCATAGGTTTGTTCTCTTGGCTGGCTGTGGTATCCTCAGGAGTCTTCTCCATCCCCCAAGTTCCAAAGCGTCAATCCTCTTCCTATCCTGCTTCCTTAAAGTCCAACTGTCGCTTCCCATAGACTGTACTGCAATCTTTAATTTCTAGTCTATATTATTTTTAAATGCTCTTGGCCATTGTGAGTGCTCACCAGCGCAAAAAGGCACGGATATACGTCAAGCGAATAAATGCGAGCAACTAAATAAACCAATGCTATTCCATCCGGGCTGCAAAAAAATTCCGGGCGGCAGAAAACCCGTAGCCGGCAGGATTCATCGCCCCTCCCCACCTTCACTCATTCATTCTGTGCTCAAGCTCGGTCGCCCGGGGACACGCCCTTCACCCCGCCCTCTCTGAAATCCCAGCCTATAGAAAACAGCTTCGGGGAGAAGGCGGGCCGACTGCGCTCTCCAAGTTAGCGCAGGCGTATACCCAGAAAAAAAAATGATTTTCTATCGCGCCCGCCCGCTCGCTCGCCCGCCCGCCCGCCTCTTGCTCCTCCCTCTCTCCCCTCCGCGTGCGTTTTAAGCGCGCGCGCGCCGGTTCCATGCGCTCGCAGCCTGGTTGTGTCCCGGAGTCGGAAGATTCCCCGCAGACGCGGACGGGCCTTTTTCCAAAAGCCTTGTGGGGGGGCTCGGCGTCCGCGCGCGTGCGCAGTGGATAGGCCCGGTGGAGGGTCAGTATCCGAGGAGCGGAGCTCGGGGGGGGGAGCCGGGGGCGGCGGGGCGCGCTCCTGGGCCTGGCCCGGCAGGAGGGAGAGGCGCTCGGCCGGCGCCTGTCAAACCTGGGGCCGGAGGAGACCGGATGCAGGAATGACAGCGGCGCCGGGGGCTGGCCCTTGACAGGGTTGGGAGCCGCGGGCGGCCCTTTTCCCCACGTTTCCCACAAGACCCCCGTCCCCGCAGTCCGCAGACTACAACGCCCATCATTCCCGGACGGGCCGGCTGCCTGCCTGGGGATGTGGGGGTTGTAGTCCGTCCCTGGACCTTCGGGGACGAGGCGGCTGCCATGCACGTCCTCATCGGGGACGCTTGCCTTTCGGTCCCCTCCCTCCCCGATCTTCTGGGGGGCGCGCGGACCGGGCGGGCGGGCGGTTGCAGACGAGCGGGGCGGACTCGGAGCTCGGCCCTTCGCCTGGGTTCGCACGACGCGTTCCGCCAGGCCGGGGCAAGACATCGCGGCGGCTGCCAGCCGGCACAGCCGGGTCAGCTGCTTGGGGGCCGAGCCGGTTGCGCCACCCAGTCCTTTCGCGGAAGGGTCTGGCTCCGTGCAGGACCCGAAGCCGGGAATGGGTCTGTTGGGTACCTGGGTGAAGCTGGTCGTGGGAAGGCCGCCTGGAGTCGACCTCTTGAAAAACCTCCGGGAGGCTTTGCGCTGGCGCCCCGAAATGTGGGGCTGCACTAAGACCGCATCAGGGTGCGGCTCTGACCATCGCGTTGGAGGGGTCAGAGAGGGACGGAGCGGGTGAGGCGGTGGGGGAAGGTGCCCCCCCAGCTCTCCTGCGGGGCTTTGCCTGAGGGACGCTGATCTGCCTCTTTCTCATAGCTTGACATCCTGATTGCTTAGGACAGCGTTTCTTAAACTCTTTTCTCTCAGGACTCCTCACCTTTAATTATTTTAATTTTTTTGGTGTGCCTTCGAGTCATCGTAGATTCCTGGCGACTGCCTGGACTAATCCCTGCAGTTTTCTTGGCCATAGTTCAGAAGTGGCTTGCCCTGGCCTCCTCCTTCCCAGGGCTGAGGGAGAGGGACTGGCCTGAGGTCACCCAGCTGGCTGGGTGGGACTAGAACTCACAGCCTCCCGGTTTCTAGCCTGGTGCCTTAACCGCTACCCCAAACTGGCTCTCTTTAAAAATTATGAAGGATCCCAAAAGAGCTTTTGTTTGTATGGGTTATATTGATCGATACTGACCATATGAAACCTTAAAATTGATGCCTTCGCTGCCGCAACCGCTCCTCAAGATTGCTTGATGGGATTTTAACCTTGTATTCTTTTTCAACATAGGTTGGCAAATAATTTTGATTTTGCTGACACCTGAGAGCGTTTTGGGCGACCCCAGGGGTCCTTGGACCACACTTTAAGAAACACTGGCTGAGGAGGATAACGTGGGAGAGGGAAACATGGATGAATTCTGCCACTCAGCAACCATGGTGCAAATTAGTGTTGCACTTAGTGTTAATGCAATTAATTATGCTCAGTATTTTTCTCGTGTCTTTTCATTCTTTTCCTTTGTCCCCCCCTCAAGAAATGTGTCTCTAATTACAACCTTGGTTTCAGTGAGATAGCCTAACTTGCATTCCAAACTTATTCCCAAATTCCTTTGTGGTTAGCGGTTGCTAAGCCTTTGGATTTGGCTCAAGAGTGACATGAAACGTCTTCCTTCTTTTTTCTTGCTTTCTCTCTCTTTTTGGTTCTAACTTCTGTAAGGGTTTTGTTCTCTCTTCCCCATCCCAAAAGCTTCTATCTTGTTCTTGAATAATTTTTCTTATTGTTACCAAAAAAAAATGGAGGGTAACTCTCTCAAAACAGCACAGAATGGGACCACATTTGGTCTGGAGGGAGAAACTGGCAGAAGAAAGATGGAGTTTAAAATGGGCTGGATTCAGCTGGGATTTCTGGAAAAAAATTACCCTCAATTTTTTCCAATGCATCCCAATGGGAGAGGCAGTAAGACAATGGCTCAGGTTGTTGCTGACTGTTCAATTCTAAGGCCTCCCTTCTCCCTCTAGGTCTCATGACCCACAGGGTAGCATACACTGCCCACCCATGCTTCCCAGCACACATGTACATGTAGATGTATAGTTACTGCTCCAGAAACTCTGTTCTGTATGGTTTATTTGCTTTGTGTAACTTTTCGGCAACCCTATTAGGTTAGAGAGAGGTAGTAACTGACTGAAAATGAGGCCCTATAAGTGGAGGCTTCCTTTTTTTTTCTATTTTTAATCTGATGCAAAACATTTGTTGCTGCTGTTTTCTTAATTTTTTCTCCTTATATGTTCTTCATTTGTTTTAATGTATAATGTGCCCCTCCTGTGTGCTTTTGTGGAATAAAAAAGTATAAAATGAATTAGCAATTGCTGTCACTTTCACTCTGTCCTTCAGCCTTATATCGATCTGGGAGCTCATGCGATTTGCTGTCTCACTATCCCTTAAAGCAGTGTTTTTCAGCCTTGGCCACACATCTTAAAGTTGCCAAGACTGAAAAATACTGTCTTAAAGAAAATGAAGCATTGTAGATAGAACAGTTTGCCTGTCTTTAGTTGTTCTGATCTTTGTCAGAGTGGGAACTTTGTACTATTACATGTTATGCATTGTTTTTTTTTTTTGTCTGCGCTCAGTCATTACTGACCCTGCAGTGACTGCCTGGACGAATTCTTGCAGTTTTCAAGGCAATTGTTTTCGGAAGTGGTTTGCCAGAGCCTCCTTCCTAGAGCAGAGCCCAGCTGGCGAGCGCAGGAGGCGGGGTTTCCGTTGCTTCACGCCCTTTTCGGGCGAGTGCGGTTTCGCGCTTACTGGCAACTGGTCCCGTCTCTCTGTGCAAGGCGCTGCCAGCATTTTTCCTCCCACCGGAGTGAGAGTCCCCATTTATCTACTCACATGAGTTTTCGACCTGTTGGGTTGACAGGAGCTGGGGGGGGAAACAGGAGCTCACCCTGTTAACGCGAAGGCTGGACTCGAACCGCCGAAGCGTCAGCCATTTCTGGCCGGCAACTTTCAGCGTCATTAAGCCGCTGCGCCACCGCGTCCCCATTATGCATTGTAGAGGCCATGAAATGTAGGTAAATTTGTTGTTAAATCTTGAGACCTTAAAAGTGCATATCCTAGTTTATGGGGAGAGGCAAAAGTGGAAAATGACTTTGATTTTCATAAGTAATTTATGGACTACGTCTAATAAGTATGGTGCTTTATTTTATTAAACTAATAGTAATGCATACATAGACAAAGTGGCTTGCAAAACATAAAGACAGTGCAAAATAAGATTAAAATGTGATCTTATACAGAAAAGAAATGGACAGGCAAAATCAATAACAATTTAAAATTGAATTGTAGTTTTAAATGCAGGATATACAGTAAATCCTGTTTTCTGTTAAGAGAGAAGTCTTATTGGAAGAAGATCCTCCAGCAAGACTGATCCAAGCCAAAAACAATCAAGCAGCATGGGCCAGTAGATTTCCCCTTTCTTAACAGAGGAAGATCCCCTTTCTGACCTTTCGTTATATCTCTACTGGAACAGTAGCATTAAGATTTTTAAAAGGGCTTTATTTTTCAAATTGTAGACAACCTTCTTTCTCAAAAATTACAGTCTAAATTTTAAACAGTGGGAGGAAGAGCAAAAGATGAGAGTTGATGGGGAAGAAATTTACTTCATATAGCTCAGTCCTAAATGTGTTTACCCAGAAATTCCATTGAATTCAGTAGGAATCACTCTTTTGTAAATGGATTCAGAATTGCTGCCTATGCTTGGTTTCATCAGGGAGTGAAGATTAAGGATCTATAATTAAATGCACATTGACCCTGCAGTGTGAATTCTTAGTTCATGTGGCAGCAGCCGGAAAGCTTAAAATCAACCGTTCTATTTGTGTCTGTATTTTGAGTTCAGTGTACTGCTAGAATCATGACTTCTTACAATGAAATTGATAGACTTTTATAGGAGATGTGAATGATTCTATTTGATAAACTTCACATATCTTCCCTTTAATTCCGGACAGAGTGACCATGTTTGGGTTAAAAAGTAGGTATAGTAATTCTAATATAATAGGCAGAGATATTTTATAAACTTAACTTTTTTTTCTTTTTCTAGATATTGAAACAAATGAAGTACATTTTGGTAACAGGCGGTGTTATCTCTGGGATTGGAAAAGGAATCATTGCCAGCAGTGTTGGGACAATCCTCAAATCATGTGGATTACACGTCACTTCCATTAAAATTGACCCATACATTAACATTGATGCAGGCACTTTCTCTCCTTATGAACATGGTAAGATGAGATGAAAAACTCTTCCTCCTCTTAATATAGGGGTGAGGAACGAGTACCCCTACCCTTAAGTGTACTGTAGGTACTTTTTATTTATTAGTGGTGCAGAGAGTCCAATTTGTTTATTCGGCTATTTTATGTTATTTATGTTTATAATTATTTATGTTTATAATGCTTGTGGTTTTACTTTGTTTTCAGCCACCCAGAGTCATGTACATCAGATGGGCAGCCATATACATTTATTAAAGAGATAAAGAGGCTTTATCACCCCTCCCTCTGCTTCCACCTGAATTGCACTCAAGGCTCCCAGTGCCTGCAGTTTGCATTGCTAGAAATCTCCATTTCTGTAGACTGTTCAGGGCAATGAAAGTGACAGGCAGAGGAGTCCTTGCTGGGGTTTGGTCTACAGCAGGAAGCAAGTGTGATGCTCTCTCAAAAGGATGGACAGTAGATTTTAGGATGCTCAGCTGGCATCACCATTGCTAACCAATCTGGAAGATGCTAGATTTGGGAAGGATGTTTTGGAGGATGTTTTCGGCATACAAACTTGGGTATACAGAAAAAGGTGACAGGGAAGACTAATCTGTGACTGTCATTTTGTTTTAGGTGAGGTATTTGTGTTGGATGATGGAGGGGAAGTGGATTTGGATCTGGGTAACTATGAACGGTTTCTTGATATCCGACTCACGAAAGACAATAATCTGACTACAGGGAAGATATACCAGTATGTCATCAACAAGGAAAGGAAGGGAGACTACTTAGGTAAAACTGTTCAAGGTAAAGTATTAGAAATGGATCCATTCTCCTTTGACTGTTGCCTTTGCCTGGGAACTTAGTGTAATTTCATCCATAAAGATCATGGTTGGTTGGTTATATACTGTAGCTACCGTATAGGTGGTTATTTTTATAACCTGGAGATGAGAAAGTTGGACATCTTGAAATATGACTAAAAACATTGTTAAAAAACATTTCTTTCCAATAATATAAATAATTAAAGAATAGAATGATCATTAGAGCAATTCAAGGATGTCCACAGGGTATGGTCAAAAAAATCAAGGTATTGGCTGCAAAGGTGCAATCAAAGCTTCATTTATTTTTTTTATGTGTGTCATTTATTTTTTTATGTGTGTCATGTGAGTGGAGCTTTGAACGCATTGTTACAATCACCACCTTGACTTTTTTGAGCATACGCTGCACACCCCCCCGGAACACTTGATACTATTCTAGTTGCATTTGCATGTTGCTGTAAGCCAGAACTGTGGAGAGATTTTGATTTTCATTCAGGAACATGTTTAGGAGAATGCAGTCACTTTAGCCAACAGGAATGATAAACTATCCAACACTGCATTAAAGTAACCAAGTTGGTGGGCATTGGGTGGCATCCAAATCGAATTAATAAAATGAAATCAACCAGAAGTTCATCAAGAAATGAATGTTTAATGTTAACATGGGACGATTCTAATTGAAGCTCTTGGAACAAGCCAAAGTGTGTAGTCAGAAATTATTGAACCAATATATTATCTCTTTTTATTATTTTGCAGTTGTGCCCCACATTACTGATGCCATCCAGGAGTGGGTAATGAGACAAGCACGGATCCCAGTAGACGAAGATGGCATAGAACCCCAAGTCTGTGTGATTGAGGTTGGTGTCCATTGCCTTCTATGTCTGTTGCCAGGATTTCAGACAAAATATATTGTATGGGTTGATTATTGTAGTCTGGATATTGCTAAAGATGCTGGAAACCATTACTAGGTTCATATATCACCCCAACTTGTTTGTTGCTTAGCATCATACATTAGCCCCGCCACTTTTTTAAAAAAAACGGTCTATGGCTTAATGTGATGTTTGAAGATAGCCAATTGTTCCTGGTTCAGTGAACTGTGACTTAATGGATGTGTTTCATCTACCATCATCAAGCCCTTTTCACCTAGTGCTATGTGGGGATGCATAATGCAAATTAAGATGCCATTGACAGTGCTTCAACCAGAGGTACAACTTTTGTTGTACAGGTACAACAATTCCAGGTACACCTGGAATTAAGAACTTTGAGAGTAACTTCCTGGTAACTCAAGATAGGCTTAAAAAAGATCAAAAGAAAAAATGGAGAAGGAGAAGAAGAGAGACGCTTTGTTCCCCAGCTGAAAGATAAAAGATTCTTTCCAAGGCCAAAGGAACATGAATATTGGAAGAAGAGGGCAGGATAGAAAGTTCTGAAGCAAGTAGCCAGTGGCTGGACAGGATTGAATCCAGATTGCCTGTAAAACCTCATCTCCCACCATCTTCCCTTTGAAGAGGTTTTGCCAGCTTGGTGAGTCAGTATCCATACAACCAAAGTGTAAAGAAAAAAGTAAATGGACTTTCCTGGTTTCTCAAGACTAGGGAATTTGCCAGCTATAGTTGCCCACTAGTAAGGTAAGCCGGAGACACCTGGGCTCTGTGCCTGTTGCTGTTGCTCTTCTTTCATCTGTTTGTTCTGAAGCCATGTTTAAAGAATAGGCTTCAAGGAGCAGATAGCAGCTGCTGTGCAAAGAGAATAAGCTTCTGCCTGATAGTTCAGGGATAAGCAGGAATATATCTAGTGTCATTCTTGCATTCTTTGTGGGCCTATCCCTAAGAGGCCTTGGACCTACAGCTGGTGTCTTCAGTTCTGTCACTGCCCTAATGATAACATTAGGAGAGCCTTCAAGGACCATGTTCCAGGCTGTATGTGGTCCTGAGCTTCAGACTGTGCACCCTGTGTTAAAGCAGTGAAGCTTATTCTCCATCTAGTTTTCTTGGAAGCTAAAATTTTATAATAGTTTTAAGAACATTTAGAGAAAATTAAAGACTACTGGCAAAGCTTGGAAAAGCCTCAGGACCTCTCTTTAACCAGACTGAATTTGTGGCAGACTAAAAAAACAAACAACCAGATTGGATGGGATCAGAAATGAATTATACAGGTAGTCAGAAGACGAGGGCTACCTGTAATAACATATGAGTCTCACTGGGAGAGATGGGCTATGAATTAACTTCTTTCCATTTCAATCAGTAAGCGCAACACAGTCTGGATGGATTGTTATGGTATGCATTGTTTCACATTTGATTCCATAAGCTGAATTGTTCTGCAGTGGGATTTGGGTGCAGGATTTGTGGTTTAAGAAAAGAGCACTGTGTTTAATTTTAGATGTCTGTATTTTAGCTCGGAGGAACAGTGGGAGATATTGAAAGTATGCCTTTCATCGAAGCATTCCGCCAGTTTCAATTCAAAGTCAAGCGAGAGAACTTCTGTAATATTCATGTCAGTCTAGTTCCCCAGGTAAGATTCCATAAGGCAGTTCCTTATGGATTTTTTATATCATGTTGCTTTTTCTGTTTTTAATCACGTGAAGCTGTTTGTGGAGTTGGGTGGCCTAGGAACTGGGCAAATAAACAAGTAAATAGATAGATTGCAGAAATGACCTGAGTGTTTTGGAACAGGTTGGAAAATAAATCTGATCTTAATTTGACACATTGTCTTGTTTATATTTCTTGGCCTGGGCCTGTTAGCCAAGTTCTACAGGGGAGCAGAAGACAAAACCCACCCAGAATAGTGTTCGTGAACTTCGGGGCCTTGGTCTCTCACCAGATCTAGTAAGTTTTGCTGTGATGTGTGTAAAAAATACTGGCTGGATTTCACACCACTGTTAGGCTGAGGATGGGAAGGTGTTTTTCAGCAGTTTGAGAAGTATGAAATAAATTGCTATGAAAGTGGTATATAAATCTGTTCAGAGAAGCTAAGAATATATCATGTGCTTAATTATTCTTTGACTAGCGGCCCAAGTTCTGTTTGAAGGTTAGATATAAATCTTGGGGAATATCTTTTGAAGGTTTCACTATTTTCTTTATTAGATTGTATGCAGATGCTCCACACCTCTCGATACCTCAGTGAAAGAGAAAATTTCCATGTTTTGTCATGTAGAACCAGAACAGGTAAAGTTGCTTCAAGTTAACTTAGTAACATTGGGCATGTATCTTTGCTTTCTGCAGGCGATTTCAAGTAATAGCTTCTACCTGCACCGATCTAAGTTTTGATCTCCTATGTAACTTGTTAATTCTTTGGGGGAAAAAAGAGACAGAAATGCACAGGGCTGATTTTCACCTGTTTGTCACCAAATCTTGTGATGATGAATTGTAAAAGAGGTGCTGAAGCATTGCCTGTAGGCTGCGCATTACCTATCCTTCCTTTTCATCAAAGCTGTGGAGACCCACATCTGTGTCAGATCAGAGAATTCTGTGCAGCAGATTCTATGGATGTACAACCCCTTTTCTCCCACTTGCTTGGACTTGCAATGCACACTGTTTTGATTTTCTGATTGCCAGAGCAGCAGTTAGTTCTGTACATCGTTATGTGTATTTGTGAATATGGCTGTAAGATCATAGCGATATTTGCTTAACCAGGTAATTTGCTTTGCTTAAACAGGTAATCTGTGTCCATGACGTCTCTTCCATCTATCGGGTTCCTCTGTTGCTAGAGGAGCAAGGAGTGGTTGATTATTTTCGACACAGGCTCAACCTTCCCATTGAAAAGCAGCCCCAGAGAATGCTTATGAAGTGGAAAGAGATGGCAGACAGGTGGGCTTCTCTGGGCAAACAGTAATGCTGTTCTGGCTTGTTTCACACAACACAGTAAATCCTAAAACTAAGATAACAAAGCACAAGTGCTGTGCAATTTGATAATGCTCAAACAAACCATATTATTGCTTGCAGTGATGGCCTGGTTAACGCAAGCAGCTAAGACAACCACTGGATTCCCACAACACTGAACTGTGCAGCGCCCAACTTTAGATTGCCATGGTGTAGACTGCACCACTTCAGACCACGGATGAAAGGATATGACATGGAATGCTCCATTGTAGTGGTTTTTTTTAAAAGCTAGGATTATATGGAGGTATATTCTGGACCAGTTTGTCTCCTGACCTGGAGACACATTTTTGGTTATCCTGGCTCTGGCTGAGCTAAGTTTCAGTTTGCAGAATGTCTTCAATAGAGCCAACTCTGCATCCGAACATAGCATACCTGTATTTTTAGATGGTATGGTCTGTTTGGCAACGTTGGCCATTTACATTTTATCTAATTCACTGAATGTGTGGGCCGGGCTTAAGAGGATTTTGGCAAGGGTGGGTGGGGCGGGTGCTTTGAGTCAGAATTGAGTTGCGGTTGTGTGGACAAATTTGTGTCATCTTTCTAGGCAGCAGTTTCAGAAGTTTTTGCACTTGCCTTCTCCCTGAGGCTGAGGGACAGTCACCCTGCTGGTTTTTGTGCCTAAGGCAGGACTAAAAATCAGGTTTCGCTGCTTCTAGTCCAGCACCTTAACCACTAGACTAAACTGTCTCTTGAGGTGATAATATTCTATTGACTCTTTCATTTCCATACTTTTTATGTTCACTTTTTAAAGTTGCGGCCTTTTGTTTTTTATGCAGATACGATCGCTTGTTGGAGACCTGTTCTATTGCCCTTGTTGGCAAATATACAAAGTTTTCAGATTCGTATGCCTCCGTCATTAAAGCCTTGGAACATTCTGCTCTAGCAATCAATCACAAACTTGAGATAAAGGTATGCTTTTTCCACTGACTGGAAAAAAATGTTGGTGCTTGGGTTAATTTGGAAGCTGAAAGCTGCATGGGTTGTCCACCCTGAGTTGAGATTGGTATTGCATCTAAAGTGCTAATAATTCTGGCACAAAAACCTATTATGCTTACCGATAACAGCAAAAGCCTTTTTATCTCTGTAAGCATGCTTTTTTATAACTTTTAATCATGTATTTCGGATTTTAATTTGTTGTAAGCTGCCCAGAGTCCCCCATTGTGGGGAGATAGGCGGGGACAAGTCTATTAAATAAATTAAAAAAAAAACACCAGCCCACCTTAGAGTCATATTCAGCAGTGTTAGAAACTGTAGAGCTTATTACTGAGATAACATCAATACAAGCATTAGTCATAATGTATAGAAAAGTCTTTGGGATGTTGGTATTGTATCAGTACCCCAGTTGGCTACCATACTTTTCCATGACTATAAACTTAATGGGGAAAGTGGATCAAAAGATGGATACCAGTATTTCTTAAAGTGTGGTCCAAGGATCCCTGGGGGTCCTGCAAGACCCTCTCAGTGGTCCACGAAATAAAAACTATTTGCCAAATATTGAAGATACTTGCAAAAATTTAAAACAATGTCACTCTTTTCGTTATTATTTTATATTTTTAACAAAATAGGTTTTTTTAATGAAAATATTTATCTAATGGGTTTAATATTGTTATTTTTACATGATTCAATAAATAAATATTCTATGAATGAGTCAGTTTTAATTTTTAATACGGTATATTTATAAATATAACCCACACAAACAAAAGCTCTTTGGGGATCCTCCATAACTTTTAAAAGTGGGAATGGGTACTGAGAGCAAAAAGTTAAAGAAACACTGACATAGGCAAATCCTTCAGTCCCTCAAGAGAGGACTGAAAGGCCCCTAAGAGTTTTGATTGTTTTCCAGGTCTGTTAACCAAAATGGTAACTTGATCATTAAAATAATCTTTTTTTATCATCAGCTTCCTACAGCTGCGTTTTTCGTTGGCTATAAACTATTTTAAGACGAAAAAGCCTCCAAGGTCTATAACTTGGAACAGATGTGTCCTGTGTTGTTGTAGAAAACAATTAAGATTACAAATGAAAATCATTCAGTCCATATTTTGTCAGGTCATAGTGTATTCAAGCCAATGATCAACAAACATTGTCATTCAAGATCTAAAATTAAACTGTCTTGCTCTTTCTTCCCAGTATATTGATTCTGCTAATTTGGAACCAGTTACTCTACAAGAAGAACCTGTTCGATACCACGAAGCCTGGCAAAAGCTCTGCAGTGCTGAGTAGGCATTCATCACCTTGCTTTCCACAAGGAGAAAATGTCTCCTGCTGGTTTTATTGCAGGTTTTTTCTACCGCTTCCAGTGATAACTTCATTTTTGTTTGGCCAGACTTGGTTGAAATAGTGTCAAAGCATCTTCCTTTTATGAGGAGGCACCAGGCCTTATTTTCTGTTTCTCAGTGTTGGGGCGAGGTGCATCAGAAACAAGGTTCTGTTGATGGCTCTGTACTAATTCCAAGTGGTTTTGAATCCCCTGGAGTTGTATAGAATAGAGCAGTGTTTCTCAACCTTGGCTACTTGAAGATGTGTGGACTTCAACTCTCAGAATTCCCCAGCCAGCATGGGAGTTGAAGTCCACACATCTTCAAGTAGCCAAGGTTGAAGAACACTGGAATAGGGTGACATATAGAATGAGAGAGTCCTAGGGTTGGAAGGGACCTTCCAGTCCAACCCCTTGCCCAGGGCAGAAATCCTCATTTCATCCAGGACAAAGTGCTGTCCAATTTTTTCTTGAAGACCTCCAGTGTTGGAGCGCCCACAGCTTCAGGAGGCAGGCTGTCCCACTGCTTCATAGCTCTTACAGTCAAGAAATTCCTCCTTATTTCAAATTTGGATCTCTCTCAGTTAACTTCCACCCATTGGTTCTTGTCTTATCCTCTGACACTCTGGATAATAAATCCACATCCTCTTCCTTGTGACATCCCTTCATGTATTGGAGGACTGCTATCATGTCTCGCTTCTCTTCTTTAGGCTAAACATAGCAAGTTCCTTTAACTGCTCTGCTTATAAATAATATGATAAGTAACTGTCATGTAGAAGTTCCTTGTTCACAAACCACAACCCTCTTGTGATGATCATATGATTCTGCCACAGAATGAACAAATGTGATTCTTTTCAGCCCAGTGTTATTGATATGGATGGCAGGGGCTCTCTAACACTCAAGCAGGAGCTTTCGCAGCCTTTCCTGGAGGTGCCAGGGGTTGAACCCTGGACAATCAACCTTCCATGCTGGGGAGTTACTATGATTTGCAGGTCTGTCACAAATTTCAGCTGCAAATCCCTGCTTGGCTGAGGCTTCTCATTCTTGCTAGTGACTGATGTTGCAATAAGCTCACATTATTTTGAACAGTGTTTCTGCATTTTATTGTCTCACTTCATAGTGACTCCATAAACTTTAACATGGAGAAATTCTCGCTGGATTAACACATTGGGCTAAATCATGGTTGTTTCCACTAAAGTTGTTAAATAAAGCACCATGGCTGTGGTTTATAAACACAATGACTGGGATCACATAGCATCCTTAGCCCAAACTAGGCAAAGCGCATTGTGGCGTATTTTGCTGTATGAATCCAATTTATTTTCAGAGGACTAGGATAAATATAATGCAGGAGTGACGTGAATGCTCAGGTTTATCAAACAGACTTCCTTCTTTTTGTTTAGTGGAGTCTTGGTTCCAGGTGGTTTTGGTGTTCGAGGCACAGAAGGAAAAATTCAAGCCATTTCTTGGGCAAGAAAACAGAAGAAACCTTTCCTAGGTGAGAAAATACGCTTGAATGTTGGTTTGTTTGTATGGAGAAAGATGCAGCAGAACTTTGTCTACAAGGCATTGGGCCTTTCTTTGAGGGACCACCTGTCTCAACAGTTTCTGCCTGCCCAGTAAGATCAGTAGAATGGGTGGTCTCCAAGTCCCTTCAATTACACAATGTCATCTTGTGGGACCTAGGAAGCATGCCTTCTCTGCCGTGGTACCTGCCCTCTGGAACAGCATCTCTCCAGAGATCCATATGACTCCCATCCTTGTGATGTCCCCAAAGTCTTTAAAAACCTGGCTTTGCTCCCAGGCCTGGGGATAGAGTGGTTGTTGAGTCCCTGTTGGACTTTCTTTGGTGTGTTGATGTTTGTTCCTTCTGGCCATACATGATTTTTTTTCTTTTTCTCATGGTTCTCTACTTACAGCGTAAGCTGCCTGGAGTCATTTGGAGTTGGGCAGCCTCTAAAGTTAATCCAACCAATCAGATAAATAAATAAATAAATAAATAAATAAAACACAAGGTAGCGCTTTGACCATAAGCCAGAATTGAAATAGTCTTTTCTGTTGCACCAGCATGTTTGAAATGATGGGTTAAGGAAATATTGTTCAGTGTTATCCAGGAAACCTGTATCTGATTTCTTTGAAATCATATGTGAAAGGCCAGAGTTGTAGGGCCATAAATTATCCCAAGGGTCCTCCTGTACTTGATCTTCAGCTGCTTATGTAGACTCTGATTCTAATAAAGGATCATAATGGGAGTTCTGTTGGGTATTTGAGGATACCAGTGCATTATATCTCCTTGCTCTGTTTTCTGTAGGAGTCTGTTTGGGAATGCAGTTGGCAGTTGTGGAGTTTGCTCGCAATGTCCTTGACTGGCAAGGTAAAGATGTGAGAAAATAAACATTTGGGCCTGGATTTAAGGATGCTAATCCTTAAAATCACTTGTGATATAATTGCTGTAGGGTGGCAGTATACTAGAAACATTTAAATGTCAATAAAGCTTTGCATTCTCTTAAAATAATTGTTTCCATTTCTCTTTACTCATTTTCTGTAAGAGTTTCTAAAGGAATGAGCTTTTAATTATCTAAATTGTTCGCAGTACAAAATATGAATCTCCATGCTTTTATTGCTTTATTTACTAGCCTTAAGTGTGCGAATCTTGTTCAAAAAGGATGCATGTATTTACAACATTCAAACTTATTTAATGGATTATTAAAATATACCTGTTGTATGCTAATGATTTTGGTAGGAACGTATTGGCCATGTTATGGTGAAGCATTTGCATTGAGTCTTAGGGTACTTTGTCATTAATGCTAATTAATGGAAAGGCTGTTTCCTATTGTGGACTGTGGAAATGTAGGTTTTTCTTAAGACCTGGGACTTTATGTGATCAAATTCTGTGATCCACAGATGCCAACTCTACAGAATTTGACCCCAAAACTACACACCCAGTGGTAAGTATGATGGTACTTTTTAACCCATTGTGGTTTCTTTTCATGTATACCAAGAACATTAAAATCTTCCTTCCTTCCTTCCTCCCTCCCTCCCTCCCTTCCGTGGCTCGCAACAATTAGTTTGAAAGGAAATTTAATAATGGTCTAATTAGAATGAATTACAGTGAGAATGATCAGATTTCCCCATAGTGTTATGATTAATGAACCTCTTTTAAACTGTTCTCTGATATTTGAAGATAGGTGTTTCTCAGTGGCTTGTTCTGCCATTTTTTTGTAGATATGAAAGTCCATATTGTATTTTGTTTAATTTGGAGCCAGGGAGTCTCTCCAGTTTGACCAAATAGGATGTGCATTTTAATATTTATTTGACTTTCTTTTCAAGGGTGCTTCAGATATCTTAAAAGTAACCTTTTGCATGTTTGTATATATGTTAAACCTGTATGTTAAAACATTATGAACCCTTGTGAGTCCACTCTAAAACTCATGCTGGACATGAAAAATACTATTAGCAGTTAGGATGGGTGTTTAAGGCCTCCTGATGGATTGCTTATGCCAGAAACCATCAATTATATTTTTAGATGCTATGAAAATAAGCCTTCCTTTTTTCTTTTTGCACTCTAGAGCATATATATAGGTGTTAATTTTGTCTGGGCCTACTATTAGAGGCTTCAAGACCTGCCCTATAAGAAGGGTTTATAGCTTATATTTATAAGATGTGTAGACTTCAACTCCCAGAATTCCCTAGCCAGCAAACTGGTTGGGGAATTCTGGGAGTTGAAGTCCATACATCTTCAAGTTGCTAAGGTTGAGAAACCCTGCTCTATATAATCAGGTTCATTCTTATATTGGACCTTGTCAGGCATAGGCAGCTTTCAAGGCTACCTATGTCTGATGAGGCCCAATGCAAGGATGAAATTGGTCATATAGTGCCTCCTACTGGTCAGTAGCAAATGAAACAGCTTATACATTTTGTTTTCTCTGCATGCTTGCTTAGCAATCTTAGTTGTCTTAACTTCTTTTCCATCACATCATGCTCTTTGACTTCTCAGGTTATTGACATGCCAGAACACAATCCAGGTCAAATGGGTGGGACCATGAGGCTGGGCAAGAGGAGAACCATCTTTCAAACCAAGAACTCAGTCATGAGTATGCTTTGCTCAGCCCTGCTTTCTCCTTTCTCCTTCCTTTCTTTTGATTCCTGATTGTATTTTGATTGTACAAATGCCCAGGCTGCCTTAAAGTGTGGGAAATTATAGCTAGTGACTGTTCCACTTTCCTATGACTTTTGGGGCAATTAATGACATTGGTAGTAGCTTTGTACAGAAAAATAATATATACCTCAAACTGTGTGTAATAAACTTAGATATTCATAACAGCAAGATGTTGTGATGGCCACCTAGTGATTGAACACATTCACAGAGGAAAAGTCAATTTGGAGGTATTAATTGTAACAAGAAGCTCCAGGTCCAGAGAGGGTATATGACATCACTGAATAACAGCTGTTGGGGAGCTGCTGGTGGGGAAGACTATTGCTTTCAAGCCATTGATGGGCTTCTTGAAGCCCTTGGCTGAGATGAGATGCTTAGAAATGTAGCATTTTAGACTAGATGATGGGCTCATACATTCTTTCTTTGGTGGCATGCTGTCAAGAACTGCTTTCTAATCAAGTTCGCTATAAGGGAAAGCAAATCAACACTGTCCCAAGAAAAGGAATGGGGAAGGTATGGTATTAACAGGTATGCTAGTTTCTAATAAGCAAATGGCCATATATTTTCTCCATCAATAGGAAAACTATATGGAGATGGTGACTATTTGGAAGAAAGGCACAGACACAGATTTGAGGTATGGCTACTTGCAGGTAGAGAAGGGGGACTTTCTCCAAAGTCCAAGTTAAAGAAAAAAATCACCTGGTATAATTTTCTGTTCATAGGTAAATCCAGAACTGAAAAACTCATTTGAAGAGAAAGGTATGAAGTTTGTGGGCCAGGATGTGGAAGGAGAGCGAATGGAAGTTGTTGAGTTGGAAGGTGAGCATTGATCTGTAGCCCAAAGGTTGAAGTTGTTAATTGAGGAAACGTTTTAAGGGTTTCTGTGAGATTTATGGAAGTATTCTTCCTTGGATAGAAAAAAGTATGAATTGCTACAGTAGATATGAACTAAATTCTGGAATCATCAGAATAAAGAGATAGTAGGTCATCAGGGTTCAGTTTGAAAGAGTCCTTTTCTTTTTGTTCTTTGTAAAATGAATTTCAATGATGGTTATACACCCCTGGCTTTTTATAGGATATACTGAATATTTGTGTAGCCTTATGAATAAATTGTTCTGGCGATTGAGCTAATAAAGCATGCCTTACTTTCTCTCCTAGACCATCCTTTCTTTGTGGGAGTTCAGTATCACCCAGAATTCCTATCCAGACCTATAAAGCCCTCTCCCCCTTACTTTGGCCTCCTCCTGGCTTCTGCAGGAAGACTCACACATTACCTCCAGAAAGGTTGCAGACTCTCCCCCAGGTAAGGTCAGCCTGCTGTATATCTTGGCCTTAAAAGAGCACTGAAAGCACTAACACAGTACTGCAAGGAAGACCAGCGAGAACTCAATTATCAGACAACTAAAATCATGGCATTTGCCAAAAGGCCCAAGAGCCACTCCTGGAGCATAGGTAGCCACAAGATTGAGCAGGTCTCCTGCTTCAAATACTGGGGATAGTCCTTCATTCTGCCAGCAGTGGGAAAGCCTATGGGGACTACGTTGCTGAAAATGCACAGAGGAGCTCATCTGCCATTTTTAAATTCTAAGAGAAGAGGTGGCCATTACATACCTGCAGCACTCAAATTATTCAAAGCCAAGCCAATAGCTCAGCTTCTTTATGGTCCCCAGCTGGGCCCCTTCTCCAATTTTGCACCATTAGAATTTGTACAATCCAAATTTCTAAGATCGGCCCTTCAAGTCCCAAAATGTGTCTCTAATACCACTCTTGGAATGGCAATTCACTCTTCTCCCCTTTCTTTTGATGTGTGAGTTTCAAGCTTTTGATCTTCTGCATCTGATCAAAGATAAATAACATTTTTGTTTTCACATGTTTCCCTTCATTTTTTAAATGATTGGTTCTGCATTATGCTTGAAGTTAGCCTGGCAGCAAAAACTTTCAAGACTTTTGTAGCCTATCTGATGCTGAATCCTCCTGTAACAGGTCATTATGTTACGAAATGTGTAAACCAGAAGTGGGATGAAGATGTGAGAAACATCAAAACTGGAGAAGCAGTTTGGGGGCCGGTAATTGATTCTTTAGGGCAGTTGTAATGCCATGGGCTGAGTGGGGCCCACCAGTACTGCTCTGTTTCCATGCAGCTGGTCTGAGAGCCGTTCTTTTCATTTCATTTAGGGCAGTGTTTCTCAACCTTGATAACTTGAAGATGTGTGGACCAACTCCCAGAATTCCCCAGACAGCATGACTGGCTGGGGAATTTTGGGAGTTGAAGTCCACACATCTCCCAAGTTATCAAGGTTGAGAAACACTGATTTAGGGACACTAGTTCAGCCTCTGATTGCTGCCAAAGAGCCTTGCAATATGTATTCTCACCACCACTGCTAGTAAAGCTGAAATACCTTGGCAGAAACTTGTTAGCACCCCATTTTTCTAAGGTGAGGGGAGTCGAAGGCTAAAAATCTTGCCATCATGGCACCAACACAGTGAGATCGACTCTTTTGGTCACATCCTTCTGAAAAAGTGGTGGAAGGTGAATTCTTCCAAAGACCTTTTGAGAGTGGTTGTCATCGTTGTATTAAAGTTCCAATTTATGACTTAATTTGATTTGTATTGTTGTTTTGGGTTTGGGGTGGCTTGTTTTGGGGTGTACTGTGGACGTTTTTAGTGTGCGTTTTCTAGCCTTTCACGTTTTGAAGAATCTGGCAGCATCCAACTTCAGCAAATTAACAAATAAATATTGGCTGTCTCAAAACAAGAATGGGTCCCTTTCAGAAGATCTTTATACAAATACAGCCAAGAAACCGTATCTTCAGGAAAGTTGAGATCGCCATTGCTTGCTGTAGATCACAGTATGTTCTTTCTCTTGATTTCTCTTGCCTCAGTGGCCGGGAATTCTGGCTGAACCGATGGATCAGGGGCAGAGTTTGTTATGTATGTAAGAAAAATCTTGTTATTTTTCTGAATTTTACAGGGACACCTATAGTGACAGAAGTGGAAGTAACTCCCCTGATTCTGAGATTACAGAACTGAAATTTACTGCAGTGAATCATGAGTAAATTGCTGGTAAAAACCTATTTTTCTTTTTCTGGGTTTTTCAATGATCTCTCTTTCCCTGTTTGCTTGCGTCACGTTTCTTTGTGGGGGGGGGATGTTGGTGGTCAAAATTACCTAGTTAAATGTTTAAAGTTCCTTTGAATCTAGCATTCGTTTATATTGGGGCAAATGTTTCAAGTCTAAAATGCAGGTTAACTTAAGCTGATAATGGTGAAAATCTGAAAAGAACCTGATTAATGGTGTATTGTCACTTTGAATGTTTTTAGGAAAAGCTCGAGAGGGCTGCTTACGGTATGTCTAGAACAGGGAGAACTGGGGTTTAAACCTCCACTGAACCCTGAAGTTCTCTGTATGTTGCAAGACTGAGAAAGAGCAGCTAGGTTCAGACACCTTGCTAAACCCCAAATCCAAGTTAACAAACAATTGCTGGGTTTGTATAATGTGCTCAGGTAATGGCTGGGTTCCAAAACAAACTGAATTGCAAAATACCCACTCCTTTTTATCTCAGCATATTGCATGGATGCAGCCCACATTGGTCACAGAAAGGAAATTTAAAAAATACCTATATGTGGACAGATTATGACCATGTGGTACCAGCAGCATCGAATCAACATGTCTTTCTTTACTGTCAACTTTATATGGATACGTTATCTCTGCCTTATATCCCTTTTATCAACAAATAACATTCAAACTTATTTAATTTAAAACACACAGACTGGAACCCTTCTATCTCCCTAAATATGGCACAGTTTGTTCTACCATTTCTAAGTACAGCAGGGCCGGAGAAATTAACTTGTGCCTGTGCTTCACAATATACAGTATACGATGATATATTTCATGTGTTTTTAGTCTGTTACAATGGTCTATAACCATAATAAAGTTAATCTTCAAACACCACCAGTAAGTGCCCTAACCAGTTCCACAAAATTAGTTAGTGGAAAAAAAAGGGTGGTAAGAGTATGCTATTTTGAGGTCTTTGAACGAAAGAAAGAGAAGATATAAATGTATTTTTAAAATACTGATATATTTGATTTAAAGCTCTCTGATCTTTTTCTCTCTCTTCATCCCCACCCCATCCATCATCCAGGTGTTTGGAAATTCTTCATTGGACACAACACAAGGTCATCCAGGTGTTTGGAAATTCCACCCATCATCCAGGTGTTTGGAAATTCTTCATTGGACACAAGACAAAATTGGTCTTGGGGCTTTTGTAAATCATGTTATTGTAATTGTTTTTTGAGAGATCATGTCATTACTTTTGTTTTAAATTTAAAAAAAAAAATTATTCCGAGAAATGGTCACTGATGCCTACTCATGCTCAACTGTGAGCTTACAAACCTGAAGTGCAGAAGCTGAGGGAGGGAAGAGTCATAAGGATGCGTAAGGAAGTTTAACTGACCATTTTAAATGCTTGCGGAAGATGCCACGCAGAATCTCTGTTCAGGCTTTCTGTTCACCTCCATTGTCGGAGGCGGATATGATGCTCTTGGCATCTCAGCGGCAAGGTGTACAAAGCAGGCTAGCCTAATCTTCACAAGTGTTCTAAACCAAAGTGGTGCTACAACTGACATTGCTTAACCTTTCCCCAAGAGTATAATTTTCCTGTTCATGAGATTTGGTGTACTCTGATGCTAAGCAGATCTGGTCACAGTCAGTGATGTTTCGAAAATGTGAGTGTGTCAATTTCCCTCCCCCTCCCCCTGCCATTTTACACATTCACCGGAGGGGCATGGCTTTCTTTAGTTCAGCTTCCTGAACTGATACAGTTCCTTGCATCAAGGGGAGCCCATGTATGAGAAAGTGACTTTTCAGAAGTTGCCTTTTGCACCTCTCATTGAGAGCTTTGCCTTGGACTAGAAAGAAGCCTTGAAGTTCTTATTTTTCGAAGAGAGACCACTGTATGCGGAAAGAAGAGGCCACGTTGGCGTACGTGCTGTCCTGCGCACCTGTTTTTACAAGGGATATATATGTGTCCAGCAATACACTGATGCAGCCTCAGAAAAGAGAAGGGATAAACCTGCAAATGTGGGAGCTGCACAAAAACATTGTTTACAGTCTTTTCCCAGTGAAGGTTATAAACTGTATTTCTGGCAAGTTAGGTGAAACAGTGTGTTGCTACAAACGTATCAGATGTGCAAATCCTTTTCAGTTCATTAAAACTTTGGGAAAACAATTGGTCTGCTCTTGAAATCTTTTTCCCCATGCCCTCCCCATTTCTTTTATTTAAAAGAGTGGAATTTGTTTCAAAATTACATCACTTTTGCCTGCCTGCCTGCCTGCCTGCCTGCCTTCCTCTCCCTTTCTTGTCCTTGATTATTGCTGACATATCTTCCTTTATGGATTAGCTATATTACTGAAGGGAATGGAAAGTTGTTTTGTCTATATGTTTATTAGCACAGGATCCATCCTTTTCTTTCACGTTACTTGAAACAGCCTGATTCTAGTCCCCTTGCTTCTTCAAGCCTGAGGCTAGAAACAGCAGATCTTTGTTAATCCTTCAAGAACAGTTTATGTAGCATAAAGGTATGTGGAAAATGGACTTTTCAGGTTCTGAGAAGAATACTAATTTTGCATGAGCTCGTGGCTTATTGTACTGCCTGTTCAAATAGGTAACAGGATCTGAGGAGAGATTTTGAAGCATAAGTGGTAAGCTACTTAAAAGATCCCTGCATTTTTTTTTTTTTTTTAAATAAGGTAGTCTGTTTTGGAAACATGGAAGATTGATTGGCATCCATCCATTTTGTTCCTTCAGTTTAGATTCCTTATGTTTCTGGTTGCCTACGCTGTACTTGTTGGTATGGTATAGATAGGGATGGTATACATTATATACAAATGAACATCAGATAGGCTTTAGATGTTCTTACCTAGTCCCTGGAATCCAGTAATGGTTCTTATATGCTCCCTGAACAGCAGTGGTGTTATTTATATGTATATACAGTGGTACCTCGCATTACGAATTTAATCCGTTCCGTGACTCTGTTTGCAACTTGATTTGGTCGCACCACGAGGCAAATTTTCCCATAAGGTTCAATGTAAATACATACGGCTCTGCATTTTCTTTGGAGCCATGCTGACAAGCACACCAAAAACCTTCCAAACGCCACAAAACACACCACAAGCCTCACCAAACGTCTCCTTGCTACCACTATCTCGCCCACAGGAAGCCGCGACTGCGTGGCAGCAGGGCAAATGGCCGCGGATCTGGTTCGTAGCGCGGGGCGGAGGCCACACGGCGAGGTAAATTTTTGGGGCCGGAGCTGATCGTATCGCGAAAAATTCGTAAGGAGGGGCATTCGTAACTCGAGGTACCACTGTAAATATATCAGAGATGTCAGGTCAAGCAGCCCCACTGACTCCTACCAAACCTGGAATTGCAGCATTGCTGAGAACACTGCTTGTATTTTCTCTGCTCCCCCAATCAAACTAAGGGCCAGCTGAAAACTTCCCAGGGCTCATTGCCTAATATTTGCGCAAGGAATCAACTTGGCTGCTGTCATTAACAAATGGAAAGGAGGTTGCTGTTATTTTATCATCTGAAACATTCACCAATATAAATCCTGGTAGATGTCAGTTAAAGAATATCAGCCATAGACTGATTTTAGACTTTTAACATGCTTGAACATCTATAAAATCCCAGGAACGCCCTGTTTTTGTTTTTAAGAGAATCGTCCATAGCAGTAATATTCATGCAGTGAAAATAGGCAGAGAGAAGGGTAGGTTAGAGAAGGGTGATGATGGGAAAACTGCCATGTTAATATAATAGTTGACCATGATGGTTTTTTTCCCCTTTAAAGTTCCCTTAACAAGGTATATATTGATGTACAGCAATGCATGTACAAAAGGGGTGGGATTTCCATCAAGGCAGGCAACACTGCTTTCATCAAACTGACTAGTGTGAACATGCACACACACACGGATGATCGATAGTGGAGGGAAAAAAATCACTTTCTCTAATGTTGGTTGCAATAGGATATACTACTTCTATTGGAAAGAACTAAACAGGGTCCCATAATAGCCACCAGACTCCCGGGGCAAGATGACAGTAGGTAGATCATCTACTACCTTTTAACCAGGCTATGCTTTCTTTGCCCAGGTGCATAGCTGTCTTCCAGATGGTTATAGGTGGCATGGCTGAATGTCAGAAGATGATGCAGCATCTCGTGCTGTTATTCTGTGTACGCTCCTCCTGTTGCAGGTTTTCTTTCTCTTTCAGCAAGTCTTCTATTTTCACTTCCAGCTTCTTGATTTCCTCTGTCCATTTCTGGGAAATTGACAAAGTCATGGTCATTCCCTGCCCCATAATAGCAGTGGTCAAATTACCACTTGGTTTTGTAAGCTGGACTCTGGTGGAGGCATACGGAAAGTTGGGCGCTCTCTAAAAGGTAAGGAGATGGTCTGGCTTGCCTTTGTTCTGGTGAGAGTTGAGCCAGGAACAGTCCTAGTTATGTTGGAACACCTTAATCTTTATTCTTCAGAGGGTTTCCTTTTACTCAAAAGCCCAGTAGCAGAAATAATGGGGGGGAAATGGCCTTGGATGTTTTAATGCTCATTGTTGGGTTGCTAGAGAAAAGACTAATCATAATAGCAATCTATGACTAAACTGTCCTATACCTATGATTCTAATTTGAAAGGATTTAGCAGTAAGATAAAACTGCTTTCTCCCAAACGGCCTTTGGGAGCTTTAAACTCACTTTTCAGTGAAGAAAATATTTGTTCCTGAGAAAGCATCAAATCTGATACAAAACTGGAGAGGAGGAGGAGGAGAAGGATTGTATGTTGGAGAGCTGGAAGCCATCTGTGTTGGATGGCACTTTCAAACTTTTTTTTAATTTATTTTTTATAATTGAGAAGAAAAATACACATAGAAAGTGCTTTAACAAAAAAGTGAAAGAAATAGAACAAAGGAAAAAAAATGTTAATATGACATTATCACAGTAAACAATTACAATTCTATATATACTTATCTCATGCAAATATTCAAGTCCACATATACTTCTAATACATTTATATGACTACCATTATTTTTTTGTTTTTACTCTGGTTTCTCTCTTTTTTTGCACTTTCAAACTTAATTCCCACGTGACAACTAGAATTTTGCTTCTATGGCCCCAAGTGGACATCCACATAAGGATGTGCAAAATCTGAAAATTACCTGCCGGCACCACTCTTGGATAGCGCTTCCAGAGAGGGGTCCCTGAACGCTCCCATCTCGCCTCAGGTACACTTCCCCTTGGTCTGTTTCATAAAGGAGAGGTTCTGCGTGCAGTTTGGGGGGATGGACGCTTAGCCGGATGACTTTCAGAAAGATGCCTGTGTCTTCTGCTTTGATAACTGGGATGAAGCTCAGGGTGTAGGCTGTAGGGAAAACTTGTGGCTTGAAGCCTTTTAAAAGAGAGTCTGTGAGCAGGCGAATTCTGTCTTCCTCTTTGTGGTTGCATTTGACACCACGGACCAAGCCGTTGTCCTCAACCCCCACAAAAAGACTTCCACCTTCACTGTTGAGGAAAGCGCACACATACTTCCGCAAATGATGCTTTAGCGTTACTGTCAGGTATTCACCGCTTCCTTGTTTGAATTCCACATTCCGGGTCTCCCCACCTATGAAAGCTCCATAGAATAGACACTCTCTACCAACAATCTCTTTCTGGACAATGGCACTGTCTGAGCGAGTGCTGTTCAGAAAAGTCACTGGCCAATCTACCAGTCTCCAAGGGTAATTAGCACTTTTTCTGATGGGATTAGTTCTGTCATTTGGCAGTTGCTTCCTTCTCTCAGGCACTGGTGGTCCTCCTAGAAGAACATCTGATCTGCTTCCCATGGAATCGCTCTGTAGGCATGATGAGCAAAATTCAAGCGCATAATCAAATGTCATAGGATTGGTCACCAGTAAAAGGACTTGCACCTTGCAAGAATGTAGGTTCCTGTGTTGGTTGAGCAATTATGATAAAAATTACATGCCCGTATAGATCCAGTATTTCCTGTTGTGCTAAATATACAAATATTTGTGTTAAAATGGGGAAATAAGAGTTTAACATTGGCCCTGATTGTTTTTGAGTTCTGAGAGCTGGATGGCCGAAAAATCTGACTCTGAAACTAGGGAGGAGTTTATGTTTCACGACAGATTTACACTGAGTTTGCCTCCATGATTGATTTAGAACAGCCAAGTGGTAATATGTGTAACACATGGCGTACTTTGGGTCCCTGTGGAGGAATCCAAACTCACCTTGTATCCTGCTTTGCCATGGGCCATTTTTTTCAAACGTTCTTAAGTTTTCAGACTTTGTGACTGATGCTTTAAGAGAGTTTTTCCAAACTGTAGGTTCCCTACAGCTATATAGGCCAGAAATTATGGGTGTGGCAATCCAATGCATTTAGAGAGTACCACACTGAGGATGGGGCTGGTGTAAAATACACCTGTTTGGAATTATAATCATGACCACATTTGTCTAAATTTTTTATTGTCTGTTGACATCAAGGTGCTCTGAAGTTTATTGCAATAACTTGGGACTTACTTAGCCAAATGGGGCTAACATCTATTTTAAGTAACACTTAAAAGCTGGGTTTACCCATCTTACTGAACCTTACATCTTGCTTAAAGGAACACAGAATTGTGATGTTAGATTGGGAGAAGGTAACTGGGTTCAGACATGCTAAATCCCAAATCTGGGTTAACAAAAACAACTGCTGGGCTTCTATAATATGCTGTGTGCAAAC
This sequence comes from Liasis olivaceus, assembly GCA_030867105.1. Classification (NCBI taxonomy): domain Eukaryota; kingdom Metazoa; phylum Chordata; class Lepidosauria; order Squamata; family Pythonidae; genus Liasis; species Liasis olivaceus. The sequence continues at coordinate 16,078,941 of CM061360.1, read as the reverse complement.
AGATATTCTCGTTTAAGATGATAGTTCACAGAATATGCTAAAACAATGCCTAGATCAGTGTTTCTCAACCTTAGCAATTTTAAGATATGTGGACTTCGGTTCCCAGAATTCCCCAGCCAGCCATGCTGAGTGGGGAATTCTGGGAACTGAAGTTCACATATCTTAAAGTTGTTAAGGTTGAGAAGCACTGGCCTAGATTTACCATGACATACTTATTTTCGTGGGTTGTGTGTACGCATTTAGACTATTCTGCTTTAATATTATTTTAGAGGAATGTGGAAAAAGAGTCCAGATGTGTGAGAAATATTCTGTAATACATGGAGGTAGCCTCTGTTATGTCTTTATGAATTAGATTGGATCTGTCATCTTGCTGAGAGAGAAAAGATTTAGGGCTTACGTGGCAAGGAATAATTCCTTATTGCAAAAGCCAAGTTACTCCTTGCTATTCTGGTGCAAGGAAAATGTTTCCTTGCAAGGGAGAAAAAAGGAAAAAAAGCATACATTTCACACTTGTATCAAGACATTCTCCCTTCTCCCTAACCAACCTAAGAATTTCTAATATTGAAAATTCTTAACAGTTCTTGCCATCCCGTTTCCTCACTTTGGTATTCAGTGCTAGCGGAAATGTGTGATAGAGCTATTAGGACCACTTCTTGCAGAATCCCAGGTTCAACTCAAGAAATAAAAGGGTTTCAGGGTATAGGTGTCTTTGTGCAGCCCCTCTGAGTAGCAGCACATTGCTTTCTGCTGTATGTGTATCTTTCTCCTCGCGTCCTTGGATAAGGGGAGGATTCTCAGAACGTTGACTTCTCCAGTAGAGAAGCATTCTGGCCTGCTTCAGGCATGCAACCTGATATTAAATGTCTTTCGCTGTTAATTTTAGATGGAAGTTTGTACAGGTATTGTAAGTATGAGAATACTCTAGCTTGTGCAGCTCGTGTGATTCTTGATTTCCTTCTTCTCAGTGTTGCCCAGGTGAGAAGCTCTTATATATACTCTCAAGATTAGCATACAATGTTTCCTGCTTTTTTCCCCATAGTCTGGAATTCCTGGCATAAAAGAGCAGCCAGTGTTCTGCCACCTTACCTCTCTGCCATTTTTGGTAGCAGATGCAGGCTTTTTGCCTTGTCCCACAACGAGATTTTTCCCTTTCTGCACAAGCTCCTTGGACAGGTTCTGTTCTGCTTCAGAAGCGAGCAGTAGTTGTTTTAGAACCTGCTCCAGACTGATTTCTGTGGCCACCTGAACAAAAGCATAGGCCTGCTTACGTTTCTTGATCACTTCAATATTGTATCTTTGGAGGGTGACACTTGCCATACCAAGGATGTCCTTCAGCATGCTGCAGAGAACTTCACTGGAATACTTGGGGTTTAAGTTTCCAATGTAGAGGATGTAGGTTTGGGTCTGTCCAGAATGATCTTCCTGTTCCGCAGCATTTGCTTCTTCCAAAGCTGCCTCTGGAACCTGATTAACATTGCCAGCTAGTTGTATATGTTCTGCTATGATTTCTGGAGTTTCAGCTGTTTCCATTTTCAGACCTTAAAGAAAGATTTGCATTTGGCTGTATTTCTCAGTGGTTGCCAGTTGGAGAACAGAAATGCAGGTTATGTTGTTCTACATTGGTCTTGTGTGAAGGTATCAGTAGTACATGATTCAAAAATGACCTTTCCTTTCTTTGCTTCTGTGAAGTAGAAACAGAATTTTGCTCCTACCAATGTTCAGGTGCATAACATCTTTGTATGGGGATCAAAGCTTATGGGGGAAACAACCCACAAAAAATTCTGACACTTAGGAGATTGGGGACTGTTAATTGTGATTTGGCCCTAGGAGATTGCTGACGGTGTTACTTAGCAACCATCCCCCCAACAGTAGGTTACGAGAGCTTACAATGAAAATCGCCTTGCTAGATCATATAATAAAGGTTTATAAAGTTCTGTTAGATTTATGTAATGATTTAATTACTCATTTTGTCAGTGAATATTCTATTGCAGTTTTTCACCCTTCCCCTGAAAAGTTTCTTCAGGATGAAACAACTTTTTTCCCCAAGAGATATTACTTGCACTTACACTGCTCTCCCAGGTGTTTCTGGTACCTCAGTAATCTCATAGGGCTACAATAATTTTGTGTCATCTGTAATAGCTATGGGCATAATTCCAGCTTGTGTGTTTATTCTGTCCTTCACTAGAATGCTACCAACTCGCACTGTAAAAGTGATTGAAACATTATGAATTCAGGAATTGGTTTTGCATATTGGAACTGAACAGAAGTCACTATCCTTCCATATGTGCATCTACTTGGATGTTCTTTCCCATCTCCTTCCCGTCTTTCTTAGTTTCACCAAAATCATTTGGGCTAGGTGGAGAAGTCCTTCCTTTGCTGCCATTGTTAAGATATTGGGAATGACAAATCATTGTTCTACTGCAAGTCACCCGCTGGCTCTATCTGCCTTGTGTTCACTCCTTGTCTACCATGCTTCATCATGTCCATGTGCCAGAGCAGCATTTTCACTAGGCTAGGGGTCTATAGGTGAAAGTCAAAGCATCTGAGATGGCCTAAATAAATGGCCAAAATGAACACAAAGTCTTTAGTGTTTCTGTTACTAAGCTTGTAGCACAATTCATTTGTTGACACTCCACCCAACACTAATGTTCTTGTCCCACCCTCAGTTTTGCATCCTTAAAAATCATATTACCATACAAGGAGTTGGTTCTCATACTGTTCTTAAAACTCCAGGTTTGTTCAGAAGTTGTGCTGCAGCTAACCATGCTATTTCTCAGGCATATATTCCAAGTCTTAGAGTTTAAATTGTGAGGTCATAGATGTTCTTGTGACAATTCTAACATATTCATTTGAACCCAGAGTGGACAGCATGGTTAGGCAATATTTCCCCATATAAAAAGATATCCTTCATTGGCTCCAGTCTGACCTTGCTAAACAAAACATTTCTCAGGGGTGAAAACATAGATACTAGAACCTTGGAAAGTAATAGTTGTTACTACTGAAACAACTATGGAAGATTGGTATTCCTTTAGGTGGTAAACAATGTAAACCAAACCCGTGCCACAAATTGCTTCTGCTTTTTATTCTCACAGGTCAAGTCAATGTTTACTTACAGAGAATCAGACTGAGCAAAGTCATAGGCCTATGCAAAATAAAATAATTTGGGCCATGGAGATGATTTATCTGCAGAATTGGACACCTGACTTGTCCCCATAAAGCATGGTTGAAGAGTTTCCATGTTGGGTGGCTTCAAGGTTGCTCACAGCCTTTGTTAGAGCTAACCTGCTTTGAAGAACCGCAGTGTGTGCCAAAGCTCTAGCTTAGGGGCCTTCAGTGCTGCTGACCTGAGAAGCACTTGGGCCATTCCCTTAGCCTTCTCCTGCAGTGCTGAGTAATGGTCTTTTTTTCCAATGTGCTTCTTTTGTGATGGGATGGTTCACAACCACAAGCCAGCTTAGAAGCTAGGAAAGCCCAGAGAGATGAAAGCTTTTTCTGCAGTTGGCCTCTTTCAACTGGTCAAACAGACCTGAGGAGAATTCCTCAAAGCCTGTGTCAGAACTGCCCAGGCTGAGAGACCCTTTACTTGCCATGGGACTTTGGGCTGGCAGGCTATGCTGTAGATTCCTTGCAGCTCCTGGTGGTGCCACCCGACCTGGGAGATCCTTCAGCCAACACTGCAGGAAAGGCCCCCCCCCTCAGCCTTCTCCAGCGGTGCAACATCTAAGAAGTCTGAAACAGCTGAAGCCAAGCAATACGGCTGCTTCACTTCCATCCAAGAAGTGAGCAGGCCCCTGTTGCTTCATGAAACAGCTTCAAAGGAATAACTGGAAGTTTTGTTAAAATGAAACACTTGGTTGAAATGTTGGACAGCCTTGACTAGATTTAAATTTTTTAATGTACAGGTAGTCCCCAGTTTAAGGAGTTCTGTTCCCATGGCCTGTCCTTAAGTCAAATTTGTATGTAGGCTGGAATAGTATTATTGTATAAGTAGTATTGGGTAATGAACTCGAACCATTGTGTATTTAACTCAAATTTTGCTACAATAGGCTTCGTTCTTAACTATAGGTCATCCGTAAACTGAGCATTCTTAACCCTGGGACTACCTGTACAAATGGGTTATGTATGTGAATGTCAGCATGCATGATTCAGGCATGGACACTGAAATGGGCTGGCACAGACTGAGGTATGATCAGGCCTCCCTTGCATACTTTCCCCAACGGTCCATGTTGTCTCTTCATATAAGGCATATTAGTTTGCAACCAAACTCAGAATCTGCTTTGTTCCTATTTAAAAAATCTCCTCAAAGATAATTCTTATTTTTTCCCCTATTCTAAATAGAACTTGCATGGCCTGACAGATCATGGGGTGAAAGCACAAAGGAGTAATTCCCACCAATCTAAGATCATGAAATTACGTAAGTAAAATTGTTTCCCAAAATTACTGGCTTACTGAGGCAACTTGAACCTTGCTTTGGGCTGCGTTATGAACTCAGATCTTGGAATGCCTGCATTTAGTGTCCTGTGAGTAACCAAGCCAAGAGGAAACCACTCATCTTTTTTTTTAAAGTTTATTTATAAACAAAATCAACAGAGTAAGTGCAGAAAAGAATATTGGCAGGATTCTTCCTGCTACCTGCCGTAGGCAGTGCTAACAGCAATGGTATTCTGCAACCAGGCAGTAATAGCAGAAACAGGTGGCCTGCCCCAGGGGGCTAAACTAGATAACCAAGATGGTAGCCAAGTTGCACCATTCCAGCATGTTGCAGTCATTGCTGGATCCTCCTTTCTGGAACTGGGTTATTGCCTGTGAATTTTCATTCCTTGTTCTAGAAGCCCTCTTGCCTTGCCTTCTGGCCTAGTCTGCAGAGCTCCTCTTCCACAAGTGTCTCAGAGAGAAAGAACCATCCACAGGAAGGAGCAGCAGGATACGTAGCTTGGGCAGAAAGAAACGCCTGTGAAGGGCTTGTACCTTTGCCCACCCCACCCCCCAGTTTAGGAACCAGGGGCAGGCAATGGGCAACCGTCTCAGCATTCATTTGTCTGCAACCCAAGGACAAGCTGCTATGGTTATTCTGGAGGAATAAAAAAGTATCACACGCTTGCTTTCCAGACACAAAGCACACTTCAGTGGAGGACCTGGAGAAAAGCAGAGCGGTGGGTCACCAGGTAATTGCCTCCTTCTCCTATTCTCATCTGCCAGCAGCAAAACTCTAACTACAGGACAATGAGGGCCACCACTCAAGTGCCATAAAAAATAAATACATTAATCATTTTCCAGAATACACATAAACAAAACAGTTCAGGTTTCCCTACTGGAATTGGCAGAGAGACATAAAAAAAAGCCTATTTCCGCGTCTCTCTGCTATCCCACGTGCCTGCCAGATACCTATCAAGGAAGCTCTGCCAGGGTAAAGTGGAGGGTGTTTTAAATGGTACCACTGTAGAATAGGAGACGTGTAATTCCCCCAGGAAAAATGTTAAAATAGTTGCCATCTCAATAGCAAGTAGAAAAGAAAACTTTCAAGCTTGGGGACAGGAGTGAGGGGGGGAGGTTGCTTAGTTGTATGCCTTGTGCCACTTCAGTACAGGACCACACACTTCCCATCCTCCCGGCTCACTTGTAGTGCTGGAATAGTGGATAACACAAACACAGAGCCACTCATGGTGACTATTGGTTATCCTCCATTCTTTGTTCCAAATAAATATTAGAATTGTCTGCCCATCAGCCAGCAACGTTGGGGCAGGGGGGAGCCAGCTTGAGTCCTCAATTCAGGAAGAGGTTAACAGCACCAAGTGAGAAGTGAGAAGAGTGATCTGTAGGCAGGTAGTACGGCTCACAGAATATGGCTTCTGCCAAAACTCCCACCCCACCCTTGCACCCAAGGGAGTGAACCATCTGGAGAGCAGCAGCTGCTTGTCCTAATCAGTTGGCTTCTTCTAATCAGTTTCTTCTGTATGGCACAGAAAAGTGACCTCTTGACATCCTCCTCATATTGCATGAAGAGGCTTCTCAAGGAGAGCAGCAAAGGAACATGGCGCAATTAAAAAAGAAGGGCCAAACAGCCGAGTCTAATGCATGGGTGGCTCTGCCGGAGCTCCACACACAGGAGGCATCACTGCCTCTGCCAGATATGGTCCTAGATGCCACCAGCAGAGAGCTGAAGAAACATCCATCCCTTTGTGAGAATCTATCTGAAGCTTCATATGACGGTTCAGGGTGCCTAGGACCGTCCTCCTGCAGGATATCACCTTTCTTCTGCTGAGTAGGAAAGGTGTCCTAGTAATTCTGTGATGCGGTGGCTGCAGAAGGTAGGCACACGTTGCGTGCCTTCATGGAGAGCTGAGAGGGCCATGATTGTCCCAGGAAGAATCTTTTTCAGAACTTGCCCTGTTTCAACTTATCAATATGGTAGGTGAGTTTCAGCGCTGGCCCCAGTTTCAAGCCCATGTACTTCATCATCATGTCACTACGCAACAAAAGCAAGGCCTTGCCATCAATCTCCTGTAGACATAGAGTAGAAAAAACTATGTTTATTGTGTGTCAGAAGTAAAACAAGGCTGGTTTAGGGCAATTGCTGATCTGAGATAAGACGTGACGGGGCTACCTAACTTTGCAACATCAGTTGCACAGAAAAAGGAATTTCTTCCACATAATGAGTGACACCCATCAAAACCCCTTCATTTGTATAACTTTTACATGGAGATTAGAGGCTTAGGATTTGGCTCTTTCTTTGCTACATCTTTCTTAACTACTTGGAGAAAGTCTTTAAAACCGGACTCCAACCTTTTCGTAATACTCAAGTAAAGCCCATGGGAACAGCAGCTGTTTACATCTGCATTGTACTAGTCCATCTCTCTGCTTCAGTTCCTATGCTACCATTGATGGCCAGATACATCCATCCCTTTGTTTCCAGAATAATCCTGTTTACTATGAGAAGTTACCGAAGCTTTGCCTCTTGTGACATTGATAGATATTGACTTTCTGAGAGGGAAGGAAATACTACAGAATTATTAATAATGTGTTAAAAACTGCCTCATCAGCAGAACCATATGCTGGGTGGCAGCACTTCCATCAGGGTGAAAGTTCTACCCAGGCCAAGTCTGATGCCCCTGAAGTCATATTTACATGTTTTCGGAAGAGATCTGCATGGGGTCCCAGCTGAGGGTCAGCTTCTCTTACAAACTGCATGACATCTTCCACCGTCCAAGCGGAGGGATCCCGGGTACCCAACCGTGAAGTGTCTCGAGAGCTCAGGTATCTGTCGGAGCCTGAGGGCACAATGAAAAAAATCAAATAAATTCTGGTGCTGCAGAAGCTTAGGGATCCATGTCATTGAAATGTTTCTGGTGATATTTTTTAAAAATAACAACCACTCTGTCAAATTTAATGAATTATTTGTACCAAATGCTTCTAGAGGGACAATAGGAAAGCCACTTATTGCCAGCACAAGGGAGAAGCAAATATAAACAGAATTAGGGTTTTTCCCTCAACCTTCTACTGCATGAAGCTTTCTGTTAATGTTTCCAAAATGTCATAACCAAGATATGTTTTTCCAAAAGAACATACTCTTGTAACTAAAGCCAAAGGAAATGTCCAACATCACCAACTTTATAAACACTTTGCTACATAATCAATTCTTTGAAAGAACTGATACTAGAAAGGCAGAAACTCTGCTCCCTTCCTTTGCCAAGACTTGATTAAAACACCCATTTCCCAGAGAACACTGAACAAAGGTGGTGTATTTTCAGAATGGGTCAGCAGACATAAAGGAGCATTTGATAAAGATTTGGCATATGGGTGTTCAGCACCCCTTTTCAGAAATCTTAACAACAGTAGCAGGGGAACGTTCTTCAAAGCATTAGTGAGTGGGCCCTTTGAATCCATCTCATTTTGAACCCAAAATATATTGCAGGCATAAAGTTTGAACAGACACATAGACATGAGGGGAACATATGTCATTCTGCCTAGTTGAGTTGCTAACATGTTGAGCTATGATAGACTGGACACAGTTTTGAATTTGGCCTACCAATGGATATGCTTTCCTGTTACATAATTTCTTGATTTTCTCTTCCTAATGTTTATGATATTTACAAAAATACTAACAACAACAACAACAACAACAACAAAAGAATTTTGATGTGTTGCAGAAATGGAGAAATCAAATAACAAACACTTAAGATGGCAGGATTCAGGCCCTGACAATATTTTGGTGGATAACATATTGTGAAGAAGTCAGTAAGACTATATGGCTCAACAGATAATTAATGCTTTGAGAGGTCTGACCAGCTATTACACAGTAAGCTACTTTTACCACCCTCTATTTTGTAACAATTATTGCTTAAAGAAACACACAAAAAAATTGCTTAAAAATACACACCAAAAATGCAACTGGACCACGCATATCTGTCCAGGGAAGGGAGTAGAGTTTCTGCCCTTCTAGTATAAATTATTTCCAAGAATTGATTATGTAGCAAAGTGTTTATAAAGGAAATTTATGATTTGTAGCAAAGTGGCTATAAAGGAAAGCATGAGAAGTAGCAGCTTCCCCGCCCAGGATTCACAAGGTCTCCCCCTGCATTGCCAGGGGTCCCTATTAGTAAGAGAAAGGTGGAGCTGGACTGCTTCCCAGAAGAAGGGTTTGAGCTTTGCACTCTTACCCCCAGCATTCAGTCTGTGCAAGGCAGAGGTACTGCACTGAGTGAGGCTGGAGGGCTGATGAAGGTGTCTATATCCCTGAAGGCGGAAGTCCCTTGAGTTCCGAATGGGACTGGACGCGCTGACGGCATTCAAGGCTGAGTCCATCGGGTCCAAGCGAGGCTCCAAAGGACCAGGGAGGCTGTCATTCAAAACAAAGGTTTCACCTGGAAGACACAAGCAACTGGTGAGAGACAGGTAAGCAACAGCTATGGTGCTGCAGTATACACAAACATCTAGAGTGGTAAGTCAGCAACATGGAGCAACTTTTATTCAGCTAGAAAGTTGGGGAGAGGGAATCATTTTCACCATGTTGTACCAAGTTCTTTGAGATAATCTCCCCCGACCCCCAAATAATTGTATTAACCAGACTAAACTGGTGCTGGTGTTGACCTCTAAAGCCCTTCATAGCATGGGCCTGGGTTATTTGAGGGACCGTCTCTCCCCGATTTTGTCTGCCCATCCTAGCAGAGATCTAGCAGAGTGGGTATGTTGTGGGTTTCATCGTCTAGGGAGCTTCGTTTGGCAGGCCCTAGGTGGGCCTTTTCTGCTGTGGCGCCCACATTGTGGAACCTTCTCCCACAAGAGATGAGATCGGCCTTATCACTCCTGAGTTTTCAAAGGTCACTCAAGACCTGGTTGTGTCGGCAGGCCTGGGGACCCCAGGGGACAGGTGAACTAGTGAGGTGGCTCTATTATTGACATCCCTTCACCTATTATTTTCCTTTTCTGTTTTAGTTTGTTTTTATAGTTTTTAATGTTTAATAATTACTATATTTATTGTTTGATTAGACTGTTGTATGCTGCTCAAAGTCACTTTTTGTGAGATGGGCGGCCTTCTAAACTTGATTAATAAAATAAATACATAAATAAATAAACAAACAAACGCTCTGTTATTATCATACGTAACAAAGTTCAGTCATTCTCTTCATGTCCTAGAAGTTCTTCTGCGTGCAAAACAGTAGGTGCATTCATTCTGGAGCACTCCTGATATTTCTTTAACCAGGTCAATGCAGCGGAAAGGCTAAGCCTTCTCTTGTTAAGAGACCATCTTAACATTCCCTTGGCACGTTATGGCAGGATTGTATTAAAATAAAGTACCAAGAATCCTGTAATCTTGGCTCTGCTTTTATCACCACACAATTCTCTGAGAAGACTCAATAAGGAATTTTCTGTGAATCTATCAAACCAGCTTTTTCCTCTTTCTAGAATGTCTTACTATTGAAATAAGAGCCTGTCTAGACTTTCCTTTATCCAGCTCCTGCTGCTTCTTCGTAGTCAGGTGCCAGCTCTTGGGCAGAACAAACATGGACCATTATTTGGCACACATTCTTCATTTCATTCTGGCAGAAATATAAACTGAGGTTAAGGAAGAAACTCTCCAAAAGCTCTAAACCAAGCAGCAAAACATTCAGGCCCAATTCCCACAAACAGAAATTTCTTCTGTGCTGCTGCTGGTTCAATGCTACATGTAGGATGCCCAGAACAACTTGTGCCACTAATGCTTCTGGACCATGTATGCCATCAGGTCCTGACACCTTCTGTGTATGAGACGTTGATCTGCTGAGCAATGGCATCACCTTTAAAACATCCCCAAAGAAGTGTCATGCATTGGTTACTTAATGGCATCAGAGTGTCTTCACTATTCAGCTAATGAGATGAGTCCTTCAGGTCACATTTAAAAAAAAAAAAATTCACATCTTACTTGATCCTGTAATACACCCCAATGATGGAACAATGAAACAGAAGATTCACTCTAGGGCACTGAATAGATTAAACAAACATCTGGACATTTTCATGTGGACAAGGTTGGGTCATAGATCAACCTCTTAACTGCTAGCAGTTTTTATGCTGACAGTATATATGAAAATTATCCATTCAAATGGAAGTGGAAATATAAAGTTATTTCCTACTCTAACAATTTTAATTTTTGAAACCCACCTTGTGTTTGATTTAAATAAATTGGCACTGTTCAAGATTTACTGGGGAGAGTCAAGAGAGTAGATGTAAGAATTATACTCTGATTTGCAGAATATAGTTAAGGAATCACACAAAATCTGTTAGAAACCAGCAAAAAAAAAAGAAAAAAAAAAGACACAATTCTTCTGAAGTCAAGTTGTGAGGCTGCCTACAAGACACGGCATTCTAGCATCCTTCCCTACTTCTCTGAATCAGGTACTTTTCATTACTGAACATGCTGTTCAGGCAACAGAAGAGTGTCTCCTGCTTCAGAAGCAGAAATGTTAGAATGTGCCTGCAGTCAGAGCTTAACATATTTGAGGCTACCTAGCATAGCTTTTAAAAGTGGGGCAACTAAGATCACATACAGGAAGAATTTTTTTTTTGGTGGTTCTGGCATAGTGTTGAATTAAATTAAAACACTTGGGTCTTTTCCCGATAACCCTTGTATTATGAACTTTGTGTCTGCTTATCAAAACTCCTGACAGCAACGCAAGTCCAGAAATGCAGGGGGTTTCAGCTACAAGAATCCAGATTTATACAACTGATGGAAATCAGCGCCAGCCCTAGATTTTGCATGGCTTACTGTATTTTCACCTTTTGTTACCCAATCCATACTTTTAGCTGCTCACCATAGCCCTTAAATGTAATAAACAACTGAAACAAGGCTTTTGCAAGGGTTGAAATTGAATACTGAATTTAAAAAGACCCCACAAACAAAAACATCCCTCTAATGTGCCCATAGTCATATAGCAACATACATTCAGAGATGGGAGGAAACCTTTTTATTAAGAGGAGACTACATGCCATGAGTGGCAAGTGGAGATTACTTGTCTGCTAGAAGCTGCGGGGAATCTCAAAGAATAGGACATTAAAAATTTAGAGTGCTTACTTTCTTGTCTAATCAAGAAAGAAACCTCTGTAAGAGGTTCAACTAGCTCAGAGCCCTGTTCCATGCTGCTCCCTCTTCTACTCTTAGATGCATCTGGGAAGCTCATGAGAATATGAAGGCACTGTTATGGTCCTCAGCAACTGGTATCCAAAGGGCATAGGAAGCAGAAGTTCCATACAGATATCATGGATAACAGACAGTGATAAAAAGCCATGGGCAGCAGACCTAATTTTCTCTTTCAAACCATAAAAGACATCAAAGTCAGATGGGAACTGAACATTCATCTTCCGTTAAAGGAAGCCTATGAAGCTTTTTGCAAACAGATCCTTCTTGTCCTTGCTTGCTCTGAGAAACAAAAATAAGACTGTGCTAGAAAAGACCATTCACCACCATCTTCACAAAAGTGGTGGAACTGATTACAGGCAGGAGTCAAAATGCATTTTGTCTGTCTGAACACAACTGGAATAATGTCTTGTATTGGGACAGGAGAGGCTGGTATTTTACTTCAGGCTATGGTGATTGCTAGAAAGTGTACAAAGAAACTCAGTTCCAGCAATTTAGATCTATAGCATGGCTTTTGTTCTCATAGTTAGGCACAGATAATGAGGACCATATAGATGAAGGAGCCCACCAAAGAAGTTAGAAGGAAGGAAATACGCTTCCTTTCTGTGGCCCACTGTCTACAATCCTGCTTGGCACAGAAGAGCAGAAGGCACTGTCAAGACAAACTCTACAATGCACAGCTGAGCTGGAAGTAGACCCCTGGACAGGAGCTTCAACCTATGCTGCTTTTTAAATGAATAATATCAGCAAGGCTGGGAAAAGAGGCTGCGCTCACCTTCCAAAGGGTGATGGTCATTCTTTGGTAACTTGGGGGACAGAGGAGCACTGTATGGAGGGAAATCTTGGGAATACCTCTTTGTACCCCGGCCTGGTCCCTGCAGAGAGCCGTCTAACGAAATGCTCCTGTCTAGGAAGAGAGAACAAGCCCCTGCTTAAGATCAGAGTCTTCTTTGGGAAACAAATGTTCTGCCTCTTATCAGCAGAATGCTGTACTATATGGACTGGTCATTGACTGCAATAAAGATTCTTCTTCTTTTCCTATACTGTCCACAGAGTGACCTGTAATTCAGCCAGCAGAAACAGCAGTATTGCTGAACTGCAGAATGATTTTGAAATCTCTGGGCATTACCAATCACCTTGTCATGCCTTCTGCTCCATACAACAGCAGAAGAATTTTATGAAAAGGACAGCAGCATTTTCAGTGAGGATAAATGCTTCATTTGGACAAAGCTTTTCATTTTTTTTTTAAAAGTCTTTTTGTTCTCCTAACTGAGAAATTATTGTACTGTTTCCAGTACATCTTAATTCTTATACACACGATGGGGAATCTAAATATGTAGTTACAACATTTAACAGAGCTGGGGAATGACAAAATGCCTCTTTATAGTTAATTTGATCTCCTCAGTTGATTTGTGTGATTGCTTGCTTCAAGCTTCCTGCATGCCATTAATCCTTGATTATTTGCCATGGTGCTTTTCAAAGTGATTCTTAAAAGTATTTGCTCATCCCAGGGAAACTTCAGGGTCCTTTGTTGGCTGAATGAGTAGGCTTCAGAATATGAAGTTAAATGCCAAGACATCTATTTGTGATCTCACTGAAAAGCGGTGAACAATATTTATAAAGAATTAAAACCATGTAAAGCTGAATGTTCAAACACAAAAAAACCAGCTACAAAATATTAAACATTTCCTTCTTCATATAGTGCTAACTTTTCTGACCCAAAGTTCTTAAGACTGGAAGATATATAAAACACATGGGACCATCAGCCCAGAAAATGGATAAATTAGATTTAAAATTTACCAGTGGTTCTCTAAGCTCAGTTAGCACCTTCTGTGAATGTACATTTAGCACCTTCTGTGAATGTACAACAAACACAATCCTCATCTTTCCACATTAATTAATGAAAACAATCATAATGGTTCTAATGTTATTTTATTTTTACTGGACTTATTGGCTGCTCTAATCAGAAGTTACTCTGAGCAATGTACATTTCAGGCTCTGGAAGAGGGTTTAATAACTACAGCAGCTGGATGTCTGATGACTGGCCACCGTAACTTGTAAAATGTGGTATTTCCAAGTCACTCTAGCTTCAGAAGCCTCAAGCACCATTCCAAGCCCCAACTGGGAAACTCACTGCTCAGAATCTCTATGATTGGCGTGGTCAACAAACATTGTAAAATAAATTAATTTAACATAGTAGCTGTGTTCCCATAGTATGCTGAGCTGCAACATGGGCAGGGTTAGTATGTAATGTCTAAAGGCCATGTTGTCACCTCCTGCTTGTTCATTTATTTAATTACATTTAGACACCACTTGATTCCAAGGTGACTCTGGGCAGCTCACAATTTTAAACAAACAATATGTACAATATAATGTATGAGGTGAAACATATATAAAAAAATCTATCTGGACAGCACACTCTAAATTCAACAAAGGGACCACATCCACCCTACTCCAACACCCAGGAAAACAGCCAGTTTTCAAGACCTTCCAGAACACCATTAGAATCTGCACAGTGCTGATACAACTGAATTCATTTTATTTTCTTTACAATTTTAAGTACAATTTCTTTAAGTCAGGCTGTGCTGGACATGATTTTAAGTATCAGCCAGACATTACATCTGTACAGTAACTGGCAAATATTATGAACAAATCAGCAACTTCCTTTTCAGCTTATGGAATGTACTTTTTCTTTGTGTCCTACTTGAGGGTTGAAGGGAAGTGACTAGTGACCCTATGACAGCACTGTTGTGGTTAGGGCAAATATATATATATATATATATTTCATTTTGGGGGCTTCTGGGATTTTTTAAGAAGCAAAATGGGTGCCCTTTAAGCCTCTGAAAAGAGGAAAAGTTGGCTTAATCTGGAGAGGTGTTGGGATTTTTAAGGGGTAGATCCCTTAAACCCCTCCAAAATTTTAAGGAATCCAAAATATTTAGCCCTACCCCCTCTGGATGCAAGAAGCCCAGGACCTGTTTACCTGTGAATTACAAGTTATTTTAGTATAAATAAAAATATGGCTTGGGGGCTGATGTGGAAATGTTAGTGTCTTTGGATGAAGTTCTTTAGTCTAATACAACGTCTCTCAACCTTGACAACTTTAAGATGTGTGGACTTCAAACTCCCAGAATTCTCCAGCCAGCATGGCTGACTGGGGAATTCTGAGAGTTCAAGTCCACACATCTTAAAGTTGTCAAGGTTGAGAAACATTAGTCTAATATATAAGTATGTAGACTGTAATTTTAAACATTCTGGCAATTAGTACTAGAACAAGACTATCAACTAAGACTATATTTTTCTATATCCACATGCATTCAAATCTTCTACAAGAGCTTAAACAAGCCGGAGTACATAAATACACTTTGAATAACTGTGGTTTATTGCTGAACTATGTGCCAGACTTCACCTGGACCGATTATAGTACTTCTTACTTTTGTGAAATTAGAACAGTTTCTTCTAAACATAATTGGTACAATTAGCTCATGAAGAAATAAGAAATAACATAATTGTACCTAGGTTTAGGACAGACAATTTTATTGATTTTATTATACATTACATGCATTCAAATTTCTTAAAATATTTTTATTCCATGATGCCTAATATTATTTAAATAATAGGATACTGATTTTTGGGTCAAAAGCTGAGAGGACCAAAATATAAAGGGCACAGCTTAGTTCTGGCTAATTAAAGTTTCACTGATGTCAATGGGTTTACTCCAAATATGATAATGTCTGGATTCACCCATAGCTACTAAAACACTGGGGTTTTGAAGGCATTTTGGGTACTCAGATAAAGTGGTAGAATGAGCTCTGTGGTTCATTTTCACAGTGAAAGCCAATTCTCTGTCTGAATGTAGTTCAAAAACCACAAGAAACTTGGGAGGTAAATCTAAATTATT
The DNA here is from genome assembly GCA_030867105.1 of Liasis olivaceus. Classification (NCBI taxonomy): domain Eukaryota; kingdom Metazoa; phylum Chordata; class Lepidosauria; order Squamata; family Pythonidae; genus Liasis; species Liasis olivaceus. The sequence goes on along the minus strand of CM061360.1, from coordinate 16,063,432 downwards.
CACTTTCTAACCCAATACAGATTTGTCTAGCATAGTTGGAGTAGGCCAGACAAATCAGCACAATTAAAACACTGTTGAGGGCTCTCTGGACATCATTCTCATGCTGAAAAGGGAAAAGGACTAAGCTGCACAAAGCCGTCAGAGGACCAGGAAAAAGGACATGGTTATCATTTCTTGCTTCATTGCCTTTGCTATTTATATACAACATCATTACACATCAACTATCTTACTTTTCCTTCTGCCATCCCACCATAAAGAGAAAAGAAAAAAAATGCAGAGGTAAAAATAAATAAAAAGGTCCAGTCTTCAAACCAGCTTCCACAGGGTATATCAAAGGCTCTGGTTCAATTCAAGGTTATAGCTCACATACTAGATCTTTGGCACGTCAAAGAGAATCAGAGGGAAAGCATTAATTTTCTGGGAGCTATCCCAGATCAGAAATAAGATAAATACAGTGAAACTTCAGTTTAATGGACCCGGCTGCCCGTAGTGGACTTTGGATGCAAGGGAACAAATTTCCATCCAGAGATTCTCCTGAAATAACTGACAAATCTACTGCATCTGAAGTAGTCTGGACAAGGCAGTTACACTTATGTTAATGATGCAAATGACACAAATTAAGTAGTTGCAATGAATGATGTAATCTTCAACTTAAACAGACATTTGGAATAACTGGCACCCTCTTCCCCCAGTTGGTCTATTCAATCAGGCTTTCATTGTAATGCTTTAATTTTTAGTTTTTAAGTGTGATATCTGCCGTATTAATCATTATCATCACCACCACCAACCCCTGAACAATGGTAAGTCTGTCATTGTACTGTTGCCTCATATATGTACTTAGAACATAGAATCCGAGGCACTTAAATAATATTCTTACAAGGAAAGGCCCTAACAGCATGTCCAGCTCTGTATCAGGTAAAATAAAATTAATGCAGCTTTGTTCCAAGTTTAAAAGAGGCACACAAGAATAGCCTGGTGGCAGGAATATGTTAAAAATGGTTAATGATAGACAACTGGCTTGGAATCTGTTTGCACTCCACCTGCAGAGATGACCATGAAAGCTCTCCACCCCAGCTCTTACCTGGTAGGTATTTATCATGGTCATATTCTCGGGAATGATGCATATGGTGCTGAGTGAAGGGCTGGTTCCCAAAGAGGTTGTCACTCCGCAGGTTGTGGCAAAGCTTCTCAAGGAAACGGAGGACATAAGTAATACTATTCACTGCTGGTAAGTTTAGAGTGTGCTGCTCATGATCAAACACAGCTGAAAGAGGAAAAACAACCAAGCCAAATATATAAACGTTTAACAGAGATGGCAGGCACTGCTCAATCCCCACAGCTGCCTGCTTGTAATTCAGACTAATAAAATGCTGGAATGATCTCTCCCAATCTGTTGCTTTCCAGATTTGCTGGGACCAATATTCCAGCCAGAATGACTAGAACATTACTCCAATGGTTTCTAAAAAGCACACGGTGTTATGTTTTATTATAAGCTCTTGACGTAGCCCGATCAAGATTAGGAAATGATTCTCTCCTATTTCAGAACAGGATACAAACCATACGGCAATCACTTCTTTTGTATGTTGTCTCAGCCATAAGAATCTAATGGCTAGTAGAAATGTCTCCTGGAAGAGACTGTTCCAAACATGGTAGGACAGATCCACATTGGTGCTGTCTCTTTTACCTGAAATAATCTCTCCTCCGTGGCCTTGCTTAAGGAATGAGAAGACAGTTTTCTGGTGGTAAGCACAGTCAATGCAAGCTTGGACTGCTTGCTGCAGGACTACAGATGCTCGAGCTGGACCAAAATGGTCAGGCAACTGCTGGATTTTCTTTTTGTCCAGATGAGGCCCGGTGCTACCATTTTTATTCAAGTAGATGCAAACTATGTGGGGGGAGGGGGGAGAAAGGGGGGAAGCAAACACATAAGAAGCCTTCAGTACTTAATTTGAAAAAGCAGAGATAAATTTCTTGTAACTCTGGATCGTGCAGCGGTCCCTTAATCTCTCTTTTCTGCAAATGAGTTATCTAACCTGGCTGAGTTTCAGAGAACAGATCCATATGCTGCATTAGTTTTTGAGAATCCATATATCCTGAAAATTGCTCTTTTTTCTCCACTATATAATACAGTTTGCCAAAAGCTGCTTAATGAACCATGAAGATGAGAGTCTGAGACTTAAGCTGTAGATAGAGTAGTGCAGTGTTTCTCAACCTTGGCAACTTTTAAGATGTGTGGACTTCAACTCCCAGAATTCCCCAGCCAGCATCCCTCTGCAGTGAACTAAATTAAAATCACTGCACCTGCATCTGCCACAGCCTTGCACTTTTTAACTGTGTGGGTCTCCTGACAGATTCTCTAGTGTGAGTGATCATACACAGCTATTGAATGTTTAGAAATCTATTCAGCAGGCTCTAACACAGACATTTCACACCTGCAGAATGGATTGTTCAGTGCATGTCAAATATTCAGATTCTGCTCCTTTACAATAGTAAAATTTATCCTCACTTAGGTTTTCAATTCCTGATGCATGAACATTTGTAAGCACAAAATGACTGTTTTAAAACAGTGTTTTCCAGGCTGTGAGACTGCAACCAAGATATGCCTTTCTTTTTCTTTTTTTAAGTTTATGGAAGAATTGTGCGGTTAAATACCTAAAGGTCAATCACAAAGCACTCCAATATTTCTAGTTTGATTCCAATTACACAAGCACACTGTGAGGACCCAAGGAAAGTATTACCTTAGACAATCATTCTTTTGCCCTTATTTTTATCATACGGAGTTGCTACTGCCTAGCATTCAGAAAATCTCCCTTGCTAGGTTTGTCATTTGTTCATTCGTTTGGTCATTCATTTGATTTCTAATTCCATCCAATTGCTAAATGACTCCAGGCAGGGTACAAAGAGTATTAATTTGAAAATGTCAGGATAATAAACTAAAAAATCAAGATAACAGAATAGCCCCACCAGGGGAAGACAAAACTCAAAATACATTAACGCTGCAGTGAGTTCACTAATCACCCCAACTCAAGGCCTGCAGGAAGAGCCAGGGTTTGAAGGCTTTCTCAGAGGACAGCAGGAAGTTTCAGAAATAAAAGGAGGCAGCTCCTTACCTGTAGGGGCCTGCATAGCAGAGCTGGGAATAGTAGCTGCATCTTGTGGTACCGTACTGGTGTCAGGCTCAGGAGTGCTAGTTGTAGGGGAAGTAGGTGCTGGATTTAGTAACGTCCGAGGCTTTCTCTGGAAAAAAAAAAAAGTTCAATGGCTTTCAATGGAAGAACAAAGTCTAGTGGGTAAAAGGAACAAGCTGTTAAAAACTGATATTACGGCATCAAGGACACCCACTCAGGAACGTAAAGAGGAAATGGTATCTCTGTGATAAAAATGTACAAAGCCCAATGAGCGATAAAAATAGCTTGAGTCAACAGCAGCCACAAAGGGGAGGGGGATGGCATAAAAATGTGATTTACAGAGGTGACCAAGATTTTATGCCGTCGGCTGTCTTCGCTTCCTGCCTTTCCTCTACGGAGCTTGAAAGCAGCATATGAAGAGCCCTGGCCAGCCCACAGCCTGCTTAGCTTTAGAAATAAAGCTCTTTCAAACTTTTCAGTCCTGGGGAGTCCTTCCAGTGATTTTAAGGCTGTATGCAGGAATATACGAAAAGGACTTGGACGTAGTCAAAGGGTTTGTTGGCCTAGCTGGGGCTTGTCTGTTCTACGCAGTGGCCCGGCCTTGGGCAGGGGGCTTCCTATTGCTGTTCTCTAATCCTGGTGGCTACCTCCACCAGAAAATGAGCCTGGGGCTTTTTTCATACATCCACATGCTCCGCTCCTAAACTATTGTGCCTCCCAGATTTCCATGGCCCCATTTGATTAAAGGGCTTTCAATCATAACCTCATTGGCAAATCCAGAGAAGCCTTTGGAGAAACTGCAAAAATTGTCTAACACTCTTAAGCCCTAGACCAGTGTTTCTCAACTTGGCAACTTTAAGTTGTGTGGATGTCAACTCCCAGAATTCCCCTGCTTGCTGGGGAATTCTGGGAGTTGAAGTCCACACATCTTAAAGCTGCTAAGGTTGAGAAACACTGCCCTAGATTATTCAGGCCTGGGGATGGCAATAGCTCTGCAATTTCAACTTGGGGACCAACCTAAGCAAAAGCCTTTTGGAGGAGGGAGGTCTGTGTTTTTTTTAATTTATATTTATTAAGAATTTTCATATAATAAAAGATAAACAGGAAGGAAGGAAGGAAGGAAGGAAGGAAGGAAGGAAGGAAGGAAGGAAGGAAGGAAGGAAGGAAGGAAGGAAAAGAAAAACAACAAAATGCAAGAAAAAGAAAACCAAAGTTAAGAAATATATAAATGACTTCCCAACTTCTTTTCAACAGGTAATTACAATCTTACTGTCCCTCCTCCCTCTTAAATATTTTGCAAATTCCCTCACGCCCTCATTTAATCCACATCTTTCTTAATCTTCAAATCCATACATCATCAATTCATTTTTTCTTCTTTCAGCAAACAAGTCCATATAAGGTTGCCAATCTTTCAAAAAAAATTTTTATTATTTATTCTCCAACCCAACAGGTCAGTTTCACCATTTCTGCAAATTCTGACCTTTTCACAACCCATTCTTCCACTGTGGGGATTTCATTATTCTTCCATCATTGTGTGTACAATACTCTTGCTGCAATGACCATATCAAGGAGGGAGGTCTGTGTTTGGCCACATATACTGACCACCTACCTTACCACCAGGTTTTGGTCCCCTCTTTTTGGGGAATTTTAAGGGCTCCACTGCCTTGGAGGGATTGGGGTTGGGGTGGCTGGTCAAAGTCTTGGGTGTCCGGCCTCTTTTACGACCAGGCTTGCGGCCTCTTTGTCCAGGCGGATGTTCCAGGATACTCTTTGTGCTGCTGTGCATGGTGCTTTTTTCGGAGATCACGTCAGGGGCAGGAAACGGGGTCTTTGGAATGACCACTAGCAAAGAGAGGAAGGAGAGGAGACAGTCATGGACTGCGACAGCCTCATGCAAAAGCCCATCTGGAATATCTAAAATATGCAATCACTCTGTATGTTTGTATTAAGGCTGAAATACTTTTTAATTTATTGAATAATACTTGTTCTGTATATGAGTAGTTGTTTTAATCTGTCTCAGTAAGGAAAGAAGTGTGACAATTGGTTAAATAAACAAAATGAAAGGACATTTTGAAACAATGTCATAGTTTTACTGTATTCTCAACATGTACCCATTACAAACATGCACCCAATGTTCATAGGGTGCAATGTAAAGCTTTAGCCGTACAACTTTTTTCTTCCTATAAACATTTCTATTTGATGGGAATATTTGGAAGATTATTTTTCATGGGATGACTCAAAAACGACAAGTCACTCAGTGTGAGATAGACTGGCAACTAGCTTGCCTATATGAAAGGAGGTACAATCTTAAGAGTTAGAGGAGACTGAAGGAAATCCAGAAGTAGAACATCCTCACAACATGGCTGTCCAGTCTCCATTTGTTCAGGGAGGGGGAGACTCCACTATTCCTCTAGGAAATGTTCTCTACTGTCAAACCATATGCACTTTCAAGGGATTACTCCTGACGTCCTACCCAAATTGTTTTGCTACACTTCTGCATAAGATTTTAAAAGGGAGGATGCTTAGGATCTGCACATGAAATAATTCACCATTATATAAACGCTGCTTGTTTACAACAGGTAAAAATACAGAGAGGATGTAAACTAACACTCTGCAATCTGTACTGCAGTAAAGTGTACTTTACATAGCCATAAAATGATCACAAGCTATTTCCAAGACAATGGTAATACTCTGTAATTGCTACAAGACCAGGGCAAAGTTCAATTCCTATTCTCAGTCCCATATTAGTTATAGAGCATTAAATAATTTCAGTTATCCTTTGTGTTCCTCATGTATCAAGAATGGAGCTCATCAAGTATTCTTCTAAGCCCACTTTTTTACCTTTAACTGTCTTCCAGAATGGAATTCTTTACTTTGAAACAAACATTAGAGGTCTCCCTTGTCATAACCCTCTTGATGGGTGCTAAAATCTGTATTCTTTATCTCCAGAATGCATTCTTCGGGGGCACCAAGCATCTAACAATTTCTTACCACCACCACCACCACCACCACCACCAAAAAAGCTTAAGGGGAAGTTGGTACAAATCCAAAAATATAGTTGAATTTGGAATGTTGTAATCCAACAGCAGCAAATCTACTGTTACTTTCATGGCTTGGAACAGGACACTTAATTATGTGCCATGAAGTCATTTTCGACTCTTAGCAACCACACAGATAGATTCTCTCCATGACATCTGTCTGTATTCTGGTCTTTTAGGTCTTCCATCTGCGCACTCATCGCCACTGTAACTGAGGCCATCCACCTTGCTGCTGGTCATCCTCTTCTTCTCTTTCCTTCCACCTTTCCCAGCACTGAAGCCTTCCCTAGGGAGCCAGGTCTTTGCATAACGTGTCTAAAGTAGGATAATTTCAGCCAGCAGGAGGATGCACGTCTATATGAGTGTATGAAATCCATAGAACCATGACCAAGAATGCTCACCTGCTGATACTCTGGAACATGCTTCCCCCAAAGTACGTGCAGCACCCTACCTTCTTGCATTCTGCAAAGTGATTAACATTGTTTTCTTCTATTGTGCTTTTGGTCTTAATTGATTGATTCTGGGCTTTCAAATCTTTTCTGGCTCCATTCAAAGCAGGCATTTTGTGAAAAATCTTTCCTCCCTTCAATGTGTAAGGGAATAATTGTGATAGGTGCCAGGTACCTTATGCTGGGCAAGATCCAAGACTCTGCATAATGTATTGCTTAATGTTAACAGTACCAATTTAAAACAGGAAATAGATGCCTCTGTAGACCATTATGGAATGCAAAATTTTAATGCACAAGAGGCAACTCCAAAATAAACTAATGTTGAATTCTAGGGATTTTAACAATTTTATTTTTATTTATTTATTTATCAAATTTACATGGTTGCCCACAAGGTGACTCTGGGTGGCGTACAATAAAACCAATTATCCAAACAAATTATCATGATTAACACCATCTAGACAAAATAATGCCAGTGGGCAAGCACTTACTTTTAATATTTATTTATTTGATTTGTCCCCGCCCATCTCCCCTACAACGGGGGACTCTGGGTGGCTTACAACCACTAAAATCAAAATAGATAATTAAATTATAAAAGGTTTAAAAATTATAAAAGTTATAAAAACTAGAAATTTACAAAAATAGGATAGAGATAAAAAGCTAAAAACTCCACGAGGCCAATAGGGCCACACCAGGCTACTAAGGGGCCAGCCAACCCCATTTCTGGTATCCTCCCTCCCCGCCCCAGGCCAGATGGCAGAGCCAGGTCTTCAAATCCCTCTGAAAGGCCTGGAGTGAGGGGGCCTGTCTCACCCCCGGGGACAAGATGTTCCAAAGGGCGGGGGTTACAGCAGAGAAGGCCCGCCTTCTGGACCCCGCTAGTCGAAGTTCTTTTACCGCGGGGATCCGGAGCATGCTCTCTCTGTAAGATCGGGTGGGACGGGTTGAAATCGTGGGGGCGAGGTGGTCCTTCAGGTGACCTGGCCCCATGCCATGTAGGGCTTTAAAGGTGATAACCAACACCTTGAATTGGACCCGGAAGCAAACCGGTACCCAATGCAGCTCACGGAGCAAAGGTGTTATATGGGTCCTTCTTCGGGCCCCAAAAATTGCTCGCGCAGCCGCATTCTGGACCAGCTGAAGCTTCCGGATACTCTTCAAGGGTAGCCCCATGTAGAGTGCATTGCAGTAGTCTATCTGGGAGATAACAAGGGCATGAATGACTGTACGCAGGGCATCCCGATCCAGGAAAGGGCGTAACTGGTGCACAACCCGAAGCTGTGCAAAAGCCCTCCTGGCCACGGCTGCCACCTGCTCTTTGAGCAGGAGCCGTGAGTCCAGGAGGACCCCCAAATTACACACTGGGTCTGTCTGGGGCAGCGCCACCCCATCCAGAACCAACGATGACAACGTCCCGGATACAGAGGAGCCATTAACCCACAGCCTCTCCGCCTTGCCAGGGTTCAGCCGGAGCCTGTTGTTCCCCATCCAGACCCTCACAGCCTCCAGGCACCGCGAAAGGGCGGTCACGGCATCACTTACCTCACCAGGGATGGAGATATATAGTTGAGTATCATCAGCATACTGATGATACCTCATCCCATGATGGCGGATGATCTCGCCCAGCGATTTCATATAGATGTTGAAAAGGAGAGGAGAGAGAACCGAACCCTGCAGCACCCCACAATGGAGGGGCCGAGGATGGGACCTCTCGCTCCCTATCACCACCGATTGGGATTGGCCCCGGAGAAAGGAGGTGAACCAGCACAAAACAGTGCCGCCCACCCCCATATCCCTGAGCCGTCCCAATAGGATACCGTGGTCGACGGTATCGAACGCCGCCGAGAGATCAAGGAAAGCAAGGATGGTCGCACTTCCACCATCCCGCTCCCGCCAGAGATCATCCATAAGTGCGACCAATGCCGTTTCCGTTCCATAGCCGGGCCTGAAACCTGACTGATAGGGATCCAGATAATCCGTTTCCTCCAGGACCCTTTGGAGCTGCGAAGCCACCACTTTCTCAACCACCTTCCCCAAAAAGGGGAGGCGGGAGACTGGATGAAAGTTGTCCAGTACAGTAGGATCCAGGGAGGGCTTCTTGAGGAGGGGGTGCACCAATGCCTCTTTAAAGGGCGCCGGAAACACTCCCTCCTGCAAGGATGCATTAACCATCGCCTGGATCCAACCACATGTCACCTCCCGAGCTGCTTTCACGAGCCAGGAGGGGCATGGGTCCAGATGACAAGTGGTGGCCCTCACAGTCCGGAGGATCCTGTCCACTTCCTCAGGAACCACAGAATCAAACCGTTCCCTGATAACAAGGCAAGAACGATAATATGCTACCATTTATCATGTTTTATATATTTTATTTTTACTTTTCTGTAAACAGCAGTCTGGACAGCTTTTAAAAACAAGGCACACAGAGAAAATGTATTCAAGGACTTAATTTCAGAAGTAGTCTGTTGGGAGAGCACAGAGTAACCTAGGTCAACATGCTTATCCACAAGAGCTAATTGTTCACAGACTTCCCATTCATACTCAACTGCAAGCATGTTCCTGAAGCCTTAATACTTAACAAGAAGGGCTGCAGAATGACTTTCTAATTCCACATTACATCTTCTGCTACTACATAACTCAGTAAGGCACCAGGTTTTCTGCTCAACTCTCAAAACAGGAAGAGAATAGGGATTACTAGATATACAACTGGTGAAGTCTGTTATTTTTGCGACTTTAGAAACAAATCTACAGTCATGTCAGTGTTTATCTCCTGGGAATTCAACGGAATGAGGAGGAGGAGCAAAGGTACAAATCTTCTGACAGAGACACTACTTCTTCCAATTTCTACCTGAAGCTACTCTCCCTTCCAACCAAAAGTAGCAAAGCCGACAAAACCCCTTAATCTGTTCACAATTGTTTGAAAAAAATGGTTGACAAGCACGAGAAGAATGTCAGGTGCCACTTAACACATAGCTATAGTAACTTTAAAAACGATTAACTTTTGCACGCCTGCTGAGCACAATAAAGTTATTTGAACGGGTGACTACATCAACCAGAACAAAGAAAACTAGGACAAGTGCCTACCCGCTGTAACTTTCCTTGGCACAGCAATGAAAAGAGTGTATCCTTTTTTAAAGCCGCCTTTGCTTGGCAGGACCTGCCTGCATCTCTGCCAGCTGGAAGGGTGCCAAGGCTGAAACTCTACTCTCCACATTCCAGATCTCTTGATAATGCAGAAGATTGCCTCTAGCTCACAGTCTGTCCAAAGACAATTGACTCTCATGATCCTGTCTCCTGGCTGCTAGTGTGCCAGACAATCAGCTTCATTAGTGCTGACTAATCTTAGGGGTCATTGTCTTGGTGAATCCAAACAGTACAGCTTGATCCAGAGGGGTGCATGCTATAGTTAAAAATTCAGTATGTGTTGATTTTGGCCTGTCATTTTTAACATTTCATTTTAACTATTTTCTCCTCATTTCTGCAAAATTTCTCCCTCTATCCTCTGCAACAAAGACTACTCTGCTGATAAAGGCTTCCTCCCTTTATTACTAACCATCTACTTTGCTCCCCATCATCTGGAAGACTTATAACAGGGCAACAAGTGGCACACAATCATGGCATAGCCCCTAAAACCAAGATAGCAACAAAGATTAAGCAGAAGGGTTCCACCAACTTCAAAAGAACTACTGGCACACCTTGCAAGCCAAGAGGTAAAGAGGCGTGTGAAGGGATCGACAGCTGAGGCAAGGTCAGTTGCTAGCAGACCATTCTAAAAGATAGGAGCTGAAGATCTGGCTTGCCAGTTTCTCACTCCCTGAAAAAAATCCACCCTTGAAAATCAGATGCAGACCAAGAGAGAAGAATGAACCTTGATCCAAAATTTTTTGGAGGTGGCTACTTGTTTCTGAGATATTCATGTATGTCCATAAAAACTATCATCAACATGTTAGGGGTAATTATCAAATGCCTTGTTAAATGTTGAGAGGTAACCAACAGATAAAAGAAGTAAAAAGCAAATTACAGACTAATGCTTTTGTTGCTCTTCATTTAGCAATTAATGTTGGGATTTTCTGAATGTCCCCATCAGCCTCCTGAAATGCTGATTCATAGTTATCCTGATGGTTACTAAAACATGCATATGGGATCACTGACATTTAGACAAGAACCTTGGAAATCAGCTTTGTTTTAAATGGGAAGTTGCTTATTTGTCAGCATTACATATATGAAGCTGGCAGCTCCTGTAAATTGAAGATTATCAAACAGATATTCTGCTCCCTCTAGTGCTAAAGAAGCTAAAATGCTGCAGAGGTTTTGCTGCCAACTAGCCAAACTCTAGACATAAAATATCAGCGTATCTCCTTGTTTTCGAACTATTTTCAAAGCTTGGTGTACTGCATTATCAGCTGATGTACTTCAAGAATAATAACCAAAGAAGGGTAATTTGCAGACTACAGATATCCTGAGAATAGCTTTCTTCAGCCCTCCCACTGATACATCTCCCATTATTCTCAGCCAGCATGCCCAACAGGGATTGTGCAAACTAATTAGGAGGACATCAGATTAGGGAAGATTCACAGAAATACAGGATATCATTGTATGATGAGTGACATCACTGTCCATTTAGGCTCGTACTGTTGATTGGGGCTGAACTTGGGATCTTTGGCATATAAAGCACATGTTCTACCACTGAGCTATAATCCAACTACAGTGGTACCTCATGTTACGAATTTAATCCGTTCCGTGACTCTGATCGCAACTCGATTTGGTCGCACCGCGAGGCAAATTTTCCCATAAGGTTCAATGTAAATATGGTTAATCCGTTCCGCCCTCCGAATCTGGTTGCGCCGCGAGGCAAATTTCCCCATAAGGTTCAATGTAAATACGGCTAATCCGCCCTCCGAATTTGGTTGCGCCGCGAGGCAAATTTCCCCATAAGGTTCAATGTAAATACATACGGCTCTGCATTTTCTTTGGAGCCATGCTGACAAGCACACCAAAAACCTTCCAAACGCCACAAAACATACCACAAGCCTCACCGAACGTCTCCTTGCTACCGCGATCTCGCCCACAGGAAGCCGCGACCGCGTGGCAGCAGGGCAAATGGCCACGGATCCGGTTCATAGTGTGGGGCGGAGGTCGCACGGCGAGGTAAATTTTTGGGGCCGGAGCTGATCGTATCGCGAAAAATTCGTAAGGAGGGGCGTTCGTAACCCGAGGTACCACTGTATAGACCATTTCTTGCATGGCTCAATGGCTGGGAAAATTAACTACTGTTGCTGACAGGACTGAACTAGCTCATAAATTAATACAAAGAACGTACTCGAAGTACCAACCATAATCTAATTTACACCAGATAGATTTTTACAATGTAAACAGAACTAGTGGACATATTTGTTTGTTTGTTTGTTTGAATTTATAAGGCACTCAATTCCAATGGACTCCAATGTTTTGTTTCCTGAAAAGCTACCAGAACTTGCCATTTTTTTCAGCAGGCAACTTCAAGCCATGCAGGGACTTTGCCAAATCTTAAGCTGATGTGAACAGGAAGTGGAAGATTATCAGCACTGGTAAAAGCAGTGTAGCATAACAGCAAATTGTGATAAGGTAATACATCATCCTTTGCAATCCTATATTCTTTTTTGGGGAGAGGGGACATGCTTACAATCATGAGAAAAGAATGCTTTGGGCCCTTTTTTACTGCACTTTGCCCCAGTCAATAATGGCAGAAAATCTAGAAGGATGTTTTGTGCCTGCTTCTAAGCTTGATGTACAGTACATGCAAGGAATCAGGGAGAATGTGAACTGTTACTGCCTACTCACTGCAACAAGAAATATCTCAATGTGTTCCTCACTCAACTTATAGTAGACTGCCAGCACTCAGATCAGACTCATGATGCATTATTAGTATTATGGGAATTCAGCAACAGCAGAAGTTGTTCTGTTGTTTTAAGCAGAAATGATAGGAAGTGCAAATACATGGCAGTTGTTGTTAATGCTGACAGCAGCAGGGCTTTGACTTCAAAGCATCTCATGAGTTGGATACAAATGGAAACCAAGGCCAAAAGACAAAAAGATGCAAAGGAGTGGGAGAGATTTAGGCAGTTCTTCAGTGGATTCTATCTTTCACACTACCAAAACGTTCTCTCAAAGCAAGCTTCTGTAGCCTGAGGACCTGCAAGTCACCTTCCAAATCCTAAATAGTTCCCTGAAAAGTTACAAATCATCTAACTCTGGGCAAGAGAAGGCAGTAAAACAGGCCTGCAATAATGGGGACTTTTCAAAGGACAGATAAATGAGCAAACAAACTTGTTCTTCACCAAGATTAGCTTGGTGAAGAACAGGTTATTTAGAGTGTAATAAACTATGTTCTAAGGAACATCAGGGTTCCCTAGACAACTTGAAGATGTTCTATGGCTACCTTCAAAAGCACTGAAGGTATTACTATTCTTTCTGTCACCGTATTTTTACAGAACATGGATTTACAGCACTCACTACAACCAAGGGCAATTACTGAAATAGGCTGAACATTATGACAACTCTAACATTTTCTTAATAATGCTTAATCCAGACACTGATGGAGTATGCTGTTATTAAGATTTATAACCAATGCAAGAAATAAAAGGAAAAATAAAATTCCTAAGAAACTGTCAAACTTGCTTCATATAAAAAGGAATACTGTCTGGTCTTACATGGTCTTCTAAATTAGAGAAATGCTGATTTAATCCACAATCAGTAATGCTTCATTGGAGATCTGTACTCATTCTTGTGCTGTTCTTCCACTGTCATCTTTTTCCCCAGGGCTATTAATTTATTGGATTTATACCCTGCCTTTCTGCTCTGGCAAACGTTTAAGGCATATAACAAAATTGAAAACAAAAACAGAACACAAAAAATAAAAATCCAGCACAGTGCTGGATGAACAATTTGGTTAGTGAGAATTCCTACAGACCACAGCTATCTCCCCTTCCTGTCCCCCAACCCTAGCTTGCTGTATTGCAGAGTAGCCTGGCATACAAAGCTGAACGAGAGACACTTCTCCCTTGTATATCAGTCGGGTCTCTGAGACACATGGAAGGTTGGTGCTTTCATCCGAGATTAAATTATGGATAATAGAGATGTTTTATCAAATGATTTGACATTAAACAACAATTGTTCAGGTTGGAGGAGCCACTATCACTGTCACTTTGTCTTCCTTGATTAGGTTACAACCTGAAAGGAAGAGATGTCATTGGCTACCCTCCTTCTCCTACAACTGCCAAATTGTAGCCTCCCCCTGAATCTCCTCCTATTAGTTACTCCTTTAATGATTGGCCCCAGGCTATTTTCAATGCCCCACTCTCTTATCTTCTGATAAATCTCATAGAGATATGAGATACAGATGGGTGAATGGTGGTAGAAACAGTGACGGAGCACTTACCTTTTGTTCCAGGGGGCTGCAAGTTGTCACCAGTCAACGAACACCAGCCAACAGGAAAGATGTCACGAGAATCATAGCGGCACCAGTAATCAAAGGCTCCCCTCCAGCCATCAAAAGTGATAAGGACTTCAGAACCCCGTACCTCACCAATAGTGGCTGGGCAGATGAAATGTGGGTTCTTCCTGTCTACAGCCTCAAGTTTCATCCCCATCTTAAAGAAATTCTGGGATGGAGATGGTGGCTCCTAGGGGAGAAAGACCCAGGAAACATCATTAAGTTAAACATAGGTGCAGACTTGTCCAGCTGCGTTTCCCAAAAAGCTCCTGCACAAGAAATCAGAAAAGGTCAAGTGTTCTGCATCAGAATGACTCAAATGCTTCATAGCTCAACTTCAGATGCATTGTGAACTTCTGTTTTTTAAAACATCTCATTGGATTCTACATCTGAGCAACAATATCCAGATTCATTTTTTTGTTATTGACTTAATTTTGAGAAATCAGGCTGCATGTGGGTGCTTTATTTGGGAAATTCTTATCTGCAGTTCACCCAAATGATCTTTTTAAATTCAAACCAACTGATCCTGAACTAGTTAATGATGGCAGAACGGAGGTGTGCTGAAAGTATCAAGTAGCCCATTTGGAAAGGAGTGCAGAGATCAGAAATATGACAGTATAATAAGAGGTACAAGCATTCTGCTCTGTGGGCAGTATCTATTTCATATGGACAGCATTAAAGTAAGGGGGTTAAAAAAATACATCCCAATTAATAAAAAGGCAGCTTGAACATTATGACTAAGCAGAGATACTGAGAGTCCAAACTCCTTGGAGTAGCCAGCCAACCCCAGTTCTCCTAACATTCTTTGCCTTTTCCTGTTGTCAGGTTGAATTACCATTTCTCCCAGATGTCAAGGTTGCCCTCAGACACCTGTAATAATTCTTACTAAAAGCTGGCACACTCAAAGGAAATCTAGGACTCGACTTGATTATATAAACTTTCTTTGTTGCAGTCAGAACAACCCAAAAAAGATAAGGAGCAGTTCCTACCAAGCTAGACTTCAGCCATCTATATAAACATAATGCAACACGAAATCTTGGCTTTCTTTCCTCCATCTGTACACCTCAATGGTCTGGTAGTTATTCTTTTCTCAAGTGTATCTCTTATGGCTACCTTAATTGTGTTTTCATAATGGATTTTTCTATATTTAGCCTTCCCTCTTGTTGGCCTGTAATTTTAACACAAAATATCATTCCCATTTCCCATTTATCTTTTAGCTATTTTGTTTGCCCTCATATTCACACAGAATGAATCCCAACTTAACCTGATTCCATTTTACTGTCTACAGAAATTCAGTTCTCCCAAGATTGGTCTCTTCAGCCTACAGATACTACTCACATAATCTCATCCAGAAATCTCAGTAGGTGTCCAGGAGCATTCAAGATACTGACTTGCATGGGACCAAATTATGTGCAGGACTGCTTCTCCCTGATGGTTTCTGCCTGTCCCATCAGATTGGGCACAATGGACAAGCTCTGGGTCCCATCAGTGAAGCACGTTTTCTCTGTCATGGCACTTGTCCTGTGGAACATCCTTCCCGCTGAGATATGGACAACCATAACCCTGCCGGTCTTCTGGAAGGCCATGAAGACCTGGCTATTCCCCCAAGCACTGGGACCAGGGTGCAGGTTAATTCGGAGCAATGGAGCTCTCATGTGGGTGCAGGTTAATTTGTTAAGTGCTAGTGAAATTTTTTAGGGGCCTTGACTTGGTATTTTTTATGTAATGGATTGTGATTGTGTTCTGTTCTTATCGGTTCTGTTTTTATGTGTGCCTTGGCAGATGGGCAGCCATATAAATATGCTAAATAAATATATTTTTTCCAACAACTGGAATATCAAGCCCAGGTAGCCAGACTTATTTATCACAACAAATGGAGCCACATGGTTTCAGGGATTAGAAAGGCTGCATGATACAGTACCTTATGGAAAATCCGAATAGGGGCCATTTCTGCTCCATTCAGAGTCTTCAGGAGAAACATAGGCCAGGAGGAAGCATTCAGACGAAAACCTGAAGCAGAGATGTAGGCTGTTAATAGTAGCTGCAACTGAAGACATCTTCATCGTAACAGTCATCCTTCCATCATCAAGGCACCACCACAGCATTCAGTAATACTGATGTCTCAATAACAGTATTTGGCAAATATTTCCACAGCACATTAAATGCATGAAAGTGTAAAGGAAGTCTGTGCCAAGTAAATGCAAGTTAAAAGCTCAGTTTACCCTAAGTTATTTTCCATTTGAGTGTGCGTATGCATATGTGTGTGCGGGTGTGCCTGTGTGTATGTAAGTATGCATGTATGTATGTATGTGTGTGTGCCTGTGTGTGTATATATAATAATAATTGTAATAATAATTATAATCAGTAATAATCCTGGTAAGAGAACTTCAGTACAATATGGAAACTTGGTCATTTTGGATGGCAAGAAATCAAAGAAATCAAAGCAAGTGGTGCTAATGTAGCTTAATAACATATAAAGATTACTCCTTAATTTTAATGTATTTTACTACTGATTCCAATAACACCACTCTACTGAGATAAATAAAACAGTAAAGATAAAGACAACAGTAAGAATTCTATCAAAAAACACTTCCAGCCAAGTCACTGAGCTACTTGTAAGCTGCCTAGAGCCACTTATGTAGTGAGATGGGTGGCATAGAAATTTGATTAATCAATAAACAAATCTAGTTTAAACCTCCTTTCAGACTAGCACAAGTGAGAATGGCACAAGGATGACCAGAATAAGATGTTTTGCACTCAGTACAGCAAAACAAATGGAGATCCTCAAAACTGCTAAGCAGTCCACAGCTAGTTTCAATTGGCTTGCTTATAAGTTGGGGAGTAATTCCTTGGAATCCACCCACAGACAGCATAGGGGAAAGAAGAATTAATCTCAGCAAATTTAGGAAAGGATAATAGAATGTGCTTTTCGGAAAGGCAAAACAAAACTCCTGTAGATTTCATTTTCAGGACTCTTCTGTGATTTCTAGAGGGTAGATATGGCAAGAACACAAGGCACTTGTGGTTTATTGAAGTCATGAGGGATTTTCTCCTCTTAAGCAGTAACAAAAAGAGGCCAGGAGCTTTTCTTAAAATGGTGAGTGATGATATAAAAGAGATGGTGTCAATGGGACCTAGTCTACCATCACTATTTATCATGGCTATACCACTATCATTCTGGGAGTTGAGTCCACACATCTTAAAGTTGCTGAGGTTGAGAAACACTGATCCATAACAACCACAAAAAGGCAATTAGTAAAACAAGAGTGCCTCCTGGATTTGGCAGATACTTGTAAAAACATTATATGCCAGGGATACCATTAATGGAACAATCCTCTTTGGGCAAAACAAGGCTTCAACTCACCCAAAGGAGGCTGGAGCATCCCTCCATTTTTTTCACAGTTGCCAATGGGCTGGATTTCTGCAGAATCTACCAGACGCCAGAAGTCATTCTTGTTGTCACTACCATCGAGGCGTAATCGGAGACGGGCACCTGTCAGTCCCACCACGGTAGCAATACAAGTTGAAGTGGTGTTTCTGGGGTCCTGGGCTTCTAACTTCATGCTGATCTTGAATTCATTGCTGGGTGGGGTATAAGACTGAGAAGAACAAGGCTTTTGGTCATACTTCATACTTTAGGCACTCAATTTTCTACTATCCCCAAACTCCTCTTCCTTCCTCCTCATTCCCTAAATTGTTCCTGGCATCTGAACATCAAGAGAGCTTTCTGGGCCATGATTCACAGTCAGTACGCAATGAGAAATAAACAGGATAAGGAACAGGGGGAGAGAAGAGAATCCAACCATCAACAGAAGATTAATTCTCTTCAACTGAATACATTAAAATCTAAACTTTTCCCCCTTCCTTTTGTTCTTCAGTTCAGTATCTTTTGAAGTAAAACAGGCAGAATTTCATACTCAAGGCTGCAACCAAACTGTCCCACTTTACTATTACTAAACCAGCCCCATGCTTACCTTTGATACCTGATCCTATTGAGCTGAACATGCTAGGAATTACACTCAGTACCTTTACAAGCAGATTACATCCAACACTTTTGCAGCACTCCAAGATCTTTGCTTCTTATATTTTCACTTTGCAAGTGATGTTAAATCAAATGGGCATGCTAAGAATTATTATTATAAAGGGGCAATTATTCCATTTAGCCACTGCAGTACATTTTATCTATGTAAGAGCCACTTTCATTTTAAAATTTTAGCCAAAGACAATACCCAGCAGGTCATACCTGAGCTCAGATATTATAACAGTAATCCTGTTTAATTTACATTACGTCTAAACCAATCATTTACATTAAGTCTAAAGCAATCATAATACATTATGAATGCATATGCAATGGTCCAGGGTCCTTCCAGGCTAGTTCCTCACATTGTCAGTGTTTTTTCTGTCTCTTCCCCTTAACAGATTTTCATGCTAAAAACAAATGAAAGAAGTGTGGGGAAAGGTGAGAGTGAGGAGGGGTCATAAATGGAAGCCAATATTGAATGAATTCACCCTTTCCCAGAATTATTCTGTAAGAGAAGCACAAGAAATGTCTGGAAGTACCCTCAGGTATATAGAGCCCATGTTAAGAGGCATTGGCAATACCTGCGAACTAAGGCTCCTGAGCTATTTCATCAACTTTAGAACTCATCTCAGTGCACCTTTTTTTCAGTTCTGTTCTATTATAGAATTGGCAACCGGGTACCTGCTTTGTTTGTTCTTCTCCCACCAACAGAAGGCAGAGGAGTCTATTCCATACTTGTATATGAGCCGACTAGAAGCAGACCCCTTCATCCCAACTCTTTTAGAACATGGAATGCGCCATTACCTGCTTGAAGCAATGGGCAGGAGCTGGGATGGAACATGTCTCTTTCAAGTATTTATCCCAGGCAAAATGACCTGAACAGAAGATGGAGAACAAAGGTTGATTGTGATGTAAGGTTTGAAAGCAAGTCTGAAAAAGCAACTCTGTCTTCAATAAACAATCCACAGCTTTGCTAGCTACTGCTGGCCTTTTTTGCCTCTTTGCAGAAAAAATAAATAATTTTCCTGCACTTCTTGGTGTGGATGGAGGTCTGATACATATTGTGAATTATTTGGGCTTTGGTCATAAAGGGATTAGCAGAGGAAGACAACATTTAACTTAGCCAAAGCTCAAACCTAATTTAGCTTTTTATTTATGTGCTGCACTTGTAGCATGCTCCAGCTTCATATTCCCAGGACCACACAGCAATATATATACTCTTTCAGCAAGCGGGTTTTCTTCTGTAGTAGAATTAGAGCACATGCTTTTATACTATTCTTCCATTATTCTTCTTACAGTTTTCTCCATGACTTCGGAATCCCAGTATTATTACATGTGATTTAAAAAAGAGTGTCGTTTACTTATTTTTAGCATTCTATCCCACTCTTAGCAAGTAAGTCTCCCAAAGCAACTTGTAAATATCAGAAGGAAAGGAGTTCCTGCCACAGGCAGATTCCTCACCCAAACAAATAATTCAAGATGTTAGGGCTGAATTACATCTTATGAAGTTTGAGACACTGCAATGCAAATGGTAGCCATGAATCAAGTTCCCTTCTCTAATGTCTACTTCAACGTACTCACAATTTACTCAGTTTTCTTATCATTATAACATAATTTCCCTATCCCTTATTCATCATTGTCAAGGATATGCTTATAATAATGATGCCGGGATACTGAGTACCATGAATTCAGGAAGAAGAGGAAGGGGACACATGTATCTGACATTTTGGCAACATTCTCATGTTCTGTAAAACATGTACTGTACCTCTCTTCTTAGTTCGTAGGTAAAAAAATATGGTAGTATACCTCAAATAGATAGGTACTTTTAAAAAAACGTAATTGGCCTACTTAATACACTTCTTAATACACTAATAAAAGGAAACTGTTAAAGTTGCAGAGTTGGACCTCAATACAACACAGCTACTGTGTTCACAAAACATGCTAAGCCAGCATTTTCCAATGATGTGACTATAACCTTTAGAGAGAAGTTTGAGTTCAATTAGGGGGCACTGACATTAGAGGTCAGATATGATTGTGATGATGCCATGCCCCAGAGCTCTACAAGATTCCCAGTCTGGCAATAGGTTGTCATTTATCTTAGGTCATATAATCTCAGATCACATGACTTCTAGCTGCTTTGAATTAGACTAATGTGATTACTACATCAAGATTTGGAAATAGCAACTGTCAACTTTGAATATGGAACATGCATAATAGGAGGCATTGACATGTACATAATTTGAGGAGGTGTTGGGCTGAAAATAATTTTGTAAAGGGGCATTGGGTCAAAAAAGGTTGGGTAACCCTGTGCTAAACTACAGTAAGATAAAAAGGGGTTGATTAGTCTGAGTGTTTTGTGATTCAGACCATCACTTTAAACCATAACATGATTTATTTGATTGGGCATAGATTGTTGTATGAATGATCCAATAATATTTGATTCTTGGATCTAGGGTTTAGTATGGTGTATAAAACTAGCCAGTATGAAAAGCTAAGTACTGTACTATACACATTTAACAATATCTCATCTCAAGTATGGAACTTCACACTTTAATTACCACATGACTTTTTATATAGCAAAAAATGTTTTTCAGCTTATGAGAGAATTACCAAAACATCATTTGTTTTTATAGTTTTTCATGCAACAATTAGCTTCATTACATTTTGATAATCATCCAACTGTTTTCAGTGGCAACCTGCCCTCTTTTCTCTAAGGGCTTGCTCATATTGCCAGCTCCATATGGCTCATACTATGGGAATGCAGCAAAATTAACTCAAAGGAAGAGAAAAGATACATACACACATGCACACGCATGCATGCACACATATGATTTAGCATATAAAAGCCAATCAAATAAGCCCACCCACCCTAATCTTGCCTCCACAGCAAGCAAAATAGAAAGGCAAATGTCTTCCCCACTGCTGGTCCCAAACACTAGATATTAGCAGCTTAGTGGTCCTAGAGTTTTCAGTTAGGCATCATGTACCAATAGTTATAAAGTGGCCATCCCTCCACAAATCCAACCCCCCTTTGAAGACATCTGGACTAATGACCACCACTTTCTTTAGGGAGCTGAATAGTCCGGCCTGCACAAGAGAAGGTCACCACCAGACCCTGTCAGGAACATTTGATAACAGTGATATATCCTTCCCACAATGTAAGCCTTGGGTCCTTTAAAAGGCCACCTAATCCAACTGTTGCTGATAACATGAACTCTACTACTACAGCATTCCTGACAGGTGGCTACCCAGCCTCTGTTTAAAAAAAACCTACTCATTTTATAGATACTAAGTGGAACAATTATGTATTGCAGATTAACTTGCAACCATATACTCTTATATGGGACTTAGATACAAGCTTTTCACGTTTAAGGACAGAGGAAGTCAATAACTGTGAGCCAGCTATGAAAGCACCTCATCCTGGATTGGTTCACATATATCATGCTCATCAAAATGGCAGCAATTTCAAGCAAAGAACTGCACAATTAGAAATATGCTATCTCAGATGTATCGCCTTAGAAATAAGCCTCTGTGCTTATATAGGTAGACTGGGTTCTGAGTCCATCAGAGATATTGCACATGTGTGCGTTAGCTATATGCATCCTTATTGCAGATACACACTGCATTTTCGCAAACTGCTTGCCCAGAACAATCTGCCATGATTATGATTTCTTTATCAGCACAGAGACCAAGATTCTTCAGATGGAAACATCTGCTCTATAAAGGCTCAGAGGTCCCTGGCATCTCTTCCTGAACTCATTTAAAAGAGCTAAGGAAAACCTCTGCCTGAAACTGGCACTAGAATTAATTCTAATAAATTAAGTAAGTAAGTACAAGGCAGCTTGTGGCCACTTTAAATGAGATCATTTCATCTACTTGTCATTCCCTCTTTTGAAGAATGACATCCTAATTTTCCAACAAAGAAAAAAAGAACACAGAAACATTCATACCTTGGTATTGAGAAGGTGGTTCAGACAGGCGTCCATACTTGTGCTTTTTGCCATCTTTCCAATCTATTGCTAAGACCATTAAAAGTGAGTAAAAAGAAAATAACCCCACATTAATTACATTATTATAACTTTTCTCATGTAAGCAAATATGCCCCATATTGCCCACTACACTTTGGTCAAACTCAAAACATCTTTAACCTTTGGCGTGAGACATCTTTCCTCTACAAAGCAAACCAGCTTAGCTTTCTTTCTTTTTGCCCTCAATCCAAGGAAAAAAGATACCTGCATTCCTTCAGACTACCCCTGTTCCTGTTTATTTATCTGTTTTTATTTCAAAAACATATACAGCTGTCTATCTTATACATGAAAATCCTAAGTGGCTTACAGGAATGTTCCATAAAAATGAAAAACAAATATAAACCCACAAATCCACACAAAAGACATCATACTTCCCACTACAGTGCCACAACATCCCACCAACTCTACATCTGCTGGGCAATGAGCAGCTAACCATGAGAAGTAAAGCCCACAAAACAAAGCCTAGAAGAGATGGCTGTGTAGAGTGACGGCACATCTGTCTATATGTGGCAAAAAATAAATAAGCCTCCATTTCCTTGTAAAAGAAAGTGGAAGGTGAGCATCGAAATGACTAAACAACTAAATACATTGGGATACTGAAGAACTATCTCACAGAGTTATCTAGTGCAGTTATTTTCAATCTTTCCCCCTTTTTGCAGACTGCTACATCATCTTCTAAAACTCTCAAGCACTACAAAACAGACAGGGATGTCCAGGGGTCTGTGTCAAAATCTGCAAGAATCATAGAAGCTCCACCGCTTCTCTGTGTGTGTGTGTGATGTTGCCTCATGTACTAAAGAGGTGAGGTTTTGATTGCAATGCTGTGTCTGGCATCTTGAAGATTTTGGGACCACTGCCATCATGGAGGTGGCCAAAACCAGGAGTCAGCAATCCAATGCCTGGGTATCATGGCATCCTTGGTCTACAGGACCCCATAATTAAATGAAAACATATTTATTCATTTTCAATTAAGGGCCAAATGAGACCACCACATTTCCCAAGACCTCAGGATTTCCATCTGAAATTTGTAATGTTCTCTAGACATTGTTTGGGAACTACTGGCCTGCTGATTGTAGCAACCCATTTCCTGGCTTTCAAAAGGTGAAACTGTATTTGCAGCTGTCATTAATTTTGAGACAAACAAAACCTGATTAGGACAGATGTTCAAAAGTGAGAAAAGAGAGGCTGCTATAAAAATTCAGGGAGTATACATTCAGGATCCCTGTAACAATGAGAACTATATTCTCCAATGGCTTTCAAGAGAGCCATATGCACTGAGAACAAGCTGCCTGGTTAAAAACACAGGTGCTAGTTTTGAATTGTATTATACAGTAGTCATAACCAGAGACCACAGCAGCAGTTTCAGCTGGAGGATTTGTACTCTATGAAGATGATGATTAGCTGAGCGCAAGACTAAAATCCGTGGAGGCCAACCTCGACTTTAACTAATCAAGCATCATCTTTATTATCCATGGCTCCAGCTGCCTCTCAGCATGCTCACCTGGATTGTTCCTTTTCTCCATATACTCTCACTTTATTAAGGGACAAGTGGGGCCAGAGAGGGGCTACCAATCCTGTGGGAGGAGCGGTCAGAGACACAAAAGCAATTCAGAGCAGAAGGAAGTGGAGAAGCAGCATCAGCAGCATCAGCATAAGTCAAGCATGAGAATTTCTTGCAATTGCTCTTCTACTTTCTAAATGAGGTGTGGCAACAATGGAGAGTGGATCCTGCCCTCTTCACTGCAATCTCCTCCTGTCTTGTTCTGTGTAAATTTAGCAGACTGCTACACAAATAATAAGCTTGGTTTAATCAGAAACCCCTCTTCTAAAATGATTAGTTGTGGGGGGAGAGGGAGGCAAAAGAGAGCAGCAAACAAACAGAGCCTTAAAGAAAATCTGCCTGGCACGCATATGTCACAACCCAAGCATAATTTCTGTTGCAGTGGGAGAAGAAAAGATTACAGCCGCTAGAGGAAAGTACTGTGAGGTAGGCTGGTTGTTGGTTTCATGCCTCATTAAAAGTCAAGGAGGCATCTGCCAACATAGCACTGGCTTGCACCATGCTGGGATTATAAGCATATGGTGCCAAAGAGGCAGCATAGACTCAAAAGAGCTCCCTTCAGCTGGTTTTCAGAATAGCAAGCTAGGACTGCCTTAAAAATGTCATCATAGGCAAAAAGTTTGTTTATAAGCAGGAAGGTAGGGAGTTTGTAGTGGTGGAATCCAAAAGGTTGCCAGCCACTACACTTCCTAGGCAAAATAAGTGAATTGCAAGCATCACTAGCAGAGCAACATCAATGGATTAAAATGGTATGCAGAATAACAAGCTAATAGACCCCTAGCTGGAGAAGTTAAGTTTCTTCAAACTGCCACTTCACTGGATATATTTTGTTTCAATTAAATGGTTTAGAATTAAGAAAAACCTGATGCTGAAATTCAATGAACTTTGAAGCTGTACTTAGTTCCTCTCAGAGTTCTCAGCACTCACATTTTCTCTTCCCCCACCTGCAAATCAGTCAATCAATGCTAGCAAGACAGACTTGGACCTCACATTCTTGGATGCAGTGCAGGAGCTTGGCTCCACATTCAGCTCATTGCCTGACCTGCCATAGATGAAATCCTACGTGATGTTAATAAAACTTACCTAAAACTAAATTGAGTAAGACCTATGTGTGATACTGCTCAGTGTATGGCATGGGAACCACCTTTCATGAACTGGAAGTTTCTTTCTTGCCTTATAATGTTTTCATAACACATAATTGCTCATTATGTGATAGGCTATTTGATATTATGCACAGTGTATTTTGCTGCTTTTTGCTTCTTTTTGAAGTATTAAATAAGTGAAATTGCTGAGATTACTCAGCAATGCAGCTCAAGAACAGAATGGCACAATTTTTTATTTTGTCCTGCTTGCTCTTAATTTTGTTAAGAACTCTATGTAATATTTTCTTACTGTGTTCTGTATGGGTCACATCTGCAGTACAGTTATCACTGTACAATATCTGTGTATACAATTCTCCAGATTTTGTTTTCAGGTTATCAGAGTACACTAAACCTGTTCATGGACATATCCAAGAGCGTAATTTGGGAGAAACTGAACCTCAACTAAACATTAGGTGGGAGAACATTTTCACATTCATCCAAGATCCTTGGGAGGGTATATCTGGCTGAGAGGTTATATTAATATTTGAAACTTATAATGTAAATAATGCCCTGTATGATGGGATCTGCCTAATAACATAGCTAATACTCTTTAGGAGTAAGTTTGGTGAATATCACAAGTCTGAAAAATAACTGAATCTAACAGTAGAAAATATATATGTAGCTCAAGGTTGAACTGCTGGGTTCTTGGTGTCTGCTGAGCTTGGTTGTTTTATTACAGACATTTCATTACCAGACTAGGTAACATCATCAGTGCAGGGGAGAGGACTTCTGGGGGAGGTATGGCAAACTAAAGATGGCTCTGTGAAAGCCGAGCTGATGGCTGCGACAAACACCAAGGAATCGGTGAATAGGCCGGTTCCCTGGAACCTCTCCAGATAAAGAGAGGACAGGAGATTGCCCACATGTGCTCTGGACAGCTGCTCCTTGCAAGGAGACAGCAGGACAGTGGTTTTCCCTGGGCTGGAGTGCTGGGAGACCATGGCATTAGACATCTTGCTTACAACCGTGACAGAGACTTTTAAAGGACACTAAGTTTGCAAACCTCACTTTCTAAGCACTTTCGGAAATTGCTCATTAACTACTTCTAAATTATTAGAGACCTTCAGGCTGACAAGTTTGAAAATACCAGGTGAGTCTGCCTTCAATCCTGAGTGAAAGAAAATTCTAATCATAAGTTTAGGAATTTAAAGAATCTGAAATAAACAGCAAGAAGCTAAATAAGACTTTGATCTTTGAAAGTTATGGACTAAGGGTCCAGCTAAAATTGGAATATTGAAACTTTTACAATAAGATTTTGGCATTAATTATAAAGAACAAACAGCTTCTCTTGGGAAATAGATTCTGTTTTGGTTTTTATAAGATAAGCAATTTCATCATTTCATGAACTGGACATTAGACTGGATTAAAGTTTTTAGGTAGAAGAAAGATTTATAAGCCTGTAAAATATTGTAAAACATTATAACAATGAAAATATTGAAGGAGACTTTTGAAGAATGGAATCAGAAAGTAGTCACAATTTCAACAATGTCTGCTTCTGTGGATAGGCTATGTCCAAAATATGTTATTGGAGAAATGACAGACGTAGAACAAATTTTATCTGACAAGATAGAGATGGTATCGGACGTAGGTTTACAACTAACAGGCCAAAAGAATGACTTAGAAAAGGATGTTTCACTGGATCTACAAAAGAAACTAGCTGAGGTTTTAAAAGTTAAAAGAGATATACAAATGACAAACCAAGAGAGTGACCTGGATAATTTTTACTACTGGATTTACAAAAGAGGTTTGTTAAAGCCTTGAAGAACTCTGTGCAATGGGACAAAGAAGAAATGAAGAGAAATAAAATCCTATGACAATATTTGAATGGACTAAAGATTAAGACTGTTAGAAGTAGAAGGAAGGAATATAAAGAATATAAAATTCTTAATGTGTGTGTGTATGTATGTATGTCTCTCTCTCTCTCAATAAATCAGTGCAGGGAAGAGTAGAGTTTGTGGCTGTTTATATCTAGCTAACCCTGTGAAACTTGTTCCTTGATTGTTTCCTTCTTGACTGTTATTGACTGTTGTACTGTTTCTTCCCCGTTTATCTGATGCTGTCTCCTGCTTAACTGAGTGTTGGTTGTTAGAGAGGATATGCTCTGGACTGTTTCCTTCCTTCCTTAATCTTTGGTTGAATATATTATTTAAAATGGTATGTAGATGGGTTTATCTCTGTGTCTGTTGATGGCTGATTGGTCTGAATGTCAAGCTTCAAGGAATTCCCTAGCATTTTTGGATTTGGCTTGGGCTAGGAAATAAGTGGCGTCCCAGTTGAAACTGTGGTTGAATTTATCTACGCGTTGGCAAATTAATGAGATTTCATCATATCTTCTGACTGCCAGTTGATGCTTGTGGATGTGTTCTGCCAGGCTTCTATCAGGTAACGATACTCTCCCCTGCACCAATGATGCTACCTAGCCTGGTAATGAAATCTCTGCAAACACCAAGAACCCGACAAACATCTGAATCTCTACATGGGGCTGCCTTGAAGAGTATCTGGAAGCTTTAGCTGGTGCAAAATGCAGTGGCGCGGGCAGCTAGGTATGCCCCTAGGGTGGTACATGTTACACCTCTGCTTTGCGAGCTGCACTGGTTGCCAGTTTGCTTCTGGGTCCAATTCAAGGTGCTGTTTTTGACCTTTAAAGCCTTCATGGCATGGGGCTGGGTTACCTGAGGGACCGCCTCTCCCTGATTACATCTGCACATCCCATCAGATCTGGCAGAGAAGGCATGCTGCGGATCCCGTCTACTAGGGAATTGCATTTGGCGGTTCCCAGGAGGTCGGCCTTCTGTGCTGTGGTGCCTGCCTTGTGGAATCTTCTCCCCCCGGAATTGAGATCAGCTCCATCCCTTTTAACATTCTGTAAGTCCCTCAAGACCTGGCTATGGGATCAGGCCTGGGGCTCCCAGGGGACTGGGGAGATTTTACGATGGCTCCCTTACTAATTTTATCCCGTCCCATTTTGTGTGTTTTTACAGTTTTTTATTTGTTATTGTTTTTATGTATTTATTTTTTAAATTGTCGCCCAGAGTCACCTTGTGTGAGATGGGCGGCTTTATAAATATGATAAATAAATAAATAAATCTCAAACAGTGTATGTACAACTGGAAAGGGGCAGAAAGTGTATAAAAGTACACAGGAGAGAGAAAAAAATGGATAGGGTCACCTAGAAAACCTGGATTCATCCCTCCCTTCAAAAAAAAAAAAAAAAAGACAAAAGATTCAGAAAAAAGGACTTCTTCACATTGTACATCATTAAACAACAGAATTTTGTTCTACAAGAAATAGTGATGGTCACAAGCTTAAGTTGCATTGACAAGGAACCGAATGTATTCAAGCTATCAGTGGCTATTGATGGTTATGCATTATTTCCAGTTAGAGGTGCAACACTGTTCTTAGTACTAGTTACTGCAACACACATACAGGGGAGGACTACAATACTCTTTATTCCTGAGAGACCTCTAGTGAACCATGGTGAGAAAGAATATGGGATTAGGGAGACCTGATCTGACCTCGAGAAGTGCCATGTTCTCTTGAAAAGATTTGTCACAGTAACAATACAATCCTATAGAGTTTTACTTGAGAGCAGTTCCTTTCCTTTAACGAGGCCAACAAACACATGTATCACACATATTAGACTAGTGATTTTAGCAGATTAAATTTTGCTTTGTCTAAAAGAGCCTTAGCATGTACACGATAGAGATAAAAAGGACAAAAAAACCCAGCCACAAAAGGCATGAAAGAAGAAAGGGATAAAAATACCTGAAGTGGTTTTCTAGGTTCCCAATATTTAAACACAACCCAAAGTCCTTCTTGTCTGGATGTTTACTTAAAAGCATCAATATCCTTCAACAGTGGCCCCATTCATGTCTCATTTCAAGTTACTGAAGCGATTAGCAAACTGAATATGATGACTTACCTTTCTGAGGGCTTGGCTTCCGCATTATATTGCCTGATACAGGTCCTCACCCTGCAACTGGCTTAGGTTTACTAATCTGAAGGTGACTGGAGGGAAAAAGAGAATGCACACAGACACCTTGAGAAGTGGTCAACAATTTTAAGCAACAGTCCTGGAAATCAAGTTCTCTTTCATTTCAAACTTCAAACCAAATATCCTTTGCAAACATCTGCATTTTAGCTCCAGGGCTTATGAATGAACCAACTATTTGTAACCATTCCATTCTATTTTTTGCAGCGGTAACTGCCTTAGCTGCCTTGGGATTGCACTCCCTTTGAAGGAACAGGTTCATAATTTATAGATATTTTAAAATCCATCTTTTTTTTCCTGTTTTGTCAAGTGGTGACTGTGGCTGAGAGTCCCTTTTGTCAGCCTCATACTATATGCAATCTTGCCTCATACTATATGCAATGTTGACCTTACCTGATGACAACAGGTGATTTTCAGTCATATTTCCAGACTAGATTGTGGTAAAGCACAACTCTGGAAAATCCTTTTAACTGAAACTCATCAGTTTGGACATTATGCCAGAAATTAGATACTTTTATTTTGATGCATAACATCCTAATTTGATTATTACGAGTTTTAATATATACGTTTTAAATTCTTGCAACTAAATTTGTTTTCTCTTTATGTGTTTTATTAGATTATGTAGTTTCTGATGGTATGATGGATACTTTCTGGAAATAAACAGATATTTTAATTTTTAAATTATTCATGCATTGAAAAGATTGTCAACTTAAAAATACTTTTTTTTAGAAGAAAGTTGAACTGCTCTAATATGCTGTCTCATTTTTAAAAAAAAAACTGACTTCACTGCAACAATGTTTTCAAGTTATGAATATAGTTTATTCAATGGAAATAGAATTTAAATGTTTCCTAGTGAGATTTCAGGGTATGTGCTAAAAAATAAACTGATAACTTTATAAAACAGGCAAGAAACTATTCAAGAATTCTACTCTTTTCATAACTGAACAAGCTGTTTCTTAATAACACCAAATAACTTTAAATGTATAACTAGGAATAAGAAAATAATTAATAAGATCATCCTATGTCTGTTTTTGTTTAATGGGTAAATCTCAATTAGACTTTATTTTTGGCCACTGATAAAGGAGTAAACAGACATGGTAACTAAACTGTGTGGAAGGAAAAAAGAGAAAGCTAGCAAAGTTATAGAAACATATCATTCAGACTTTGAAAGCACATAATAGTTTTGTGTTCTCTCCTCCTTACTGGATAACGATAAAAGAAATTAACTTGCAATCCAGTGACTGTGTATTAAGTCCTACAGAGTTCAAGAGGACGTGTTCCTACACAGGTGATACCTAAAGTCGCAGATCCAGATTCCGAATTTTCATTACTGAAAAGTGACACTAATGATTATGTTTCTCTGTTCCATCAATTATGGCTGCAAAGTCATGGGCTTTTTTGCTTCCTGGTATACGATTTTTTTGCAGTATTTCAAAGACAACAATGAAGGGAAAGTGTGTGTGTGTGTGTGTGTGTGTGTGTGTGTGCACGTGTACTGCATGTTTGCCCTATGGGCAATGTACTCTCTCAAAAACTACTCTTCACTTTCACCCTACTAGACTGTTGTTCCCAAAGTACTCTTAGCTGTAATCCTTTATTCTGTTACCAAGAATAAGCCCGCTAAGTTCAAACAGACTTTTTCAGAGAACATGTATCCAGGAAGGTCCTTTTACAAAACTTCTGGAAAATGACCAGGGTTCTTACATGGAGAATGTCACTATCCCACATTTCCAGGAACTTCAGGGAATATCTGCTTTCCAGCGAGCCCTTCTGAGTTGCTACCATGCTGTCTTTTCTGGAGGTTGAGTCATGGCAACTGGACTTTTCTTTTGGTTTGATACGTTTTGCTGCTTGTCCAAGCAGCTTCTTCAGTCTAGAAAGTTGGTTGGGGGGACCCCATAAACCAAAAGAAAAGAAGTGCAGTTGCCATGACTCAACCTCCAGATAATTTCACCTGGATGACTGAGAATCTTCATCAACATATTACCATGCTGCCTTCTTTCTGATGGTTGGTCTCCTCTTAAAATTGTAAAATAGCCAGGAATATTGGAAGGCTAGAACAGGGTAAAGCACTTCTGGCAAGCATCGCAGCCAAGCCTGAAGCTAACAGACATGCCAGGAGGCAGGGAGCAAACGTAATTTTCCTGCCTACTGAAAAGTCTCCTGGCTATAGCTTCTGCAAGCTGGACTCGAGCCTCAAGGAGAGAGGGGAGACCTTTGGGAGGATGCATGGGAAAGAAGGATCTTAGTCAGCAAAAGATGACTATACATTCTAAGAAAGGAAAAAAAAAATTGGCTTATTTCTCACTGTTGATGTCAAAGAATGAGACCACGGGCAAGATTCAGGACTAATGAGTTTTAATAAATTCTACTATAGCAATTAGCGTGTGCACTTGGAAATACCATCTCTTTGACCCTCTCTTCTCTCACTGTCAACATCAACACTGCATTAGGAGAAGCACTGTTTTGTGTCTGCTCACAACATGCTCAACAGGACAGCAGCAAATAGTTCCAGCAATTCATTAATCAGAACAGTTCCCTAGATACTGTTATCACAAAGAAATGGGAGCCTCCTGCAATCTCTGGCACAGAGTCAGATGTTCCAACAGTAGAGAAGCTGAGCGTGTGTGTATACATATATTCTGAATGGGAGAAGACTAACATGCTTGCACGGTCACAGAGGCATGTTAGTGTTGGAGGGGTGAGGGGAACCACACAGCATGAAGAGATTTCTGGATTGATTCACTCTTGTAGACACAAGAGCGAAACAGAGCGAGAGCCAACTTTTTGAAAGAGTGCATCAGAGCCAACTACAGCAGTGGAGAGAGGGTAACCTCAAAGAGAGTGTGAGAATTCAGTTCATTCTGATCTCTAGCAGACACTGAAGTTGTTAACCATTTTCACCAGTAGATTAGACATAACTGGGAGAGTAAAAGGCTGTGAATTCTAATTAGGAGATGCTCCTGTGTCTGTGCATACTCTTGCAGTTCGACATAGAAAGAGAGGATTAAAACATTTCTTAAAACTTTGCCTTGTCCTGAGAGGAAGAAACAAGGATTTTCTTCATGCTTGAATATCAAACACCCCCTAAAGAATTCTAAAAAAATACTGTAAGAATATCTATCTTTTTCTGAGTATCAGAAGAGTCAAGGGAAAATGAACCCATTACTTCATTTGGACAAATTTATAGATATTTTTCAGCACTTCTTATCAAAGCAGGTCTCAATTAAAATAACAATACAAATGTGAAATGTATTTATAAAATGCTACTGTTTTAGTTTCTGCGCTTTACATTTGTTATGTTTTGTTATTGTGCTAATAGACTTTTTATTGTTCCTTTTAAGCTGCCCAGACCCGTTCAGGGAAAGGCTGGCATTTATATTTTCTAAATAAATAAATAGAAATTGACCTTAAGACGTATTTGTTGTAGCTACTTGGTTTCAAGAGACAGCTTTGCTGATTTTTAAAAAATGCAATCACAAAAATCTTAGTAATTGATTTATAAGTTAGAAGGTCAGTGTGGGTATGGAATATTCTATGTTGATCACAAGACTTTAAAACGGTAGGCCTGCCAAGATATTTCATCTCTAAATTTGAAAGAAAGCAGAAGAAAGAATTTCTAGCATCTGAAGATCTCAGGAAAGTCCATCAAAAATATATACCAACCAGATAGACAGCCTTCAGCAACATTGCAAATGGCCAGTTGTAGGACAGGAAGCCACACCCACTTCCTGTGACATGGAGACACAAAGGAAAGGTAATTCATGATCAGTGAAAGTGTAAGTCTTGCTTTTAGCAATTCAATTTATTCTCCTTTTTCACTTTGCTTTCCAGACAAGAAAACATTTTTGGAAGCACTAAGTACTAAATCCTAGCTATAGCATAAATACTGGGTCTGCATGCTCTTCAGTGCAATGTTGAGTTTTCCCTCTGGCTCTGCAGACTATCAGCAAAACCACTGGAAGGCGCAAAAGCATGTACTGTATATTAAAGTGAGATGCTTAAATATCTTGGCGCTAGCTCATGGCTTACTTGTAATCTTTTCTTCCCCCCAACTACAAAAACCTTTTTTCTCACTGTGAATAGTTTGGGGACCATTCTTATCCACAAAGGATTTAACTCCCACCCCCAGCCAATTTTCCAATGCAACAGCTATAGGTTGTTTTTTAAAAAATCAGTCACACGTTATGGCAAGCTATGAGACAAATGTTGTATCTAGCTTGGCTTAAATTGAGCACCTTTAAGTGCCACTTAATCAAGGCAGGATTCTTAGGATTCATTCAAATAATGTTTCAACTACTCATGAATACAAGAACATAAAACGGAATACAGGGAGATGGGGAAGACATGCCAGACCTTTGGTGGATCTAATCCAGCACCTCTTTTCTGCACAGGAGGCAGTCCAAAGCTTCTCTGCTGCTTCCCCACAAACAAGTGCAGAATCCATTAACGCAGGGGTGCGAGATGGAATTTCAGGGGGTGTGGCAATTTAATGCACCGAGTTAAAAGCTTATTTTTTAAGTTCAATTTGTTCACTTGCATTAGAAATTAGACTTCTTCATCTTCAAATGTGATATTACTTTTGTAGGGGGTGCAAACATTAATCAAACATTTCCTAGGGGTGTGGGGCATAGAAAAGGTTGGGAACCACTGCATTAGTGATTACGGCCAACAACCACAAACAACCTCCCCTCCTTCTATGGGGTTCTCTATCTCTTTTTAAAAACATGCTTCACCTGCCATGACCTTACATTCAATGAATAATGCATTGTCCAAAAAGGTAGTTTTGTCTGTCCTAAAACTGCCCAGTTCATTTGGTGACCAGTAGTTCTTGTACTATGAGAAAGGAAGAAAAGGTTCTCTCTAGTAAGTCTCTACAGCATGCATAATTGTGTACATTAAGGATGGACAATCTATTGGCTTCAAGATGTTTTGAAGTACAATTCCCATAATTTAACCACTGGTCAGGCTGTCACAACCTTATGGAAGTGTAGTGTGGAGGGCTGTATACATAGGTGACAATTTTGCAACACTGTAGTGTTCACATGTAGCTTGTTTCAGATCTGAACAGCTCACAAAACCCACTCCAAGTTAATTTGAGTTTGAGCACTCACGGCCTTATATTAAAGAGAGTTATTACTTTTGGTTTTATTGTACAGGGACTAGTAAACTATTTTGTGGGCTTAACTTCAAGAACAAAATGATCAGAACCGCAAACAAATCTATGCAGTCACCTCAGTCTAAGCTGAATGCTAGAAGCAGATTCCTTAGTATTGCTTCATTTAATCCAGGGATCAACTTTTGTATCTTTTTCCAATATGAAATTAAATTATGTAAGACACAAGAGGCATTTTAATACCAAAGTCTTTAGGTAGTTTTATTTCAGAGAATATAACCACAGCCACCTTCCAATATCTGGGCTCAAAGGATAAGTCTTGCATCTCAGAATCTGTATCTTGTTCAAGATTTGCTTTTTCTTTTGAAAAATGAACCACAACTAAAAATCATAGCTTTTCTATTGTCTTGTTTAAACTGCCCTTTCTTAAAGCAATTTCATTTTGAACTGTGCTTAGTGGTCTGGAAAACAAATTGTTCATTTTCTTCTTTCACAGCATGATAGACGGAGTTCCACATTTTTTAAAATTTATTTATCCCTCCTTATGGAATTTAAGACAGCATACATAAGGTTTCTAGATAATCTCCCATCCATTCGCCAACCAGATTAAAACCTCCTTAGCTCAAGCAAGACAGCTGCATCAGGTACCTCCAATTCATAATTTTAAAAAAAAATCTATTTAGAGAATTTAGAGGGAGGGGGAAAAGATGAGGGAAGATTTTGAGGAAAAAAAATGACCAGGCAGGGGAAAGGATGATCTCTTCTTTATGCAAAATGCCAGAACAATTGAGATTGAAATTGTATTTTATTGTTTGGTTTTAATAGATTCATTTGTCACAACTTTAACTATGCATTCTCTATGCATCTCTAAATCAGAAGATGGTTCAGTAATGCAATAGCATTTCAGTTTTAAGCCTCTGAACTACAAAATGGATGGCTGTCCATCCAACTGTAGGGCCTTCATTTCAGTAATATGGAATTGTCTCAGTCAGAACAGCTACCCCTTCCAGCCCCTTCTAATGTATATGTTTTGCCAACACCAATCCTTTAGTTGAGAGATTACATGTATCCTGTTCCTGACAGGTAAGACAAATCTACAGTTGAATGAATAACCATCAAGACAGAACAAATTAAAGCCCAAGCAAGTTTTAAGAATCAAAGATACTACTAAAACAAGCCTATCAAAGGAATGTACCACACAGACCACAGTAGTAGAGCTCTTACTCTAGACTATATTTCATACCCTGGACATAAAATAGGATGTGAAAAGCAAGCCCTTTCTATGTGGATGGGCCTGGAAATTTTATTTTGTACATCAATCTACTTCTAAAACAAAATATTGCCATTGATCAGTCATAGCTTTTGGCTGAAGTTAAGACATATAGCTACACTAAATAAGCATTAGAAAAAACAGATTCTTAAAGTTTAAATTCCAAAAAGTAAGTGGTGTGGGTTTGTAGATGAAGCTTTCAAAACTGTAACAATAACATGCTTGCACTGACAATCCAGAACATATGCACGTAACACAAGAGCAGACTATAAACAAAATGGCTGAGTTCATATAACACATTTAAACAGTTCTGTTCCAAACTAGCGCCTGCATTCATACAGCATGCTAAGCTTGGCTGGCTGTACCACTGATCAGTTTTTTGCGGATTAGTGTGTTGTGTTAATCCAGACCATTTGGTTAGTTGACAGTTCAACATTGTATGCAAAGCCAGAAAATGGTTTGTTTGTGAACTAGCCAATCCAAGTTAAATCTGGAGAACTGTGTGTGTGTGTGTGTGTGTGTGTGTGTGTGAGTGAGTAAGAGAGAGACAGAGAGAACTACTTTTTTCTGTGACTAGAATGATTCCTGTATCAGTATTATTTATTAAATTTATTATGGCTGCCCACTCCAGACAACTCTGAGCAGCTTACAGCAGCCAAATGCCTTCCAAGAGGGAGGTAGTTTACTTAATAATAAAGTTGGAATTTTCAGGCACCAAGTTAAAAACATATTTGCCCTATTTATACTTAGAAATTCTTTGTACTCTGGAGCCCACTTTCTTCAGTAAACGCCAGTACATCATTTTAATCACAGGAAAGAAAGCCCAAAGCATGCAGCTGACCATCTCAAACTGCTTTTCAGGAAGCATCAGAAGATCAGTTAGGGAGGGTTTCTGATGAATCAGGGAGTATCCGGCGCCAGGTGGAGGACAGGGGAACCAGAGGGAATCCTGATCACCGGGATCAGATCAAGAGGAAAAAAAATGAGCCAAGGAATCTTCTCCTATTAGTAAGTGAAAGCAGCCCTGGGCCAAATTGTCTAACCTCTCGACTTCTGCAGCAGCCAGAAAAGTGACTCCAGGAAGCCCAGCCACGCCATGAAAAATAACTGCTTTTATGTCATGCTCCCTGCTTTCCTGCTGCCCCTCAGCCTACAGACTCCATTGAGCAAGCTGGGTCCACAGCGGCCCGCCGCCCTCTTCCAGGCTGCTTTTCAAGACCCCTCAGCCAGCCATCCCCTTCCATCCCAGGGCGGCCCATTCCACGCGTGCCTCCCTTGGCGGGGCCTCCTTCCCCAAGCGGTGCCCTCCAGAGAGGTGCCCCTTCAGCCCCTCTCCCGAGGCGGGGGCCTCAGCCCTCTGGACAGCACCCCCCGGGCAAGGAAGCTGTGGCGCCTCAGGCAGGAGGATGCTCCAGGGAAGGCCAGAAAAGGGGGAAGGCTGCGCTTCCTCCAAGAAGGGGCGCAGGAGGCAGACCAGACCACCCGCCCGAGGAAGCGAGGGGCAGCCCCCCGGGCAAGGACACAGCTCGGCCTGCCTCCCCACTCAGCCCCGCAACCCTCAAGCGAAGGAAGCCGCCCCCGGAGGCCCGCCCGCGGCGCCCTGGGAGCCGAGCCCGCCGAGGCAAGCGGGCCGGCCGCTGTCACCCGGCCAGGATGGCCCGGGCTGCCCCCGGAGGGCCGGGCCTGCGCGGGGCGGAGGCGTCCCGCACCCGGCGGCCAGGCCGCGCCCGCCCACCGGGCTCGTCCGCGCCGCGCGGCGGCCTCCCCGCCCGTCCGCTCGCTCACCTGCGGCCGAGCGCCGGGCTGCCTCACTCGCTCGCCGCCGTTATCGCCGCCGCCGCCATGTTCCGAAGCGCAGGGAGGTGGGGAAGGGGAGGGACGGGGAAGGAAGCCGCCTGCCCGGCCCGACGCCGCCCCCTGCCGCCTGAGGACGCGCCGGGGAGGCCGGCCTGGAGGGAGAGCGGGCGGCCGCCGGGACGCCAGGCCCGGGCTGCGGCGGGGGAGCCGAGCTCAAAAGGGCCCGAGCGGCAAAGCGGGACGGGCTCGCTTCCCCTTCTCTCGCCTTGGAGGCGCGGGGATGGGGACGTGTGGAAGGGCGACCCGGCTGCCTGCCCCGCTATTGTGCGCGCGGGGTGGGGGGAAGGCTGGGGCCCTTTTATTGTAATGTTACAAATCTGGATCCGTTGTATTATTTCAGTGCAGATTTCAGTGCAGGAATATTTTAAGTTTGGGTCCCCCCCCCCCTTACTGTAATGTTATAAATCTCGATCCACTGTATTATTTCAGTGCAGATTTCAGTGCAGGAATATTGGAATATTTAAGTTTGGTGGATTCTCCCCCCCCCCCCCCCTTTATTGTAATGTTATAAATGTCGATTCATTGTATTATTTCAGTGCAGATTTCAGTGCAGGAATATCGGAATATTTAAGTTTGGTTGGTTCTCCCCCCCCCCCCCCCCCCTTACTGTAATGTTATAAATCTCGATCCATTGTATTATTTCAGTGCAGATTTCAGTGCAGGAATTTTTAAGTTCGGTGGGGTTTTTTTCTGGGAAGGTTGGACAGACTTTGATTTTACATCCCTTGCTTTCCCTGTGGTTTTCCTGATGATTCTGCCTCCCTCACAAGGTCTCTAACCTATTTTGCAGGGAAGAAGTCACCTGGCCTTGTATGTGCTGTGTGTGTGGCTGGCTCCAGGGAGGGAATTCATTCATGCATTTGTTTGGTTACGTCCCTATCTTTCCATCAGTGGATGGCCTTTGCGAGCCGTTGAACTAAGAAAAAAAAAAAAGAATGGAAAGGAATATAATATCATATTTTGTGCCTTTGAGCCAGTCGTGACTGCTGGCAAGGATAGGAACAAGTCGATACCGTTTTCTTGGCAACTTGTTTCAGAAGTGCCTTGCCTTGCCTTCTTCCTACGGCTGAGAGAGAGGGACCAGCCCCAAGACACCCAGCTGGCAGCAATATAGAACAAAATAAAACATGCACTCTAGAATAACAAAATTCTCCTTGTCATAATAGGACTTACAGTGCTGCTTAAACGTTTATGTACCCTTTTGAATTTTCAATATTTCTGGATAAATAGGACCTAAAATGTGATCTGTTCTCTGCCCAAGTCCTAAAACTAGATAGAGAGAACCCAATTAAATGAGTCAAAAACATTATACTTGCTCATTTTATTTATTGAGGTATGTATATGAACTTTCAATCCTACTCCTTAGATATGTGCTAGGTGTTCTCATGCTATGGATGGGAGGGTCACACATTTGTTTAACCAGGCAGAGCAGGACCAGTATCAAAAGTCAGTTTCTTGTCCATCCTCAACACCAGTGAAATTATAAGCTTTGTTCACAAGGAGAAGGGGTCACGCTTACATTTTAGGCGTTGTACAATACCATAAAATTTGAGAACTGCTGCTGTAAGTCACAAAAGAAGGCTGCACATATAAGTTAATATTCTGTGTATGCCAATAGCTGAGGGTTATAAACTGGGCACAGTGCATGGCTGATGGCAAACATATAGGTCTCCACAGCTACCCACAATGATGCCAAAATAAAACATTCATCATGGCACAATGCAGATTCTACCTGATCGTATTTAAGTCTGTCATCATAGTTTTGGATCATCTCTGTGGATGTCCATGGGTGCCCAGAGTCAGCTAAGGATGCCTGTATGTACATCAACATGAATGAAGATGACCCTTCCTGTGGCTGTGCTTTGAATCAGGGTAGAATCAAGGTGTTGGAAGATTGACTGGGGTCAAATTTTATCTATGTCTGCACATTGGCGTTAGAAGGCCCTTTCTCCCAGGATTATGGCATCATTCCCTGCGCCAAGCTCATAGAAGAGACCTCAGAGGTCATGCAGTTCTCTATTTAGTACTGGACCTGTTCAGGTTACTCAGCATACAAAGAGATGGGCGTATGAATGGTTTTGTTCTTAGGGAATCTGAAGAAAAAGTAATAGTTTTCAAGCTGTTCTATTTTTACCAAATGATGGTTATTAACATTGTCTTGGCAATAACTGACCTAATTATAGAGACTCTTGAAGT
The DNA here is from genome assembly GCA_030867105.1 of Liasis olivaceus. NCBI lineage: Eukaryota > Metazoa > Chordata > Lepidosauria > Squamata > Pythonidae > Liasis > Liasis olivaceus. Next base: position 16,024,170 of record CM061360.1, on the reverse strand, counting down.
ATTGCTGTTAAAAATAAATCAAGAGTTCCTATAGAGAAAATGCCTACCTTACTACATATATAAAATAAACTTTAAATGTGATTAAAGGAGAAAATGATTGATTTACTGAGTGATTAGATTTATATGGTGTCTTTCAGGAGCTCAAGGCAGCATACATAGCACTTTCTCCTATTTTTCCCCTAAAACAACCACCCTGTGAAGTAGGTTGGGCTGAGAGAGAATAACTGCTCCAAGATCAAAACTATAGAATATAGAGAATTAACAATGTTAAACTGCAGTTAATTTAATTTAAATAATGTTTTAATTAAACATAATTTAATATTTGTCCTGGTTCTGCTCACTATTCTGTCTCATAATTGCCCATTTTTTTCACTGGGGTTTAGCTCTTCTGTGAGCCCAGCCACAGGGTCCACTTAAGCATTTTGTCTCCCATGTAGGTCTCTCAATAGTTGTTTTTTCCCCTTGCCTTTTCAGAGTTATCCCTGTTATTTGTACCTGTCAGCTCTACAAGGTAGACCAGACTGAGAAACCAATGCCATATAGGTCAGGACTACTTTTAACAGCTATACTGATAGAATCTTCCAAGTCTGAATCTGCTTCCCTCCTCCCTCACTTTATCTTTGTGTGAACTAGGGAGGGGCCTATCTGTGCTATTTTCTTAAACTAGTTTCTTGGCCTGGGCTCAAGCCCCACTTATCTGACCATTGCCTTGGTAGCGGCTCTTCCTCCTGTCCTTCAAGACCATTCCCTAAGCCTTCTACATGTACAGAGGAAAATCTCACAATGGAGGCAGAAGGTCATTCCATATTTATTGGTAGACCTTGATCTTGAAACCCTGTCCTTCTGATGCATCAGAAGATGAGTCCTCATGGAGGGAATTGATGTGATGGAATGGAATTATGAAGGCCAGGCTCAGGGAGATAAACATTTTCTTAGCTCACTAGAAGAGCGTGGGAGGAACAAGAGGATGAGACTGGCACCTCCCTGAGGAATTCACACTGTTGTGGCTGGCTGACTTTGGGAGCTGGGGTTTCAGTCTGGGAAGATTCTTGCTAGAGGTTGTAGCTAATAAACATAGCTGGACTGAATTTGCATTGTCTCTTGGAGTTCCTTGGGCTAGGCCTGACATCAATCTTCCCAGACTGAAACCCCAGTTCCCAAAGTCAGCCAGCCACAACAGTGTGAATTCCTCAGGGAGGTGCCAGTCTCATCCTCTTGTTCCTCCCACGCTCTTCTAGCGAGCTAAGAAAATGTTTATCTCCCTGAGCCTGGCCTTCATAATTCCATTCCATCACAATTGGGGAGGGTCATCCTATGAAATCCATCTGAAAGCTCATATACCATTGGGCCTTAAGACTTAGTTGAGCTAGGTCAATGAGAAACCCCTAGGTCACTTTTCATCACAGCTCTGGAAGATTGCTCATGATTTAAGTGAGCACATGGTTTTATAAGAATCATCCATTTTGACTAGTGGTGTGTATGTGTGTGCCTGCGTATGTGTTTGTGTATGTATATTCCATTATGGATCTGGTTTGCCTTGTCTGGCTTTGGACTTGGAAGCTAAGTAAGGCTGGGCAGGTTAGTACTTGGATATGAGAAAATTCCAGGATTTAGGTAAGACCAGAGAGTAAAATATATATCTATATAGGAAGAAGACAGTAGTAAGCCACTTCTGTAACTGTTGAAAAAAATAATACATGGAGGTATCTATGTAATCATTGCTGTGATCTGCTTAGGTCAAAGACCAGTAATCTGAAAAGCAAATTCACTTAACCACAAAAGAAACAGAAAAGAGGAAATTAAAAAAAGAATAATAATACAATTAAAATTAATCAACCAACATAAAATAATAAAAAAACTCAAGCTAGTACACCCAGGAGCAGATGTAATCACTTATTAACGAGACAAAGCTAGACTACAAGCCCCCTTACAGTGATTTCAGTTGAGCAAAACTTGGCTACCTTTCTTGAAATTTCAGTCGACTGTTCTGAAATTCTCACTTGACCTATGCAGATGGTTAACTAGCAGAAACATTAATATGTCAAAGCTTTAGGTTTGTAGAAGAGGCATATCCCAATAGGGCATGGAAGACTGGTTCAATTGTCTGCTCTGGACAGGGGCAGCGACAATCTTCTAAGCCGATGTTCTGTCTTGTTTCTATTACTGTGGAAGGCGGGATTTTGAGACTAGCCAGAGAACAGGCTATTCTGTGAAGAACAGGACAGAATATTTGTAAGATAATTAGCAGGGGTGAAGCAATCCATCTTTATAATAAGGAGGAGTTTGCGGCCCTGTCACCAGGCATCCAGTTCAACCCAAGGATATCTTGATAAGCTTTATACGGTATTGTGCATGAAAGGTAAGTCTCAAAAGCTTAAAATGGAAGGATACCTTCTTTATACAGAAGATCTATTGTAACACAAAGAAAAGTCTTTATGTGCCATGTGTATATCTTGGTGCTGTTTGGGCTAGCACTTCCTAAGAAAAAGAGCATTTAGCAACAGCTGGGAAATCTGTTCCAGTCCTTTATTGCTCAGCCTCCATCTGTGCCTATAACTGTTGAGGGTCTGAGAATACATGCAAGTGTCTGTGTGTGTGTGCCTATGTGTGTGCTTATGTGTGTGCGTGCATGTGTGTGCGTGTATCGAGAGAGAACGTTTCAGCCAAGTGCAAAGAAACAGGTTCGTTGCCATTCTCCAACCCAGGTCTGTTCCCAGCTTCTTCTGCTGTCTTTTTGCGAGGCCCAGGCAGAGAAAAGTGTGTACACATTGAATTTTGTCCAGAGTCCCCCCCCCCAAGAATCTCTCTGCAGCAGGGAATAAATTATTCTGTTTATGTATCTTGAATCCAAGTGCTCCATATGGAAATATATAATCGCTGAGATTTACAGCTTGGTTGTCTCAGAGGCTTGCAAGTGAGTAAAAGTATTACACAAATAGCCCTTGTCCCAAAGGATCAGAATCACAAGTAGCAAAAGAAAAGAGGTGCCGTGTGTATGCGTGTGTGTGTGTGTGTGGGGGGTAAACAAAAGAAAAAGGGAAAAATAGAGGGAAAATAAGAAATTAGTAGAAATAAATAGAAGTGTTCCAGGTATTTCAGATAGCCATGAAATCAAAGAGAATTTATAATTCTCTTTGTTGCACCCCCAGAAAACAATGTTTTTTGCTCTCCTGGGAATGTATATTTTAATGGCAAGCACAGATGTCCCTCATGCAGCAATTTTCTCTCACTTTCTAGAGATGTGTTAATTTTCTACATTCATGGCCCTAGTGCTAAATTAAATCTTGCAGCAAGACAAAATAATGTTCTTAAAAATTAGCAACTCCTCCCCTCCACTAATGCAGAGGTCTAGGTTCCTCATGAGAAGGTACAGAAATAACTAAGTCAAGTGTTCTGCATTGGCAGTCCTTCATGTCCATTTTCACTCCACGGTTTATTCAACATTAAAAAGAGAAGCTTTTTAATTGTTTGTTTCACTTCTGTCCCTTTTTTGCAGCATCAGGACCAAAGGTAGGAATATTGTATGCAAAACTGTCTCATCCTGTCTCTTCATCCTGGAGTGAAATATTAGCTAGGATTCATGGACCAGAAGTAAGCAATGGCCCATTTGGATTTTCTAGATTATGTCACAAATAGTTTTCCAGAATGGCTCCCGCAGGTCTTATTCACAAAATGTTGGGCGCAATCTGACATAAGCACCAGAAGGAAAACTGGCAAGGTTGGTTCATATCTCCCCTCTTCCACTAGAATGTTCTGCACCACTCCTTGCATTTGTCTTTCTTTTTTCCTCCTGTGCAAGTAGGCAAGGCATTGAATTTCAATCCAGAAACGTTGTAAATACAGGTGGTGCTGAAAAGTAACACAGAGGAGAGCATACATGGGATATCACTGAAGTGTCATCAGAAGAAGCCGAGAAAGATTTGAAGCATAACCATTCATAGTAAGTTCCACCCAAACAACAGATCATGCTATACCAACTGATCCTGAAATTATTACAGGATCCCATTGGGAAAATTAATGTTAGAACTCTTTCACATCTTACGAAACAAGAATTAAGATAGGGAATTTGAAGGTCAGGCATTTCTCCGATTACCCATCTCCATCAGATGATCGTTAAGATTATTCTTAAAAATGGAAATCTCTCATATGACTAACAAGCTGAATGGAAGTGCTATATTCCCTAGAATATACATTCTGTTTTAGAAGTAATTCCACTTCAGAGAGCTGGTTTGGTGCAATGCTTGAACCATTGGACTAAGACCAGGAAGACTTGAGTTCATATATCCACTCAACCATGATGCTCATTTAGTAGCCTGAATCCAATTTCAGATTCCACTGGAGGAAATTAGGATGGCTCAGAATTCTGGGAATTGCAGTCCTATACATCTGGAAACAGATATCTGGAAAGGTCATTCTCTGCCATCATAGAGGAGGAGTCAATTAAAAATTAGCATTGTTAGATAAAATGAGTTGATGAGCTGCAGTCACAATGGGTGCATTCTTGTAAGGATGACCTTTCCATCACATCTGAATACCATGTTTATTTGGTTTATTAATTGGCTGAACCATGGACTAAAAATGTAGTTCTTGATCATTAGAATCAGAAACCAAGATAAGCCCAAACAGCAGAACTCTGTAATTGACTACTCTGTTTCTGCTTTTTTGCCTTTGTTCTAGGTGCATGTGCATGGATAATCAAGACTAGAAGGTGAATTACAGTTTTCCGTCTGCTGTGGATTATGTTTTGAAGTTGTCCTTGCAACTGTGATCCTTTGTTGTTAATTAAGAGTAACCATCATTTCCTCTGAGACTGGGGCAGTAACAGCATGAGTCTATAATTCATGTCCCACTGAAATTTCCTTCAAATGCTTTTATATAGTTAATGGCACTCTGCAGAGACCCTTGTGTCGAATGCAATGCCTGTTTTGATCAAAATCCTTCTTTGGCTTTAATGAATTAGTGCCCAAGTTACAGTTGCCACCAGGACAAAGCTCATCATATTAGAAGTTATGGATGACTCTGAAATAAGCTCACACCTCTCTCAAGGATACACATATCCCCTCCACCACACAGTGTGTTTGTAATTCAGCTGCTTCTAGATGAGTTTTCCTTAAAGTTGCTGTAGTTTTGAAAAAAGTTGATGGTCTTCAGGATTTTGTCTTGTCCTCTCCTGATTTATCTCCATCCCTATTGGGGGAAGATATTTCACCCATTTTTTCTGGTAGAGTAAAAATATAGGAACTATTTATGTGGTTTAATCTGTATTGTTCTGTATTGTGATCTTATCATCGAAAGGGAAGGATTGTGTTTAAGAGTCAGAAATCAAAATAGGAAACAGGTAGCAAAGCTTTTGGTTCAGAAGTGATGTTGGTCACATTTGGCATTCTTGAGCAGCTCAAGGTGGCTGGAACTAGCTATCTGCTCAGTTTCACAGAATGCCCTGGAGCAAATCTATGGAGGGGACCATGTAGGAAATTCAGGTGGCACCTAGGCTGTAACTCAAGAATGGTCAATTGTGAAAGATGCTGGAAGTATTAATTCACCACCCATTAGAGGACCATGATTCTCTTTGAACCCCCGCTTCCTGGTGGAATTTGAGGCTCTCTGAAATATGTGACATTTGTTCATTGGCTCAAAGTCTTCTGAAACTCCCTGGCATGAGTCAATGAGTGGACTGTTGGCATCCTGGGACCATGGAATTAGGCAAGTGATGCAATGCAGTTGCCAGTTCTTAAACTGTAACATTGGGGTAGAACTCAGGGATGGTATCTAGTAGCAAAGAAGATGTGAAAGTAAAGGACAGAGAAAAACAAAAGGGGAAGTATGGCAGTTGAGTTGCAGTTGCTATGATGGACTTGAGACAATGCAGTGATCCCAAAGTTAACATTTTTTCCCCACAGGGGGCCAAAATCAAGCTCATTGTCCCACAGACACAGAAAAGCTTCATGCCTAATTAAAACACCACCCTTAATAAACTGTAAACAAGAGAACAGAAGGATTAAATAATGGAGGAAGAGGTTCTTGGGCATTCCTAGAGTACTTTTTGTACAGCAAGGAATGGCGATACTGGGCATATCAAGGAGGAGGAACCTACAGTTGGAGATCCAGCTGGAGCAAACAGGACCTGAGGAAGTGATCTACTGAGCTAACCAGCTGGTGGAAAGGATTGCCATTTTGGGGGTATAGACTGGAGTTCTGTGAGAACAGCCTGACAGAGGTGCTGGAATCCCACAAGCCCAGAAGTGTGTTATTTTCCCCTCTTTCCTTTTTCCTCTGTATGTGAAAATACAGAAAGCAGCTGTGTGAGAGAGGGAAGGGATCGGATAAAAAGCTCTGCTTGAAATCGTAGGCATAGAACTGTATTTTAGCTTAACTGTTTGTTAAGCTAAGGGCACTCTATCTATGCAATATCAGTTCTATCAAAAGAACCGGGGTGTGTGCATGCTAGAAAGGCCCTGTCCCCTTTTCCCGCCCTCCAGTGGGAAAAACTCATTTTTTCCCCTTTTGGGGGAATGTCTCTACACTCTATCATGAAAAAAGAAAGGAGAATTAATGGAAAGGATTTTATTTTTTAATGTAAGACTTCATGAGTTTCTGGAATGGGTTCAGCGCATGTTACATGCACAAAGCTGCCTCTTATTATTCATGTCACTTTAAAGACACCAGGGACATCTGAAAAAGGAGATCTGTAAAAGAAGAATTAGGTTGATGAGGAATGGGAGAGAACAAAAGGAAGAGAGATCATGCAGACATTGTGACTTCAGTATCAAGTCACCCTCTGTGCCTTCACTCTACAGTTACAATTTCTGTAATTTCTTCTTTCTGTAACTCTTGTCTGTCAAACTGGAGCTCTCAAAAGCTTGAATTTTGGGGGATGACCATTAAGTTGGCCAAAGACGTTGCCCTAATAGGAATCTTGCAATAGTAACAGAGAGAGGGCAGTGGCAAGAAAGGGGCCTGATTAAACCAATAATAGCAGACCTCCATATCACAGAAAGAGACCAGCACACACATTCCCATAAATTGGGGTGTGGATCTGGGAAGGAAATAGGAGTATTAAGAGTAACTGATGGTCCTAGAGCAGCCTGCAAAAAATGTATTTGCTGCAGGGAACCCCTCTCTCTCTGTGTGCATTTTTACTCCTCCTCTCAACTCATGGAGGGAATGATTGAAGATGGGAGGAAGTGGAGCAATAACCTCCTCCTCCAATTTTGTGAGGCACTGATCAGATCAGATTCTTCTGTATTTTTTTCCCCTCAAACTGTCAGAAAGGGGGCAGGTGGAAGAAGGCCATGCTGGAAGTCTCAGCTCCCCAGCTGAAACTGGTGACAGTTGGGACAATGTTGAAAATGTGTGCACTTTGTTGGACCAGGATATCTGAGACTGTGTGCTGCTTGATACAGGGTTAACCAGTTACCCCTAGAGAACAGAGTCTCACCCTCCTTCAGCCCAAGTAGGGAAAATCTTTCAGCTCTATGTAGAAAAGGCAGGATGGAAATATGAACAAGCATATACATAAGCTGGATGAGGAAAACAGATGTTCAAACTCTTCCTTCAAGTCTGGAGTTTTGACCAGGGGTGCCACATGAAGATTACTGATTGAGTCTGTAATATATTAAAGGCAAGGATAATGATGGATATGTTTATGTGGGAGGAAGCTCTGCCAAAGATAGGGGGACTTTCTTATTACCTGTGTTCTCAAAAGCTTCTGCTGTAATTAATTAAATAGCATATATATTCGATTTATATCCCTTGTTTTAGATTTTTCTTTTTTCTCCACAAATGCAACCCTGTGAGGTTGGGCTAAGAGAAAGCAGATGGCCCAAAGTTACCCAGTAAGCTCCCGTGACTGAGGATGGACTTCAGTGTAGATTTCACCAGTCCTAGTTGAATACCTTCACCACTATAACACAACGGCTATTCCCCATATTGCCTATAAGCATGACTGGAAATTGCTGATGGCAAGCTAGAAAGAGATTCTCTCTCCTGGGCAGAAGAGGAGGGACATGGATCTTGTTTGATACCTTGTGGGACTCAAAGATGCATATTCCAAAACAAGAGTTGGCAACCAGTGGCATTTCAGGTTTGGTTGAATGCTAACTTCCCTAACCTCCAACCAGAATGGCCAATAGTGAATGATTGAAATGAATGATTTATAACACCTGGAGGGTGAGCAATGCTCCACTACTGGCCTGCATTTATTAAAGCCAACAAATATACCTATTTCCTTATAAAGGTGGCTTTTCCTTCCTTCAGAAACTGCAATTAGATATTTGACTAAGCACTTTTTAAAGGAGCAAGAGCTCTTCTCTTGACAAAGCCCATTTCTCCTGCGTAGTTTGTGATTGCTGCCGAATGTCAGCCTGTGGTTTAGTTTAACGTTATTTCACAGCACAATCCTGCTGTAGAATGAAGGTGAGTGTGACAGCTGACTAAATGAATTTGCGCAGCATGGAAGGATGGAGCGAATCTTTCGCTGCCTGAGTTTATTAGCATGTTTCATGTCTCAGTCTCCTGATCTTTCCTCCCAAGCAATAAGAAAATTCTCAGTGATGCAAGGAGCTTCCTACATGAAAAAGTGGATGCAGGGTTGTCTGTTTCAGTGGACCATTTTGTGAATACTAAGACTTGTCCTTTCCCTCCTCAAAATAAATGCTACTTGTGAACATCATGCCATGTACTCTGCCCTGTTGTAAGCAATTTGCTTCTGTCTTTCTAATTAAAAACAAAACAAACCTTGGAAAGAGTAGTTAAAATCAATTTAAGCCATAGTGTATTATAGAGAGGAAGGGAGAGAGGTTTTTAAATACAGCATTAGAGAGAAGCAGTAGAGGTATCAGTCTCCTTTAGTGCTATGTTGAAAATTCATGCATTTTTATAAATTCTTGCATTTTTTCGACTTTCCAGTTTGATGGCAAAAGAGAGGGAAAAAAAAGCTTAAGATTTTCTCCCTCTCAAAAGAAGAAAATAATAAAAACGTGAAATGTAAGAGTTGGAAGAGAGCTTGGAGATCACTTACTTCAACCCTTAGCCATGTAGGAATCCACCCTTACAGTGTGTCTCACAGGGGGCTCTTCAGCTTCTTTTAAAATGCCTCTAGCAAGGACAATCCACAACCTATCAAGGCAATCTGTTCCACTGTTGAACAGCTATTACTGCTAGGAATTCTATTTCCTTGTAAATCCATTTTTTGTCCTTTCTTCAGGAATAAGAAATGCTACCGTGTCTTCTATATGAAGACACTTGTCATGTCTCCACAGTCTTCTCCAGGCTAAATGTACCCAGCATCTCCAACCATTCACCACAGATCTTCTTGGACATACTCCAGGTTGTCATTGTCCTTCCTAAAATGCAGTGCTCAGAATAGGACACAATATTCTAGGGGCACTCTGGCCAATGCAGAATAGAGAGGGACAGTTGGTGACACTGTTCAGTTGTGAGTGATGTGTGCATAGTATTAGTGCAGGCAAGGGAAGCAGATACTTGAAGCTAACACTAACCCAAAAAATGCCTACTTTGCAGTATGTGTGAGAGCTAGAGCGGAAAGAGTTAAGCGCATTTTCTTATCTCTACCTCTCTGTTCTGGGGATAAGAGAATGCGCTTAACTCTTTCCGCTCTAGCTCTCACAGTATGTTAGTCAAGGCTTTTGGTCATTTATGACAAAGCTAGGTCAAGATGACTCCAATGGAATTTCTAGGAATTGATTCTCATTCATCATCAGTTCCTCTGGGGTGCCTTGTTTAGACCTGCACTTCCCATATGAACATTAGGAAACTCATATTTGTCCATCTTTTATCAGGACCAACCCAAGACTTGGCTAGTGAGACCCTACCTGGAATATTGGGTACAGTTCTGGCCAAGACATTTCCAGAAGGATATGGACAGAGTTAAGAGGAGAGCATCAGAGTTACTACAGGGACTTGAGTCCATGCCTCATGAAGATAAGCTGAAAGAACTTGGGAAATTTAGACTGAGGAAAAGAAGACGTACGGGAAACATGAGAGCTGTGTTCAAGTACATAAAGGAAGCTACAGGGAAAATGGTGAAAAACTATTTTCTACAGCCACAGAAACTAGGACCAGAAATAATGAGTGTAAGTTGCAGCTACCCAGATTTTGTTTAAATATAAAGAAAAACTTCCTGAGAGTGAGATCTGCACAACAGTGAAATATTTTATCTATGGAGGCTGTAGGTTTTCCATCTCTGGAAGTTTTTAAGAAGAGGCAGGAGAACCACCTCTCAAGGCTTACTTGATTTTCCTACACATTGCAAAAGATTGGATTAGATTATCCTTGGGATTTCTTTGAATTATACCATTCTATGATTATTCTATGAGATGTCTTGCTGCCAGTGGCAAAGCCCTAAAGCAGGATGTGGTAGCAGTTTCATGCACAGTATAGCAGTTTCATATGCTGTCGCTGTCCCTTTCCTGGTGCTGAAGTGAGATTCCTCTGATCAAGTTGTCCTTTGTAAGTGGAACAGAGGAGACATCTTTGCCTTTTTTTTTTCAGGGAGGAAAATGACATGAGTGGGCTATGATAAGTACACCTGCTACCATCCCACAGGTGTCTCAACCAGGAAGCAGCAGTACAACCAGCCAGTCAATTGACCTATCAGTTAAGAATGCCTTCTCCAGAGATACCTGCCTAGTACCTATGTTGTCATCTTTCCAGTACCAAAGATATAAATTTCCCAAACAATTTATGAAACTATTTTGGAGTTATCAAACAGGTGTGCAAATTTCATCAAACAGGTTTGATGAAATGTAATTCATCAAACTGATTCAGCAATCTGTTTTGATTTGGAAAGTCGAATTGAATCAATGAATGGGGTCAATCTGATTCATTTTTTCTTCTATTTGATTTGGAGAGTTGCTTTTCTGGATTGAACTAGATTATTAGATCCTATTTGACAAAACTTTGGTGCTAGATGTGACATGTTCTTCACCACCACCACCATTACAATCATAATGATTTTGATCTCTATTATGCTGTTGTTTTTATTCTTTTATGTTGTATTTTGTATTTTATGTTGTTAAGTTACTTGTACATCAGATAGGGTACAGTCCTTGGTACTCTAGAATTATAATGAAAATGCTGTTTCCAAACCAGTTCAATGAGGCAGCTGCTCCTTTCTGAGTAATGGTAGTCAGTATTAACTTTCTAGAAATAAGGATTTACCCCAGATCCCCAGTCTTCAATCCATGGCCTAGTTTGCATATTAAATAAGTGGAAGCCCCACTAGGTAGACCAGACCAGAAAATCAACTCCACAGGAAGACTAGAACTATCCTTTATTGAGAAATGCTATAATAACAGAATCTTGCAAGTCTGATTGTGCTGTACCTCCCCCTCCTAATAGTTCAGTGAATTAGGGAAGTGTCTGCTTGAACTGCTTCTGAATGTTATCTCGTTGCTCTGGACTTAAAAAATGTTTCAGCTCCTTTTGCCTAGGTAATGGTTTTTGCATACTTCTGTCAAGATCATCACCCTTATTCTCTACATTAAGCCACAGTTTGTTGAAGAATGGCTTATTGATTAAATTGTGATTGGCTTCAGACATTAGACTACACCATAATCATGGCTGAAAAATCACAATGGCTGAATTCACTCAAACATGCTAACCCAAAACTAAACCAATCGTATGATGACTTTTTATATTTTCTGAACCTAGTTTGGCAGTTTTTTTCTGAGCTTTTATCAGTCTTGAGGTAGGATTGAAATGAACTTGGAAACTTGGCTTCAGCCTACATAACTACCCCCAAACACATCTTTGCTGCATGTCTAATGAATAGCACTTATATGCCACTAACTTGATATGGTACACCTGTATTTTGTATTTGGAATTCTGTACTCAAATGTAATAAAACCTTTTTTGAGACCCCCCCCCAAAAAAAACCTGGGGGTGTCTAAAGGATCTGTGTGCATTTTCTGAGCAGCTGTGGATGGCTTTTTAGAGCCTCTGAGTCATAGCTTAAGTTGGTTACAGTTTTTTCCCCACTACATGCTTCAGTCCTGCTCCAGAGCCTGATACGCAGAGGGGTAACACTGCCAAAGTAAATGTGCATAACACGATAAAGAGCAGAACGCACGGTTTCCTTGGCAACAGAATCTTTCAGGTAATTTGAGCACTTTGGTGCTTCAAAGAGCAAGATGTATATATTTTTCTCCAGTGGAGGGTGCTAGATGTTTACTTGATAGTAGCATCTTCCCTACCCCCTCCAATGAAATCTGGAAGCAAGTCCAGTTATTATAAAGAAATGTCTACCAGGGATCTTTGGTGCAGCTGTTCGAACTGGCTTGCAGGGTTGAGTTTTAACTTGCTGAAGTTCTGTAGAGTGGATGAAACCTGCAAATAGCTGCTGTTAATTAATCTGGCATGAGTCAATTAATTCCAGGCTTAGTGATTGCTTAAACAAATACAACCCTATGTATTTATTCCTATTGTGTCTCCTGTCAATTAGTAGCTGGGATAGCTTATATAAAAAAGAAAACCTAAATTGGCATTAAAAAAATACACTACCCTAAACACTTTTTTAAAAGGGGGAAAAGAAAAGTTACACATCTGGTATCAAGGCTGGATCATCTGTATCAGCCTTCTCCAGTCAATTGTCTTTCCCATATGATGAAATAATGTTCCAGTATTGCCAACCAACAGAGGCATACTAACTGGGTTCCTACATTGCCATAAGCCATGATTTGTTTAGCCATGCAATACTGTACTGAATAAACCACAGTCAGCTGGGTTTCCACAATATGCCAAGACAAACTACAGTCTTTTAATCACAATGGCTGAGTTCATAAAATACGCTAAACCCAAAAAACACATGAAGTTTTATGAATGGCATACTATATGTCACTGACCTGGTATGATACAACTACATTTTGTATTTGGAACTCTGTACTCAAATGTAATAAAATCTTTTTTGAGAACCCAGCCTCTAAAACCAGAAGGGTTTCTAAAGGATCTGTGCATCTTATGAGCAGCTATGGATGGCTTTTCAATCATAGCTCACCCCTAGTACCAAGTTGCTATCCCCCAACACCCCTGATTGTGCTGTGAAATTTGGTAGCAAAATAGCTGAATTTTAGTGGCACATTTTCATACCTTTTGGGGGAGCTGGGAGGTAGGATGGAGCCTAACCCAGTCCAAACAACCCTAAACCTAAACAGTACTAAATTTAACAGTACTTAACCTGACTCCTTTTGGTGATGCTATAGCATCATTGAATCACCTTCTGTAGCCTTCAAGAAGGTTGAGATGCTCAGTTCCCCAAGCATTGTCCCTCCATCTCACTTAATGGATTTGCTACAAACTTTTCAATGGGCTTTTTTTTTCCTCCCCAAAGGCGATACAGGATCCATGTATGTTTACTGATTGCTGTTTATTCTTACAACTTGGTCCTATGAATATTGGCTGAGCTAGCAATTGTATTTGCATAATATTTGCACAAGAGTAAGAACGTGGTAAAATAAGAAGCAGATAACATGTTGCTTTCACTGCATAAACAGGAGGCACAGGGAATGGAGTGGGCTATTTTGACGTAGACCATTCTGCTAGGACCATTCTCTTTGCAGGTCCCACTTCTTATTAGCATTATTTTTCCATGCACTTTTCCATTTTATCAGAGACTGATATCAAAACAGGGACTTCTCCCCAGGAAAAATATAGTTGGGAGTGTCAATCTGGTTCTGCTCTCACTCACTAATCTGAACTCTCTCTGATGATGATGGAATGAGTCTCCTATGAAGGAGGAGTTGCACTACAATTTTTTTTAATGCAGCACATATTGCAAATGTCCCACCTCAGCATTTCAGAGGTCCTTTGCTCCTTTCAAAGGCAGTGCTAACACTGCTTGGAGAAGCTTTCCATTTCATACACTTTATACCATTAAGAGTGAACTCTGGTTCACTTATCAAAGGGACATTCTACCACCTCAGCAGAAAAAGTGACAAGGCAGCGAAAGCCCCTGAGGAACCTACTAAGGTTTTCTTCCAATAGCCTACATTGCAGAAGGACATTTTAAGGCAGCCTTTGAAAGATATGGTATGAAGTAAGATGGCCCAAAAGAATGCCATCTGAAGCTGGAGGAAGGTCTAGGGCTTTTCATATTGCTGTCCACAAATAGTAGCAGCACTAGGCCCCCTTCCTTGGCCTGTTTCTTACAGAGTACTTCTTTCTTCTCCTCTCCCTCAGGTTAAGGACAGAAAACTCAGAGATACAAGCTTTCTGTCAGAGGATGTTGCTTCCTTAATAAACTTGCCGTGACCTTTTGGAGTTTAAGCATTTGTCTTAATGAGCTTGGTTCAACTCACATAGATTTGCTCTGCTAAATGCCAACCCAGTCAATAAATCAGAGGATTCCAGCCAGGAATCCCTCAAAATTCTCCCTATGACAAAGCCATAATATGATTTGCTTGGTTTTGACTTAGCCTACTGGGGGAATACAACCACTGTGCTTTAGTCAACAAACCGTGGCTTAGCATGATGTGTGAACCAGTCTCTATTGACATTGACTTTCCCAGATTTCACACAGGAGGGCTTCCCAGACTTCTGTGAACATACTAAGAACTGGATATAGGAGCTTCATGCAAAATACGAACTTTATCATTAAACTTCTGCTCTGGCCACATTGCAGTTAGGTTTACACTGTTTGGGAGATGATCTAATACACACGGATGCATTCACTTTGGCTGCTTCCAGATGGAGACCTCCTACTCATACCAGCTAGCCCTATTTTATCTTTTTTTTTCCCTTAAGAATAAGTGGGGTGGGTGGTGGGGAGGTAGAAACCTGGGAGGAACAGAAGTGAAGTCAGGGTCATTTCCCCCCACCCGCTATCCCAGTAACGTTTTATGACAGGGGCAGAATACCAGCAGAAGCAAGCACCCTTTGGCTGTATTCTGGTAACACGCTGAAGCATGCCACTTCAGACAAGATACTACATTCCCAACACACACCCAACTTTGATTTGGTAAGATTTTGTGATGGAATGGACTTATGAAGGCCAGACTCAGGGAGATAAATGTGTTCTTAGCCTCCAACAGGAGTGTGGGAAGTTCAAGAAGATGAGGCTGGCACTTCCCTAAGGAATTCACGGTGTTGTGGCTGGCTGGCTTGGGAACTAGGGTTGAGTCTGGGGAGACTGATGTCAGGTTCAGCCCAAAGAACTCCAAGAGACAATGCGAATACAGTTCTGCTGCGTTTATTAGCTACAACCTCCAGACAGAAAATCTCCCCAGACTGAACCCTAGTTCCCAAGCCAGCCAGCCACAACACCATGAATTCCTTAGGGAGGTGCCAGCCTCATCTTCCTGAGCTTCCCACGCTCCTGTTGGGGGCTAAGAACACGCTTATCTCCCTGAGTCTGGCCTTCATAAGTCCATTCCATCACAGATTCCTTTGTGGTTTAGTGTGTTGTATAAACCCAGAAATGGCTTAATTCCATAACCAAATTAAAAGGGTCATATGAACTCAACCTTTCTCTCTGCCCTGTCTGCTCAGCATGGTAGCAGTACATGGATCTCAAAATTTGGGTGCTTTTCTGCAGCCAAAATATAATACTTATTGTAATAGTACAACTGTGCCTATAGGGGGACCCAATGACCAGCCAAATTGGAAGAGCACAAACCAGGGTAAGTGAAGGAAATGAAAAAGCAGAAGTCTTTATTCACATTTCAAATTCCTCTACTGGAAGGCATGAGAAAGGTTCATTGTGGTTCAACTTTACAAGGGGCTGGCAAGGACATTTCTTATATAAAGGGGCTGAGATAAACCAGCATTCCCTGACTTTGGATTTAGTTAAAATATCATTGTAGAATGCCTCTAAAGATCACAATTTGAATACTCAGATTGAATGGAAAGATGGGATGTAAATCAAACAATCAATTGATCAATCCGTTAGTTTTGAAGCAGAGGAACATTTATGATTTGACTTGAATTTTTCTGAGACTTCTGGCTATCTTCTCTGAGGAATTAAGGGGAAAAAAAAAAAAGAATTTCTTGCCAGGCAGGTCATCAAACAGCCATTCATTTTGGCAATTAAGTGATTAAATGGAACCTTCTCAAATTAGGGGCAGTAGTCCTGATATTGGAAGTTGGGAATAAATAAAATAGAGATGGGTGTTGAATTAAACTCCTGCTAACCAATTCCTGATCCTAAATGAGTCTAACCTTGTAATGGTATGTGGGAAAGACCTTGGGAGACGGGGCCCAGAGATGCTGCCTAGGGAATCGTCAGATAAGAGACAGCCTAGCCCACAGCTGGATAGTGGGAGGGGCAAGAGGCTCAGAAGGGACCCTCCCTAGTTTCTCGGGCTGTAGAGGAGATGGGGGGCAGGGGCGGGAGAATTGTATTTTGAGACTTGCAAGAGTGATGTCAGCCTTGCTGGGTAAACCAGATAGGAATCACAACCAGATGAACTAATTCTACTTTATCATAAAGCTATATTGACAGAATCTTGCAAATCTGAAAGTACAATTCTCCCTCCATCTCCTTTACAGCCTGAAGAACTAGGAACTTTGGTCTTACCAAAAAGCAAGATTGAAGAATGATGAGAACAGCCTTCTAATAGAATGTCAGCATCTCAGAACACAACCCCAAATTAGGCTGTCGAATCACCATGGGAGAAAACCACCTCTGAATTTTCTGAAACTTACGATAAAGAAGTCCCATTTCTATTATAACTTGTAAAAAGTTGCAGTCCTCGATAAAAAGCAGTTTGATGGGATGATTTGAAGAAAGAATCTCTTTAGGGGGCTAATGAATGTAAGTCCACAGGGCAGGGGTGGGTAGGGATAGGCAACCCTTCCCTAACTCCGGCATCTCTTTCATCCTGCAGAGCATCCTCTGGTTGTGCTGTTTTTCAGCACCCACTTTTCTGTCTTGTTCTGCCCACAGAAGATGGAGCCCATCTATTTTGCACTTTAAACTTAAACCCCCTTAAATTCCCCCCCAATGGGCAGAAAGAATTTGGCCCTGCCCATCACCCATCACCAGACATGACCGCTGGAGGTCCCAGCTGAAACAAGTCATCTGCTCCTGCTGAAGGGGGCCTTTGGAGACCCCGTCAGGGTGGATTTGGCTGTGGCACAGAGAGCAGCATTGGCTAGGATCCCCTTGCACCTGTCTTTTTCTGGCCAAAATCCTCCCTCACAAAACCCCATTTGTTTGAGAAAGAGACCTTCCAAATAAAAACAAATGTGGGAAAAAATTCTTACAAATAGTATAACAATGACATTGAAGAACAGCCATAGCCCAACCATCTAGACCAGTGTTTCCAAACCCCAGAAACTTTAAGATGTGTGGTCTTCAGCTCCCAGAATTCCCCAGCCAATCCCCTCCCACCATGCTGGCTGGGGGATTCTGGGAGTTGAAGTCCACATATCTTAAAGTTGCTGAGGTTGAGAAACACTGGTCTAGAATCCAGGTACTCCCCAGTCTAAGAACGAGTTCCATTCCCAAAGTCTGTCCTTAATTCGAATTTCTATGTAAGCTGGAGCAATATTATTGTATAATACTGTATAAGTAGTATTATGTAATTAACTCAAACCATTGTGTATTTAACTCAAATTTTGCTACAACAAGCTCCATTCTTAACTATAGGCCATCCATAAACCAGGCTTAGTTAGTCCTTGCCAGCACAGCACAATTGATTAATTTATGCTCCACTTTATTTGTGTGGCCCACACTCACTGTATGGCCCACTTTATGTTATGCGTGCAGCTCTTGGCATGCCAAATAAAACTAACTGTAAAAGACATCATCCTCAGCCAGAATGGTCATGGCCTATGGGAGTTGTAGTCTGCCATTTGGAGGACACTAGTTTCTGCAGAACTCCATTATATACCGTATTTTTCCGTCAATAAGACTCCCCCATGTACAAGACGACCCCCACTTTTCCAACCCAAAATAAAGAAATCAATATTTTAAAGATAGTGCAGAACACATTTTTATTTAGTAATTAGTTAACATTTACCTGATACACTCGGTGGGAGGAGGTCCAAACCGTCTCTCTGCAGCTCTATTTACATGCTCTTTTGCATAACTGATTATATTCAAGCACGAGTGAAACTGCCGATAGCTTGTCTCTGCAAACAGACTTCCTCCAATTGGTTGGTTCAGCATCAGCTGATGTCAGTTACATAAGGCTCATGATTAGAGGAAGGCTGTTTGCAGACTCAAGCTATTTCACTTGTGATTGGAGGCTAGAAATAGGAGGAAGCCCGTTCGCAGAGACAAGGTATGGGCAGTTTTGCAACTGCGCGGTTCTCTCCTCAGCTGACTTCTTTGAATAAGACGCCCTTCAATTTTTAGTGAAAGGATTTTAGAAAAAAGTATCGTCTTATAGTCGGAAAAATACGGTATATACCAGCTCCTACAATATGGTTGCATGAATCTGAGTGACTGTAGAAGGTAGTTATTTTAACTAGGATTATTACTACGTCACAACTGTGAGTTAACAGTTGAACCTCTGTGGGTTCATATATTTTGTTAATCCATTATGTGTCCTTGGTTTTGACTTAGGGTGAGGTCTGCACCCTGCCACTGTGATTTGTAAACCATGGTTTGTCTCTTAGTATGATCTGTTCCACAACCTATGGTTAAAAGCCCCTCCCCCCAGTTTAGTGATTTAGTGCAAAATGTGAATGTAGCCTATATTGATCTAACGCCCCCCAGGCAACAGATCCTTCTGGGGCAAATTCATCAGCAACCATCTTGCTTCAAAGTAAAAAAAATAAGGGCAGCAAAACCATCAAACCATCAAACCAGGATGATCAAACCCACATTACTGAATCCAGACATGCCCGAATGAGACATGCACTGTGCCCTTGAGTCTCATAAAAAAAATAGAATATAAATGTAAAAAAGGGAAACATTAGAAAGAAAAAAATTGGTCTAAATTGGGTATAAAAATGGGAACACTGGGAAATCAGTGGGAAGTCCCTGGATGATAAAATCTGGGCATATGAACTGCTTAAGAGACCCCTTAGCTTGGCAGAGATGCCCACAAACAAGTGGCTGGAGTTATGTATCACTGGAACAGCAGGGGCCTTGTTCCCTTCCTGGTGCCTGAGCAGAGTTCTGAGTGCCAGCCTGCAAGGATATGGAGAAGGCCATCTGGGAAGTTCTGGCTAGCCCCAGCTTTGTTATGGCACTAATGAGCAATGCAGAAACCAAAGGGTGAGCATGTGTGATGTGTGCTGCTGGCAGGGGCAAGCTTCGAGGGTAGTGATTCCTGTACATGTCAGTGCTGGCAGTGGCCAGTCACTTGGCTCTGAATCACACAGAGGGGAGGGCAAGCCTTACACATCTGCTATTGAACTAAAAATAAAAATCCAGGAACAAATTAGTTGTCATGTCTTGGGGAATTTTGAGGTCTGACGACCTGCTATTTGTGGATAAAATCTGATCACTCCACAGATGGCTAGAGTGCTGGGAAGAGCCAGCTCTGTACTGCCGTCAGGACCATCACGCTAAGAGTGCAAATCTCAGCAGAGAGACTTGCTGCCTCTCACTTCTCATTTTGGATGTTAGAACAGGTCTTTAATCCACACACAATTTATATGTGCGTTTGTGTCACAAAGGAGATGAGAATGAAGAGGTAATTTCCAGAGGTATGGGGCACATACTATAAATGTATGCATTGCATTTCAGCTGAGTGGGGAGTCATTCTCTAAAACTGAAGGAATTAGCTTCAGCGATGATGACCTTCAACAGCTACAGTCTTTATTGAAAATAAACACACGTACACACACTTATTAGGGAAGAGATCAATCTGCTAGCATATGCACAGATCTAATACTTGCAATACCTTGGTCTACTCCCTACCACTTCCATTGGATGATTATGAGTTCTTGTGTTATGAGAGAGGGAGAAAAATGAAAATCTACTTTCTTCATTATTTATTAATATCATTCTCTATCTTCTTAGCCCTTTTCTCTAACAAGGTAACAAGAATCAACAGCAACAACTGTGTGCGTGAGTTGTAGAAATAGATCCACTTATGCTCACGCCTACTGTGTTTGTATGACACACTGAAGCAGAAACTGTATTTGGGCTTAGCTCATAGTGTAAACCTGTCAACCCCACTAGGTAGACCAGACCCAAAAATCAACTCCACAGGAAGGCTAAAACTAGTTTTATCAAGACTGGCTATAACAACAGAATCTTGCATGTCTGATTGTGCTGTACTCCTCCTTCTTCTTATAGTTCAGTGAATTAGGGAGGTGTCTATCTGAGCCACTTCCAAACATTATCTGGACATTCTGGGCTTAAAAAATGTTTAATCCCTTGTTGCCTCGGCAACAGAGCTTGCATATCTCCTTCAAGGTCATTTTCCTTACAGTCTACAAAACCCAACCTGTATGGTTAGTTTCTGGTTCAGGATGCTGTGCAAACCCAGAAAACTGAATTCATTTAATAAAACTTGGTTAAGTTAACCATGGGTAAGCTTGTTGTGTGAACACAGTTGAACTGTAATCCTTGGAGCAAACTTCCTTGCTCCCATATATGCTTGGCATATATTATATATATTCCAATATATAATATATTACATACATTATAAATATTTTAAATAAAGCAAATATATATCTCAAACCCTCGGGACATACTCTCTGAAGTAAACTGTGGGAAAACTATCCAAGGATTTCCTCCTTTTAGGAAAGTGGAGATCACCCAGCAGTAGATTGCCTTTTCTCCAGTTCAGGTTTGTAAACCTAATTCAGGTTAGTGGGTTTTGGTGCCAGACTTCACCGGCTGGATCATACAACATGGTAAGTTATAATATGGTTTGTTTCATTTTGGCCTCAGTACACGGTGAAACCCATGTGGTTTGCAAACTATGATTATGACTGGGCATGATGTGCAAACCCAGGGAAACTAAGCAGGGGTAGGTCTGACTAATATTTGAATGGGAGAGCATTGGGGAATTTCAGGAAAGGAGAGCAGACCAGGAAGTTAAAAAAAGGAAAAAAGAATAAGGCAGCAACAAACCACTTCCACACTTTGCTAAGAAAACTTCATCGATGGGTCATGAAATCACCAGGAGAATTAAGTTAAATAAAAATAACTCCTAACCCCCCTCCTAAGCATTAATCCGGTGCCTGCTCCCAAACATAATGTCTCGATCTTATTCCAGAGTTTGTTGAATTTTTAGCCCTTTCTAAGCCTCTTTTCAGACATTTGGAAAAGCTAGCTGTGGAGGCGGGATGGAGGAATATGTTCTGAGCCTTCCCCCTGCGCTCTAAGCCCCTCCAGTTGGCAAGACAAGTTCACAGGAGCTCTGTAACCCGGTGCAAACAAAATCTGTACAATTCCATCAGGGTGGAAGAAAGGAGCCGGCCTCTGCATCTCCTTCTCCAGCCCGTGGCTTGATTTTCTGCATCCTGAAGGGCTTTGGTCTCCCCTGATGTTCTCCTGACGTGTCAACGTATGGATAGATACTGGTGCTTCGGAGGAGCTGTTCAAATAACTGGCTTGCTTTGCAAACATAGCGGTGATTTTTCTCATTCCTGGTGCAGGCACGGCTTCCTTTAAAAAAGGAAGAAGAGACCATGATGATGGCACCAAGCCTGCAGCATGCGGTTCCCTAGCAAGCTGGGCCAGCAGAGGCAAGATAATATAATCCTCAGGGGAGGGAGGCTGGCTGGATCACCTCTCAAAATGCTCATCCAACCGGACATTCCTCACCTGAAATCCTCTGCTCGTCCGAGGTCACGTACCACGACTGGTCTATTACTAATATCATTAAGATCCCTTTTCTGGTGCCTCCATAATAAGCGAAGGCGGGGATGCTGTGATTAATGGAGGTTTGATGGATGAAACCCCCCTGTCACCATTTAATACCTGTAACAATAGATTCATTAACTGGGATTAGTTTCAGACATAAGCTTTTCTATACCCATGGCTATTACTCACTCAGTTCATTAACGGGACAGCATTAGTTCTGCTACCTTTGAGCTGGGATACATCCTGCATACCAATTACATTTGCACTCTTAACTTTCATGGAATTGGAAGCAGTTCTATAAAAAGCTGGAATATCTTAATTCAAACCTGTCAGGGAATGCTGTCTGGTTTTGATTCCCCCCCCCACCTCCACTTAATTCCTAAGGTGGAGGATGTGGGTAAGGTGCAAAATGGAAAAAGTAGCTTCTTGCATGCCCTTGGTTCTTCCCTTTGAGAGGGAAAGATCCTATTAAAGCAGTATTTCTCAACCTTGGCAACTTTAAGACACGTGGACTTCAACTCCCAGAATTCCCCAGCCAGCCATGCTAACCAGTTATTCTGCTAACAAGAGTCCTTCCTGGAAGAGGAACCAGCTTCAGGTGTATAGGTGTGTGTGTGTTTACAAAATGCAGTGTATACTTCTAGAATTTGCCTTAGAGGGATAACATATTAAGGCTGCAATGTAAGCACATTGCAAGTTGTTGAAGCTCCTGTGGAAAACACCTACGGACCAATGGCTATGGCCCAGGAGCTTTACCATAACATTTGAAGTTGTGAGAAGACTCCTTTTTCTGGTGCTGACACTCCTAAGCCCTGGATTAACCATTAAGCAAAACAAGGACATGTTTAGGGCCCCAAGGGAAGGGGGCACCACAGTTTACCCCACTACCTATCATGCCCTTAACTGTCACCTCAGATTTTTTGTAATTGTCTTTATCGGCCGTGTTCGACTTTAATCTGTGCTGTTAAAAAACAAAACAAAACATTTTGTTTGGCATGGAGAGAGAATAAAATTTAAAAGTTTGGCTTGAAGGTGTCATCGGATATCCCATTTGTTTCCCTCTCATGACGTGAGAGTTTCGCTTCCATCAAGGGGCACCATTGTTGGGCTGTGCTTAGGGCATCAGTTGACCTTAATCCGGCCCTGGCAATCCTATATATCTTTCTTCAGCCCGGGAAAAGGGGCTTACCTTGTCCATTCCAGACTTGCCCTGATGCTTCACAGCAAAATTGCAAAAATACCTGTTGGCTGGCTTGCCATTCCGGTTTTTTGCCATCTGTAATGACTGTCAACCCTACAGACGTTCAACAGCTGGAAAAAAAAGTTTCAGTGTGTTGAAATGGAGGTAAAGAAAACTTAGGTGAGTTGATCCAGTTTCTCTAAGAGATGGCATGATAGAGCCCGGCTGATCTTGCTGATTCCATCCCAGGCTGTTATTAAGAGTTCCCTAATGACTTAGGGAAGGATTCTGCAAAGCAGTTTAGGCATTCCAGCTCTTCTCTGAAGATCCTGTTCCGGGGCAACCTGATCTCCCAAGCGATTGGGTAGTGGAGGAACAGCATGGTTGGGTGTTGGAGTGCCAAAAATTCAGTCCATAGGATATTGTACTCTATTCTCTCCAAGGTAAAATAAAATTATCTTTTCTATTTCTGCAATGGTTATTTGAATGGAAATCCTGCTTAGACTGGATATTTGGTTTAATTAATTAATTAATTAATTAATTAAATTTATATGCCACCCATCTCCCCCAGTTTTAAAATGGCTCTTCTCTACTACCTCCTGAGTTGTAGGTTTAGAAAGACCACATTCCAGACCAGTGTTTTTTTGAATTTGGCAACTTTAAGATATCTGGACAACAACTCCCAGAATTCCCCAGCCAGCATGTTGGCTGGGAAATTCTGGGAGTTGAAGTCCAGACATCTTAAAGTTGCCAAGGCTGAAAAACAGTGTTCCACACTAAAGCTGCAATTGTATGTATGCTTATGGAGAAGTAAGTCTCACTTAGCACAGAGAAGGTTTACTTCAGACTAGAATACGTGTATACATTTGCGTTACACAACTCTGTCTAAGCAGCCTTGAAATACCCTTAGATTTAAGGCCATTTTTTTTTCTGTGAAAGAACTTAAGTCCTAATATAGTTATTAGATTGCAGAAGATGTTTCAAATGGCTAGTTTTATGGTTTTTGTTCTTATTCATAGTTTATGGAAACATTTATAATTGTAAACAAAGCAGCCTTATTTCCTTTCCTGCTATATATTCCTCAATTGTTTAGCTTTTTTCTCTCAGGCACATTGGCTGGGTTCATGCATCCCACTAAACCATGGTTTGTTGAACAAGACATAATGGTCTGGAGTGCAAATAAGACTCAGCCATTGACTTTTATAAACCACAATGTTCGATTTCACACATGTAAAGCCCAACAAACCACATTACAGCTTGGTGTGATAGGGGAACACAGCCCGAGTATTGTGGTTCAGGACAAAGGACAATGCTGTGGTTACTTCAAAACAAAACTCCCCAAAAGCTTGTGGGATGGGTGAGGCAGAGAAATTGAGCTTTGTGACTAAGCAGGATTTTGAAACCCATCAGCACACTAAAGATTGGCAGGATGGGGTGGAAGACATAAACGAAGCATGCTTTTAAATTTTTAAAGGTTTCCTTACATCATGGTTTTTAGAGGCACCAGATTAAGACTGCATCTTACGAAACTCAAGAATTGCTCTACCTGATTAATGTACCATTGAGACCAGAGGTCTTTCTTTTGGATTGGCGGACAAACGGTTGGAAAAAAGCGATGGAACTTTGTTTCTGTACATGATACCTGCAGCGAGATTCTTGCAGGCCCAAAGATGGAAAGATTTGGCATTACCCACAATGGAGGAATGGTTGGTGAAGGTGATGGAACCTGCTGAGATGGCTAAATCGACTTCTTTGATCAGAGAAAAGACAATATCCATGTTTATTACTGACTGGAAACCCCTTATAGATTTTTTTGTGTGAAACAAAAAAAATGAACTTAAGATTTATGGTTTTGTTGATTATATAGGATAGATTATAGAAAGAAGAGAGTTATGTTGTAACTGTAGAGTCAGAGGTAAATTTATAATTGTACTTATAACTGCTGTAAAGAAGATTGGAAGTCACTTCTTTGTATCTTTTTTCTTTCTTTTCTATTTTTCTTTCTTTTCTTTCTTGTACTTTTAGCTTTCTCTTTGATTTCTTTTTTTCTTTTTCTTACTTTGTATTAGTTTGTATTAGTTTTTAATCTCCCTTTGTAAAAAATCTTTATATATATATATGTGTGTGTGTGTGTGTGTATTTTTACCAAGTAGCTGGCATTGTGTACAGGAACATCTGCACAGTGTATGTGCTAGGCCCTCCCAAGTCCAGATGGGAGATCCCACAGAAGGTCGTGGAGAATAACAGGGCTAAGATCCTGTGGGACTTCCAGATCCAGACGGACAGGCAGGTACTGGGCAATCAACCAGACATCGTGGTAGTAGACAAAGACCAGAAGACGGCGGTAGTGATAGATGTAGCAGTGCCAAGTGACAGCAACATCAGGAAGAAGGAGCATGAGAAGCTGGAGAAGTACCAGGGCCTGAAGGAGGAAATCAAGAGGATGTGGAAAGTCAAGGCCAAAGTGGTCCCAGTGGAGGTAGGAGCACTCGGGGCCGTGACTCCTAAGCTGGGAGAGTGGCTCCAACAGACCCCAGGAACAACATCAGAGCTCTCTGTGCAGAAGAGTGCAGTGCTAGGAACAGCTCAGATACTGCGCAGAACCCTCAAACTCCCAGCCCTCTGGTAGAGGACCTGAGATTGAGGAAGACTCATACCACCCATAGGGGTGAGAGGGGATTTTTTTCTTTATATATGTGAGCCAAGATGCTCGCAAAACTTTGATGTTCATAAGTAGCATACATATCAGTGGGACTCGGATGTCAGACAAGCAGCCTTTGTTGTTACGGGCTTGGTCAGGGTCTGCTTTTTGGGGGGATCAACCAAACGTTGATCTATTGGTTGTGACAGGAATAAATTGACCGGCTTGTCGCCCAGCTGAGAGAGAGGGACTGGCCCAAAGTCCCCCAGCTGGCTTCCATGCCTAACTCACCCTCTCCTGGTTTCTAGCCTGCGGCCTTCCCCACTCGACCCAACTGATCTATCTATCTATCTATCTATCTATCTATCTATCTATCTATCTATCTACCTACCTACCTACCTACCTACCTACCTACCTACCTACCTACCTATCTATCTATCTATCTATCTATCTATCTATCTATCTATCTATCTATCTATCTCTATCTATTTCCTGGACGAAGACAATGGCAAATCCCTTTGCCCTTTTGTGTGGCTGCCAAAAAAGCACTATAAACACAAGCCGTGTAATCCCCAGGAGTTGAGCTCAACTTCGGGGAGGTTTTATTTTTTCACCAGACCCAGCCGTCAAACAATTGGTTGCCCTCGCGTGACTCCCCAAATCTGCTGCCCGAAGCAGCCGCCTCCTTCTGCCTAATGACAGAGCCGGCTTTGCTCCTGTCACTCCTCCAGCTGCCCCGGGGCCCGACGCGCAGCTCTGCCTTCTCACCTTCATTATGCTGCTGGCATGAAAAGAGGAAGAGAGAAAGCGAGCGCGCGTGCAAGAAGCATTTTGTTCTTTGGGGCTTGGTGGTTCAAGTGTTTTGAAAGGGCAGCGCTTCTCCAATGTGGGGGCTAATGATAATCTAAATTAGTTATTGGAAATAATTACCGTGGCTTTTATTGTGCCAAGCCGAGCAGCGCCCTGGAGAGCCGTCTCGCGCAGACACAGCCGTGGAGCTAAAAGCTTTGAGGCTTCATTAATATTCAAGGGGAGTTTTGCCAGCCTCTTCCATTCCCTTTCGCGAACCAGCCTGGGCGAGGCATGCCTGGAGTGACTGAGGAACAAACTCGGCAGCCCAGGCCGACCGTGCGGCCTGCTTTCTCTTACAGGGATCGTATCTCACCCCCGAGTCAGCCTTCCCTTTGAAACAAACAGGGACATCACTGCAAAACAGGTTGCCTTTGTGGGCCCTGCTCAGGAAAACGGGTGGGTTTTAGGAGACAGGCTCAGTCTGGGGACAAAATGGTTTGGAAAAGAAAGGAGGAGGGAAAAGGAACTCAGAGGTAGCCCTGGCAGATCCAAGGACATCCTCTACAGCTGCTTTTTATGATAGGGTGGACAAAATGGGCTGCATAATTAATCAGCCTCTTTGCCTTTCTGTTTTCCTCTCTCTGCTTTCTCCCTGCATAGTAAATCTCCCTGCAGTGGGTGGGCTGGATCCTTTGAACGATGCTGAGCAGCTAAAACTACGCTTGAATTATTTGGGTTCCCAGGCGAGAGGAAGAGAAGGAGGGTCTCCTGGATCAGGCCAATGCATTGGAAGATGTTGCTTCCCACAGACCTCAACCAAATGTCTCCACCAAGACGACAGATGGATGTGGTATATTGTTGGACCTTGGTCAGGCAGGGACTGGGATTCAGAGGTACACTCCCTCTGAGCATGGAGGTTTCATTTACTTCAGGGGCAGGCAAATCGAGACCCCCATTCCTTTCTCCCCTTCCTTTAGCAAATCTTCAGCCATGCTCAGCACCATTGTTTCCACGGAGGAAGAGGAACAGAAGAGGATAGCATCTTTGCTGTTTTTTTTCCCAAAAGAATTTGGGGGGACCTCCAAGCTGTTGGACCTGGGAATGGAGCCACAAGCTCAGCCCTATTATTGAAGGGTCCAATAATGCTGAGAATAAGGACTGGCAGCTGAAGGAGAAAAACAAATCAGAACAAAGCTGAACCATGTCATCAATGGGGCTACAAGAAGCTGGACCTCTTTGGATTGCCACAAGTGCTTTGCAATGTGCTGGTTCCTGGCTTGGGCTTGCTGTGAGTTATGGGGCTTCTCATCTTCTGCACGGGCACAAATCATCCAGGCTTGCCAGCAGCCAGAATAAAACAGGCCTCTTGCAAAAGTCCACCCTTGTTCTCTAACAAGATTGATGCCCCAGTAGCCTCCCTAGGTCTGAGTTCAGGAATCGGTGTTTTATTTTATTTCCTTCTCCCTGCTCTGCTCTGCTCTGCTCGCCCTGTTAAAGCCATCTCGCAAACAGGCACTTATAATTCCTGGTCAGGTCTGCTTGCGCGAGCCAGTAATGTGTCTCCCTGGGAAGGGAAAATGGTTTCTTGAAAAAAAGAGTTATGAGGAGTAAATTATTTAACCTAACACGACTGGCTAGTTGGCTGTTGCCCAGTAGCGCTCCGCATGGTAAATACTTTCTAGGAAAGAGAGGGGATACAGCTATTTCTTTCTCTCTGAAGCTCCTGGCCCCAAAACACTTGAGCTTCTTGCGAGTTAAGACAAAATGCATCTAAAACTGAAGGGGATGACTTGCAGTTCTTGGGCCACATATGGCAGATGGAGCCTACTCTGACTACCCTGGCAAATTTCAGTGGTACATTTCCTGCCATTCTGAGATCAGACGCACGCCAAAACGTTTGAGTAAGCCTTCAAAGAACCATAATGCCAAGAAAGCGTAACTTCTAACAGCTACAGGACTGCACCAAGCTTGCTGCACAGGTCAGGATCCAGTTGGGGGGGAATTTTAAGCAGAGACATCTGTGTCTAAACAAGGGGCGGGGCTTCAACTATGTGGTTGCAGCCACCATCTTGACTTTTATGACTACCCTCCCGGTGGACGACCTTGGTTTTAAGGCCTGAAATGGGTCCCTTAAACCAGGATTTCTCAACCTCAGCAACTTTAAGATGTTGGCTGAGGAATTCTGGAAGTTGAAGTCCACCCATCTTAAAGTTGCTGAGGCTGAGAAACACTGCAAAGCCGAAGGTAACTGTTTTGTCCTTTAACTCCTGCTCTTCAATTCTAAAGGATTAAAATGGTCTAAAAAGTTTGGCTGTCTCCCCCTTTAGAGGTTCGGGGGGAGGGCTATAGAAAAAATGCTGAGGGCTGTATGTGCTCCAGGAGGTACATCTTCAACACTCTTGCTTGGCACCATTAAAAGCATGGATTCTGCTAAAGCTTTCGAAGTAGCTATCTCTGCGCACTTCCTCTCTGATGCTTCAGCCCCCCAAAGCTCTGTCTCCAACAAACAAAATATCATCTGTCTTTGATTTAGAAGGTTATTACTAACATTATCAGGTGGGGGAGAAGCTGCCTTAGGAAAACATAGATAGGTGCCATGCCGTTACAGAATCCTCTCAACCTCATTTTCCCTGAACGGAGAGAACCCGGCCAACTTTCCTGAGCAGATGCAAGGCAACACACAATGTTTGTGCATCGTGTTTCTTGTGTTGATTGACAGTGCTGACAATCAGAGAGACTAAACAGATATATATTTTTAGCCTGCAGCTGGGGCATCTTGTTCTTGAGGACTTGAAAGGTTGATTTGGACCATAAGAACTTAAGAAAGGTTCAAGGTGACCAGTTTTGCATTTCTCTTCCTCCCAAAATGGACAATAGAGACAACTGATTTGCATGAAACGTGCAAGCACTTATTTATATCAAAGATGCAAACTTACAGTAACTGTGAGTGAAATGGACATATAGTACAAGAACACCCTTACTGGAGAAAATTATGATGGGTATCTTCTGTGTCTGCTCTCCAGAGACATTAAGGGATGATGGTCAGGTTAAAAGCTTCTGCAGCTCTCCTGAGGTTTAAAATCTTGATCTTTTAAACTAGTCTTGGACAGCTTTTCAAAAAGAGGACACTTTCAAACACAGCATACCCCCTAGTAAAGTAGGTTACACATTCACCTTAAATTAAAGTGACATTCTGTTTCAAGGCCAGTCCCAGTGAAATGAAGCCCACAGAAATATTGAGAAGAAACAGGTGAGGAGTGGCCTCATGTTGTCTGAAGAAGAGAATGAGAGACTGAAAGGCAACTCTCTTGGAAGGTAGAGAACTAGAACCAGCAAACAAGAGTTTAAAGATGGCTATGCAGCATAGAAGAAAGGCAGCACCTCCTAGGACACTCTCGTTCATCAGTGTGCCAGAGAAAAATGAAGCCCCTTCAGTTCACAGCTCCCTTTCTTTCTCTATTCTGTATTTTCTGTAGTCCCCCTACCCCATGGGTCTGTGTCACTTCCCATGGAGAATGTCCCCTCTTTCCTCTTAGCTCAAACCAGGGGTGGGTTCAGGGTATGGTCAAAAAGTGAAGTTTGTGGCTGTGACAATGTGATGCACATAAAAAACAGGTGGAACTTTGATTGCACTGCCACAGCCATCATCTTGACTTTTTGGACCATGCTGTACAGACACAGTGATCAAAACCTCAAAAAGAGAAGTTTGAAAGAGATGATTGGATCCTTTAAGAATAAGGTAGAACACAAGGCTCTATCTCAGGAGAAGAATTTCGTTTTTGTTTTAGGAATTACAAGGGACATTTCAGCCAGCAAAAGTGAAAACCAATTGAGAAAATGTGAGTTGTGTGTCCTTATATTTAAAAAAACCCTAAAATCAAACAAACAAGTGGACATTTCCGGAAGGTTTTTTTTTAAAATTTCAGTTGCAGTTTATATTGTATAAAGATCTTAGTTTATAAAAAAGAAGTTGTGAAATTCCTGCTCAGCTCTTGTCATGTGTTCAGAGAGCATTTTGGAGTTTCAGACATTCTTTCTTCAAAGC
This sequence comes from Liasis olivaceus, assembly GCA_030867105.1. Classification (NCBI taxonomy): domain Eukaryota; kingdom Metazoa; phylum Chordata; class Lepidosauria; order Squamata; family Pythonidae; genus Liasis; species Liasis olivaceus. The sequence goes on along the minus strand of CM061360.1, from coordinate 15,993,782 downwards.
CTCTTTTATCGAATGCAGGCCTGTGGCTTTGATCTATGGCCTGCATAAACCGAGATATCAGGATGGCCAGAAAACATGGGGAACATCAAGGAGTCCCCACTGCAAGGGTTATATATGTGAGACATGCACAGCATCCAAAACAAAATGCATAGACTCATACACTGCCTCCAGCTTTCAGTTAAACCTAATTTTAGCCATCAAACACCTGCCAAATTGATTTTATGGGCTTGATACCACTTAATCACTTTACATTTCAAGCTCCAGCAACATTTGCAATCTACTAAACTGAAGTCTAGGTCTGAAGTAGACCTGCAGCAAAATGAGGTGGAAATGAGGCAGTACAGTTGGAGGTGACAAGACAGACTTTGGATAGATGTTTCATTTTCTGAAAGAAAAAGTCCAACCACTTTGGAATAAATGTATTGATTAGGCCAACCAATGGAAAGTTCAGATAACAGTTACAAGCTTTGGAGTTTCCAAGAACTCCTTATTAAACAAGTTGGTTAGAAGTTGGTAAGAGAAATGTGGAGGTAGAGGGGAAGAGATATATGTTTAAGCCAGTGTTTCTCAACCTCAACAACTTTAAGAAGTGTGGACTGCAGCTCTCAGAATTGCTAGCTGAGGAATTCTGGGAGTTTGAGTCCACATCTCTTAAAGTTGCTGAGGTTGAGCAACACTGATTTAAGCTATTCTATAGAAGTCAGTGGTGGGCTGACCATAGAAATGAACTACACAGTTGTCAAGAACACCAACTTTCAGGGGAAAAAAAGTAGAAATAACTTGTGGGAGGCACAGATTACATGGTTTGCCTAGAGTGCTACTTGCTGGCAGGTTGTCTAGATCTCTTTCTAAAGTACATTTCTAGATGGAGGGAGAATTTCCAGACATCTTAAAAGGTAAAGAGAAGGAATTAAATAGTCCCAGTGTTTCTGTAAAAGCTTGCTAGGAAGAAAAGAACAAGCCTGTGAGGGTTGGATTCCCAGTTTTGGAAATACAAATTCCATCTGTGAACATCAACCATATTATTATCTTCCCAATGTTTATTTTAACTAAGGTCATAGCGGTTTGGCCAATACTTCACATTAAATCACTTAGGGCTTCTATCAAACCTGAAGCTAATGATGTGGGAAACAATGATTCTCAGGCAGGTAGAATGGTAATGCAATCGTGACAAAGATCCCAAATGCTCAAAGCAAGGAAAAGCACAGCTCAAAGTCCATTGGCTTGAAAAAAATGAAGGGAAAGGCATACAGTTTAAACCTTGGGGCAAACTTATATACTGTATAGGATTTCATTCCTGTGTTCTGCAATAAGAATATCTTCTGTGTGCATATTCTTGTCTGCAATAAAGCAGTGTCAGGTCTGTGCAGGTTTTACTGTTATCTAGTTCCTGAGTGCAGTGTTGAATTTCTGAGAACAGAGATTTCTCGGCTTGAAGTTTGACAGCTTTGTAAGATTTGGCCACGCTGCAATTAAATTGCTGCAGGTGGGAGGGTTGGACATTTGGCCCATTTTTTCTTCATATTCTTGTGGGCTTTGTGGGTTGAAGCATAGGTACAATTGGCATGTTAAGCCTGTTGGGGGCATAAAATAATCATGTACAGTATTTACTGGTTTATGAAAACACTGTGAAATGTGCACCCAGATTTCGGTGGTTTGTCCTTTATTTTGCCGAAACAATGACTGGAGTTCCCATGAAGATCTCCAGAAGTCCAGAACCTGGCCACTACTGCACTAAGCCACAGTGGGTGAGTTTGTACCTAATGCTAAGCTAAGCCCAAATAAATTACATTATGGCTTAATATTATATGTAAATCAGAGGCTCAGAGACACTTTTGGCAAGCAGAATGAACATGCTGTTGGTTTCCATTGATCTTCAGCTATCATTTAATAAGATCTCCAGGTTGTTTTGCTCTCTGCTTTGAGGCTTCCAGGTTGGGTGGTATGAAATGGACAGAAGACTATCCATTTAAATAAAGGAATGACATCTGGATTTAATTTTGGAAAGAAAAAAAATCTGCTACATTAAGGTATATTTCTGCCCTGTGGCGACTCCTCAGCTGCTTCCATTGTCAATGCATTGGCTGAATTATAGGAGGTTTTTCTGATGAGTCTTAATTCCCAGAGGGAAACTAAATAGCTTTGCAAAATTATTCCACCATTTGTTGCAAAGAAATTGGAGTGGATGGATGGGTTCACCAAATTCTTCTAGGAACAGAAGAAATTCTCCCAGCTTGTCAATGTGACGCTCAGAATTGGTCGCTGCATCATAGCTGGGAGCTTCTGCTTCTGAAAATCATGGTCTCTACAAAGAGATCCTGGATGGGTCATGCTCCTGTCACCCCACAGCAGCCACTGAAGCCTGCCAAGTGCTCTGTATACATCTGTTCCCTGAGGTTCATACTTCCCCACTCTCCAGAAGAGGGTATGTGCCTCATTGTACAGGCTGCCTGCCTGGAATCATCAACGCTTGGCGCTTCCCTTCCAGAGAAATGAGCCAGCGAACTCAATCAATGGAACATGTGGCACAGGCAGAAGGGTGGGCAGGGAGCATATCATTATCATGCTTGTTCTACATGTGAGGCCCCTGCTCTTGTGGTCCTCCTGTAGCACGAGAAGCCAGCCCTAATGAGAGGCAGAACTCAGCCAACCTCTGGAATTGGCTTTCATGCCAACATGGGGGGCAGACAAGAGGGAATCTTTCTGGCGCATTTGCATTGGCTGCTTCTCTTAATGAAAGACGTTCCCCAACCTTTGCCAGCAGATCTTGTGCACATGCAGGTGCGCGCGCGCACACACGCACATGCAAGCGGTGTTGATCATTCCAGAATGAATAGCATCTTTATTGCAACATGTCGATTTTTCTTTTAAAAACAAGCAAACGTGTCCCTTTGCTTTAGAGGAAAAGTTAAGACAGTTACGGATTCACTCAACTGGTTATTTATAAGAACCACTCTGTCATTTTAAGAAGTGGTGATTGATTTTGCTCTTTTGCCTCTTCTCTTCTCTCCCCTCCCCATCCCATCTTCCTTTTGTGTTGTGTTGTGTTGTTGAGAAATTCAGCCTCCAGAGATGGCTGCCCTGTTTTTGTTGCTTTTCTGAGCTTGTGGTGGCAGGCTTTACATTTGTAAGTTAATAAACAAATGAAAAATAGTGTGATTTGCTTATAGCTCAGCCTTTTTGCAACAATACTTTCTGGGTTTTGATTTTGTTTGGTATTGAAGGGACTTCAGCAAAAAGCCTCTACTGGTTTGGGTTGTGGGAATGCATTGGCCAGTTTCAGATAAACCAATTCCATTCACCTCTCCTGACTCATGGACATGGGGCAGCTTTGAGAATCACTGCTATGAAAACACCCACAATATAATTGGACTGCCTACATGGGAGTGAGGGGACTTCTATTCATACGGATCCTACAGGGGATGGGGAAGTCTACCTCTGTCCATTGCCCAGTGTTATCCTCACACGATGCTCTTTCACAACAAGTAGAGGCATGACTAGTCAATCTGACATCATGTTACATCAGTGTTTTTCCAACTTGGCAACTTTAAGAGGAGTGGACTTCAACTCCCAGAATTATGCTGGCTGGGGAATTCTGGGAGTTGAAGTCCACCCCTCTTAAAGTTGCCAAGGTTGAGAAACACTGTTTTACATGCTTAATTAAGGCAATACATTACAGTATTTGTCTGAATTCCTTCTCAGCCTGTGGCTTTCACCACATCAATTTTGTAAGGAATGATGTATTTCCAACAAATTGCTGGATCCACCAAAATGTCCACCAAATTTTTTCGTGGTCCAGAATCACCTGGTGTCCTGTTCTTCATCTCTATTCTGTTGCTGTTTTGTACAGAAAAGGGCTCAAGCTGGAATAACCAAAGGCTACTCCCTTGGGACTGTCCATGCTAATTAGCCCACTAATTAGTATAGTTTACTCTTTGATATATAGATACAGATAATATAGATTGCTGTTAAGTCTTCTATCTTTTTATCTCTTGTCTGTTCATGTCTCTCTTTCTTTCCCTGTTTTTGCCTGCCTTTTAGCCCATTTTTGCCAGTTATTTTTTTTTAAATGTTTGCTGAGGTTTAATAAATAAAATTCAATTTATATATATATATTTTTGCTAGCTGAACTGAGTGCTGTGTCTGCTTGCTCTGATCTGGAAAAAGGGACTGACTCGGTGTGTGGTGGGTGCAGACTAAATTGGAAATTATCTCCAGTAATTTTCCAACAAAGAAGCCAACAAACCAGAACTTGCCAGTTTTTTTAGATTAGAGAGAACCATTATGTCAACATACATGTGGTGCCAGGTATCCACGGATTTAGAAAGCTCTAGATTTTAAATTAGAAGTGTAGAACTACAGTGTGTACCCCCAGCTACACCACTGGAGCCTGGGGATAGATAGACTTTGCTTTCTGTGTAATACAAAGGTTGAAGTTGGTGAGGGGAGAATCTCTGAATTTTGTAAACAAGGGGTAAATAGCAGAAATGGTCACAGCTGGGAAACAAGCAGCTACACAGAGGTTGACTCAGAAAAGCAGGAAGACGTGGTCCAGGTTATAAACCTGGAAACTCACCTCCATTGAAGGCAGGGTTCCAAAGTGGTGTTAGATAGTGAACTTCTTCGTAAGCACTTAATTCTGGGCAATAAATCTCTGATCTAGCCTGGTTGTCTCTCAGAGAAGAGAATTCAATCAACCTACTTGGTTGGAAGGCTTGACATGGGCTGCAATGGGCAAATCTTTTGTGTGTGTGTGTCTTCATTCTTGTCTGGAATAAAGAGACTAATCAGGCCACGTTTGGTCTGTTAAATAAGCTGGTTCCCCTGAAAAGGGGGCTTAAGAGTTTGGAGAGCCAAGATTCATAGCTGAGCCTGGTGGGAAGGCTGACAGATGTTCTGGGCAACATGTTATGCCAAATTGGCAATCTGTTGTGCAAGTGCTACCCTCCTTTTCTGTGACGCCCCCAGTTATTCCCTCCAACCACAAAGGCTAAAAAAATCAGGTATGCTTTCCTTCTGTTGGGATACCCATGAAAACTGTAGCACTGTATAAACTCTTAACTGGATTTAACATGGTTATTTTTTTAAAGCAAAACCTTGAGCACGCCTGTGTTCATGATGTGGCCTAACTCTTGGCTTCCAGCATTTCAAAAATATAAGCTGTAACTTCCTGCTGCAAAAAGGTCCTTCTTCCCTATGTGATACAACTGGGATTAATAGTCTTGATGTTGTTTCAAATAAGAATGTTAATTCCCCAATCACTTTGTCTTTTAGGCAATTTTTGTGACCAGCAAGCACATTAATAGTTATTAGGCATATGTAGAGGTTTAATTTGTAGCTTTGATTCAAAGGTGATTCCCTTGCATCATCCTTTCAAATTGAATCTTCAAATTGAATTGCTGAATTGATTCAATGCATCAAATTGGGTAACTTCAACTCAATTAGCAGATTCAGTAGCCTTCTGTGTAAGTGTGTGTGCTTGTATGTGCACTCATACTTTCATCAACTTAATTTAACAATTCAGATGACATATTGGAATTAGCTCAACTTGACTCTTTGAACTGAATTGCAAATCTGAGTCATTCTTGTTTGATTTACACACTCCCAGTCTTTGTTAATTTGGGGGGGGGGGGGGAGACTCAGATCGTAGGTGGCTTGGGAAAAAGGAATCATGACACATAAGACCAGGTCTTTAGCACCCTGGTCGCTATAAAGAAGCCTTGCCTTGGGTCTGTCCCTTAATAATTTATTCTTTCATGCAGCTGTGTAATATTGGCTGGGGCCACACAAATGCTTAAACTGGTTACTGAATGAACTTGTTTCCAGGGTTTGTACAATACACTGAATTATAGATTAACCCAAAGCCTGGGTTTGTAAGCATACTAAGATGCACACTCAGGCATTAATCAAGCTGAGTACATTTCAGAAATGCAACCATTAGGTTTTTAATAGAGCTGTGCAGCACTTTGGCTCTGAAGATGAAAAGGTCTTTTGAAACATATAAGGCCACAAAGAGAACACCTGACTGCCACCCCTTAAAGCAGCTGCATCTTTTCCTGGGATCTGGCAGCTGCTGTCCCAGGAAAAGATGCATTTGGTTTAAGGAATTGCAGATGAGTGCTATGTGCACACCCCTGTGTGCTCTGAAGGCCCTGGTTGCATCTGAATCTATAGCTCTGCACAGTGCTTATCTTTTCATTGACTTGGTGTGAACATAGCTAAGGAGATATTTAATAGATGTGGGAATGAAAAGGACATGGAGACTGCTTAGAGCCAATCACAGCAGCAGCATTAGTGGGTATGGCTGCCAGCAGTCCTTCCAATAGGCTGGTGCTCTTTGAAGTCCTCTGTGTTCATAACTGATGGTGGGTCTGCTCTGTTGTTTGACTCTTTTGCCAGGCCAAGCCGATATCTGAATTCGGAGTACAGTATGACTTTATCTAGTGCGATGAGCTTTTCAGTGAGACCTAGCTACATACAGAAATGATTCAAACGTGAAAGCAAAATACCTTTCTCTGGTTCAGCATCTTTACATAGGTTACATTGAAGGAGCTTATCTCAATGTACACCCCCAATGTAGCCGGTCTGTAGAAAACTGTGTAAAAGCTCTGGGGTCGGCCCTCTGAGAATGAGACAAGAAGCACAAACCATGGTTTCTAACACCACCTTTATTGTGAGGTTACAGTAACAGAGTCTTGCACGTCTGAAAGTATTGCTCTTCTCCTTTCCTTTTACTCTCCAGAAAACTAGGGAGGGTCCCTTCTGAAGTACTTCCCATGTCCCTTTTCCTTCTGTGGGCTAAGGTACCCTTTGCATGACGGTTGTCTAGGCTGTGGCTCTTCCTCCTATCTCCCAAGGTCATTCCCACATACCATTACACTAAGGAAGACGCTTACATCATGTTGGAATAGGATGTTCATCTGAGAGCAACAGCAAATGAATTCTCCCCCTTTTCTTCCCCTCGCCAACATGAATAAACATGAACAGGGAATTAATTCTTTTTTAGTCCCAGTATAGTGTTGATCCAGCTGCGATCACCATTCCAACAAGAAGCCAGTCACATCTCTGGTGACAAAGTGGACTGTGTGTATACCTAGCACGGACAGCAGCCTAGTTCCCATGGCCCTTTTGTCCTCAGTTCCCCTAAACGATTTCTCAATTTCTTCTTCCTACACCCACTTGAGCAATCTTCCACACATCTAGTTTAGATGAAAGATTTTGTTTTCCCGCCTTGAGACACACCCAGCACTTATAGGCAATTGCCCAATAAGTCCTCATAACTCTGCCAATTCCAGTACCTGGATCCCATTTTACCAACAAACTTTTATAAGCCATTCAGGTGGAATTGGGCCACTTCACGACAAAAATGTGCTTGAAAAGTCAACAATAGCTTAGCTATTGATATGGTCTGCTTAGGCTTCTGGAACCCTCCCTTACCTCTGTCTTAATTTTAATGCAAGGTCCCAGTGATAATTACGCAATGTAATTTCTTCCACGAGCCTCCTTTTCTTAGCATTTTTGAGCACTTCTCTAGCGTTGAAACTGTCCTCTTATGGAAAGAGTTGACCAACAAGCCCCTTGTGACTCCTGGTAGGAAAACGTGAGAGGCACGAGAAGTGGGCTGGAGAGAGAGATTTTTCTATATGATATTTGCTGCTGAGTCTCTGGCCCAGGGCAAGCCCCAAAGGAAATAACACTGCTCTAGGCATGGCAGTGGAAGAACTGAAGCTGCACAGCCCCCGAGCAAGTGGGATTTTCCCACTTTCTTCCTCCAGCAACAACCCCCTTATGGCCTCTCTGGGTAAGATGCCAGAAGGACTGGAAGTGGGCAGTATCAGAAAAGTGGGGAAATGCCTTCCCCCTTGTTCTCAGTTGTTTTTACTCTTGTGCTATTATTTTATGGAACAAAACTATGGAATTCCCTCTAGTTGCAATTTCTTCAATCGAGTGGGGGTGAAGTCTTCTGCCAATTTCTCACTTCATCCCCAGGCTGGTTTGTTATACTCACCGATGTCCTTAGAAAAATTCTTTGGAATCTTTTTTTTTTTTGAACCTTTGTGCATAAGGTTTGGTAAGTAGGTTTTATATTGACCTCTTTGAGTTTGGGAAAAAGCAGGGGAAAAAACTGGTTTAAACCAGGGAGGCGTAACTTTTTCCAGATGGCGAGTAATATTTGGCCACCAGTTAATGGCCCAATTTCTGGTCAGAGAAAAAAAGTAGTATCTTAAATAAATGCTTCGCTTAGACGATTGTGGTCTCTTGATGCGCCACCCTTCAGGGCTGTCCCATGTATCCCAGCTGTGCACCTAATAAATGTCATTGTTCTGTCTGTTCTACTTGTCTACCACAGTCTCGGCTTTTGTGTTTTTAAAAACCCAAGGTGATTGCCTACACTCGCCTTCAAAGAAGCAATTTTACAAGACTGACTGAGTTGCCAGCAGCATGTGGGGGATCATTAGGGGACTGTTGAAAGCAACACTCTTGGAACACTTTTAAAGCGGTGAATAATGTGGTGAAATGTGAATGGTGCGCAAATACCCTTTCCTGCTGCTTTCCGTAACAGGTTCTGCATTGGTAGCACCCATTGATAGATTTATGCAAAAGTACTCTTAAGATAACTGGGGCTGTTAACATTGCTAAGGATGGTGGCTGGGCCTGCACGTAACATCAAGCCAAAGATCAAGAAACCACATTGGTGCAATGTGAAAACCAGGCTGATAGTTGGTTTAGCTGTAATACAAGGCCAAGGTTACCGGTACCCAGAATCATTCTTCAAATATAAAATTGTGGAAATGGCAAAGCTGGTCAGTTTGGTCCAGGAAAAAACAATAAAGGTTTCTTTAAAAGACTGGAAACCTCATATGGACTTTTTGTTAAAAGAAGAAAAGACTGGATTGGTGATTTATGGACTTGGGGATTAAAAAGGGTTAAAGAGGAAAAATGAAGATGGCAATTACTTGATGGAAAGAAGGGTGGAAGTCATAATTGTATGTTTTCTTTCTTTTTTTTCTGTTTCCCCATCTTCTTTCTTTTTCTCATTTTTAATTTTTATACTTGTACTGTATTGAAACATTCTAATTTTTGTATGTATGTATGTATGTATGTACAGTATGTATGTATACACACACACACACACACAGAATGGAACAGTGGCTTGGCAGTTTTTGCACCTTCTCTAATTATTAATAAACAATTGTCTTGGACGGCAGAACATGTTGTGCAGAGCGCAGCAAAGCTCTCAAAATTTCTGCTCTCAGGAAAAATACACATCAGCATGAGAGCTTGCAAAATGCAATGTCCATATTTTGCTCTCCAAAGAAAATCCAGTCAGAAAATATAGACTAACTGGTTTTTATTGATAAAAATGCAAAACTTCATAAAATACAAGTTGCATACAAAATATAGGAAATAACAAAGACTTCTTCTCATCTTAGCATCCAAGACTTATTCACAACAAAGTCTCTAGCTAAAAACTCTCATAGAGAAGAGGTACACTACTTGGTTACTAGTTACAACTACATAACCTATAAAACTACATGATAGATGAAACTATACACGACTGACAGGCTAGGCATCTAGCCCTCCCATTATATTGCTAGCATGTACCTCCCCACTGAATAACTAGCATACACATTACAATAGGTGGCAGTAAAAAGCATAACACATTCACAAGATGCTTTGTTTACATTAAGCTACATACAGTAGACATAATAATATTGTTGTACAGATAACGGGATGACTTTCTTCCCATGAGAAAATCCTGACAGAACAGTCCCCTGGATTATGACTGGGTTCACTTATCATGCTAAGGCATAAGATGGGTTGTCTGGTTTTTATGTAGAATAATTAATGTATTTAGTCACAGTGGTTTATAAATCATGCTTTATGGTCTAGCATTAGATGCTATGGCTTAGAAAATATATGAATCTAGACGGCAGCATCTTGGTTCACATGGCGGTTTGCAAACTGAATTCAAAGAACAATTTGTTAGTTTTGTCACATTTTGCAAACCAAAGTTTATGTGATAGTTTTGGCTCTTGCACCTGTCAAACCACTCTTTGGCTCTGCAGGTCGTGGTTTACATCACTCTTGAATTATCTCAGGCTTTTTTCCAGGCTGCTGGTAAGTCAGGCCACAGAGGGCTTTTCTGGACAGCTGTTGGCCTTGTCTCTCTTTTGTTCTGCTGCACTCTTGCAATAATGTGCAAGTGTCTTCATGAATGCTCTCTTGGGCATCAAAGGACAAAGAAGCAAGAAAGAAGGGCAGTCTGGCTGGCCATTGGGGGAGTGGGAAAATTGGTGCTCCAACCAGGGTGCTCAAACCCCAGACTTCCTCATTACTCAGTGAAGAAAAGAAAGAAACCTTGCTTTCAGGTGGGAGAGGAAAAATCCCAGGAATCAGGATGAGGCAGATTTTCTTGCCAATGGAATTGCGTGCCCTGCACCTTTGGGCCATTTCATAGTGCTTCCTCCAAAGGTCCATACCTCCATCCTCCAGGCCTTGAAGAAACCCGACAGGCTGCAGGTGTAGGAAGGTTCAGGGTTACATATTATTTCTGTTTTCATTTTTTGAACTAGGTTAATCCAACCAAGGGTTTAATTACCAATATAGCCTGTGCTCCAATATATGCATTAGCTTGGCTCAAAATGCTGAGTGGCACATGGACTCTTTGATGCTCAATGGGCCCAACCAACAAGGTGCATTAATCTGTACCAACTGTATGTCAGGAAGCCTTGCCAAAAGGGAAATTAGGTTGGCATTGTAGATATTATCATATGTGCTGCTATGATATTAAGAACACACATTGAAGCAAAGCTAGCCCAAATTACACCATGCATTGTGGGACTCTGAAGTGTTAAGTTAATGGATATTCATGAAAAAAAGTTAGGTCCAAAATTTGGGGAAACTCCTTTTCCAGATGTTTTCTCCATAAGCAGCAGGACTCTGGAAAAGGGAGCACATCTGCTCATTGATCTCTCCACCACCCAGAAAGAGCTTCCTCTGAGCTGAATACAGATCAGGTTGAACTGTCCAGTGAAAACAAGCAAGACAAGTCAGGAGCATTTTCTAAGATCAAGACCAGCTCTGTATGTTCTCGAATAGAAGACGAATGCCTCTATGTTAGGGTATTCTTCATTACCTGCCCTTAAGAGACAAACATCAAGAACCACAGATCACCCTATAATTTGGGACCTCCCGTCAAACCTTTCTATAGGGGATGATGATGCTTCTAAAAGTGGCAGAAGAGAGGCACTTGCACAAGAAGGAGAAACATCAGTAGATTAGGACTACGTCTTGCCTGGAAAAATCCAGAAGACAGCAAGGAGATACAGATTTTGCAGCCCAAACCTGATAGCCCTACAATAGATATCTTGCTTTGCACAAGGCAAAGTCTACATTTAATCTTGACTTTTCAAGGCAGGACTTGGAATGACCCAATTTGATAGACCAGAGGTGCTGTTGGTGTAACCAAAATGGGTAAGCAAAATCAAGCTAGATGGGCAACTAACCTGATCTGTCTTAAAAGAGAAGCAGAAGTTTCCAGGATGTTTCTGAGCTCAAGCTTAACCTCCTGCAAACTTGTTCTCTTGTTGAAATTAGTATCAGTATCAGTTGCTCCTCCCAGATATTAAGTGGGTCAGTCTTTATCATATGCCTATTTCAATGGCACAGTCAGTCATCTTAGCAAAGTCAGTTAGCAAATGATGCCTTCCCATTTGTGCTCATGGTGTGCAGAACCCAAACTCTGCCATGCTCTTTTCAGATCCAGGCCACAACCAAAAAAACAAGCAACAACAAGCACTTCTTCACACCTAGCGGTAAAATAAGGAAGATGATGATGATGATGATAGGTGGAAGGAAAGAGAAGAAGATGCCTAGCAGCAAGGTGGATAGACTCAGTTACAGCGGTGATGGGGCACCACTGGAAGACCTGAAGGACCCGATTGGAGACAGATTCTCCTTGAGAAAATCTATCTATGTGGTTGTTAAGAGTTGGCACTGTCTTGATAACACACAATCAATCAATCAATCAATCAACCAACCAACCAACCAACCAACCAACCAATCAATCAATCAATCAATCAATCAAAAACTTAATTACATTTCCTGAGAGCCCTAAAAACATGGCTCTCCAGAAAGGCATTTGGGGCTGAGTAAGAACATGCAACCCTTGACTGATGGCACCTTGGATTGACCATTGACCATTGTATTTTTGTTTATTTTTAATCTTTTTAACATTGTAAATTACTCAGAGTCTCTGGAAATGGAGTGTTATAGTATCAGCAACACCATCGTGCTCAAAACAAAGTCATTACTAATAATTTCTACCTCTTTCACAACGTACCAACTGCTGACTAAGGCAGATGACCAGCTTTAGTGCATGACAGAGCCAATTCCTGATGGCACTGAAGCCCTTGTTCCAAAGCTTTCCCTTTGGGGGTGAGGATTGACCTATCAGTAACACAGAAAATGCACCAAAGCATCCACAAGACTAGGACTCTTCTCGATGCTTCTCTAAACCTGAATAAAATCCGTTGATTTTTAAAAAAGACAATTTTTTGGAAGTCCCAACATTTAGTCACACAAATGTCTTCTATGAAATAACAAGAAAGGAAGGTGGCTGTTTTTCCCCATTCAGAAGAATGACAACAAAATTGGATCTAAATGAATGTTTTCATGAAGATTCTTGTCATTTTGGTTTTTAAGGACTGTAAAAGCCTCAGAAAAAAAGAAAAAGTAAATTACAAATGGACCTTCTTTACCATACTGATGGCTGTGATGGAGTTGCGATAGCAAAAGTAACAAGCATTATGGGTATAACCCAAGCTTTGCATATATGGTTTTTTGATCTGGTGTTTGAAGGAGAGCAATATGAGACACATTTTGTTAAGAAGCATCATCTTGAGCTGGAGTACCACATTCAAGGCAGCCCTCTCTCCAAGGGGCATGTCATAAGGCAAGATTAAAGGACAAAGCCAAACCAGACAAAGCTACAGGAATATGTTAAAGCTGAAGATCATATTGTTCAAATACAGGGTAGCGAAAACAGCTCCTTCCTCCCCAGAAGGCTCTGACAGCTAAATCCACACAAAATGCTATGCATTTTGTTTTAACCATGTTTTGCTGAATGATTCATATTAGCCGGGATCACATATACTATGGGTCATGATTTGCAAAGTGCAGGGGTTAGGATCCCACACCCCACTGAATCAAAATCAAACTCACCCCATGATAGCGTAGTGTACTGTGTGAATCCAGCCACCTGACAAACGATGGCTACTTGTCAGCAGATCTGCTTGCTGGTGGGTAGCCGAAGCTGCAGGCTTCTTGGTGAATCATCTTCTCCTGACATGTCACAGATGACACCATTAATGTGTATGCATGTGGAGTAGATGCGTGTGTGGATGTGGGAACATTGCCTGGGCAAGTGAGTAGAGAGTCATCCAGCCCAGATCCTGTCACTTCACCAGGGACACCACATGTGCAACTGCTGTTCCGTTCCCATGACCCATGGCGTAGTCATTCCTGCTTCACTTCAGCATTTGTTTTTGCAAACAAGCCTCAGGTGGAATGGTGAGTAAATGGCTTGTGCAGATGCCCAAATTAAATGTGTATCCATGCAGCACAAATAGCCCCCATAGCTACCTCCAACACTGCCTCATTCTGAAGAAGGATCCTTGAAAGGAAAGGTGTTTGTAGTAGGATCCATCCTGATCAGAGAAAAGACTGAGGGAGGCCTTTATAGACTCCCACAATTGGAAGGGGTTGTTCTATCCCTCGGCTCACTGTTGAAATCCATTGGAACCATCCATAAAAGATCATCTCAACCGATGGTAGCATCTGCTCAACCTTGTTTGAGCTTGGAAACTAAGCAGGGCAGGCCTGGTTAGTACTTGGGTGGATGGGATTCCATCAGGAATACCAGAACTGTAGATGAGGCTGAGAAGTCAAAATTTCTTCCAGGCAAAGACAATGGCAAACCCCTTCCATATTCTTGCCAGGAAAACTGCATGGTTGTCTTCATAAATTGATTCAAGGGTGTGTCATTAGTTTTACCCAACAGATGACAGCCACCTTCTGCTTGAACATATCCTGCAAAGAGAGTTCACCACATTGGTATCAATGATGCCATTTGTCAAATTGTTTGCACTATTAGGATATTTTTCCTAACCTTCAGGTAGAATCTGAGTTACTATAATTTAAGGCCATTTTTCTATACCCTAAATTCTGGCAAGATGAAGAACAGATTATTTGTCTGCCAGTCCTTCAGGCTTTTGAAGAGCATCATCCTATCCCACTTTGGTGGTCCCTGCTTAACGCTACACCTCCCCAGTTTCCCCAGTCTCCTTTCAGGGCTTTATTCCCAACCCCTCGATCATTGTAGTCCTTCCTCTCTGAAGCTGTTTTCCCAACAGTCCTATGAACATGAGAGAGATAATCTCTGCACATTCAAATACCATGTAGGAAAGAATCTGTTCCCACGTACACCAATGTGCAAAGGGATTAAACTAGTTATTTATTTATTTATTTATGGCCGAATGATTGAGGTAGTTGATACATTTGTGAATGCTTTTATTCTGTCTGCATTTTTAGAGGGGAAAATAAAGGTATAGCAGGTGAGGCAAAGAGTGTCAAGATTCAGTCAACAGTGGCTGTGTTCACACAACCCCATTAACCAGGTTGGTTACAAACCTAGCAGCTGCATTTGCCCAATCTGCTAAATTTGCTTAATTTTAACTTCACTTTTTGTGCGTTACCTTGTAGGAATTGTGCCATTCAGGCTTCACTGTATTGTCCCAATCCAGAAAAGAGGTTAATTTAGCAACCAATTAAGTGTGTTGTGTGAAAATAATCAATATGAGGAGAGGTGATTTTTAATGGGATTATGGCACAGGGCACAGATTTTTCTCTTTATGTATGTACTCTTAAATCTAACCTCAGAAGCACACATACTGTGGCTGCTTTTAAAATAATAGCACATATTTTAAATGCATTACCCTGTCATACAATTTGCAAATGCGAATAAACGTGGGACCCAGTTCTCTTTTCATCTGTACCTGCTTCAGGGTAATACAAAGAAGGAAGAGAAGTGGAAAGTAAAAATAATAATAATAAAAAAAAAACTTTAGTTTTCTCCCTTTTCTCCCCCTGCTACATTTTCATTTCTTCCTTTTTCTTTCTGTAAAAAAACTGTTCTAATTCATATATGCATGCACACGCATATACGCACTCACACATCCACACACTCAAGAACTTCAAGGAAAATCAATGCCATTTCTGGAGCAGATCCACCACTGCTTTTGGAAGACAAACAGGGGCCAGATTTTCAATCGTGCTCAGTGCCCAGTTTTTCACCCACGCTGCTGAGTTTTCTCAAAACCTGGCGCTCTGTGTCTCTGCTACCATATGAATTGGAACAGGAGGCCAGATCCCCTGCTGGTGGCAACTGATGTCATTCCATCGCATGGAATAGACTCCTGCAGTGCATACCAACTTGTGACAGTGGGGGGTGGGGGTGGGGGGAGAGGATCTGGCAGTTGTGTTTTGAAGCATGACTGGGGATAACCTCCCTGCCATCGGGTTTCCTGAAATGCCTGGCTCCAAAGTGCTCGCAGGATTTTGTTGGCAGACAAGCTCTAGAATGATTTTGGGTGAATTCAATCTCTCCTGCCTTGTGGTCGCCATATGCTGGATTCCCTGGGGGTCTACATTGAGTCTGAAAGGTTTTCTGGAGCTAAAAGGTGCTGAGTACTTGCCAATAATTGGGTGTGTGTGTGTGTGACAACCATTAGGTGAGCCATTATTTTCCCTGCCTATTTTCCCCATCTGTAATCTTTAAATCCAGGCAAAGCTTTGAAGGATGCTTTGCTTTGACGATGCTTGGAGTCGGCTGCCCCTTTTTTGGGAAGCAATGGTCTTCCTTCCCAGGAAAGGACTGGGAAATCTTGTTTCCTGGACAGCTCTTCTCAGCTGCGGTACAGGTTGGCTGTGCAGTCAACACATAACTTCCAAGTCAACAAAGCACAATTGCTGTGTTTGTATCACATGCCACACCCAAGCAAGTAGACCACACTCTAGCTTAACATGGTGGTATTGCTAATACAATAGCTGGGTTTTCCACAAACAATTCAAGTCCATTTTGTAATAGAATGTGAGAATGATCTTGGAAGACAGAGATGCTGCCTAGGGAATGATCAGATAAAAGGGGGAGGAGCCCCCAACTGAGTAATGGGCAGAGAAAGAAACTTAGAAAGGATCCGCCTTAACTTTCAGGCAGTAGAAAAGAGATGGTGGGAGATTTGTCGTTTCAGACTTGCAAGAAAATGTATTCTTACAATAAAGTAGAATTAGTTCATCTTGTCATGTTTCCTGTCTGGTCTACCTGGTAAGACTGACAATTTTAGTCTAACCAAGTAGGTGTGTGAATTGTCCATTAATGCCTTTTATGGAGCTCCCCAAAATGAGCACATGTAGGCAGAACAAGGTTCGAATTTAAAGGCCCAGCTGAGGCCCACACAAACCAACTTCCAACCTATCATTTGTGGTCTGCTTTGATTGGCTCATCTCAAAAAGCTAAGCAGCATCAGACCTGGTTAGCATTTGGATGGGAGACCAATCAGGAAATTCCTGGCTGTACACTAGATGGGAAAGTTGAAAAAACATCTGGGAAGAAGGCATCAGCAAACCACTTTCATATTGTTCCCAAGAAAACTACATGGACTATCCATGAAATCACTACCTTGACTTAAAGATGTCTGTAGCTTTTTAGCTCCTTTGAATCAAACCAGGCAAAAGGTAGAAAATTAATTTTACCCATACTCATTTTTGGAGGATAGTCATGATGGAATCCTGCATGTCAAAATTTACCTGCCTGGAAGAAAGAGGAATAGGTTCTTTATTTTCCTTCTGAAAAATGGGAAAGCATCTACAATAGAGTTTGTCTACAGGTAGTCCTCAACTTACGGCCACAATTGGGACCAGAACGTCTGTCACTAAGTGATGCGGTCATTAAGTGAGTCGTACCCAATTTTATGACCTTTTTTGCCGCGCTTGTTAAGCAAATCACCATGGTCATTAAGCGAATCATGTGGTTGTTAAGTGAATCCAGCTTCCCCCATTGACTCTGCTTGTTGGAAGCCCCTGGGAAGGTCACAAATGGTGATCATGTGACCCTGGGATGCTGCAACTGTGATAAATACGTGCCAGTTGCCAAGTGCCCAAATTTTGATCACATGAATGTGGGGATGCTATGACAGTCATTAAGTGTGAGGACCGGTTGTAAGTCACTTTTTTCAGTGTCATTGTAATTTTGAATGGCTGTTAAACAAATGGTCATAAGTCGAGGACTATCTGTATTTGTCTGCCTAGTTCAGCATTAACAACAACTTCTTGGATAACAGATAAAGATTTTTTTTTTCATTATCCATTTCAAGTGGCCCTTTCAGCTAGAGATGCTGGGAATAAATTATAGCCCTTCTGCATATAAAGCCTATATTCTCTGAACTATGTCCTCCCACTAACCAATATTCCATCAAGGTGCTGACCATACCAAGATCAGCTTCACTTTAGCCAAGACATCATTCCAAATATATTATTTGACTCTATCAGTCTTAGCTAGCATGACCAGTAGTCCTCCCAGGTCTCCTTGTTTTTCGGAAAATAGGGACTCTAGTTGGAATCAGAGTCTCCATCAAAGGTGGATTTCGAATAATCCCCCCCCACCAATTGCCCCACCCCCGAGCAATTCTCTTGATGTCCTCTGTCTTTTGCTGCGTAGGACGGCTCAGCTGATTAAGATTCCATCCTGTGTCAGGCAGTACTCCAGGTTCTCAGATTCTTGTGAGAAGCCAAGTGTTCAGAAAGCTGGCATAAGAGTATCTCCTGGAATTATTCATCTTTTCCATTCCAAGGGCCTCCTGTATTTGAGTGCACCATCTGTCTGGTTCTTCAGCACTGGCTTACACCATTCAGCGGTGATAGCAATGTTAGCAGCCCACATTCCACAAGACCCGCTGGAATGTTACTGATGCTTAAGCTCCTTCTCCTGACATAAGCAGAAGTGGGGTGACAGGGCCCATGCAGTGGCTTGATCTGTGAGCTTTAGCAGAGATTTGTGAACAAATTTATAATAGCAAAGAAGTTGTTTTAAAACAAAAGTATTCCTCCCCTCTTCTTTTTCTGGGAGTTAAACATACGGGAATAATGTTCTGGACCTCTTTTCTTTTCTTTTTTCTTTTCTTTTCAGCACGTCCAGTCTCCATTAATCTTTTGTAAAGTTAAGTGAGATACGCAGTTTCATCATCTAGTGGCAGAGTGTTTCACTGGATGCATGCACGCATCTGCAAATGAAGTCTCGAATAAGCACAGAAATAAGTGGGACTAATTCTCAAGCAAGCAAGGAAGAAAAAGTCTGCTTAATCATTTCTCCTGATAGTATGAGGAACTGATTTAGATGTTTGGGCTTTGTTGGGGCCTGATTGATTGTGGGGGGAGGAGAATCAGAGAATTTAATCAGCTTAGTTTGCTGTGGAATGTGGGGCATTCGATAGACTGCTTTAAAATGGCTAGATTCACACGCTCTGCTGAATCAAGTCTTAACTACGTATTTGTTGAATAACCACAATTGCTGGCTTTAAATATAATGTTTGATTAGGGACCACGGTCTACATATGACAATGGCTAACACTAGTCAAACCACACTGTAGTTTAACACAGTGAGTGAACTGAGCAGTGTCACTTCTGACATTTCAAATCTCCTTCAGTTAAAAGTGAAAGGGTGAAAGGTTTAGTTTTAACTATTGCACTGTTCTGTGTTCCCCATTTCCTCCCAAAATGAAAAATCTAATATATTTTGCTCCCTATGGATGAGAAAATGTTTGGGTTCTTTGTATCATTTGCATGCATAAATTAGCAAAGCATTAAAACAGGCAGCTAAACCACCAGCCTTGTATGAAGTTCCCTCACATCCATTGCTGAAGCTCCACCAGGGCTACACATAGGAGATTACGGGAATCAAAGTCCAACATATTTGGGGGGCACCAGGTTGGGGAAGGTTGAGCTGGAGATCTTGTAGAAGGGTGAAAGGAGATAGACGTTTATCATCAATAGGAAAGGAAACACACATCCTGGCACTTCATTTGGAGAAAGACCGGCATGTGATCTTATTTTTATAGTGCTTCTGAAGCTGGCATGGCTGTCGTTTTTCATTTCAAGGGCTGCAGTGCCTCAGAGGTGGCTTCAGAGGAGGTTTCCTGCCAGCTGGGGGCTGGAATTGAAAGCTGCATGGATGGAGCAAGAGCCAAACATTGGTGGGGCCACCCATTCCCATTTTTTCTCTGTCTCCCTCTTTTTCCAACATAACACACAGCCAGAGAAAGGACAGATGATCCTCACCAGAAGTCTGAACTGTTCATTTACAGACTGCTTTTGGAATTAGCCTAAAGGCCATATGTGACTTTAGAGATGAAAGTTGTCCCCCTCAACGCGCCCCTTCAATAATATGGCTTATATCACACCTAATTCCTGTTCAACAGTCTTGGTTCTAAATCCAGCATTGTCCAATGCTGCTGCTTCTAAAAAGTCCATCATTAGGTAATCTGGGTGGGATAAATTAATAAATCAGGGCCATGCCTGTTTTTTTTTTTTTTCTGAAAAGCCAGCAAACTGCAAAGAGCAAGATTTGCCCCCCCCCCCCTTGCTTGAAACTCTGACTGCTGTTTTATTTTCCCTGCTCTCCTGCTCACAAGCTGTTTCTGCTTGATGCAGATAGAAGGAAGAGCGTTTGTGTGCTGGAGAAAGAGGCTCTCTCCCACCCTGTGACGGCTGCATTTAACAAAAAGAAATAGGACTCAGTTTTGCTGTTTATCTCCACTTGTAATTTGACATGGCACATATAAACTGGCTAAGAATGGAAGGAAGGAAAAAGGGGTATGAATCATCGGTGATGATAATTGCTCTCAGATAAGCGCTTTCATTTTTGACTTCTAGGGTTTGGTTGGAGCGCAAGCGAGACCCCTTTATATCACTTTTGGTAGGGCTGGATGAATCAGTTTCCAACCCATGCCAGTTTCATTTGCATTCAATTATGCCTGTTCCATCCAATTTCCACTGCAGTCAGTGAATTAAGGGTGCGTGCACACATACACACAGCACGTTCTTTATCTACAATTTTCTTTAATCTAGGCCATGTAGGGTGTAATGCTGAACACATTTGGACAGGCACTTTTTTGAGCTGAGAGCAGAATCAAAAAATTCAGAGAGAAGTATGCTCCTATTCACATGTAGTATTCGGAAGGGCAGTCTAGGCTGGCTCACTTAAAAATGCAGATCAAATGAAACCCTTTATCAACTATTGTCCGATCAATTAACTGCTGTTATGTCTGTTCTGACTTGTGCATGTTGTGACCGTGTTTGACCAAAAGGCACATTCATATTACAAATGTCTCCCTTCCACTACCTGCTTGGCATTAAACCCTTATTCACATGAAACCTCAATCCTGATTTAACCCTGGTGGGTCAAGGCTCAGCAGTTATTGCTCTGCTGCCTCACCTTACCTAGTGGGAGACTTTGTTCTTAGATCTTCTTCTGCCTCACAGCTCTTTGTAGCTTTAGAGCAGAGTATGGGGGGGTACGAGGGCTGCTCTGTACTTTGCATGCCCTCTTGAGGGCTACGCTCCAGAAAAAGGTGGAGCAGAACCCAAACTAGATATCTGGGGCAAGGGAATTGCAAATTTTTAAGCGGGGGAAAGCCTCTGCAGGTCATAAGATTTTCATTTTGCACTTCAATCCCCCTCCCCCCCATCTTCTCAAATGGAAAAGAGGCTAATTTCTGACCAGCTCGCTCTGTAGCGCTCAGAAGCGAGCAGAGAGGGTGGGACATGAAAGGGATGGTAACAAGCCACAGGGGTTGTATACCTGCTTTATGGCATGTCCACAAACTACGGCCTTTAAAAAAAAGGGTTGATTAATGTGTGTTCCAAATAGGAGTGTCCAAGGCAGCATCTCTGTTAATCTGCTGGAGCAAAGACAACCCAGTGTTGTGGAATGGTAACAATTAATACATTGCTTATGATGGGAGCGAGTGATCCATGGGCCACTTGGTTTTGCCTTCCAGGATGGGTTTTTCATTTTTTCCAAAAAAAGAAATAGCACATCAAATAGGTGCCTTAACTCGCTGAGAATCCCTATTTTGTTTATTTTTTTAAAACCCCCAACCTCTGCAAAAATGAGCAAAAGTACAGAAAATCCCTCGCTGCTCTGCCCCGGTATCACGAGTAACTTGCTAGCAAACCTCCTCTCCATGGCCTTAAAAAAGGCGTGGTTCCTCCCATTACAAAAAGTTCATCCAACCCTGGATTATGTCATAAGCTTTCACAGGCTATGTAGCCTCTTTTGTCAGGCAGCATTCTGTCTTGAGCCAGGAAGGATCCTCCGCGGTTCAAAGAGAATGAAATGTAGGAGGTGCTGCCAATGAGAGGGATCACTATCACATGACAGTGATCTCTTCATGCGAACCTGCCACTGTGTCAGTAGTGATCTTTTGGCTTGATGATAGCACAGCAGCACATTACCTCATTGCTATTGTGTATGCTTCTGTGCATGTGTGCGTTTGGAAGAGTGCACGCAGAAGCTACTAGGTGGAAAGGGGTTGTAACAGAAGAACACTTTCCTACTCCTATTTTAATCAGAGAAACGAGGCAGCTGTTAGAGCGAAAAAACCCTGAACTAATGCAGACGTCTTAATATCTTTGTATAGAGGAGGTCTATTATGAATCATTCTTTGCTACCCTATTACTCAGCTTTTGATAGGGGCTTACTTGTCTCAAGTGCTTTTCATTACAGCCCTAATGCTGTCTATTAACATACTGGATGGAAGCTCTTTTCTCATCGGAGGCATGCATCACCGTGCTTTTAAAGATTATGGGGCTTGCAAATACATAACACTTTACTGCTTTGCAGATGTAATTCACGGAGAAAAAAAAATGGCACATACCCAGATAGGTAAATAGATAAGGTACAACCCCCCCTCCCTCCAGAACCCAGGTAAGGAGAAATATGAGTGTTTAAGATGATTTGAGTCTCATTTGTGAAAATGGAAACCAATCCGTGAAAGAAATCCGAGTTTTGAGCCTTAATGGCAGTGTAGATCCATAGCTGGGAAAAGGGAGTGGCCAACAAAGTCAGGGCTTTGTAAGGGGAGGCTGCTATTGCGCTGGGTGGCAGATTGGGGAAATGGTGCCTTTAATATTGCTCTAAAATAATTGCCAGTCTTCGGCAGACTTTAAGCAATGTCTTTTTCTTCTCCCTGCACAATTTCTAATTTTCAATTTTTCTACAACCATGTCCAGGCACACAGTGTCCAGACATGGGAGATGCAACCTGAATAGCCCATTGAAGCTGATCTTTGCCATCAGGGGTGGCTGTTTTTGGTCCTTAATTAACTTTTTTTCCCTGCCCTGGCAATTCATGTCAGATGGCTGGATTTTGTTTGAAAGCCACCAGCTATACACTGAGAGCTCCAGTTGTCCTTTTTGCCAGTGCTATGGATGTCAGCTTGTTAAAATGAGTTGCTAAGTTTGTTCTTCAGTATTCAAACCTCACCCTGAACATTAGCAGTGAAATTTTCAGGGTGTGGGTGCATTTTCTGTCAAGGGCAGAGTCCCCCCTACATCTGAATTGTCACACTTCATTCCAGCACTATTCTAAATAGAGGCTCTCTAGATTCTCCCCCTCTTATTTTGGAACTTAGTTGGCAGTAGACTCTCAGACATGACTAGGCTATGGTAGATGTCTTATTGCAGACAAAAATAAAGACAGTGACAGTGACAACAGCTTTGTCATTGGAGCCTATACATACGGCAGTGCTCCAGAGTTTAAATCAGGTGTGTGTTTTAGCTGGTTTGGTCTGATTTGTACAAAGTACTAGTACAGTGGTACCTCAGTTCACGAACTTAATTCATTCCACGATTCTGGTCGCGAGCTGAATTGGTCGCGAACCGAATCAAATTTCCCCATAAGGTTCAGTGTAAATAAGGTTGATCTGTTCTGAACCATATCTATTTTTTTTTTAACCACAAAAATATGAAACAAAGTACAGTACAGTACAGTATGAAGAGGGAGAACACTAACCTTGCTTGAGGCGACACCAAAAGGCTTCACAGCAAGTGTCTGTCTGCGACCGCAATCTTGCCTAGAGGAAGCCACGACCACGTGTCAGAGCAGGGAAGATGGCCATGGGTCATGGTCATCATCCGATGCGGAGTTCGTGAACGGAAGCAAAATTTTGCGAATGCTGCTGTTCGCGAACCGAATTGCTCGTGAACAGAAGCGTTTGTGAACCAAGGTGTTACTGTAGTTGTTTTTTTCTAAGTATGAAGCAAAGGAGGACAGCAATCCAGCATCTTTCATGGCCTATGAGAAGAACCAACTGTGTCCAGACTCAGGCTCTGTAGAAAAATGGAGTGCCACTTGCTTGGCCTTCAGTGGCAGGTGCTTAGATGGGAAGGCAGCAGCATGGCTCCACCAGAGGTCCCCGGGAATGCCTGTTCAGAAGCACCAGGGGCTAACCTGAAGGCTGGATGCCACCCCCACTGGCTGAAGAGCCAAGAGGGAGGAGCAGTGACCCTCCCCCTGCCCCATGGGAAGCTGTCTCCAAACATAGGAGTCCTGCTGGCCTCACTTTCTGCTGCACAGTTCGCTCTGCCCCTCACCTATGCAGAAACCTGTTGTTGTAGGATTTAGACAGCCCCCATGCTTTAACTGCTAGGGTTGTTTCTCCTGCATTTCCACATTAGCGGACAGTTGGCCATTCTCTCTGAGGTCACAGTAGGCAGCTGGGATGTGTTGACATAACTAGGCTGCTGGGCTGGTGTAATGGTCTGTAAGAATAATCTTGGGAGACAGGAGGTGGAGGAGCCACAGCCAGGGCAATGGTCAGACAAGAGATATCTCAGCCACAGAAGGAATGGGGGTGTGGAAGGTGTCTCAGAAGGGATCCTTCCTAGTTCTCTGGAAAGTAAAGGCGAGGAAGGGGAGAAGTGCTTTCAGACTTGCAAGATTCTGTTTCTGTAACCTTACAATAAAAGTAGTGTTAGTACTCTTGGTTTGTGCTTGTCTGGACTACCTCTAAGGGCTGACAGCTGGATTCATTCCTAACATAAATGGTGGTGCATGAACATTAAAGCAGAGCACAGCTATTTATTTATTTATTGACATTTCAAGGCTGTCCAGCTCCTCAATAATTCTGGGCAGCTTACAAATAAGTGATGGGACATGAGCATTATTCAGAGTTCAGCTTTCTCCTCAAGACCTCTAGCAGCTCAGTCTCTGGGTGGGGATTTGGCTGTATTATGGGGGTGTTGCACATGTATCTGAACGCATGCATGTGACTGTTAATACCCCACATGGTACAGTAACTTGGAATTTTGTTTACTGCAGCTGCTGAGGTGTATTTTGAAATAGTGATAACCTACTTCAAGATAAATATATTTTTCTCATGTGACTCTCTTGGCTTTTAAGTAGAGAAGAGTGTGCTATAGGATAAATGGATGTACCAGATGGAAGAAAGTTTTCAGCTATGTGTAGTAGCTAAATACAAATTGGCAACAATTGGCAGTGTTAGAATAGATAATATGTTGGAATTCACATTATAATATTTTAATTCCTTTCCCACTCTATTCATTTTTACAATTCTGGGTATCTCATAAGGTAAAGAACACCACAAGTCATAAATTGGGACAACATATGAACTTCTGGTCCCTTCTGCAGCACCCAGAAGTGACAATGTGCCTGCCAACATGTTTCTTCTGGTGGGCCAGGCTCCCTGCTCTGCAAGTTTTATTATTGTGCTTAGAACATTTTAATTAAATAAAAATGGATACTGCAAACCAGAATGCTGAAACAAACATAACCTGCACTGTGTTTATCTTTTTAACCTTGTTGCTAAATTGAGAATGTAAGCTGTTCAGAGTCAGATATGACTGAAGCCACATATAAATAAGCAAATAAATACCTTCTGACATAGACCTCCAAACATTCTTAGAAGATGTATTTATTATTAATAATTTAAAGATCCTAGGCATACCTTTCCCACCAAGCTGCTGTTATTATTATTTATTTATTATATACATTTATATGGCCACCCATCTTGCAATTGTGACTCTGGGTGGAAAACATAGGGTTAAAATCCAACCCAACCCAACCCCAGCAACAATTAATAATAAAATAATGGCCCTTGATGGCCATCTCAAACCATACAAAAATGCAGAACCACATTGGGAAGCTCCCCCAACCTCCAGACCCCATGCCCTGGGGAACATCCAGGTCTTCAAGGACTTATAAAATGCTTTCAGGGTTGGGGCCATGCAAATCTCAGGGGTATGGCGTTCCAGAGTGGTTAATGGCTACTGGAAGGGTTAAAAGCTGGCAATTTGGGAAATAGTGCTGCTGAAAACAGGCAGGACTGTTGTGTTAACTTTGAGCAGTAGTCTCCCAGCCTTAGGGCAGGAGCAACAGGTTTACAATTTAAAACTTGGGGCAAACATAGTTTTTAATCTTCCTTCCCCTCTTATTTTGGAGAAGGTCAGACTTTCAGATCACTTGTTCTATTACTTTTCTTTTAAACAATGAATGGTGTTTTGTTTTAGTTGTATTTGTTTGGTTTAAGACTTGTTGGTTTTACATAGAATTGTTTTAATGATTTCAGGAAGGAAGGAAGGAAGGAAGGACGGACAATCTTCTCAATATTTATTTGTTCTCCCATTTCATTTCTACATGCCACACTCTGACATTCAGTGAAGAGCTTTGAGTCTAACAGTAAGTTAACAGACAATTACAACAAGTACGTATGAGCACTTTATAAAATTGGGTACTAAACAGAATTGGGCATGGGGGAAGGGAGAATCACTCCAGGAAAGGAGATAGTGGGGGAAGTAAGGTATGGAGACCAGGAAGAATATGATTGTTCAAATAGCTTCGCACCATGTGAGTTTCAGATATCTGTGCAGAAACTCGTCAGGCTCTGCAGCTATCTATCTATTGAAGGCTGGATATGCTACAAATCTTCTAATGGGATTAAAGCTTAATGCTGTGAGTGGAATATTGAGGGAGGGGGAGGGAGAGAAACAGACTACTTTCTGCCTGAGATATTCCCAGCTGCACACAAGCAGGAAAGGAAACTTCAATTTTCTGCCAACTGGATCTGTTGCTTAGAACTGGCAGCATGACTTGGCCCACAAGACTGAACCTTTTAACTATGCTATTGTGACATGGCCTGAGATGCACTGTCACTGGATTAATCCTTTTCTCTGGCTTTTGCATTCCCAAGTAAATTTCCCCTAAAAATCCAGAGAAGGAAAATTGCAGGTCTTCTCTCCCCTCCTTGGCTGTTTTCAGACAATATGGTTAACTCAGTCAGTTACAAACCCAGTGGCTACACTTACCCAAGATGCTAAATCTGGTTAGTTTTAATGAAGAGTTGGATGTGATGGTACTATAGTGGGGGTTTTCTTGGTAGTTTAATGTACTGAATGGATCCAGCCAGTGCATTCTGGCAAATGCTATCCTACAATCAGAGGATAAAATGTCTTCACCAAATATAGTATTGGTGCAATACTATATTAAGCAGGAATGGGCAGGAGGAAGACAGCATCTTGCTGTTTGATTTCTGCTGGAACATGGCTGAGATTCTTACAAAACATCCTGGATGAGGTGGACTTGATCCAGCAAATTCATCAGTTACTTAAAGTGGTTATTTACCTGTTTCTTTGTTCTTTTCAAAAGAAATCTAAAAGCATTTACAATAACAATAAAATAATCCCAGAATAAAATAGAGTAAAACCAGTAAAAACATTCCATGAAAATAGACCTGTTTGGGAGAGCTTAGTGGCTGGGGCCAACATAAAAAGGTAGATTTTAAAGAGACATTTGAAACATCAGTTTACAAAAGTGAATTATTTTCATATCAGCCACTATCTACTTAATCACTCCAGGGACCCAGAAAGATGTGTTGTTCAAGGCTTTGTGGAGGATGGAGAATGGTGGCCAATCTGCCAACACCTGCTGTGCCAGCAAGATCAATAAAACAGAAGAAAGTAAAAAAGCAAAAAATCTCTCTACCACACACTGGTGTTCTCTGGGCAGGACTTTTAGACAAAAGGAAAGGACACAAAGGTCATGAGGGTCCCTAAAAGCAAAAGGGAGGATTTATTATGCTTGGAAGTCAGTGAAGAAGATTCCATTACCATCCAAGGAAGAAGCATTTGCAAGATAATTAAAACTAGGATAAAAAGTTATCAAATGGTGGCAGGGCACATGAGTAAAATAAAGCAGCAGAACTACTGCTATGCTTACCATGAGTACCACTGCTGAGAAAGTCTAGGAGAATTTTTCTCTTCTCCCTTTCATAGATAGGTTGAAGAATTTCAAAAACCATTTGCATACCCAGCTCTATTCTGAGGTTCAAACAGAACATGGTGAAACAGACTAGCACTAGGCTGACAAAAGAATGAGACAAGGCTGCATATTCTTTCCTGATTCATTCAACCTATATTCTGAATATATACTGAAGGAGGCTGGACAGGAAGAAGATGAGCATGGTTTTAAAACTGGAGGAAGAAACATCAATAACCTGCACTATGCTGATGACACTACTCTGATAACTGAAAATGCAAATGATCTGCAAGCTCTAGTAATGAAAGTCAAGGAGCACAGTGAAAAAAATGGGATGAAGATTAAATGTAAAGAAGACGAAACTAATGACAATAGGTATAGCAACCAGCCTTAGAACTGACACTGAAGATATTGAAGTGGTGGATAGCTTCTGCTTTTTAGGATCAACTAATAAAGGAACTAGCAGTCAAGAAATACTCTGCAGATTAGCACTTGGTAATATAGCAGTGAAGGCCTTGGAAAGGCTTGATCTGTCTATTTCTAAAAAGATCAGAATCGTGCAAGTAATGGTTTTCTCTGTGCCACTCTATGGAATCGAAAGTTGGGCTTTGAAGAAGCAGGATAGAGAACATATTGATGTTTTTCAAGTTTGGTGTTGAAGAAGACTCCTGCGAATATCATAGATAAGCAAGAAAACAAACAAACAAATGATAGAACAAATCAGTGCAGAGTTTTTTCCTCAAGACACAAATGACCAGGCTCAAATTATCATATTTTGGACCATTACACAAAGATCTAGATCTCTTGAGAAGTCTATGATACTGGGAAAGGTAGAAGAAAAGAGAAGACGACAATCAGGAGCAAGATGGATTGCAATTGTTGCACTGAAGCAGTTGCTTTGGGCAGTGAATGGAGGTGGGTGATAAAATGGGCCAAGACTTTCTTTCTGATCTGCTGCCGAGATCTATTTCTTCTCCACATCTAAGGCGTCTCTCATTCTGAAGGGTCCTTAGAGCAACACATTTTGAGATGGCTACTGTGATACCCTACAGGCAGCTACCACAGTCCTATACAATGTATACATCATGTTGAAGGCCCCTCAGGATGAGGCCTATAGGGTGAACAGATGGCTGGCATGTCAGATGAGTAGTGGTGGTGTTGTCATAAAAAAAGTCTGGATAAGGAAGAATGTATCCTCTTCTCATCTCGCCTGGCAGATCCACCTCCCGATTCGAAGGAGGGCTCTTGGGCCATCCCTAGATATCCAATTTATTAGGGCCGAGGGGCATGCTGACAACTGTGAAACCATTTCAGTTGTATAGATCCATTGGCTGTTTGCACAATGGTAAAATATAATGACTAGCTCACACAAATAAAGATACTTTATTTGAAAGTAGACTGAGAGATTAAAATAGGAGAGAACAATCATTGGGGCACACTGTAATATTGTTCTTTTGTGGGGAAGGTCTACTGTTGGTGGGGCAATGATGCAAAATAGATAAGACCATGTCGTAAACATGACTAAGGCCAAATCTGGTTCTTTCCCTGGGCTTTAGAAGCTTCCTTCCTTTTTAAACCTATGTTGCACGTGCTCTGATTACAAAACATTATAGTTCTGGAGAGTTTCCCGCCTCAAAATAGCACAAAATATTCTACCATGTTCTGGCAACTATAGTATTTATTTATTAGATGTATATCAATCCTGGCTTTCAGTCAGGAGATTAAGTTGGTGCACACTGTGCTCCTTCCTCTTATTTTTTTTCTACAACAACCCTTTGTGGTAGATTGGGTTGAAAGAATGACTAGCCCACCTAGTGAGCTTCCACAATTGAGGTTGGACTAGAACCTGAATCTCTGTGGTCGTAGTCCAACATCTTTACCACTACACCACACTGATTGTTTTCTGGGACCACAAAAAATAGGTTTGGGGGCCTTGTGAGTCCCTGAGAGGCCTTGAATGGCTAATCCTTTCCTTAAAGCCTGCATTATTTTGGAGTGGGATGATCATGAGAAATCAGAGAATTATACTTCTACTTAACAAGAAATCAACTGAATCCCATGATATTTTCTCCCAAGAAAATGTGCTCAAATAGCATCAGTGAAGTAGAGCTGGCAAGGGGGTGGGGGGTGGGCAGGTTGAAGCAGGAGCCACTTTGCAGATCCCTTGAATTACTGTACACATTTCATGCACTTTTGATAGAATCACTCCTTTTCACCACCTCCAGCCTTGACACAACCCAGGCTCCTGTTCTCAGAACAACCATATTTCTAGAAGACCCGTGCTAAGCCAAGTCCTCCATAAAAGAACAGGGATCCGACTTCTTTCTTTTCCCCTCTAATTCCCTCTCTTCTTTCTTCCTTCCTTTCCCCAGTGGAAAGATCAGATATGCTCGGGTCCTAAAATTATTTGCAGATGCCTTGGAGCAAAACTGGATCCCTTCCATTGCAAGACACTGGGGGGTGCTCTACAACTTCCAGCACAAGTACGGAGGCCAAGGTCTTTGTCAGAGGGATAAGAGGAGATCAAAGCCTGTGAAACAAACATAGCTGCCTACAACCCAATATCCAGCCTCAGGCTTTATGGGAACGCTTCCTAGCTTGGATTAAAAATGCCTGTTAGGGGAAGCTTCGCAATAAGGTAGGATCCAGTATGTTTTTCTTTACTCCCAGGCTGTGGCACAGCAGAAGAAAATTAACCATCCGTGCTGGCATGTAAAGTAAAAGTCAGTCCACTGGGTATTTGAGCTGGATCCCGGGAAGAATAAGAGACTAGGCAGAACCAGCCTCTGCATCTGGCCGCCTTTGGCAGCTTCTAGAGCTAAACACCCCAGCAGAGTTTACTGCTGATGTTTGTTTTGGGTAACTCGTTACTAATATATATTCATATATTCTCCAGAGCTTGGAGCATGCTGAGTGCCCCATTCATTTCCCACAATGCCTTTGATATAGCAGCGTTGCAAGGCATTGTGGGAAGTCTAACAGGCAGCTCAGTTCTGTCGCAGCCCTGCTGCCTGCTGGCATTCTCGCTACCCAGCTGATAGAGGAGGGAACCCCCAGAGATCATTCTGCAAAGAACTGATTTCAAAACAGCCTCCTCTGGGACTGAGCAGGCTGTAAGGATCTGAATGTATGTCTTGAGGAAATAGATCCTATGTATAAACTTGAAAAGATGCACCCCCACAGCAGATGCCTCCCCATAGCTAACGATCAAAGGGTGAAGAGTCCTTTCTTTCTTTTTCCTCAAGGTCTTATTTCCCGCCAAAATCTCCCTCTGCGCTCTTGTTATCTGGGGTGGGTTTTCTGATTGGTGGAGGGCTGCCTGTCAGTCAAAGCCGAGAACTCCTCATGGCTGTCCTCACTGGGCCTTAGTGTCTTTTAGGCCCCTCCCACTGGTTCCTATCTCCAGCATTTGGTTTCAGGGGCTACTTTCCCCTTTTGAATCCCGTTGCAGAAGAAAGTCAGCAGAGAAGCCAATGGCTTCAGTGCCCTTGTAGATTGTTCTGATTCTGAAGGCTAGTGTGAGAAAGGGCTTATCCATAACTTTGGCTTTCTCAGCCTCTCTGCTTCAGATGTGCAGGCTAAGAGAGCCATCGCTTGTGTAAATGGTACCAGTAAAACCCGTTCACCTGAAGAGAGTTCTCAGCATTCAAATCCTTTCTTTGTTTGCCAGATTTTTATCCCACAGAAGACTCCTTCCTCCCATTTTCCCCATCACAACCATGGCCCTGTGAGGCCATTTAAATTTTTTAGACTACCGTAAGCCCTTGTGGGGAAATTTTGTTGAAGGCTAACATAAATTAACTTGCCAAAAGTTTAGAGTATTTCTTCCTGGTGTTCTGTGGTACAGAATGGATAAGGGATGGATGGATGGATGGATGGATGGAAGGAAGGAAGGAAGGAAGGAAGGAAGGAAGGAAGGAAGGAAGGAAGGAGAAAGTCTTGCAAATGGATTTCAGAGAAAGTAAAGTGACTAGTTTGTCAGTCTAACTGAGCCTTCCTTACAGACACTCAGAGAAAGAGACTCAAAAAGCTGAAGGTTACTTGCCTGTATTAAAAAAAAATCAGGTGAAGGTTTAAAAAGGTGATTAAAAGCATCTGGAAAGCAAAACATGCTGATGCCTCACAGTAACCTTGTAGTGAGTTGATTTATGACAGTCCAGTTCCACTCGTAACAAGATTATAGCTTCTTCACATCAGCCATTGTGATAAATACCAATTACCTACTTGAATATTGCCATTAAAATTTGCCTAAGTAAGGAGCTGGATCATACATCTCGGTTGATTACATATCAATGATGCTGACGCAGGCCAGGCAACTTCTCAGCCTGCTTAAAGATATGCCGCCCTAATTTAGACCATGATTTGCATACAATTTTCCCATACAGCCAAACTTTGAAAAGTATAATTACTTTCTGAATATTCTTCATTCTGATTTGAATGTTCGAAAGGCCATCTAATGAATTGCTTGGGCTAATGAAAACAAATGCATGCCTCGGAAAGAAACAACAAGCGCCGCTGTTCAGCCAGCCTGCCATGCAGCGTGCGGGAGATTGTGTAACTTGTTGGAAAATGAGGAGACGAATGTCACAGAATGCCCTCCTTTGTACACAGCAGGCTTCCTCGGTGAGTCATAATGGATTGGTGTGTATGTTAAGGACACCAGCACGGACACTTGCCTACAGCTGCATGAGGGATGGCCAACCATGCAGGCCTTCAGTGAAGTGTTCTTAGTGGGGCCCTGGCCATGACCCCACTGGGGCAGCCATTTCAATTTGACATGGTGCCTTGGACTGATGTGATTGTATGTGTGAGTGTGTTGCTACAGCCTTAGGAGAAATTAAAATTGGGACCTGTCATTGTCAGGATGGCCAAGGCAAGTTCAGTTGCCTTTGCACCTTGCTAGGACATTGGGGCACTCCTGAATGCTGATAATGGACTCCAAGAGGATAATGTATTTATTTATATTTACTAGCTTAGGCAGGTGAATTTGAGAGGCAGAAGAATATCATGGTACATATTACTACAGTGGTACCTCGGGTTACGAACGCTCCTCCTTACGAATTTTTCGAGATACGACCAGCTCCGGCCCCAAAAATTTACCTCAACATGCGACCTCCGCCTCGAGCTACGAACCGGATCTGCGGCCATTTGCCCTGCTGCCACACGGTCGCGGCTTCCTGTGGGTGAGATTGCGGTAGCAAGGAGACGTTCGGTGAGGCTTGTGGTGTGCTTTGTGGCGTTTGGAAGGTTTTTGGTGTGCTTGTCAGCATGGCTCCAAAGAAAATGCAGAGCAGGCTTGGCAACTGTTTAACCGTATGTATTTACACTGAACCTCATGGGGAAATTTGCCTCGTGGTGCGACCAAATTCGGAGGGCGGATTAGCCGTATTTACATTGAACGTTATGGGGAAATTTGCCTCGTGGTGCGATCAACTTGAGTTGCAATCAGAGTCACGGAACAGATTAAGTTCGTAACTCGAGGTACCACTGTATTTGGAAAACAAGCAAACACATTTTCAGCATCAAAGTATCAATTAGGTGAATGGCAGGGTCATTTGGATTGCGAATATAATTAGAAGTCCTGTGTGCATGTTACCTAGGAAGTCTGTGAGTTTGTGTGTAGCTTCTTGTCTGTAAACCTGGCAAGTTCTGTTCTTGGATATTGTTCTCTGTAGATAGTCTGCGTATATTCTGCTTTTGTTCTGCATTAAGCCTGTTGTTTTCTATCTCCTTCAATCCAATGAACTTGTGTTACTTCTAAAAAGCAAATTCAGTTTCCAAGTTCTTAATTCACTGGATTCATTCTGTTCATTCAGACACTCTCTGCTAACCTTATTCTGGTGCGTAGTGGCATACATGGATTGCTGTGCTATGTCTTTTGGTGGAGTTGTGTGATGACTGGGAACAAATACACCTGTAAGACACCTGTCTGTAGAAGGCTGATGTCAAGGACTGACTGGAAAAAACAGCCTCTTCTGGAAATGTGAAAGAAGGCTTTGCTGAAAACACTCCTCTGTTTCGTATTTATCACCATCATACAACTTAAGAGAAAAAAAGGGATAGTGGGTAGCTTGCCAATATACCAAGGGAAACATTCAGTAATAGCCAAATTTTAGACCTTTCCTGTCTTTTTATTAGTTTTTAAAGGGAAGAAAAGTGGGTGGGAGAAGGGAGGATAAACCAAACAGCAGACGCTGCAGCATTTCAAGCTGAAAATAGGCACATGTTTGCAATATCCCTATTTTCATCTCAGGAATAAATTCTCATGCCATCCATGAAAACCTAATAAGCTGCCCAATATGTCCTTCCAAAAGTTGCCTTCAAAGTGCAGTTTTTAATATGACAACAAAAGGAACTGACTAAGTATACTGGGAGGACTCATTTTAATTGCACATTTAGAAAGAAGGGGGAGTATGCCACCACATGAGATAACGAATATTTTCCAGAAAAGCCCTGTTCTCCAACCAGATATGTTGGGATTGCAACTCCTAGACTTCTTAGCCAGCTTGGGCAACTGGGAATTGTAGATCCAAGGCAAGTAGAAAGCATCAGGTTGGGGAGGTTGGTCTAGGAGATCACAACAGTTTTTACTTTGCCTGCAGATCAACCAGGGCATGATTTAAGATGATCAAAGTCCACATGGCAGACAATGCTCACACAGTATTCTGAGACATATTGGACTATGCACTGAAGGTCTTTGAAAATAAGAACCAGCACTTGGCCTCAAAATTCATGTCATGGGCCAGATTCTGGTAAGTTGTGCGATCAGAACAAAGTAGGTAGGCAGGGTCAGTGCAGTAAAGAACAAAACATGGTCACACACTGATCTATTTTTTGTTATTGAAATTTCTGAGGTGGTATCTAGAGCAGTAGCATCTTGAAATAAATACTTTTCAACCTTCCCTATCTTACTTCTTACCAATCACTCTAGCAAATAAGCTAGATCCCATCTTAATAGAAACAAAAAAGCCTGTTTTTTCTGTAAAGGAATGTATATGTTAATAAACATTACACTAAATAATAACTCAAAAGTCTTCAGCATACAAGCGCATAAGTCTCTCTGACAGCATCTTCCAAAGAGACAAAGCAGATGGAGATTGAAAATGGGAGGTTTGGTCTGGTGGCTCCTCCCAGATCTGAAAAAGCTGAGGGGTCACATGCAGTAGGAAGTACAGCTAGCTGTGTAGTTTTAAGAACTTGACTTGGGTCCCATCTAGACTATTTCTAAATGCCACCAGTAGTACACATGTCACTGATTGAGAAACAATGATATATAACTTTAGTAATAGTAATATCTGGAGGTTATGAAGTGCGGGTCAGAATAGGAAGATGAGCAAAGCATTTAATACTATTTTCCCATTACAGAATTCATTATTGGAGAAACACACATACTCTTGCCCTTACAAAATGAAGAAAAGATTACCACCTTGCTAACTGACCCCAAGTTTGCTTTCACTCCTTTTGTAAAAACAGCCCACTGGCTGCTGTTTGTCAATAGCCATACAAATGGCATCAATATAACACCTCTTTCTTGTGTGCAAATAAAACAGATTATGCATGCAGGTCTGCAAAGTGGAACCTGAATTGCATTTGGGCAGAAGGCCGAAACTTATGGGGGTTAAACTTAAGGACAGCAGGATGAGGATCTGGAAGTCAGCCAATTGGCTGCCAAGACTATAGATTTTGGAGCAGCAACTCCTGGGTTTGAGAGTGAAAAAGGAACAGCTAATGAGACTCATGAGATCTGTTAATACTTAACCTAATGCAACACCTACTGGTCCTGCCAATAAATCAAAGGGACTGTGGCTATTGCTTTGCTTCCATTACAGCATTGTTCTACCAGTTGGAGGCTGGCTGTCAGGTTGATGCACTTGGATTTTCTTGACCCATTTTATTTTGGGCTTTGTCATTTTTCTTGTCTAAAGACCTCTCCCTGAGGCCAGCTAGAAGGAGCCCTGCCAGAAGCACAGACATCACCCTGCAGTTTGCCTGGTAGCATTTCTAAAAATGAAAAAGCTGAATCAGAAGGCCAACAGCAGGGTAGCACTAGGAGATGGTAAACTATATTATTGGAAAGCACAAAAGTGTGAAAAGTGCACTTGTTGGGAACTGGAAGTGCACAAACATAGTGACAATGGTGGCTTGACCTTTTGACTGCTTCATGTCTGTCTGGGAGTTTTATTCTAAATGTAAGAACACATGGACAGGGTTAGCAAGCATGCTAGGCTAGGCTAAAATAGGATTGGATAGTTTGGCTTTTGGCATATTGTGAGAAATTCAACCATGCTGTTAGCATGTGTGATTATTGCTTGTTTGAATAAGACAAGTTATGTGAATACAGGTAGTCCTTGTTTAGTGACTGACTTGTTTAGTGACCCTTCACAGTTATGATGGTGATGAAAAAGTAACTTTGTGATAAGTCCTCACATTTATGACCTTTGCAGGTCTGTAAAGCAAAGGAAAGCTGAAGTAAGATCATAAGCACAGTCGTGGTTTCACTTAGTGACCTCTTCACTTAGCATCTGAGTTGCCAGTCTCAATTGAGATCACTAAATGAGGACTACCTGTACAGCAAATATGAGTTCTACCACCATAGATTGCCTATGTATAAGTATGACATTTGAAAGTAGGGTACTTGTCATTCTTCTGCAGCAATCTTAACTTTCTGTCTAATAAATAGATGTTACTAATCAGAGTTTTTAAGAGTCTTGTTGCTTGGATTAGCTGCTTCCAGTCTAGGCTATAAGGAGGGAACTCTGACAGCAATTGTGTTTTGTTAGCCCAAGTTTAGAATTTAGCATGTTGCCTGACCCCAGCTGTGAAGAGCTATGATGGATCAGAGTAAAAACCAGTTAAGCACAGTCCCGTTTCCAGATGTCATTGGGACGCCCACAAGCCAGGCACAAGAGCAACAGATCCTTCCTGCTACTATTCTCCAATAATTGATATTTTGAGACACAATGCCTCTAATCCTGGTGATAATATATAGCCATCACAACCAACAGCCATTGATCACTTCTCCCTATGGTTGAATTGATGGAACAGACTTTACTCTGCATGCAAAAGTTTATAGCAGGAGAGCACAATCTGCAGCTGTAGTGCCACATTGCCTGCTCCAAAAGATTTGAGTATGGGCTTCACAATCCTTTCAAAAGTTAATGCTGCTGAATTTTAAATTAAAATCTGATGTGAGAGGAAAATACTTGAATACATGGAAGAAGAATCATATTAACTCTGCTTAGTTAATTATTTATTTATTTAATTTTCATTTTAATTTAAATGAAAATTCAATTATGCAAAGTTTAATTTTTGTCCTGGTATTACCCCATTTGTCTTAGTCTTGTCCATGTATTGGAGCATAGTCACCATTGAAAAACCAAAAAGTGACTTTATCTCAGAAAAGATTGCACATCCCTGTGGTGGGGCACCAGGAGGTTCTCACTGGAGCATCTGGCAACAGGTAGTAAGACAGCTGAGATTAAGTTAATGGTGTAATGTAAGATAGCTACACCACAGTGCACCCAGTTAATAACTATAGGAAGGTACTAGACAACCTGTGACCTGTTGGGTCATCCTTTCAGAGATATTTCCTTACTTAAACAGAGAAACAGAATGACCATGGGCAGGCAAAAAAGCAGTGGGAGTGGGAGTGACTTCTGACTTCTTGCTGGCTTCCCCATTGACTTTGTGTGCAGGAAGCTGGCAGGGAGTGTCAGAAATCACTCCTCCTTGGCTGACCCACAGAATTGCCTGCCCCTTTGCTGGGGGGGGGGGGGACAAAGGGAGCCATGGATTGTGAGGAAAACATGTCCTCAAGAGCCCCTCCCTCCAGGGGGGAAGAGAGCTCACCTGTCAAGTGCCGGCACCCCCCAGCCAGCTCTACCTCACCAGCAGGCATCCGAATTGCTCCCACATCCTTCCCTTGCCTCCCACCACCATTAAGAGATTTCAGATTTCACCCTTGATTCCAAAGCAGCCAATTGTCGCTTGCCCGTTGGGCCTTACTGCCAGCTGATTGGGTGCAGGGACCAAAGGGAGATGGGACAGCATATCCCTATCCTCTTTCCCTTGTGCCATACAACCTATGGATTTCTGGGAAGTGTAGTCAGAAGGCGTAGTGGTGCTGAAGCTGCCACAGCTTTGCCAAATTTCAATCCCACAGGAGTAATGGATCCCGGATTTTGGATGCATTCTTTAAGTTAGCCCATTTGAGGTACCTTGACTGAAAAATTGTTGCCCTATGATGCACTGTGTCACCCAACTGAAGATTACAAACAGACCAGCAGACACAAGAGTTTTAGTAGTATATAGATTACAGTTCAGCAGAAGATGTGTGATTAGGAATGCAAACCACAGAGCACCATTCCAATTCCTCATTTTCCAGACATTTGTGATATTAATGAATTGCTGTATTTGTTAGATTCTTATCTTGCATTTTCTTCAGGAACTCAAAATGGCATCTGTAGCACTCCTTCCTATACTCTTATTCTCATAATGACCCTGTGAGGTATATTGGCTAAGAGAGAGTGACTGGCACAAAATTACCTAGTGAGCTTTGGTGGTTGAGGTGAATTTGAACCTGGATTATTTCCCTAGTTTAGTGTAACATCTTAATCACTATACCATCCACCACTTATACCAAATTCTACCTTTTTCCATCAGACAAATTTAATTCTGATTTCACTCTTTCTACTCAATGATCAGGTGCTCCATAAAGATAGATACAAAATGGGTATTCAGTCCCAAGACCTTTTTTTCAGAAAGAACATAGACTCCATTCAAAATCTCTCAAAGTTGGTAAAGCAAAACCAAATCATGCTTGGAGACATAATAAAAAACCTCCAATGAGCCACTGAGTTTTGTACGTACATTTTTCTACCCTATGTTAGAATTGGTAGTGGCATTTCCTGATCAATGACACGGGAGTTAAAGGAAGCATAATTTACAGAGGAGCCATTATTAAGGAAACACCGTGTGAAACCAAACATAAATCACTGTCTAATGGATATAGGAGAACAGCGATTGATTGAGTCCCACTTGTTCAATTTATACTACAGGTAATATGAGATCCTGTGCCTTTTCTCCTGGTTAATTGATCTAGAATAACTGTCATCACCTGATCCTCATCAATGGATGTACAAAGCAGAGTATAATTATGCATGCTTGAAAGGACGTTGCTATATGTGTGTGCAAAGACATAGACACAGACTCTCTCTCACACACACTTTCTCCCTCCTTTTTTCCTTTCTTAATTAATCAGGCACTGAGCATAGAGAGACAAACTGGGATGGAACGCGTTGAAGAGAACTGACATTAGAAAAGAAATTCAGGCTGACTTTGAGGATTCCTCCATTGAGAGCAAGACAACAAAATAAAGTCATTCCCTTTTTGGTTTCATCGCATATCTATGGCAAGGCCCTTGTGCTTTTAACAACTGCGTGGCAGGCAGATGCAACAGCTCACAGGCTTTCCTCTGTGGAGATGGGAAAGTTTCACCTGCCAGATTTCTTATCCAAGTGCTTAAGGCACAGGAACCTTGCCAGGAGAGAAAGAAAAGACAAGAAAAATAAATTGGCATTCATTCAACGGTGCAAATTTATACACTGCCTATTGTCTAATGCTGAGGCTCAGCTTTTAAAGAACAAAGGCGGCTTTAAAACTGGCCTCCAGCTTTCTTCCACTGGGATGTTTTCTGTATTTTTTTTGTAGACTGCTAGCAATAGTATGTTGGGGTGGGGATATGATATCCTATGTGAGGTCACTTAATCCCAGTGGAAGAATATGCAACCCTCCCTTTTTAAAAAATGTTTTACTTAAAAAAAAAAATTAAATATGCTGCCAATTCCAAAGCTAAGCTCCAGCCTCAGGCTCTATCATTATTTGCAATTTGTGAACTTTGGGCCCCACAGAGGACACCCTGGGATGGCAAGAGAGGATTCTCCTTTTAGTAAATGGGCTTTTTGTGAATATCCTGTATACTCTGTTGCCATTTTGTGAATTAGGCTAGTCATCACACCCTACCACATATTCTCTAAAGTCAGA
Source organism: Liasis olivaceus (assembly GCA_030867105.1). NCBI lineage: Eukaryota > Metazoa > Chordata > Lepidosauria > Squamata > Pythonidae > Liasis > Liasis olivaceus. The sequence goes on along the minus strand of CM061360.1, from coordinate 15,954,349 downwards.
ATACCCCCAATCCAAAGGTTACTCACTTCTGCTTTGCAGTCTGCACTGCATCTTCTTGAATACAGTACTCTGTAGAAGCTGCCCAAACTGCAAATTATAGGATCAGTGTTTGGCTTTCCAGGTGCTTTGGGGCCCCTTGCAAATGCCCAGCTTTGGTATCTCTGAGATCTTGAGTTTTATAGCTCCAGATCCTTTCAATGGGACTGTCTTATACTTTCCAGCATTTCATAAATAGAATACATAAAAAAGGCATGATTAGACAAATTCTGGACCTCTTCCCTTTCACCTCTAAGTTAGTTTCCATGTATTTTTTAATCTATGCAAAATCTGAATTCAAACTTTGCATCTAAACAATGATTAAACATATAGTATTTTCTGGGTATTTACCTCTGTTCACAGAAACACACATATATCTGAGTTCATTTGTTTCTTAAAATACAGTATGCATTTATTATTTTGATCATTTGTGAAAGAGACAGGTAGAGAGTTTACTGCATTGCAATATATGGAAAGCATGAAGGTTCACAGATAATTATATTCCAATCTCTTGGTAGGTGTGGATAAAGTCAGTTTATACGAGAATTTTCAATGATCAAATTCCTCAAGTTTTTTATGTCTTATATTCTCTCATAAGGTTAACTGACCACTCTGTTAACAAAGCTTTACCCCAGCTGTTGTATTTTGTCTTTGAAGAGTACACTAGCCTGTCCTCTGTTGATTGATAAACCTATATTAAAAAAGCATCATTATCTGACAATAGTCAGTGGCACTTATTCCTCAGCATCTCCAGCATGTGAAATGGCAGCCTGTGCATTACATGTTCCTGAGCACAGCAGTCCTACCATTTAACTCAAAGAGTTCTGACCCCACAATCTCTGACACAACTACCTACCAGCGCAACTTGGCTGGCAGATCAGAAGCGAGACATCTTTTTTTCATTTCAACGGGTAGGAAATATTTTAGCATTAACTCCAGGATTCTGTAAATTTTCCCCCTTCTTAGATGTGCCTGGGGGATGAGAGAATATCAGATTCAGAGGGTCTGTAGCCTCTCTTTGTGGGGTTCAGGGAATGTAAAACATGAAGCTGCAAATGCCCAGAGTAGTACTAATAGCAATATTATTTAGTTAAATACTAAGTTAAAAGTTGGCAAACATTTTCTTATTTGCTTTGTCTGATTAGGGATAAAGAAACTGTCATTAAAACAAGCCACACATATGGCTATCTAGAACTTCCTCCCAGTGCGTACATATTCAAACATGAGATCATAAAGACAAAAAGAATCTCCCTGAATTTGATACCCTCCAGATGCACCGAAGCTGGACTCAGAAATCATTCTGGTTGTGATTCTGGGAAGAGCTTCATTGTCATACTTGTAAGGCACCAGTTTGTGGGAAGTGGAATAAAATTCTCTAGCTGCACCACTGGGAAAAAGTCTGCTGGAGTGAAGGCTTCCATAGAAAACTTTCTGGTGGAATATGGCCTATGCCTCTTTTGCCCCTAGCAAGTGAGTTTCAAGCAAAAGTTCCCTAGTTAGCTTGCTTTCCCTCTGTTTCTCCCCTTTTTTCTTTCACGCCATTACTCATCTATTGCTCTCTTTCTCCCTCCCCATCTTCTTTTTGCTGCCCTAATTTTTCGTTCACCTATAATTTTCTCCATTGACTTTAATTAAGTTCTCCCCAGGCTTGCTCAGTAGGCAGGCTTCCCTGGGTCTAATTAGACTCTCATCATAAGTAATCTACATGGAAAGGAGACACGTGTGCGGGAGCGCAGTGCGCACGCAAGCAGGAGAACCTGATTTATTGAGAGACTACAGCAAGCAGATGGGTGCATAAAACATGACAAATAATTCTGGTGCAATTTAAAAAAAAGAAAAGGAAAGGAAAAAAAAGGGAGTGGGAATGCGGCCAGATGCACACACACTGAGCAAAAACTTGGTGGTGTCTCTGTGCGCTTGGGCAAGTCAGATTTTTCTCTCTGTGTTTCTCTTCAGGTATCAGTACCTTCACTCAATAAAACCAATAGAGCAGATCAGAGTAAATCACCATTGGCTGGGAAAGCAGGACTCATTGATAACGATGATTCCCAGCTGAGCCATAAGGAGACATCTCACGCTGATCTGTTACTTATCATGTACTTAAGACCCAAAGTGTGTGCTGAAATAATTATTGGAGGGAGGTTACCCATGGTGTGGCATTTGGCTCGGAGATGGAGGATTGGTGTATTTATGCACTGGGGAGTTTGATTGCTCACTTGTGCCATCTGGAAGCTCAGGATAGGGCACATTGCTTGGGCAACCAGGTCTGTCTAAACATTTCTCTGTAGAGGGATGGGGGACATGCCTTGAAGGGATAGGAAAGAAAGAGTTTGAGAATGGTGGGTAGCATAGGGATGGGCGTCCTGAAAGCTGTAGGGCTCTGTGGCCCTCAAATGTTTTTCTGCAGCCCACAGATCCCTTTCAGCCACAACTGTTCATGTTTTCCACCCTTTTTGAGATCAAAAAGGGACACAAACAATAGAGTTCACCCTAAAATAGGGTTTGCATAATTAAAAAGATAATGGGGAAAATACCAAGGAGAACCAAATGGAAAAATGTGAAATAGGCCTTGCCTAGGGATATGTAATATGCCTCCGTTCACTCCCACTACCCCAAAATGTAAAGTGTGGCTCCTACTCATCAAAAGATTACTTATCCCTAGGAGCCTTTGGAAATCTCCTGCCATAGAAGGAGAATGCTAAAGAAGGAACAGTCAGGCTCTTCTAGTTTACAGGCCAAGGATAGTACTTCCTCAGGTGCAAACTGCATGAACAACCCCCAAATTGTTGCAGTGCTGCAGTTAATTCTGATTGCTCAGTAGAGGTGAATAAGTACTTGCATTTCTCAGTAGACTGGAGACTAGAAACAGGAAGCTCAAGCACATGTCCATTTCCACATTTGATCCTCACAATAGCTCTGTGAGGCAGATGTGGCTGACAGTTGGTGATTGATCTCAGGTCTGATGGCTAAATGGGCATTTGAACCAGATTTCCCCAATCTTAGTCCAATACTTTAACCACTAACCACACACTGTAAATACACTGCTAAATCTCCTCAGATGCTTTGAAAGGATTACTACCAGTAGTGGGATTTTCTCTCAGTGGAATAATACTCATGTCTGTACAAGGTATGGTGAAATTCCCCATGTTCAAAGATGCTAACTAGTGAGGGGTAGGGTTCAGAAAAGATAAGAGACTTAAAAAAAAACTGGCTTGGCAAACTTTTATGCTTTTCACAATTTCAACAGAAGTCACTTTTAAAGCATAAGAAAAAGCATAATCTCCTGTTTGTGCATGTATTTAATTTTCAGGTTGCATCGGATAGAACAGACTTCTCCAACCTGGCTCTCTCCAGATGTTTTGGAACTGCAGTTCCCAGGATTCATAGCCAGCATGACTAAAGCTGGAGAATTCTGAATGTGGTTCCTCAAGACACCTGTAAGACTCCAAATAGGGGAGGTAGAAATGGGGTCTCTAAAGAAATGATTATGGCCCAAAAGCTGGTAGAGTGTTAGGAATTATTTCCAATTTAGTTGCTGCCTGTCCCTTCTATTCTCTTTGTTATATTTATCAGTGGGTTCACATGATGCATTAAGCCATACTAAGCCAAATTTTGTTGAAAAATTCATAATGGTTAGGTTCACTCCATGCATTGAGACAGGCCCCATGGTTTATAAAGGTCAGTAACTGGGTTTATACAACATGCCAAGCCAAGGCCCTCCAAGCCACATTACAATTTAGGGCCATTCCACATGGCAGTCTTAAACTGTGTCTCCCATCTGGCTGGAAATGAAGCCAACTTAAGGAATCCCAGTCAGTCTGGTCATCAGGAGGAACCTCCTGATTGCCACAAGAAGCAGTGAGTTCTTCTGTACTAGAGTCTTCTGACAGAGGCTGGATTGCTCATTGTCAAAGATACTGTAGTGGTTCCCGCACTAGAGGATTGGACTAGACAACACCTAAGATTCCTTCTATGATTCTGAGCCAGGAAACTTCATAATCTTCTCATTGTTCCTTTTGCTTTTGCCATCAACCCCTAATTTATTCATTTATTCATTCCATATCACTGAGGCTTTGTGCACAAGAGGGACAGTGTGATGCTTTGGACTGCAACTCCCACAGTTATTGCCATGGACCATGTCAGTGAGACTAAAGGTGCTCAGTTTCAAAACATATGGTTGGTTCTATTATAAGCCACCTCAGCCCAGCTATATCCAGAAAAGCTTGCTTCAGGCAAAAAGAATAGAAGATCCATTGGCTGGAGAAGTGTTGGCAGCAATAAATAAGGACCACACACAGGCAGATTCTGGAGATTCATTTTCATAGCCCGCTTCACTTTTCTTGTTGCCTGCTATTGAGCCAGTAATGTGAAGATATTTTCCTGCCCAACAGTCTGGTTGAGAAGAGAGTGAGCCTTTAACTTAATGAAGAGATCATGTGCTGTTTTTTTAATCTGATTTTTTTTTAAAAAAAGATATCTTCCAAATGTGCTTGGTTTTGAGAATCGAATTTATTATGATTTTTGACAAGAATTAAAAAACAACAACAGAAAAGAAACCACTCCTATTATACAATTACTTTATGTTTTGAGTATGCTTCTTCACAAAATTTCACCACTTTTGCCATTCTTTCTGGGCACTGATCTCCTAATAAGAATGTAATATTGTATTCAAGAGCCAGTTTGGTGTAGTGGTGAAGGTGCTGGCCTAGAAACCAGGAGACTGTGAGTATTAGGCCTTAGGCATGAAAGCCCCTGGGTGACTTGGGGCCGGTTATTCTACCTCAGCCCACCCCACCCCACAGGGTTGTTGCTGTGGGGAAAATATAAGGCTGGAGCATTAGATATGTTCACTGCCTTGAGCTGACCAATTTTTTTTTTAAGTGGGATACAATATATCTTAATACAGTACAGTAATAATTTTGTGGCCCTTCCTGAAGTCTTAGCTAAGAGAGGTATGATATTTTCCTAGATCTGTATAATATAAGGAATGTAATAGCGCATGAACTATCAATCCAATCTCTTCTGCAGCACTTAGACAGATATAATCTGCTTGTGGTATGCATCAGAATCTTCAGCTCAAGAGGATTTATCTTGATTTTTTTTTTTAAAGTTTGGGGTGTGTACCACCCACCCCAATCAGCATCTGGAAGAAGAATGGATTTTTATGCATGTTTACAGAGAAGACAGCCCCATTGATTTCAGTGGATATTACTTTCAAGCTGATGTGCATGGGACTGTGCTTCTTGAATCACCAAATATCAGGGCTCCCAAGGAATTAGCCTTTTCCCAGATTCTTAGTACACTATATTGCTGTGCAGAATTTTCAGCTTTTAATTTGATTTGGTAGCCAATGAAAATATAAAATATAATAAGAACTAGAACAGAATGAATGAAAACAAACAATCCTAGCTAAAGGCTGCACTTTATTCATTTTAATTTTTTTAAAAAACCTCTTTATTAAAAGTTAAAACAAAGAAACAAAAGCACAAGTATTGGTTTCAACACATTTCAAACACCATAGCATAATCTACATTAACAAGATAATAACTACAAACATAATACATAATGCGTAGAGTTTAGAAAAGAAAGGAAGGGGATTTTAAAAAAAGAAATAAATTGCATGGAAATGTATAATCACAGGCGAAATTGAACTGGAGTCAGCACCGCCCCTCGAAGATCTATGTCAATGTGTGTTGCATTTAAATTAGCACTCAGAAGTAGAAAGAAGGCCACCAGACAGCCTGTTACTAGAGGTCCCATTCAATCTTTGCTTCAGAGAAGGAAGAAAAGCAACCCTCCCACTCTTTTTCGCTCCAGTAAGTTTAAGGTCAATATTAGTCTTTTCTGCATATGTGTATTTCAGCCCTACCTCCACCCTTCAATAGTTTATTTTTTTTTCTCTCCCCAAGCACCCTTATTTTTGGAGTCCATGATTCTTTATGTTCTTTAATCTCACACTATTTAATCCAAGTTCATCATAGTCATCAGGTCTTACAGCAAGCATGAGGAACCGGAGATCTCAGGGTAGCATTCAACCATCAGGGTAGCATTCAACCATTGATTCTTGTCTGTGTGTCAGGTGGGGGGGGGGATTTCCCTGGACCCCCATCCATCTGTAATTGCTAAAAACCAACAATACAGTTTCCTAACGTTTTGAGACTTGAAACTCTGGCTGTTCCCACAAAATGCCTAACCCATTTACAAATTAACTAATTTTCTGGGTTTGCACAATATATCAAATCATAAACTATCCAACTAGTTCACACCGTACTACAAGACATATCAGAGGTTAACCCTAAGCTTAGTATACTGTACAAATGTGGCCAATAGTTCATTTATAATGGATTAAGCTGGTTGTGTAAACACACCCCTATAGTAGCGCAAACTCTGAAGTCAGTTTCATACAGTATTGTTTAAAAAATTAAACGAACTTTCCCAGTGCTCCCCTAAACCTGGGAAAATACGTGAAATCCTGCTTCCATCTGTACTGCTTGGCATAATTTCCTTATTCAGTGTTGTCCACCCCCCATCCCCGAATAATACTGTATGTATACAGTAGTCTCTGGCCACTAAAAGTTGGCAGTTTCTGCTTTGTATTTGGTACCACAGCTGGCTGGATTTGAGGGGGGAAACGTTCTAGGGTAAGATTAAAGCTGGTTATGTATCAGAAACTGATAGATACAGTGCGAAAGCAGATAAATGTGCTGGTGCAGCAAAAGGACAGTGATGGCTTCAGGGCCAAGTGGACATCTCAGGCACTGTTTAAAAAAGGAAGTGAGTTAATAGTGGGTGCAATTCTTTATTGCTGCAGGCAAGGCAAAATGAATAGCTCCAAAATTCTCTCAGTATCATTTTCTATAGTGTATGTAGCAACATTAATGAGGAACAAGAGTTGCATTGTTCCAAGAAGTCACACAAAAATGTGTATGATTTTTATATGAAACAAATGTGAGTTTTACTGGCTAAAGCTTTTTTCCCCCCAAAAAGTGGCATATAGATTTAGGTGCAAGCCCTTAAAAAGTGTCTGGGGAAAACTCTGCCGCCCAGAGAGATCAAGCACCATGAAATTTGCATGCTTGAATTAATGTAATCTCTAGAAAATGTACCCAGACACCATTCCTCCTTTCATGTTAATTAAGGCTGAATGCACCTATCACTGAAATAGTAGGATTAATCAGCGTGTTCGTTAAATGTAGATTAAAAGTGTGGACTGCTGCTCTAATTTTAATCAACTGTCCATTGGGGGAAAAAGAGTATTTGGGACTATTGTAGTGACTGGGATATTTTTCTCTCTGTCAGCTTCTTCTCTCCTCCCTTTTCTTCCTCCAGGAAGAGCAGATTGCCTAGGACAGACACCTTTTTCTGGACTGGATTCTGTGACTGTTTGAATCATATAACATTAAGCCATAACCCATGATGTACGTTCTTCCATCACCCACTTGAGTTCCAGTGAACAGTTTAAGTGGTGATCTGCAGAATAATCTGCATTTATCATTTCTGGGGACCGTCATTAAAACTTCCAAAATGCATGGAATTCAAAGCCAGCTGGTTCTTTTGGGTTCTAGCAAAAGCCATCTAGTTAGAATGCTGGGTTGGGCTATGTGACAGTCATAAAACCACTTTCCTCTAACCTGTGTAACCCATTGATTGGCTAATCCCTGTGACAGTTAAAAAGGAAGATTCTTTCCACCAGATCTATCTTCAACATTTTCCCTTAATATTACAGGACTGAACATTGGAGTGTTAGCCCACATGGGAGAATCCTGGGCTCAAATTCCAGTTCAACTCTTGCTTTGCAATCTTTTGGCTAAGATCAAGGTGTTGGACACAAAATCCCTGTCTACCATTTTTTTAACCTTTTTTAAAAGAATACAGAAAGGATCACCTGATCTCCTACTTTCTATCTCTATAATGCTGTACATACTGCTATGTACATAAAAGGGTTAAAGTTGGAATAACCAAAGGGCACTCCCTTTAGGAGTGTCCATGCTAATTACCCACAGTATTGTTTCTGGAAAATTCTGTATTTTTGTCTTTTTGGTGTATAGATATAGATAATGTAAATTGCATGGACTTGCCCATGTAGTCACCAGGAGTCAAAACTGACTCGAAGGCAAACACACACACACACGCACACACACACACACAAATAAATTCTTTCCTGTTGTTCATGTCTCTCTTCTGCTGTTATCTGCTTTTAATTCCATTTTGCCAGCTAACTGTATTTTATGTTTTTTGATGTTTAATAAATATATTTTTCACTGGCTGAACAGAGTGGCATGTGTGCTTGCTCTGAACTGAATATAGGGACTGACTGGGGGTGTGGTGGGTGCAAACTAAACCAGAATTTTCCAACACAAGGTTAGCATCTCTACTGAACTATGGAAATTATTATGTAACTTTGGACTACTGTAGTCATATTCTTTCATCTCATCCATGGCTTTGTGGAGCAGGGAGGGAAAGAGATTCTCTACAATGCCCAACTTCTTTGAGGATAAGGTAAAATACAGATAAAGAGAAAAACCTGGCCCAGAGCCAAGAATGGGGGATTTCTGGACCCCACTACAAATTAAATATATCAGGCTTTTGTATTTGACTTTTGGAAATTTTCATATCAGTTGGCTTCACACAACAAACTTAATCCTAAATCCAGATAAATAAAACACAGTTCCTCTATTCATACAACTTGCTCTGTGCAAACAAATAAACCATATTATAGACTGATATAGTGGCCTAGTTCTCAGAATATTTTAAACAATGGATGGAACCCCACAACATGTTAAACCACAACTAACCCATCCCTTATTACCTCAGCCTAGTGTGTTGTAATAACACAGCCATTTATTGATCATGGATTCTCTCTTCAGTGTCCTATTAGGTCTCTTCACCATAACACAGAGATTAGCAATGTTCTGTACTGTCCTTGCATGTTCTTCTGTAATTACCTAAGCATCATCTCACACAGCTGAAATCTAAGGAGATTTTGGTAACATCAGGCAACTTCTTGGAAAGTTTCAATACTATTGTGTTAGATCTCATTGAGAACTTGTGCAAGATTATCAAAATATAGTGAGATTTTGTTGTTTTGTGAGAGTCTTTTGTTTTGAGGAAACTAGAATATGTCTCAGAGATCCAGAAAGTGCCCTCTTGCCCAGAGTTTCTGTGTTGGTGTTCTTTCTATTCCTTGCTACAAAGTCTAAGGACATGATGACCAGTTCTTCCCTTACTGTATTCTTGCTGTCAAATCATTATGTTAGTACTAGAGAGCTCTTGTTTCTCTCAACTGATATGTGATAGTCTCTCAAATAGTATTTGTTAATCAACTGAACATAACTGAGTTTCTTTTTTTCCTCCTTGGAAGGTCACAGGGATATTCCATTGGCATTTGACCACATTGATTGTATTGTATCTGGAAAGCTGATGGAAGGGTTGGGATTCTGGATAGTTTCATAAATGAGGTGGGCTTGTTCCTTCTAAGTAGGTGTAATTCAGATGGGCTGGCAATGCTGTATTACCTGGGATGGTATGACTGAAGGGAGTTCAGGAATATGAAATATTGCTGATGAAAAATTATCTTGCAAGCTGCGTGTTCACTTTATTGAGAATAGGAATTAGATGTCCATAAATCTTTCCAAGAGCTTTTCAGGTGCTTTTTATGGCTGGTGCATGCAATTTATTGTATGTTTGCAGGGAAAAAAGGGATAATTTAAAAGGACACTGTCAAATGTACTTTATGACTTGTATTTATTTATTTTTAATCTCCTTTGTTTCCAAACTGCTCCTTGGCAAGGGTCAATGCAATTCTGCATTGCTGAATGGAGCAAATGGAAGTTTTATTTCTTTTCAGTTTTCCGTGGCGAGTTTGGACCTAAACTGGCAGAGAAATTAGCATCTCATACTTCTTGCAGCATGAAATACCATGCTGTGCATGTGAATAATTTTCTGTTCCATGGTACTAATAATTCCTATTGCACAAACTCATGTTAATGTTGCTATGTGTATGTATATCTTCATTTGGTTGTGTGGTCTTATAGTCATCTTTCTTTTGTATCTCATATTCATATTTTTTTCAGTCATTCTGTTGCCTATATTGTTACTGTTTGTAACTCATTTCTTTAGCCTAGCCTGATGGCTGCCATTTTATTTATTTATTATTATTTATTTATTTATTTTGTTTATTTATTTATTTTTGGTTTTGTGCAATTTCCTGTTTCACCAAGTTTGCTCTGCCTCCTTAGATATTATTGTGCGTATTACTCCTAATTTGTTTGGATTTGTCTTTTGCAAATTGGTGCCTTCTTTTGTATACTTTCCCTTAATATATGCTACCTTTTTTTCTTTACATATTGATAGAAGGGATATTTTTATTGATAGGAGGGAAGAAGAACATCAACTTTTGGGAGGGATAAGGTAGCATACAAATGAAGAAAAACTTGGGTCATAGCCATAGAATGGGATTTTTTTTACCTCACCACAAATAAAATAACTTTAAACACCTTAGACATATATATTAGATTTTTGAAAAGTCCCACGCTGGCTTTGGAAAATGCAGAAAAGTGTGAATTTGGATGTACAACTTTCATATATACATGAAGCAAGTTTTATTAAAATGCAATCTAAATCAAGTTTTAGCATAGGCCCAAGGACAGACTTTTTGAATGTGTAATATTCAGTGTGACAAATAATTGGATTATCATATATTAAAGATCAATTAAACCATTTCCATCTTGTATAGTTTACACAACTTCTCTGCAAGTCTATGAACTGTGCTAATTTCTACCAGTATCGCTTCAGCAAGGTCTGATTTCTCTTGTTGCCTTTTGCATACCGCTGTTGAAAAACTGAAGCTCACAGTGGGCTCAGCAATTACTGGTAGCAAAGGAAATATAAGGCAAAAACAAGTATCGCTAATAAGCTGACACATTAAACAATGAGTCACGCTTCCATAAGGAGCCTGACTTGAGTTATAACCCTAAATAAACAAGCTGTGAGAAACAGTTTACAAACTATGAATGTGTTACTTATTTAGCTGCTATGGAGAAGCTGTGATCTGAACCCTGAGTTGTATTTAAGTATCTAAAGCAAATGCACAGCTTGATATTTTCAAAGTAGTGGGCCCATCAGCTTTTGCTTTAGTTTTCCAATTAAGAACAAATATGGTTTCCAAAAGGAATGCAAAGAACACAAGGATGATTCTGCATTAATAATCCTCTCTTAGGGATATTAACTTAAAAGGAAAGTCCCACTGTGACCTACAGGGAGTATTCCCAGGTAGAATGCGCATGGGACTGTAATTTTAGTAATGTTGAAACAGAGGTGCATCACCCCACGGTTCCATGTACACCCCAAAACCCTTGGATGCCACCAGTGGAGCCCCTTCAAAGATATCACTGAATTGCCATTTTTAATATTGCAGAAGAGGGAAATTATTAACTACCTACCTATTGATAGGATTTAATTAATTCATTTAATTTTAATTAATTTAACTTACCCTAAATCAAGAGCCAAGTATGCAGGCCAAGAAGCAACAGTTAGAACCGGTCGTGGAACAACCGATTGGTTCAAAATAGGGAAAGGAGTATGACAAGGCTGTATACTGTCACCCTGCTTATTTAACCTATATGCAGAGTACATCATGAGAAATGCCAGGCTGGAAGAATCACAAGCCGGAATTAAGATTGCAGGGAGAAACATCAATAACCTCAGATATGCAGACGATACCACCCTAATGGCAGAAAGTGAAGAAGAACTAAAGAGCCTCTTGATGAGGGTGAAAGAGGAGAGTGCGAAAGCTGGCTTGAAACTCAACATTAAAAAAACTAAGATCATGGCATCTGGACCCATCAATCCCTGGCAAATAGAAGGGGTAGAAATGGAAGCAGTAACAGACTTCATTTATTTGGGCTCCAAGATCACTGCAGACGGAGACTGCAGCCATGAAATTAAAAGACGCTTGCTCCTTGGGAGGAAAGCTATGGCAAACCTAGATAGCATATTAAAAAGCAGAGACGTCACCTTGCCGACAAAGATCCGCATAGTCAAAGCTATGGTTTTTCCAGTAGTAATGTATGGCTGTGAGAGCTGGACCATAAAGAAGGCTGAACGCCGAAGAATTGATGCCTTTGAACTGTGGTGCTGGAGAAGACTCTTCAGAGTCCCCTGGACTGCTAGGAGGTCAAACCAGTCAATCTTAAAGGAAATCAACTCTGATTGCTCATTGGAAGGATTGATAATGAAGCTCAAGCTCAGATACTTTGGTCACCTAATGCGAAGAGAGGACTCTCTGGAAAAGACCCTGATGCTGGGAAAGATGGAAGGCAAAAGGAGAAGAGGACGGCAGAGGATGAGATGGCTAGATAGCATCACTGAAGCAATGAGCATGAAATTGAGCAAACTCAGGGAGGCAGTGAAAGATAGGAAGGCCTGGCGCAATATGGTTCATGGGGTCACGAAGAGTTGGACATGACTTAACGACTGAACAACAAAATCAAGAGCAGTGTTTGTTCTGCCTTTGACTATTTCTTTATTCTATCTCCATCTACTTTTGCCTTGACTTCCCAACGTTTGGGCAATGCCTGCAGATATGCATTTGACAAATCAACAAGTTTGCTGAGAAGAAAAAAACAGAACAAGAATCCTCCTTAAGAATCAACAGCTATAGTCCTACTAGTCAAAAACTGCATCCAAGAATAAGCATTTTCAAAAACTGTACTGATCCTAGGCGTGCAGCATGTTTCACTGTAATGGAAATTAAATCGAGGAGTAACCCAATAGTATACAGTATGAATTACACCAGCTTCTTCTGGAACATCTCTTTAATTTTTATTTATTTATTTATTATTATTATTTTTATTACAGAAAAAAAGGAAAAATACATTAAAGTGGAACATCTCTTTATTGCAAAATCTATCCATCCATCCATCCATCCATCCATCCATCCATCCATCTCTTCACATGAATTTATCTCAGACCATTTGAATGTAGTTTATCAATCAGACCAACCTGCCTCAACAATGTGCTCTCTAGATGTACAGGGCTACAACTCCCTAGTTAGCAAGGCCTGTAGGGAGCTAAAATCCAAAGCGTGGCAAGTGAAGGAAGGCAAAAGCTATTTGCTGCTGAAGTTCATGTAAAGATATGGATGGATGGATGGATGGATGGATGGATGGATGGATGGATGGATGGATTTTGCAGGTTGGTCTGGCAGGTTGGTCTGATTGATAACTACATTCAAATGGTCTGAAATAGATAGATAGATAGACAGACAGACAGACAGACAGATTTACAAATAGTTATCAAAAATAATTTCAAGCAGATCAGAATCTAATAGCTTGCAACTTGCTGGGTGACAAACTCTGACCCTGATCTTACATTAGCACTGTAAAACACAATGATGTAAAGAACAGCTGCTTGCTTATATAAATGTGCATAAATATCCTTATGGTTGCAGTTAACAACCATCTAACTTTCATCTTGTGCTACAATGTCACTTTTGCCCATGACACACCCATTTCACAGTAACTTCATATATGTTTGTTACAGGAACATCAGACAGATGAGTCCATCTATTCAGTATGACCTACCTAACAGTTTTGGCATATAAAGCAAAGGCTCTGGGGTTAAGCTATGGTTCTTCTCTCTTATTGCATTTTGCCTATATGTTCATTATAGAAATTTTAGACTATAGAAATTTAGAAATTTCAAAGCACGTAAAAAACTCAATAAAACGGCAAATAAAGATCTGGGAAGTACAACAAATAAAAACCAGCAGAATCTCAATGTATAATCAGATGAAAGGACATTTTTAAACTCATTTACAATAAGAGACCAAATGTATATCGCAAGAGGGCATTCCAGTCGATGTTAAAAATTCCATTTGTTTTTAATAATCAGACTGTCATTGGTTTTCTCATTCATTTATATTTTATTTGCTTTTTTTTTTTTTGGTCCTTGTTTGCATTGCTTTGTTGTATTCTGGGGTAGATGGAGAAATAGTGGCCACTAAAGACAAAAAATGTCTGCCAATGTTTCTCCTCCAGAATGCCCCAAAATGGAATAATGCTTGAGCATTCTAGGAAGAAAAAAACAGCGGCAGTGGGAACAGTAAGTATTATTGAATGCCACCATATTAGTCAATGAAAATAATATCCAATGGATCATCTTCAAATCAACTCTCATTTATTCAAGACAACTGCATACTTTTATCCTAAATTTCATAGAAGCTCTTAATCAGGAAAGTATTTTCTGAGATGCAGAGCTATCAAATTCTTTAGAACTTTAAATGCCCAAACAGAAAGTTCATATAGAAGGTGTCAGTTTAAGTAATTCCTGTTGTACGTGATCAAAACTTGTAGGTTATTTTATTAGCTAAGCGACAGTTTCTGACCAAAATGAGTAAAAACAAAAGCCAGACTTTTTAAAAATTAAAATGATTAAAATACCATACAGAAAAACATGCTCTTCTATATTGTTTAACCATCAGTTTGCTTTCTTAATCATACAGATCCACAGAGGATAGAACCCTAAAGCAGCATGCTTTGAACTCATGTCTTCTGTATGGACTGTTGTATAGCTCCCATCATTTCTAATCAGCAGGTTAAAGATTATGGGAGCTGTAATTCAGCAGAACTGGAATACATTGGATTGGGAAAGGCTGATTAAAAGGACTTTTTTCTCTAAGATCAAACCAGCAACTAAGATCATTGGGAAGATAGCCCTTTTCTTCATCCTCCACCCACAAATGGGCCTGTAGTTCACAGGAATATGCCACAGCAGCAATGTCAGCACCAGCATCCTTATTTTATTATTTTATTTAAGTCATTTACATCCTGAATATCCCCATGATGTTCTAGGCAGCTCACAACAGCAGTAAAAATATTATTCTAAAGCCCAAAAATTTGAAGTACAAAACAGCAGAAGCTTAATATAATAGCTGTGAGAATGTTTGTGTGTGTGTGTGTGTGTGCGTGTTGATAGAGTTTTAAATTTAAATTTAAAAAACAATGGAAAAGTATTGAAAAAACATGAGATGCTTCTGGGGTTTTTTTGTGGAGAGGTCATGGCCTCATCCACACTTTGATCCTATCCCTATCCTATGCTATTTGGTGCCAACATTTCAGCCAATTCTTTCTTTTTTTGAGTGGTCTTCAGCCTGAAAAATGCTGCCTACCCCTTACTTGGAACATTTCCAGTTATTAACAAAAACATGGTACGCAGTACAAAGGAAGTATCATGGAAAAAGAAAGGGAGAAAGAGAGAAAAAGGAAAGAAGAACAATCTACTTTCTAGATCTATTATTTTAGAAGCTGCTTAAAGAGCAAAGCACGGAGGTTTTCTTTAAAGTGATGGAATGGAACTGATTTATATATACCACCAAGCCATTGAAGTTTGTACATTGTTGTTTATGGTTTACTATTACTAGTCAACAAACCACGCTTAAAGCAAACTTAATGCAGTATGTGAACTCAGCCAGTGAGTTAGAATGCTGGTCTACCTGGCCTAATATAGTCTGCAAAATAGAACCCTTTTGCTCCCCAACCTGAAGAGGAACATAAAACCTTTTGGTGCAAGGCGTAGGCTCTAAAACAGAGGTGTGGCCTGTCTCTGTTTGAACTATAGACCATAGATGATGTTCTGCCCAATTCCTCTGCTCTTGCAATGAGGGGTGGATGAGCCTGCATGGACGACTGAGTTCTTAAGTGCTCAGACTGCCTCAGTCTCCAGTGTGCATGCAGAACAATAATCAGCAAGTCACATATGCTGGAGAGAGACACAAAGTAGAGGTGATAGGTGTACTTGAAGCCTGTGGTCCGTGCTTAGGTGAGACTGGAAGTCAGCTCAGGCTGGGGGATAATTATAATGATTGATTGGTTGT
Source organism: Liasis olivaceus (assembly GCA_030867105.1). Taxonomy (NCBI): domain Eukaryota; kingdom Metazoa; phylum Chordata; class Lepidosauria; order Squamata; family Pythonidae; genus Liasis; species Liasis olivaceus. The sequence continues at coordinate 15,938,439 of CM061360.1, read as the reverse complement.
GTAGTAAGAATTAGGAACTTACTGGGCTTGGGAGGTTCAATTAGAAAAGAAAAAAAAAACATGGCACAATCAATTATAGAAAAGAGGAGTTATTTGGGACAATCTAGAAATCCTTTTTCAGTGCAGCAATCCGAGTGCTATTGGTGGGACAATCCAGACGGATTTCCTTTGCACTATCACGTTAAGGATGTCCAGATGAGTTCTGCACACAGATCATAAAAGAATGAGTGGGCCAGGGGGTGTAGGCCTTGTTCCATCCCACCACTGATACTGCACATAAAATCCTTTTTGGGGAATGAAGGATAGAGGTAGAGTTGCAAAGTGAATTGGGCCATTTCACATACATGGGTGGGACTGGGATTTTCTGAAGCTTTTTCTGGGATTGTGGAAAAGGCTATGTATGAGAGGTATTTTCATATTTATATAAAAATGTGGCTCCAGTTTCTGATAATAGAATTGCTGAAGCTACAAGTGAGCTCCAGAGCTCTAAAACAAAAAAGAAAAGTTGGGCAAGGCCACAGGTCACTATAGGATCATTAGTTGCCCACTTCTGCAGTTGTGTCTAAAGCTTTTCAATAGTTCTTGCAGTTATCCAATAGAAATAATAAACTAATTTTCCACTCTAGGGCATCTTTCAACCCAGAAATATTACTTTAAAAAATCTATATGTAAAATGGTTGTTTTTGCATCCATAGCAAAATTCAGCTGTTTCATACTTTACTGTAAAAACCTCACATTTTGTAAGCTGCTGTTTGAAACTTGGGCCACCTTCTTTATGACAAATTAAACATTTACACCAGGGCTGTAAAAATCTGGTCCACAAATATCTGGACAATTGTTAGGTGACAGAAATGAGAACTCTGCTGCTCTATAATGGTCATCCAGATTTTTGCTGCCCAGATCTGAGCCCTAAAGGAAGGACTACACTCTCCTTATTTATATATTTATTTAATTCTGCCTTGATTGTATTGATTCTTTATTTGGTGAATTTATTGTTACCATTTAAAAAAAAAATGTATCTCTGGTCATTTTGTTATGTCACCAGCTACCTTTGGTATTTCTTGTTTCATATACACACACACACACACACACACACACACACACACACAGAGTGGTACCTCGGGTCACGAACTTAATTCGTTCTGTGACTCTGGTCGCGACCCGAATTGGTCGCGACCCAAATCAAATTTTCCCATAAGGTTCAATGTAAATACGGTTAATCCGTTCTGAACCATATGTATTTTTTTTTTTAAACCACAAAATATGACACAAAGTACAGTACAAAGAGAGAGAACACTAACCTTGCTTGAGGCGACTTCTGGCGTGGAGGACAGGAAGGCGGGTGGGGAGGCGGTTATTGCTTGGAGGGAGAGTCCCCCTCCCTACAGGAAGCCCTGACCACGTGTCACGGCAGGGAAAATGGCCGCAGATCCTGTTCGTCACCCGATGCGGAGTTCGCGAATGGAAGCAAAATTTTGCGAACGGTGCTGTTCGTGACCCGAATTGGCCATGAACAGAAGTGTTCGTGACCCGAGGTACCACTGTATATAAAGATAAAAACTAATTCAAACTAATAAGAAGAAAAGAGAAACAGAAAGAAAGCAAAGAGAAAGAAAAAAGTGCAAGGAAAGAAAAAAAGTTTAAAAAAATAGAAAAGAAAGATAAAGGAACGGCTTCCGATATTCTTCACAGCAGTTATAAGTACAATTATATTTTTACCTCTCTCTCTAAAGTTACATCATAATACTCTTCTTTCTATAATCTATCCTGTCTAATCATCAAACCATAAATCAAAAGTTCCTTTTTTTTTCATTTTTATGTAAAAAGTCCATAAGAGGTTTCCAGTCATCAATAAATGTAGATAGTGTCTTTTCTCTAATAAAAGAAGTTACTTTATACATCTTAGCAAAATCTGTCAATTTCAGCAACCATTCCTCCATAGTGGATAGTGTTGAATCTTTCCATCTCTGTACATATAATAATCTCGACGTAGTAATCATATACTGAAATAATCTTCCATGGCTTTTTTCTGTTTATCCATCAGTCCTAAACGGAAAAGTTCTGGCTTCAACTGAATATTAATATTTAAAATCCTCTGTATCAAAGTATATATTTGAATCCAAAATTTTTTTAGCTTTTTTACATGTGCACCAAGCATGAAAAAATGTCCTTTAATACTGTTCACATTTCCAACATACATTTGAAGTGCCTTTATACATTCTAGATACTTTCTCTGGCGTGCCATACCAATGATACATCATTTTATAAAAATTCTCTTTGTGTAATGGAATGTGAGAATGACCTTGGTGGTGGGAGAGAGATGCTGCCTAGGGAACAATCAGGCAAAAGGGGCAGGACCCCGCAACTGAGTAACGGGTAGAGAAAGAAACTTAGAAAGGATCCGCCTTAACTTTCAGGTGGTTAGGAAAGAGGTGGAGGGAGATTTGTCCTTTCAGACTTATAAGATTGATGTCAGCCTCCCAAATATGCCAGATAGGAAACATGACAAGATGAACTAATTTTACTTTATTGTAAGGCTACAAAAACAGAATCTTGCAAGTCCGACAGTACAAATCTCCCGCTGTCTCTTTTCTACCACCTGAAAGTTAAGGTGGATCCTTTCTAAGTTTCTTTCTCTGCACGTTACTCAGTTGCAGGCTCCTCCCCCTTTTGTCTGATCATTCCCTAGGCAGCATCTCTGTCTTCCAAGGTTATTCTCACATTCCATTACACTTTGAGATCATAACACCATGTAAATTTCAACCCTTTTAACCACATATTTTCCCATTGATTCATCTATAGATTATAACCAAAATTCTTAGCCCACTTTATCATACATTCTTTAACCTGTGCTTCCTCTGTTTCAAATTTCAACAAAAGTTTATACATTTTCTTGGTTCTAAAATCTAATTCATTTTTCCTCAACCTGGCATCCTCCACATGTGTTGGATTGACAATTCCCAGAATTCCCAGCAAGTATGAACAGCTCCCAGAATTATGGGAGTTGTTATCTCAGTGCACCTGTCAGGTGCCAAATTGAAGAAGGCCGATCAACTTGTTGAAAATGAAGTGATTAACAGGGAAAGGATGTTTGAACCCAAGCATATGTTCCCTGCATGTAGGCCTCCTTGAACATGGTAGACATACTTCTGGGAAAACTTGCTTTAAAACTTGGAAGCATAAGATACTCTGTTGTGTGCATCCAGAAACTATTCTTTGTGTCTGCTTTGAAAGGGAGTTGGCAACTGCATATTATGTTACAATTGGCTTGCTTTAGACACACCTTGAAAATAAGTTATGGTTTTCATGCTTATGACAGCCATTACATGATATAAAGAAAATAGGTCATTCTGCTACACATAGATTGTTCTCTACATGGAGCGCTCTGCATTTTTCAGGAGGAAGCCACTGAAGCCTTAATGATCATTTTAGTACTGTGACTGAAGTACCCACAGATTTTTTTTAAAAAAAAACATAAATCTTCTGAGCATGGTGTGTGTCTTCCTAGTGATTCATGGCTTGCACTATTTCTAGAAGCAATAAAAAAGTTTCTGTGATCTTACTTTATGTGCTGGGCTTGGCATCAAAGGCACTCTTCTTGTCAGCATGAGGCACAAGGGGATAGGAACTTCCAGGGATCTGCTGAGAGAATGGAAATAATTACAGGAATAATAATTTTATTGCACAAGGTGTTGTTAATGCTATATACTGTAACAAAGAAGAAAAGTGTTCCTTGCCCCATGAAGCCTACAAAAGAAAGCAGGGGAGAGAAGAAATAAAGATAAATAAGGTAAAACTGTTGCAAACAACTGTTCAGTTAATCATGCCCTTTTCAAAGATCTGCCATTCCATTCTTCCTCTTCTACCCTCAAAGGTCAGCATTCTGATGCCCACTGGGGATACTCAGTCCCCATTGGATTGTTTTTGCCTTTCTTCCCCTTTTTACATTTTTTTATAGAAATAGTTTCATACTGCTAGAAATGATGGATTACTAAAATCTGTTAACAACTCTACTGTATCTGGACTGTATATTTCGGTCTAGGTAAGGATTCATATTTCCAGAATAATTTGCTATTATTTTGTAGCAATCTCTTCAACTTGGCCCCCTCCTTATATCATTTGGATTACAATTATTTTATTGTATTTATTTTTCAATATATGCCCACCTGTTTTGTTTGTAAAAACACTCAAGGTGAGGTACAACAAGTGTCTTGAATTCCTCCCATAGGCTATACTGCCTAGATGCTATGAATTTTAGTCCTTCCAACTCAGCTCATCTGAAGAAGTGCATGATGGGGATGGCTACCTTAACAATATACTGTATGTTTGATTTAGTTTCAAGGTCCTTATACTTAATTTCAGAGAATGAAGATTGAAGAGTTCAAGTAAACAAACTCCAGAAGAATGAAGTCCTAACAAGACCAAATGGCTGTGGATGCTTGGTTCCCTTGGTTCTAGGGATCTTCCACCTTTGGTCCTGAATGGGGTTATACTACTCCAGTTGGGACTGATGCACCATCTGGGAATCTTCCTGGATCCTCAGCTCTTACTTGAGGAGCAGGTGGCAGTTGTATCCAGCAAAGTCTTTGCACAGGTTCAACGTGTACTAGTTGCACCCATTACTGGATTAAGAGGCCTTCCTCATGGTTGCTTGTGCCTTAATTCCCTTATAAGTAGTCTATTGCAACATGCTTTGCATGGGGCTGCCTTTGAAGCTACAGCTGATCCAGAAAGCAGCAGCATGAGCAATGAGGGGGAAAGTTTCACTATGCTCATGTAACATCCCAGCTATATGAGCTGCGCTGGTTGCCAGCTGGATTCTAGGAACAGTTCAAAATACTGGTGATTACTTATAAAGCCCTATATGGCATGGGGCCTGATATTTGAGGAACTGCTTGTGATGGCCCACCCCATGCATTCCAACAGAATCAGCTTGCTTTGGGACCTGTTGATTAAGCAGTGCCATCTAGCATTAAAGAAAAAATTACTGCAAGAAAACCTTTGAAAGAAAATCGTTTCAAGAATAAGGGACAGCAAGGGAGAAGAGACAGAGTAATACACGAAAGGAGGAGACATTCAGATGCCCACAATTGATGGAGCATTTGTTCATAATTCTGTTCCACTCTATTTTTGGATTAATCTACAGATTTTCCCCCAAAGGCTCTCTAATATTTACATATCTGTTTAAATGAGTGCTTTTTCCAAAATGAGTTTAGACTGATGAGGAGAGTGTCACAAAATGCAGAAAGGTGTAAAATTTGGCGGATGAGTGGGACCCATCAGACACTGTTGTTGTGTGACATGCTTATATACAGCAGTGTTCCTCAACCTTGGCAGCTTTCAGATGGGTGGACTTCAACTCCCAGAATTCCCCAGCCAGCCTTGCTGGCTAGGGAATTCTGGGAGTTGAAGTCCACCCATCTGAAAGCTGCCAAGGTTGAGGAACACTGATATACAGGATGCCAGCCAGGGAATGAGTGAGCTCTGTCCTTTTCCAAGATCCTACACTCTGTCCCCTCTCTTGAAATGCCAGAGGAGCCCTGCAAAAGTAACGTAAAGTGACTTCATTTCTCTTTTTAGAAAAGGAGGACTGCCTTTCTTCCCAAAGGAGCTTTGAAGGAGTACTTCCCTCAAAGCACTGTCAAAGTGAAGCACCCCGTGGAACCTTTGCAGAGCCCTGCACAAAGTGCAGCAGATGAAAACCTTTCGCCAGCTCTGAATTGGATGCACAGCTTTAATGTGTAGCTAAAATAGTCTTCTCTTATTTTTAGAGCAGGAAGCAGCAAATGCCCCCAGTGAAATCACACAGGTACCTCGCTGATGCCCCAGTTTGGCTGGTGCCTTTAGCATACTTGTTGAGCCAGCCCTGATTCTAATCTAACAGCCTTGGTAAGAGAATATGTTGCATCCTAACTCTGCCCGCTGTGACATTGTGACAATCTGTCATTAGTTGCCTGGCTTTATGATTAAAGGCTAGGTGTGTCACAGGGAGGCTGGGTTCGCCTTCTATCCTCAGGGGCAGGCAGGGTGACAAAGGCTGTATGATGGAATGTAGCCAAGTACCTTTTAACATCCTGACTACCCTAGGATTTAGGTGACAAAAGAAGAGACAAGGGATTTACCCTGGCTGACTGTGGTTCTTTCGAGCAGTTGGGCAACATCTTGTTGAAAGTCATATTCCTATGGGAATTTACTGGGAACTGTGTGCTGGGTGGTCTGAGGCAAGAAGTCAGTGCCTGGGCCAAAAATGGGGGAGGGCATTCTTCCTTTCTTTTTCTGAAACCTACTTCTCTCTTCTAAGTTGAAGGCTGCTGGTAAGGGGCAGACGACTCTTACCAGAGGACTTATCTGAAATTTGCATAGAAGTTTTGAAATTAGACGGAGGAATGGATGTGGCCCCAGGCACTGATTTTCTCCTACACAGCTGATTCATTGAAGTAGAGAAGCCAAGAATGGAACCTGAACTGGCATGCACAGCAGATGCTGTTCCTTGGAGTTCCTCTGGTCCCCCTCATTTGGTCCAGAGATAGTTTGCGCTGAACTGGAAGATGCAATTCAGCTCAGTTCTTTTGTAACACAGGAAATCAATGGGGCTTAAATCTAACTGGAAATGAGAAGCCTCCCCACCCATACTGAGATATTTATTTATTTTATCCAATTCCGAATAAACTCTGGGCAGCTCACAGGATGAAAACAAAATGACAGATATACAACCAGAAAATAGAATATTAAACATTAAACAAGATGAATCCGATCAGCAATAACAAAACATCTCATATACCCAGCCAGGGGCACCAACTACCCTAATCCAGAGCCTAGGAGAAGAGCCAGGATTTAAGGCCCGCTGGAAGCCATCAGGGCGGGAGCCACACAAATCTAAAGGAGAACCTCATTCCAGTAGACAGGCATCATGACAGAGAAGGCATGCTTCTGGAGTCCTGATAGATGGGCGACATCTTTGGTTTAATACATTATGGCTATTGTAGATGAAGTTACTTTAGAAGGTTCATCCTTGAATATCACTGCACTGCAGTTCTCACTTTCCGGAACCTTGTTTCTCAGCAATATGTACTGCAACAAATTGTAATTCCACTTGACTAGGTGGTAGAAGTATGGTTTAATACAGACAAATTACAAATGTCTAAACCAGTGATGGTGAACCTATGACGTGTATCAAGGGTGACACACCACAACGTTTTGGGTGACACACCAGCATTCACCAACACCCGACAACAACTATTCCCCTTGTTTGAGTTACCAAAGAAACTGAGTTGGTTTTATTCGTATTTCATTTTTGTAATTATTTGATGTTTCTTTATATAATACATAGCACCACACATGGACTGTATTTTTTTTTTTTTTAAAAAGAGTATGTAAAGAATTGTTTCTCTTTTGTTCAGGGGGGTGACATGCCAGCAGAGTCAAGTTAGGCATTTTCCGAATTTTTGACATGCCGAGCCCAAACAGTTCGCCATCACTGGTCTAAACTATTAGAAAGGTTACAACATTTACAGCAAATGGGGCAATCTGTGGCTTATGAGACATGAAGGCACCTCTGATAAAATCACCAAATTCTGGTGGCAGAATTTTTTTAATTTTAGGTTTTTTTCCTGTTCCCAGTAGTAAAACCTCCTAATGCTCCAAAATCAGTTTAGAAAAGATGAAAAGTTTTGGTTTTGCCTCTTATGATTATGAGACCATGTCAGCAGGAGACTTCCTGAAGCTCATCAGCTTTTGGGGAGAGGGAGTTGTAGACCTCTAGCCAAAAATTATTGGCCACCCTTGATTTAGAACAGTACTTCATTATAATCAAATAAAAACCTTTTAATATGTACTAACAAATGTACCTCTGATTAACACAGAAAACATTTTTATTATTATTTTCCACCTATCGTATGTGGCAAATTTCATCCTAGTTATGGTGTTCCTCTCTTAACACACCTACCCCCCCACATACTTCTTGTATTATGCATATATATCTCAAGATGGTTCACAATGATTAAAATCACAATGCTGCCATGGAACAGCAACATCAAACAAGGCATAAGAAATACAGGTGCAGCCAATGAAAGTACAATCTTCAGATAAAATCTACCTAGCAGGCTAAAAGCTGTTTGAATGAATGAATGAATAACTCTCACTGACTAGCAGATGACAACCCAAAGAGAAGGCAAACTGGGCTTTATAGGGAAAAAAAAATGTTTCGATAACTCCATGCAGGCATTTAGGGATGGATAAGTATTCATTTGACTGTTTTTAGGGGATAAAAGTTTATCCAAGTTTGCAGATTCCTACACAAGTGGGATGGAAAGCACATGAGATCCAAACAAATCAAATATAGAAGAACACGGGGCTGATGGGTCCATCCAACCAAGCAGAGAGTCGTTAGCTCTTAAAAGTCTGGGTCTGAATCTTTTTGAATGGAGTTCTAGACCATAAACGCCATTGCAATTGCATGTGACTTTGGGATGCTGGTATTTACATTACTTTAGAAATAGAATTACTTTGACCTAGCCATAGCATAATTGCTTGAGGAGGTAAAATTTGCTCCTCTCCCTCCCACTTCTTCATGCACTTGATGTGATCCAGGCAAAAGCATAGATGCTTTTAATCTAGGATAGAAAAGAAGTTCACTAGAGATCCTTATTGGAATGGATTTCCCTGATCCATCAAAGCAGGCTCTGATCCAGCATCAATGGCAGCACTGAGTGGAGCTCACTATCATTTGTCAAATTTCTGCTTGAAAGCTGCTTCCAAAAATGTGTACGTTGAGGAAGCATCAATTAGGCTAGTTATATTAAGGAGAGATCACATAAATCCTGCATCATAGACATTTAGGTAAAAAAGAAGGCCTCTCACGAAATAGGTCTATTAAAAAAGCATGTTGAAAGGAAAATACTTTACAAATCACGTATATTGGAGAAAGTTGCAAAAAAGCTGTGCAAACAGATATGCAATTTTTAAAAAGACACAGATACTCTAAAGAAGTTCTTTTTTAAAAAAAGTACACATTGACATGAATTGTAAAATGGACCAGATTTATAATAATTGAGATATCCCTGGCTAAAAAGAAAAAAGATATTACGAGCTTTACATCACAGAAGGACATTGCAACTAAGGTTGCAACATTTAATTAGTAGATTAGTTGATTTAAAAAAGTTAAGCATATTTAATAGCATCCTAAATGCAACAGCAGTTTAGTTATAAATTCAAGTGCTCCTACTAACTGTAAATGTCCTCTCCATCTAAAAACAAGGAAGATAACAATGAAACAAATCACATTTTTTAAATGGGGGAGTTGACCAAATTCCAACTCACCCAAATAAAATTTGGTGACCCTGTTTCTAGGATACAGCATCCTTGCCCACCCATCTTGGTTCATATCAAGTCATCTTCCCTTTTTCAAAGGAATCGTTCTTCTGAGCTGACAAACTCACCCTATACATATAATTTTTAAAGGGTTTGGGGGACTTTGGGGGTGGAATGGATGATGTGATGTAAATGCTCAGCCCTTGATAATCTAGCCTGAGCAACACCCTCATTAAAATCACCCAAGAAGCCATTGGAGCTCACACCCAGGAATGCTGGCAGCTGGTGAATTCTCTGGGACATCTGTAGCACATAGTTGCAGCATAATGACAGGGTGTTCCTATGGCCCTATGCTACTTGTTAAAGTGACAGCCACCCTCAGCCCATGCAACTGCTGCTTTAAGTGCAGGAGCACCTATCCCAGTGGGTTTCCCTCTTGTTTTGCCTTTTTTTTTTTTTGTCAAAATGGCTAGGAAATGCAAGTAAGAGGTCAGAAGTCATGGCATGGAAGAGATCTGGGACATATATCATTCTGCAGGGTTTTTTTTAAAGTGACTTGATAACATCAGTAGGGTGACTCTTAATCTGTATGTTTTTAAATTATATCTTTAGGTTAAGTTCATAATTCTACAGACAGAGAAAGGAATGAAGAACAGAAGGGGGGGGAGAAAAAAATCCAACGTAAGTACTAGTTTTTAATACTATTGATTTTAATGCAAAAAAGGATGCACTGGATAAACAGTCTGTATTTGACTTGAAGCAGTATGCTGGGAAAGTGGGCATGCATTCTGAAAAAGGGGATGGGATCAGCACAAAAAGTGTGTAAGGCCATGACACAAATTAAAATGTTTTAAAATGAATTTGAATGAAAATCTTTCATATAATTCTACTCACTATGTACTTGATTGTTTGGTTACAATTCAGTAAAAATGAAGAAGCTCTGTGGGTCAAATTGAAGGCTTTGCAGAGCATCCTGATGCCAAAGAAAGCCTGTCTAGAAGATATGGAATACGAGCCACCTCTTGCCATTCAGTTTGGAACTGTTAGGGCTAAGCGTATTATGTGAACATAGACAGGAGTAGGCAACCCAGCGTTTTTACATCCTGGAGCTGGTGGAAGTTGAAATCCAAAAGGTCAGCATGCCATCAGGTTTCCTTCACTGGATTACTGTAGATGAATTCATGAGATGGAAGCTATCATGATGGCTATATTTACTTCCACTAACAGACAGTGTGTCATTCTGTAATGATTGCTGTGGAATATGAGAGCACTTGCATGGATATCCTGCTTGAGTGGTTTCCATCAGGATCTCTTTCCTTGGCCACTGATGAAGGGCCCTCACCACCTTTCCCCCCGGCAAATAGCTTCTCTATCTCTGTTTAGCCTTCTCCATCATGGTGAAAGTTGCCTGCCTCTGCCAGATGGAGCAAGGATCAGATCTGACTGCTGCCAAAATGCTAGCAGCTTCTTCCTCCCTTACACAAATGCTGAGTGGGATTAAAAGGGCTGAATGAGGGTAAGTCCATTGCCTTTGGGACCCATGGGTGTTAATGAATAATAATCCTATAACACCATGTAACTCATCCTCCCTGAGGCATGCCAGCTTTCAACTGCCAGTGCAAATATGACCAGGCATTTATTGTTGTCAATGTCTACTTATATCAGATTTTGTAAGAGTTGGAAAGGATGGCTGAAGGTGGCATTGGTATATAAGGAAATGCAGAGAGTTGTGTAAGCCTCTGACATTAATCAGGGTTAGGATCAGAATCCCCAAACAGGCTTCTCCCAAGGAACTTGATTTGTTAATGAGTTATGAAACTGGGTCAGGTATTTCCCACATTGGTAGCAGGTGGGGAGTTGAAATGTAGAACAACACCTGAGACATGATGTACACCGGTCTTCTCCAGCCTGGTACCATCAAGATCTTTTGGACTATACCTTTCAGTGTTGGCTGTAAGTCTGAGGAGCCATAGTCCAATTCATCTGTTGGACTATTGAGGTTATTTGATCAGGTTGTTGAACCCTCGACTGTCTGCATGTAAAGTGGGTGCCTTATTGGTGGCTGATGGAAATTATGGCTGATTAGATAACTGGAAGTAACAATCTTGAAACTGGCTTTGAGGAAGATGGCATAGATGCCATTAATGTCCAAACTTCTGTTGCTATTGTTACTGTTTTGCCTATGCCATTGTCATTTCTATTTCTACACCACTGTTAGGACAACCCTTCAAGACTGCATTCAGCCAAAAAATGAAAAACTAAACAATAAAATAAACCAGGCAGAACTTTAAAAAAAATCAGATGCTTCATCAAAGTATTCTAGATGCACCACTCAATGTTCTGAAGTTGCCAATGTTTAGTTCTGGGTAACTGTGTATGCATATTGTTTACCATAAAGCTTTGGAGGATGGTGAATATGTTTGGAATTTGGAAAGACACTGATATCATCACAAAGTGGGTGATAGTACACCATGTGGCCTTTTCCCATTGCTTCTCAAGGACCTTCCCTCATCGTTCCCAATCTGTTTAGTTGTACTCCTTCATCCTCCCACTATGTGGAAGTAATCTTCCCCACCAGTTTCCCAATTATCTTCCCCAAACCCTAAATATTGACAAAATGGTGTACATCCCTGCCTTTTGGAAGGGGGTAACTGGGATCACTGTAAAGCAAAACAGTGGTCTCCCATTGCCTACTATCTTTATTGCCCATATCCGGGTCTGAAAGAGTCCAGCAAGATCCTCTAGAATTGCAGTAGTAGTCAGTTAGAAGACAGCTCTTCAGTTTGAACTACCACTGGATGCTGAACTAATAAAATAGGCTCCAGCTGAACCCTTCACAGATGGAGATGGAAGTGTCCAGGGGCATACTGGTTACAAAGGGCCTCAAGTTGCCTATTCCTAGCATAAGCCTTTTAAATGCCCAGTTAAGATGCATGTGTCAAAAAATAAAAATCAAACACACACAGTCATAGTGGAGCCTTTCCAACCTGGTGCTTTCCTGATGTGTTGTCAGGGCAACTTGCCCCAGCTGGTGGGGATGATGGGAGCAGAAATCCCATATTTTTGGGAGAGCACCAGGCTGGATAAGGCTACCCCAATGTGTTTTACTGTGGTTGTTTCATATTCTTTAGCATAATGAGAGCACTGAGATCAGTGCAAGTCAGCCACTTTATTTATTCATGAAGAATAAAAGTATTCACGCTTTAGGCAAGCATAGATTTTTCTGCTTAAGGTTTACATATGCCTCTTTGCTCAACAAAGCAAAGCCACAATAACTTTCACCAACTTCTCTGAACCTGAGTGGGTGCTTTCATATGCCATATAAAACTGTATGCATGCTACAGAAACAGTCTAGCTCTCTTTCCTCTTCCTCTCAGGCTCCTGTCTCCTTCACTCAACATATGTAACCTGGAGACTGAATTCACATTATACGTATACTGAGACAAAAACTAAACTAACTGATCTGGATCCATACAATATACTCTGCTCCAAAAAATATTAAAGAAGCTTGAAACTAACTAAGGTTAGCATGTTGTACAGATATATCTGCTAGGTCTTTATGTGACTTGGTTAAGCACGTTGTGTGAACACAACTACCATATCTCAACTCTTTTCAGACAGTCTTTTTTTAAAAGTACATTAGCCATGGCACTCACCCTATATGAACTGGAACTGCAATCCAAGAAGAAGGGCTACCTTTTTACCCCATTGTCCCCATCTCATTCCACTCTATTGCTGTTAACCCCCTTCTGAGAATATTCTCTTTTTTAGATGGGAACGTTCCCTTGCCCCACTTAAAAGAAGGTATATTGCCAAATACTGTCTCTACCTTTTAAGGCTTATTACCTGGGCATATCTCAGAGCAAAAAGAGTGCTGGTTAGTTTAGTTAACTTTATGGAAAGGAAATGAATGGGAAGGACTGTTGTAGAACAGCAACAAAATCATCTGATACTTATCATTCCAAATATATTTTAGCAGCTGCAGAGATGAAATATTAGACTATATAATGGGTTCATGCACATTAGAGGGCTCCTTGATGGTACTAGCCATGGGATACCAATTGATAGTTGAGAGAGGGGGGAATAGACTAGAGTAATCAAAGAGATGGCATGTCTGATTGACTGGTGCAATTAACAGTCTTGTTCCATGCTGCAGCATTTTATTGCAGGTCCAACTTGCATATTCTAAATCAAGAAAGCTGGCTTGAGTTTTGGGGGAGAGGGGGGAGCTGGTCACAGCTTCACCATGAAATGAATTTTGCTTCATGTCTCTTTTTCAGTGAACTTCTGGAAGCCACATTTGTTTTCAGACTTCCATGATGTGGCCTGGAATATCTTGAAGGCAATTGCGTTAAAAGTGAACCCAACTATTCTTAAATTCCAGCTTAAACAAAACACAAAAAACCATTTGCTGTTTAGGTTGCTAAGTAACACACAACTGTGAGGAGTGAGAAGTCACTTGCAAAATCTGCACGGGTGATGGCTTGCGCAAATCTGGTGCAGACTGACAAATGAGATTGCTTCTTTGGAATGCTCACTTTTAATGCAAATGACTGGGTGGAGATTTTCTTAAGATAAAACCAAGTGAAATTAACAGGGTGATCAAATACAGTGATAGGGGCTACTGGCTGCCCTGTGTTAGTTGATAGGCTGACTGGACATCTCATCCCTGGATGAAAGAAGCTGCACCCACTGTCTGTGGATCCCTATGTCTACGCTCTGCAATCTGGTGCCCTCTAGGTTGAGATTACAATTCCCAGAATTCTAAGTAGCATGGTGCAAAATTAAAGGATTGGGAAGATTAGACTATATGTTCAGATACAACTGAGCCAGTGGACTTAGTTTCAGACTCATTGTGGCTGCATACTTTGATGTGGTCAGATCTCTCCTTTGAGAAGTCCTGGATAAATGGGTGAACTCCTAGATAACTAGGGGAAGGTAAACATCCCTATCTTCAAAAAAGGGTAAAATAAAGATCCTAGAAACTACAGACCAGTCAGTCTGACACTGATAACTGGGAAGACAAATGATCAATCTTTAGCATCTTGAAAACTGTAGTAGCTCTATGTGAGCCAGCTTAGATTCATCTTAGTGAGCTGCTTTGCACTATGGAGGTGATACAATTCTGTTTGTCAAGGTGAAGAGGAGACCTGATTTGTCTTGATGAGATACTTCATGTTATCTTGAAGCCTTAACTGGCAGTTTCAATCTTCTACCTATTGCAGCTGCTAAAAGAACTCTTAGAAGTAGGGCCATGTATAGTAACATAGCTGCTTTCCGGTTAGAACTAGGGTATGGGGGGGTGCAATTTCAAAAGGATTCTTTGTTTGAAGTATTGTCAAAGCAAAGCAGCTCTTTGAAGTTTTGCACAGCTCTCCAATGCAGCGATTACTAGAAGCCAGCATGGATTTATCAAGAGCAAGTCTTGTTAGAATAATGTTATTTCACTTTTTTTTCCAGGTCACTTCTTTACTAAATTGGGGAGCTGTTATGGACATAATATACCTTGACTTCAGCAAGTTGCCAGAATACCCCATGACATTCTGACCTGTGGGCTAGTTAAGAATGGTCCAGTGGCCATTACTGGCTTAAAAACCGTACGCCAAGTGTGCTCACCAGTGGCTCTTCATCTAAGTGCCACAAGCTTTGTTCCTTAGCTTTGTACTCTTCAATATTTTTAGTAATGATTGGGATGAAGAAGTATAAAGAATAGGGAATGCTTATCAGATTGCAGATGATATTAAATTGGATAGAATAACTAAAACTCTAAAAGACAGAAACAGAATCAAAATTATGCTAGAGCAGTGTTTTTCAACCTTGGCAGCTTGAAGCTGTGTGGACTTCAACTCCCAGAATTCCCCAGCCTATACATGAAGTCCACACAGCTTAAAGTTGACACAGTTGAGAAACACTGTTCTAGGAGCTCTATTCCTGTGTGTTAAAAAGTACTATGGGTAATACTACTGTACTTATATTTGTTTTCTTTTGGCTACGACAATGCTAGAGACATCATTAGGGTTTTTCTATAGGAAGAGATCCACTCCTCAAACCCCAGAGCAATTAGCTGTCTTGCAGAATTGCCAATCCTACCTAAAACTCTCCATTATCTGTATCATTCTTTTGGCTACTGACTTCTTTGTGAGATCTAACACAAAGGTTTATAGGATACTGTGGTTTGTTTTTTTGGTGTATTTGAAAGCTGTTGAATTCTAGAATGGCTTCTTCTTGATTTTTCCTCTTGGTTCTTATTTCCTAGGGTCTATTTGGATTTCCTTTTTTTTTTGCTGCCCAGCACTTCCAGAAATATGCATCCCAATTAGATCAGATCCAGATCCACTTAAACTTTACAAGCATGACTTACTCTTGGGATCTTTGCTGACTTTTCCTTTTCCTAGTTCACGTTTAGCTACCTCCTCTTCCTTGATTAACAATTATCAGCTTTGGTGTGTTTGAATGGCTGTCACTTCTTGACTGTAAAAGGGACCTTATTAGGGCAATACCCTTACTGGGTAATTTTGGGGGGCCAGGAGGCACCCTCTGAATTTGGTGAATGAAGCTTGCCTAATAAATTAGCTGCCAAAGGAGGGAACTTATCCATCTGCAAAACAGCGATCATAGGAGAAATGACCAGTGACAAAGTATCTAAATAATGCAAGGTCTAATGGTAAGGTTGCTTCTCATCACTCTCTCTAACCCTGCTGAAGATGGTTTCAAATTCAGTTCCCAACTGATCTGGTCATAAGGTATCTTCCTGAATTCCATCATTATTTATTTGCAAAATATTCTTCCTCCTCCTAAAGGTTCTGTTATATCATTCAGCTGCGGGGTTGTAAACTAGGCCAGTGTGTCAGGGCTTGCACAGTCCTTGCTGTTTTGCCCTTTAAAAAAAAAAATAAAAAACTCTCTGCCACGATTCATTCTTGCAACACCTTGGGCTGAAAAAAAAGGGTTGCCAGAAGACAGCAGCTTCTGAATGATGCAGAAGTCTTCATCTGGCTTGATAAAGAATTCAGTAAAACCCCAAAATGTGCTGCATTTTTCTACCAACTTGTTTAGTTCAGTTTAAGATGCTGCCTAAATTATTTGAATTTTTAATGAGCAAAGGAAATAGCTTCTACTTGACATTCCTCTCTCTCTGATGCAAATTTGTATTAGAATAAACTGCAAGTTGGATGACAAGGGGCATTTAAGGTCGGATCCAGGCCAGTTTGCCATGGATCTCTTTTGTATCTTCTCTGTTTCAAGTGGTTTGCGTGGGGAGGAGATGAAGGTAACTGCCACACCTATTAACCATTTCCACCTGTTCTTGGGATTGATGCAATGATTATCAACTGGAGCACAAGACATAAATGGTGAATGAAGCTAACGTGATAAACTGCCCAAAGAGATGGAAACAGCTGAGCTGCAAAGTTCCAAAAGCATTTGACTTAAAAAAAAGTCTAGATTGCAAGAATAGTCTATCCAGTAGTTCAGCAGGGCCAAAAAGCATTAGAACCCAACTGCCTAATTTCAGTTGAAGTCTGAATCTCTGTCACTTTGGATTAGAAAAGAAAGAAAAAAGTTATAGCTGGTTTTCTCTCCATATCCAATCTTCCTTCCTTCCTTCCTTCCTTCCTTCCTTCCTTCCTTCCTTCCTTCCTTCCTTCCTTCCTTCCTTCCTTCCTTCCTTCCTTCCTTCCTTCCTTCCTTCTTTGCAGCAAGTTTACTTATTACTTACAACATTGGCTTTCAGATCATCAAGTTAGCTGAGTTGAAAGAAGCAGGCTTTCACTTGGATATAATCAGGTATCTTGCTTGCTTAGGAATGACACTTTTGCACATTAATAAGCTTGCGAAGTGACACAAGCTTCCGCAATGGCAAGTTTTGCATTCCTTTGGGGCCTTTGGAAAGCTCTGTGTTTGTTTCATTTTTTTCCCTCCCCTTCTCCTTGGACATTTTTTTCCAGGAACTGGATGTACTTTATGAGTTGACCTCTTCTCTGAGGTCAGCAGGTCCTTTGGCTCAAACCTCAGGAATGTTGGGTTACAAGATCCTTCAGTTGTTAACTTCGTTCCAAAGGCAAGGACTATATTTTAAAAATATCCTTGGACAAATTCAAGCCTTCCTTGTGAGCCCAGATCCAGGACTCAAAAGAGAACACACAGTGATGCATTGATCGTTTCAAAGGAGCAGCTGTAATTTTCCATAATGCGAAGCACTTTTTTCTCTTCTCCCTTTATCTGCTTGCACTCAGTTTTGATTCAGATGCTACAAACAGCAGTTTTCCTTTCTACCTTGTGCTCCTTTGGAGGTAATTAATTCACTCATGTCAGTGTATACTTGTCATATTAACTCACAAAAACATCCCCCTTCCATTTTTTTTAAAAAACGTCTCTTGAAGAACCCACAAACAGAATATTTGTAAAAAGTTTCCTTACAACCCTTCATTTTAATCTGTCCTACTGCCACTGATGTTAGTGTGAAATATGCAGATTAGAAAGGTATTTGAATATGACCTGATTTTAAGCATAGCAAAAGGAAGTCACCTTTATTTGTGCATTTTATCTTTATTTGAGATTATGTTCCCTGGTTTTAATTATCTCATGCACAACTTTTTCCAGGCTGAGGACTTTTCTTGGCCCTTGTGTGGTGTGCTGGGGGCCACATTCAAAACAGTAATGAGTGGGTGAGGGGAAAAACGAAGTGTGATTTCATTTCATTTACATGTGAATGTAACTAAAATTAAATATAGTGAAAATGATTACTCTCCTGTCACATATTTGACCATCTTCTCTCTTTTTCTCTCAGATGAAACAGTATAACTTTGGGAGGTCTCAGGGGCCACGTACAAACTCATGCAAAGTTTCCAGGGCCCTGATGACTCAGACTGTACACTACTGGTTTATTGTGTACTCCTTAAACATTTTACAGAATTTATCTAAAATAAATAAACACTTGCAGTTAGTTCCTTCAAGGTTAGCCCCTGGAAGATGCATCCCTCTTATCCCTGGATGCCACAGGAGACGATTGATCTGTTACATTAAGCATTTGATGGTAATGCTTCAGACTTTGAGGCAAGAACCTGGTGATGCTGGGAACTGAAGCTGGGTGGTTTTGCATGTATAGCACAGTTTCTTTTTCCTTTTTCTGGCAGGATGGGAGCCAGATGGACCTGGTCCCAGTCAATGGATAGAGTGGACCCACATGATCTTTTTCTCACAGGGCAAAGAATTGTACTTCTCCATTCTTTTGTTGCCTGCTATTATGAAGGAAAGAAATCTAGCCCTACATTTCATTTAATGTGAAGTTTTGATTATCAATAGAACTTTTATCAGATTGATAGGATGCACACAGTGTCAAAAAGAAAGACTCTGCATGTACTATACAACACAGCTGCTCTTGCCCTCTGAAATACCATTCTTCAAGTCCTTGTTTATTTACTTACTTTATATGTTGCCCATTTCTGAAGGCTCTGGACATCTAACAATCAAGATCAGCTTAAAATAAAAACAACCTCCCCCCCAAAAATAAACCCACTCATGTTATAAACAAAATTATATATTTTCCATTTATTATTTTGATGTTGTCGAAATTATGTGCCCGCCAGATCCTAACCTTCACTCACAACATGCCCTTCTCCTGTACTAGATGGAAACCCAGAAGGAAAGGAGCAGACCAGACCATCGTGGGGAAGTAATTTTAAGTATGGGGGTGGTAATTGAAAATGCCCACTTTTGAAGTCCTATCAGATGATACTATTATATAGGTACGACCTGGAGGGAGTTGACCCTGTCTGATCTGATTGGATGGGGAAATGAATATGACAGAAGGTGGTTCCTCAGAGTCACTTGGATTGAGATGGGTGACTACAGAAATTGCATAAATAAATAAATAACCCCTTTGGCACTTAAAAGTAAAACCCAGCACCTTAAATCATACCTGGAAGCCAACCTAGCAACCAATGCTTTTCTGAAGCAGTGAGATCACCAGGGTACATCAGCATATACCTATCACTGCTTGGGCTACCACATTTTGTAGTTACTGAATGCTTTCCAAGGGCATTTCCTTGTAGAACGCATTACAGTAATCCAAGTGGGAAGTGACTAAGGCATGAGTGACTGGGCAGGGCCTCCTGATCCAGTAATGGTGCACCAGATGTAAGAACAAAAGCTGTCCTTGTCACAGTTGTCATGTGCTAATTGAATAAGATTGTGGGTCCAGAAGGACTACCAAATTGTGACCCATCTTTGAACAGGTGTCAGCCCCTTACTCTCTACAACAGAGGAGTATAATTTTGTTCAGCATCAAAGATGCTATTTCCCTAGAATTGTTTGGCCCACAAGCCCAAAGCTGTTCTGTCTTGGAGGGATTTAGACTGAGCCTGTTCTTCCCTATCTAGACCCTGACAGCCTCCACCAGGCACTGAGTCAGCACTTCTACCACATTGCCTGTTTGGCCCAGGGCCAAGAAGCATAACTGGCTATCATCAGCATATCATCACCCCCATGCTGATGAATGACCTCCCCCAAAGGTTTCATGTAGATGTAAAAAGGAGTGGATAGAGTGAAAAGTTCTGAGGGATGCCACAAAGTAGAGGTCTCCAGGCAGATTGCTCTTCTTTGACATCCAATACTCCTAACACCTTACCAGAATTGTCCCCTTAGAAAGGAGAGGAACCTTTGCAAAATAAAGCCCCCCCCCCCCCATTCCAATCCTGTGTGGGCAATTCAAAAGGGTACCATGGTCAATGGCATTAAAAGCTACTGAGATCAAAAATGTCCAAGAGGGTTGCATTCCTCTGATCCTAGTCTCTCCATAGGTCATCCACAAGCAGGATGCAGAGGAATTTAGTTCTCGCCTTGAGAAAAAGGTGGGAGAGGGGAAATGGTTGCTTGGTCAGAGACAGTAGAAAGCATGTAAAAGAGATTCTCATAATTTTGTGTGTGTGCACGTGTGTGCGTGTTTGTTACTACCATGTTGTACAAAGCCACTCTTTTTGAATAGTTAATTCAGTAATTGGGTAAAATGTGTTGTGTGAATGTACCATTAGATATGAGAGAGCTGGGTCATACTGACTGTTTCCTGAATTTAAGATCTTTAGTTTGCTTTCATGAATATCTAGAGCACAGATTTAACTTTCAGACTTGTGGAGTTACACCTGTATTGCAATATTTGAAATAGTATGTTTTTGAGATGTTCTGAGATCTTCTTTTCCTCATCCCTCTTACCCCCCCTCCAAATACCCCTTGTGGTATTTTTTTCCCCAAATATTCTCCATAATTTTAGCTGTGGAGAGTTAAGTGATGCTGTGAACACCTTATTTATTTATTTATTTATTATTAAATTTGTATGCCGCCCATCTCTCCCAATGGGTGACTCTGGGTGGCTCACAATTAAAATCAAAAACCCATAAACAATTAAAATACCCCATAAATAATTAAAATTAATTAATCCATTAAAAATCAACTGTAAAAACAAACCCTACACATAAATACTAAAAACATTCAAGATGATGGGGGGGGGGACAAAATCAATTACCCCACAAGCCACCTCCACTGGTGCGAGCCCCCATCTGGCCCCAGGCCTTCTGGCATAGCCAGGATTTCACACCTTTCCTGAAGGCCATGAGAGTAGGGGCACACTGCACCTCAGGAGGTAGGTTGTTCCACAGAGCGGGGGCCACAGCAGAAAAGGCCCTCTTCCTAGATCCCACCAGTCGAAATTTCTTGACTGGTGGGGTCTGCAACATGCCCCTTCTGCCGGACTGAGTGGGGCGGGCTGATATAACAGGGGCGAGACGGCTCCTCAGATAACCTGGTCCTGTGCCATGAAGGGCTTTAAAGGTGATAACCAACACCTTGAATTGGACCCAGAAGCAGACCGACAACCAATGCAGCTCACGTAACAGCGGTGTTATATGTGTCCCCCTAGGGGCATTCAGAATTGTCTGTGCCGCTGCATTCTGCACCAGCTGTAGCTTCCAGATACTCTTCAAGGGTAGCCCATGTAGAGTGCATTGCAGTAATCCAACTGGGAGGTGACCAGGGCATGAGTGACCATGCGGAGGTCACTTATCTGGTGCCTGGAGGCTGTGAGGGTCCGGATGGGGAACAACAGGCTTCAACTGAACCCTGGCAAGACTGAGTGGCTTTGGGTTTGGGGTGCTGCAGTTCTGGGACTATACCAACTTTGGTGCTGGATGGGGTGGCACTGCCCCAGACAGACCCTGGTGTGCAATCTGGGAGCTCTGTACTTGCGATTCCTGCTCGAAGAGCAGGTGGCAGTCATGGCTAGGAGGGCCTTTGAACAGCTTCGTGTTGTGTGCCAATTGCGCCCTTTCCTGAATCGGGAGGCTCCGCTCACAGTCACTCATGCCCTAGTCATCTCCAGATTGGACTATTGTAATGCACTGTAGATGGGGCTGCCCTTGAAGAGTATCTGGAAGCTTCTGATGCAGAATGCGGTGGCATGGGCAGTTATGTGCGCTCCTAGAAGAGCACATATCACACCTCTGCTTTGCGAGTTGCATTGGCTGCCAGTTTGCTTCTGGATCCAATTCAAGATGCTGGTTTTGACCTTTAAGGCCCTTCATGGCATGGGGTCAGGTTATCTGAGGACTGCTCTCCCCAGTTACATCAGCCTGTCTCATTAGATCTGGCAGGGAAGGTATGCTACGTGTTCTTTCGGCCAGGGACTTGCATTTGGTGGGTCCCAGGAGGGAAACCTCCTCTGCTGTGGCTCCCTCCTTGAGGAATGTTCTCCCCCTTGAAGTTAGGTTCGTCCCTTCCCTGCTGTCATTTAGGAAGTCCCTCAAGACCTGGTTATGTCATCAGGCCTGGGGGTCTTTGGGAGCCCAAGACATTCTTGGATGGCTCCACTATGGTTGACATTCTGCTCTTTCTGCGGGGTTTGTATATTTTAAAATTTAAAATGTTTAAAAATTTCGATAATGGTTTCATTTTAATAATCACTTTTTATCTTTTTATGATGATTGTTTTTATCCATTTGTTATTTTATTGAATTGTTGTATGCCACCCAGAGTCACTTTGTATGAGATGGGCAGCTATATAAATGTGACATATAAATAAATAAAAATAAAATAAAATAAAATAATTTTGGTGCTGTGCCTTGGGGATTGAGAAAGAATGGTTAGATTGCCCATACAATGCTGTTGCTATTGTGTATACTGGCACACACATTTTAGGAAAGAGAAAAGATGTACTATTGCCACTGAAGATGATGAACTCCGCCCCCCACCCCCAGAATCTTAAACTTTTCCTTCTTCTGAAAAAGAATAAAATGGAGAAATCTTTAAAAAGAAAAATGGAGGGATATGTTAAGGAAACAATACATCTGTTAAACAGTATAATTTCTACCTTTCTTCTCAATTAGTATGCACACATGCATATACTAGCCAATTTTCTGGCCAGGAAAAATCTTCCTACCAAGCAGAAAGGGAATAGCATGCTCTTCCCTGTACATATAATGACAGTTTTTCTTTGTTCCCACAGTCAGAAGTACTGTAGCAGCAAAAGAAGAAAAAGTGCCAGGTGCATGATTTGGGGGAAGCATGAGCCACAATGTTTATTGGATACAGCCCCAGAAGGATAAGGGATGTCATTCTAGAAAGGGACGGGCAAATCTATCAATTTCAGTTTCTCTACATTTTTCATTTTCTTGTTGATAAATTTGTTGTGCCTATTTCCATATCCATTTAGGAACTGGACAAAAAGTGAAGAAGCACCCCAAAATCATTATGCATTTCCTTGGTCATGTCTCTGAATTTCACATTTCCTGTGCATACTTTCCCCTAAAACACATGTTTTTGTCCACAATCTATGCTGAATTGGATCACACCGTTCTGAAAATGTGTGCCGTATGTATGTTTGGAAGATTGAATGGATGTGATTGTAGAAAAATTTGCACTAAGTAAATTTCTCCTCCGTCCCTATTCTGGGCAAGGATCCAAATTACTGTCTACACAAGCACTGCCACAAATGTTTTGACCAAATCTGATGAATGGGTCATGCTGAGAAGCTGGAAATAAGTCATTGTAACCAAAAGCCATTGCTGTGAATAATTGCTCTTTCCCTTGTGGATGCAATGGTGCAATGCCCTGAAGTAGGCTCACCTTTTCTTGTGTCCCAAAATCCTTACACCCTTTCAGTTGAATTATACTTGGTAATAGCAACCTTTCAGGCCCCATCCCACAGTCACAGCATGGATCCAGAGGCTCACTAGGTAAAGCAGAATCTGCTTCTTTTATACTACTACAGATTGTGTTTCAATTCTTTGGAGTCTCTCAACATTTCTATTTAAAACTCTTTCACATAGAGAAAACACAAACATGGCATGGTCTGAATAAATGCCCATGAAAGGTCAACCTTGCTCAACCTAAGCAAATTTGATTAGGCTCCATGCCTGCATGGAAGATCACCTGGGGACCTTATGCACAGTGGCTGCATCCATAAGGATGTTAGGCTTGAGATGAATGTAGACCATCAACCAATGTTTTAATGATTATAAGCATAAGTAATCAAATTGGCTTAAACTAAAGCATACAAAATTATCCTATAAAGTGACCCAGCCCAGAAGTGAGAGATCCCAACTTTAGATTGGATGGGATGCAAACTTTCTCCTTCATCCCAGTCAAACCCAGCTCCAAATGTGGGTAGGATATGATCTATGGAAGCCAGTGAAGGTTGAACTCTTCTATAGGACATTTGGGATGTGATCCTTCACTATCACCATTTGTTCTTCTTTAAGTGTTTTATATTTTATTGTTACTATTACTACTGGCTTTGATTTTTTTGAATAATTTTGTGCTCTGGTATTATGAGGGCTGTGGAATAATTTTTTAAAATTGTTTATTAATTTATTTTCCTTTGATAGCATTCACATTTTGATCATGATAATAATCACCTTGTATGTGAATGGCAGAGAGCTATGTTGTCCTGGGTGAATCTCAAAAGCAGCAACACACTGAGAAACATAGGCCTGGAGGGGATGAATTAGGCCTCAGAGTCCAATGCCCTGTTCAGTGCAGAAATCCAAAATAAAACATATCTAATAGATCCCTATCCTCTTCTTGAACACATCCAGTGAAGGGGAGCCCATCACCTCCCCAGTCATTGGTTCCACTGTCAATGTGTTCTTACTGTTAGAAAGTTTTTCCTTACATTCAAAATTTCTAAGCATCACTTCCATTATTTTGAATGGGTAAAGTGCATTTTGTCTACAATTGATGTCCCCTCGCTTTGCTGCTTCCTTTTTGGAAGGAAAAATGCACACAGCCCTGTTGGTTTTTGTAACTATCTTTGGACTGAGGCCATCAAGCTCAGATGCTGGCATATTTATCCTACGTGGAAGGCTTTGCCTGCCAGATTTTGCTTATATGTATAAAATGAAGAGTGTTCCCACTATGCTCTTTCTTGTGGAGTGTGTTATATATATCTTGAATGAATCTCAGAAGAGGTCATGTACAATATGCAGAGTACATCCCCCAGAAGAGGTCATGTACTATATGCGTAGGTAGATATGTATACATAACATATATAATGTGCACACTAAATAGCCATATGGGAGTTGCATGTACTGCCAGCTTCTTCCTCCTCTTCCTCTTCTTCTGCCCTCTTCTCATCTAGTGAAAAATATGTGAGCTGTGTGATATGCTCTGCTCATTGACCTTCAAAGCCATCCAGCAAATTTCAGCTTGGACTCTGAGCTCAAACAGATGGCCTGTCCAGAGTATTTTTTTTTAAAAAAATTGATTCCTGAGCCTGCTCCAAGGAAGGCCCTAGCAAAACAACGTATCCAGTGTGTGCTACTGGGAATCCAGCCATGCACCCCAGCTTGCTGAGAAGCACTGGGCAGGATCCAACTATAAGAGTGGATTGGAGCGGGATAGAACAGAACATTACAGCACATCCCAAGATTCCTTCCTTCCTTCCTTCTCCTTCCTTCCTTCCTTCCTTCCTTCCTTCCTTCCTTCCTTCCTTCCTTCCTTCCTTCCTTCCTTCCTTCCTTCCTTCCTTCCTTCCCCTTTCCAACCTAAATGTGAAGTACAAGAAAAGATTTGGAAATGTTGGGAAAATAGGATTAAGAGGGCGGAGGCAAAGCAGAACCAGTTCTCCTGCACAGAAGGCAAGCTTATCAGCGTCCAAAATTTTTGCAAAGGATGTATTATACAGCAACTATGGACAAGTAATGCCACAAATCTAAAAGACAGCTGTGTGAGCAAACGACCTCTTGGAATTCTCTGTTATATACGTGGGCAGAGAAACTATGTGTGTGCGTGTGTGCGCGTGTGTGCGCGTGTGCGTTTGCATGGTGGAAAAATTCCCCCAGAGTTTTTCAGGGACAGGATTCATGGAGTTACTTCTTTTTCCCAAAGAAAAAATATTTTTATTGCCTTTTTTATTTCTTGCAAAAAAATTCTCTCCTTCCCCCCATCCCCAGTTTGCTAGCATGTTAACAACAATTGTACTGGCTTCAGTTTTGTATCCTTCTCATTGTCCTGGTCCTGCCTATGCCTCTGAGAGGCAGTGGGTGGCAGAATATTTATGCACCTGAAATGGTACTATCAATTTACACACTCACATGCTAATTTCTCAGTGATCAGATGCACGTGGTAGAACAGTATTCCCCAACGTGGGCCCCTCCAGATGTGCTGCAACTACAACTCTCATTCTGGGAGTCAGAGTCCTTACACATTTGGAAGAGAGCAGATTGAGGAAAGTTCTGTTGCGTGCTGATTATATGGACTACTTGTGCCGTTTCAGAACATGGAGCCGTCTATGCACCTTCTTATGGAGAAAGCAGAAGCTGTGTACCAAATGCCTTGCGATCTTTTGATGGCAATTCCTTGCTTTTTGTGAGATGGGTTTTCGCTGTGCTGAAACCTCAAGCCAAAATGGCTTAGATGCCTGGCCTGGATTTCACTACTGAAGTTGCCAGTAATAACTCCAGGCAGCGAATGTATCTCAGTGGGGAAGCACAATTAGATTGGGCAAAGAAAGGCCCAAGTTTAATCTTCAGCATGTTGAAGTAAAATTGGAAAAGGCATGTATCTTAATGGTTGGAGAACTCCTCATGACAATTAAGGGTGAGGAGACAGGCCAATTTTCAGACAAACTATTTTTCTCCTGAGACTTTTTTCTTTCCCATAATCTCTGTAGAAAAAGAAGGGTCCTTTCATGCATCACCTATCAATTGTTTAAAGACAGTTGTCATTTAGGGCTACCATATATGAGCTGAATGGGAGCACCACAGAGATACAGGGAACTCTGACTTTGCTACCATCTAGTGGTAAACTGGAGATTTGCAAGCCAGATTCTCATTGCTCTCTATTGTCATTTACCATTCCTTTCCATGGACTGCATTGTGGCAGTGCAAAAAGTGACTATTTTGGCAGTTGTGATGCTCTCTCCTTACTGATCCCATTCTGGAGTACAGTGGAAATCCTCTTTTTGTCTGGTTCCATACAGTATGCTAAAGCCTAAAACTCTTTTCATAAACACGATTGTTGCATTCACATAGCATGCGGTGCCTAAACAAACAAACCGGTTGATGGCTTGATGAAATGGCCTGGTTTATACAACATGCTAAGACAGAAGATCCATTCTCATACATAATGCTGAACCATAAACAACCCAACTCCACTTTAGTCTTGTCTAGCCCATTGTGTGAATCCATATGCTTACAGGTGTTTTAAAACTAACCAAGGACAATTCTGTTTTTCCCAAAGAAGCATTACCAAATAGTGTCCTGAAGATGCTGCGGAAGAACTGTTGGAAAATGAAGATCTTTTGTCTAGTGCAGAAAAAAAGAACCAGGTTACATTTCAGACCTTGAAACATGCCATTACCGTTACAAGCTTAGGCGGTTACTTAACATAGGAGCCCAAGTTTAAAAGCAAAGGTTGTCTTAGAACTGAAAGAAGTACTTGAGAGTAAAGCTCTGTTTATGAGTAGAATATTCAGAAAGAGTGAAGATCTGTTTAATATCATGACTCCTTTCAGATTTTTAGAATCAGGCTTCCCTACCTAAACATCCTACCTAAATGTCCATTGCAACACTCTACCATTTTGCACATGCATAAAAGTACTCATTGGGCCTCCATCCATCTAATCTGCTGCCAATCTCCTTATCCAGCCCCAAACGTCCACTTCACATGCACTGATCTTCCTACCACATACCTAGTGATTTTGTAGTACTATTCCTTCCTCCTTTCCATCAGCCTTGCCCCATCTTACTGATCTTCTCAATCAATTAGAACTTAATTTGAAAATTGCTGTCCTTTTTTTTTTTTACACTCATAAATTTTCTAAAAGTTTCTCATTCTTCCCTTCCCTAGGAATTTTTTCATACCCCCACCCCAGTTTGGGAACCCTTAGTGTAAATCAACCGCAGTTGAGGTTGGGTGTGGCTCTGAGCATTTAGTCTATAAAACCTTTCAGCTTATGCTTGCTGGAAAAAAGTTTGAGGGTAGGGTGCTTAAAAAAAAAGTCTTCTGGATGGTTTGTGGTATTGATGAGTTATGATCTGTTGGCTTTCCTTAATGTGCATCTTGCTGTGTTGTTGAATTCACTCAGGTAACTGCATTTTGATTGTGATATTTGACCCAGCTCCCAGAAATCTAGTTTCTAGAACATCACTTTGGGTGGTATTCTGAGCAAAAACAGCACAGTTTGTGCTTTTGCTTTTTACTCTATGTTCAACATCATCATCATTTACTAGTGACTCTCCCCCATGTCCTGGCTGAGAAATAGCTGGAGAATATATTTTTCTGGAGAAATTCAGTGATATCCCCCCCCCCCCCGCCCATTTATTTGCTCACAACTATTGCAGGTGTAGAGAATGTTATCTATGCATAATTCTAGAGAAGACAGGGTTTGGCTCAAAGGCTGATGGGGAGGAATGTTGGACACTGTAGCTTAAGCAACATCTAGAGTGTTCCAGGTTTAATGCCTTGCTTCAGAGAATTTATTGCGATGTGGAGAACTATACATAAATATACATAACTCTGTATGAGTATACACCTTAAGTAGGATCCCCACTGTTGACTTTGGTCATTTTCTCATTAGTGTCTTAAAATGTCTTCTAGTGTCATCCAACTGGGATATCACTGGGAACTGGGTGATGTAAAATTTAATAAAATAAATTAAAAAATAAATTGTCATATGGCCAAAATAACAGTAATAAGGATGGGCATTTTATCATTTTAACAATGGCTGGGTGATGCTATGAAGATACTAGAAGTAATTAAGTGGGGAAATGGCCACAATATCTTCCACAGTCATCCAACCATTGCTGTGCCAATATAATAGTAATGAGGAGACTTGGTATCTCAAGGAAGGCTGGGAAAACTTAGACCAGTGTTTCTCAACCTTGGCAACTTTAAGATGTGTGGACTTCAACTCCCAGAATTCCCAGCCAGGATCAATTCTGGGAGCTGAAGTCCACACATCTTAGAGTTGCCAAGAAACACTGACCTAGACAATGCCTTAGGTCACTAAGTGGAGAAATGGTCATATTTTTTGTGGGGGAGGGAGTTGCATATGTGCTTCCCAACGGCACGCAAAGCCAGCTTCCCCAAGTCATCCTTCTCCCTGGTATGCTCCTTTTGGTTTGTTTCTTTTTGTTGTTCTTTCTTCTCTCAACTCTAAGCCAGGATGGTAAATCCCATCCTCCCTGGCCAACACTGCCATATAGGTGAAGGACAATGGAAACTCTAGTCTAACATGTCTGGAAGCCTCTTCTTAGAAGAGCTGTGTGCAAAGTGTGAGGTTTTTGTTTCAACTCCCTGTCTCGTTCTAAATATGTAACCCAGAGAGGTTGGCTATTAAGTGAGGAGAGACTGATTTTGTGTCTTCCTGATTATCAAAATATATCATGAGGCAAAAATGGATACATTTCCTTCTATGCCTTTGATGCTGGCCTTATTTCCCATTTCTGTGATTTGATCAAAGGAGATTGTGCTGTTATCTGAATGTGCTTCTGTGGCTAATTCATTTTCAGTGATGAAAGTTTACCATGGTGATAGAAACTTGTAGGAAGAAAATGACAGTGGCGGGGGGAAAAAAGTGTTTTTTAGATGCATAAAATACCCATCTGGGGTATCAGATAAGCTTCGTAGTATGCTTTGTCTGAGAAAATAGGATCTACAGTTTATCTGTAGCTGTAGATTTAAGGTGGGATCCTATAAATCTAGCAGACTGACAATGTCTACCATGGCTTAGGGTAGTTCATGAATAAAAGTCTACATATATATAAAGTGGAAATTAAGGTTCATGCCTGATTTCAGTGATTTTTCTGCTTCTGTGATAAGAGAATCACTACTGGCTTATTTTGTAGACTTGTAAGCAACTATTTGTTTTTTCTTTTTTAATATATATATATTGTTAAGAGTTTTGATTATAATAGTAAAATCTAATACAAACTAAACTTAACAAAAGAAAAATAATAGGAAAAAGAAGTAAAAAAATGCAAGAAAAAAGAAAAAAGAAAAGTAAGAAAACAATAAAGAAAAAGAAATATATAAAGAAGTGACTTTCAACTTTCATTACAACGTATAAACAAATTTAGTGACTCTTCACCCCCTCTAAGGTTACAAACATTTATCTCTTCATTCCATATTCCATCTCTTATCTATAAACAAATCCATAAAATATCATATTTTCAGTCCTGGGTCAGCAGGAAGTCCATAAAGAGTTGCCAAAAGTAACAATGTATCTTGTTTTAACCTTGATCAAATAAACCAACTTTATATTCCTTCCTTTTACTTCTAACAGTCTTAATCTTTAGTTCATTCAAATATTGTAGTAGGATTTGATTTCTCTTCATTTCTTCTTTGAAGAATACAGAGTTCTTCAAGGCCTCTTTTGTAAATCCAGTAGGAAAAAATTGTCCTGGTCACTCCCTTGGTTTATCATTTGTATTTCTCTTTTGAATTTTGAAACCTCAGTCAGCTTCTTTTGTAGATCCAGTGAAACATCCTTTTCTAAGTCATTCTCTTGACCTGTTAGTTGTAAATCCACTTTCGATACTATCTCTGTTAGATAAAATTTGTTCCACATCTGTCATTTCTTCAATAACATCTTTTGGACATAGTCTATCCATAGAACCAGACATCATTACTGACATTGCTGATATCGTGGCTACTATGTTCTGATTCCATTCTTCAAAAGTCTCCTTCAATATTTTCACTATTCTAACATTTTGCAACATTTTACAGACTTGTAAATCTTTCCTCTATCTAAAAATTTTAGTCACCTCTAGTGTCCAGTTTTTGAAATCATGAAATTGCTTATCTTTGTTGTGGTTTGTAAAAACCAAAATAGAATCTATTTCCCACAAGAAGCTATTTGTTCTCTATAATTAACTCCCCAAAATCTTATTACAAAAGTTTCAATATTCCAATTTTATGTGGGCCCTTAGTCCATAACTTTCTAAGATAAAAGTCTTATTTAGCTTCTTGCTGTTTATTTCAGATTCTTTACATTCTAAGGTTTATGATTAAAATTTTCTTTCACTCAGGGTTGAAGGCAGATTCACCTGGTATTTTCAAACTTGTTGGTCTGAAGGTCTCTAATAGCTTAGAAGTAGTTAATGAAAAATTTTGGAAGTGATTAGAAAATGAGGTTTGCAAACTTAGTGTCCTTTAATAATCTCTGCTGTGGTTGTGAACAGGATGGCTAATCCTGTTGTCTCCTGGGGCAAATTGCTGTCCTATGATCTTCTCATGAGGAGCAGCTGTCCAGAGCACATGTGGGTGAGCTCTCATCCTCTCCTTATCCAGAGAGGTCCCAAGGAACTAGTCTACCCACCGGTTCTTTGGTCTTTGCCGCAGTCGTCGGTTCTGCTTTTGCAGAACTGTCTTCAGTTCACCATACCTCCCCGGAAGTCTGCAACTATTTGTTTTTTTTAATTCGTATTTTATTTGTTCCACCATTTCAAGAGCTCACAAAAGGACACTACATTAAATATAAATAAAATATAATTGGCTTTATTTATATTCTCTTAAGCTCTCAGCCCCTCCTCTCCCAATTGTGGACAATACTTTTCTGCCAAAAAATTTGGAAATTGTTGCTATCCTGCTCTCAATAGTTTATCTCATCCTCCTTCTATCTGCTGGTCTCCAGGTGCAATTGAACACAACTGCCATTACCCTCAGCCAGGATCACTGTAAAGTACAGCATGAGCAGAGGGTTGGACTGGATGACTTCTGATGCCTCTTCCAGTTCTGTTTTTATGATCTCTGCAAAAACATCAATCTGGGGAAATCTGCTTCTTACAGCACCAGCTGGAATCTCTGCTGCATTTTATTATAAAATGTGATCTATATGCTGTTGAATTGCTGCAAACATTACCTCAGAACAATTACTCAGTCTAGCTTTCCATCTCAGAGGAGATAAAGTTTAGTTGTAGTAAGCCATCTAATTTTAAATAAACCACAATAGTAGCTTACTATTTTCCCCAACCTAGGACCTTTCAAATGTGTTGATTCTGTAAGTATCCTAGAACTGCTAGCCAGGCTAGGAAGGCTGACATTACTATGAGGTTCCTTTCTCTTTTGCACTATATTTCTACAATTTTTCTACTGAGAAGTGGCAACCAGTTCTCTAAGCTGCACGTTTCAAAAGTGCAAGCCTTCCCAAAGTATGTGCTCCGACATGATATATCAAAAGAGGTGATTAGCATCACTGGTTTAATGGTTTGTGTGGGGGGAAAAAATGAGGTTTCTGACTCCAACACCCACCCAGAGTGGAATTCTGGGGAGAAAGGGTGTGTGCCATGCTTTAGAAGAATGCAATTTCCCAGGATCTGAGGCAGTGACAGATCCTGTCTCCAGACAGAAATGTTTCTGATTCTTTATCCAAGCATTCCTGCTGTTTGACTGACTTAGAGGAAGTGCTGCACATTCTTCCTGTGTTCAAAGACCGGAATCGTTCTTTATTTTCCCTCTAACATTAAACTAGGTTTTATGTCCAGTTGTGCTTAGCTAGGCTATAAACTTTTCCTATAGATACACAGAACAAAAGATCAGTCTCTCTTGATTCTATTAGATGCAGCCTTTTAGATAAGAAATTTGCATGCATCTTCAATCCAGTTTCAATAACAGACATGTTATGGGGTCGCGATAATTGTCCCTGAGAGATGTCCCACAAACATACACTGTGTGCCATGGATATAACCTTATGGGCTACTACGATTTATCTGACCCTACATTGAATATTGCTGTGGCCAAGACTGTTTTGATTTTTGCCCCTTTACTGTTTTTCTTTAAGGGAATGAAAATAAGAAAATTACAATTAGACAAATAATTCAATGCAACCCAATTGGATATGGGCGTCAAATCAGAACAGTTTGGTTCAGAAAATAGAACAAATTCAGTATCTTCAATAGGCATTGTGATAATTTGCATACTCCCAGAATATTCTGGGAAATGAACAGAAGGTCACCATGAGCTTTACAGTAGTTGGACTTCATCTCACCAGCTCAAGACAGTAGACAAATTATTTTTTAGCATACATTTGAACTGAAAATCAGTTCAAAAGCATCTTATTGTTAAATATTTGCCTATCCCTACTTTCCTTATTGCTCTTCCTGGTTGAGCAATGAAGCATCTTCAGGGCAGGATTTTTGGTAGATGTCCCTTGGCAGAATGAACCAGAGGGCTGCCAAGTGCAACAGGCTGGCTTTCTAAAAGTCTAGGTGAAATAATATACAATGACATCTAAAGAAAGGAAAAGCCCGTTAGACCACTAAGATAGTTCATTGAATCATGGTTTGCCTGCCACCATAAACTTGCTTGTCCTGAGATTCAAGAGGATAGATCAGGCAAGTGGGTATCCATGCCAGCTATGAGAAAGTTGCAGCATTTTTGGATTTCAATGGCCCGTTCCAGGAACCTGGGTGCAAGAACTGCCTAATCCTGATGCCGAATTCTGACAAAAGCTCAGGTCTTTTTCTCTGCTTCTTCCAGGCATACAGACTCTCTTGCCAATGCCTGTCATTGCCACCTGTGCAAAACCATTATACAGCCTACAGCATCCACTTAATATGATTCTCTCAATAAAGATGATTACTTTAATGGGGTTCCTCCCAAGAAAGTGGTTTAGCCTGCCAACCAGGCATATCAATCTCTCTGTTGCTTAATTGGGACACATCACCATCTCATATTTTGCTTTGCTCAGCCAATTTGTACAGGCAAGCATCTTCAATAGGAATTGTGATAATTTGCATACTCCCAGAGTATTCTGGGAAATGAACAGAAGGTCACCATGAGCTTTACAGTAGTTAGACTTCACCTCATCAGCTCAAGACAGTAGACAAATTATTTTTTTTTAGCACTTTGGATATTCCTTTTTTTTCTAAGGGAATCCAGGAAAGGGAGTATTATATATTGCTATTGTAATCTGCAAGTTATGTTGTTGCACCAACACTGAAAGTTTGAAGGCATATATCTGACCACCCTCAGGTTCCTTAGAGAAGATTAGGAATATTTGGATAAGACAGATGTCTGCAAAAGAACTATAAAGTGAAGGAGGGCTGGTAGTATCTGTAACTCAGAGGACAAGGAGGTAGTCCCTGTTGCTGGAGCTGTGCAATCGGTTTAATGTCATCTTGCTGGAGGTTGACTCACAGACTTCTGGAGAGGGGTTTTTGTTCAGCATTCCAGTAACAGCAAACAAAGAAGCTTGGACTTCCATGGAGGTGAGGAATCTGATGGCTGTTCTAAAGAGAAAAAGGTATGTCACTGCTGCGACAAATGGAATCAGCAGTCTGCAGACCAGATATGATATCAGTAGAAGTGTATTGTCTCCCAGATTTGAAGATATGGAATATAATGAGAAGCTGACCTGATTGATCAAATGTACTGATCATTATTCCACTCTTTTGTTTCATGTTGGAACAAAAGACACTGCCAAAAAGAGCCTAATGAGGAGCTAGCAGAAAGGTAAAAGAGTTTGGAGTACAGATGCTGTTTTTGTCCATATTTCCAACTGAAACATATGGCCCAAAGAAGGAACAGAAGATTCTGGAGGTGAACCACTGGCTCAAGGGATAGTGTCAATGAGAAAACTTTGGATTCCTGGACCATACTCTACACTTTCTGCAGGAAGGGCTTCTAGAAAGAGATGGACTGCACCTCACAAAACTGAGAAGAATATGTTTGGAAGACTTCTTGCACAGGTCATCTGGTTTATTTTAAATCTAGAAAGGGAGGAGACCAATACCCAGAATCACACTCAAACCATAAGCCCAAAGGCAGTAAATCTAACAACAGGGAAGGAAGTGGTAAGAAGGAAGGGGTGCTTAGGAATACACCAAGAGATGTGGCAAGGAAGCCTAAAAAAGCAATGCTAAAGGGTTCAGATGCCTGTACACCAACACTCAGAGGAAAACGTGAAGCCCTAGTACTGGAACAGAATGGCGGGAAGCAAATAGGACATTGTTGGTATTACTAAAACCTGGTGAGATGGAATACACTCATAATTGGAATATAGTGCTGGAAGGATATTATTTATTCAAACGAAACAGACCCAACAAAAGGAGATGGGGATTGCATTAAGAATGATTACACCTGTAGGGAAATATTCCTTTAATATTTGCCCAGTTGTAAAACAAGAAACAATAATCACACTATTGTGTGTGTATACTACAGACCATCCAACCAAGCAGAATCTATAGATGAAATCTTCACAAATCAGATGGCCATAGTGTCTAAGAAACACACCATTGTGGTAATGGGGGATTTGAACTACCCCAACATCAACTGGGAATCTCTCTGTAGCAAATGGAAGATCTAACAGGTTCTTGACATGCCTTGCAGATGACTTCACAGTCCAAAAGGTATAGGAGGGAACTAGGGGATCATATTAAGTTATATGGACTTAATACTTACTAACAGTGAACAAACAGTTGAGAAAGTGGAAGTTGTAGGAACCCTGGGAGAGAATGACCATGTGATCCTAGAATTCACCATATTGCAGGCAGGAAGAACTGAAGGTATTCAGATTACTGTTCTAGATTTCAAGAGAGCTGACTTTAGTCAGCTAAGGAGAAAGTAGAATAGATCCTACACATGGGATCCCTGAAGGAAAAAACAGTTCAGGAGGTTTCAGAAATTCTGAAATGAAAAAAAAAAAAGAAATGAGAAAGTGCTAATGAAACTGGTGAAGCTGCACAAAGAACTCTCTGATAAACCTGAGAAAAGGACAAGTTTAAAAAATGGAAAGAGGGACATATAGTAAAACAGAATATCAGGGGTAGCCTAAATCTGTAAGGATGAAGTCAGGAAGGCTAAAGTTCAGAATGAGCTGGGACCTGTAAATGAATGCCAAAAATAAAACAGAGTTCTTTGGGTATGTGTGGAACAAGAGAAAAGTCAAGGAAATGGTCAGCCCACAGGTTGGAGAAAATGGCAAAATGATGCTGAGGAACAATGAGGAGAGGGATGATCTACTTAATTCCTATTTTGTGTCTATCTTTTTGCAAAAAGAACAAAGTTGTGCAACCAGTCAGAAAGTGCACCTTGGGTGGCAGAAGAGAAATGCTAGTCAATATAGGGAAGGAAGTGGTAAGAGAACACCTAGCTGTTTTGAAGACATTCAAGTTGCTGGGGCTAGATAGATTACATCCCAGGGTGCTAAAGGAAATGGCAGATGTGATTTCAGAACTGCTATCTGTAATCTTTGAAAATTCCTGGAGCATAGGGAGTACCACAAGGTTGGAGAAGAGCTAGTATTTCAAAAAGGACCCAGGAAATGACAGGCCAATCAGCTTGGCATCAGTATCTGGGAAAATTCTAGAAAAGATCATCCAGTACTGGATTTACAAGCATTTAGAAAGGAACATGGTAATTACCAGAAGCGAGCACAGGTTTATAAAAAATAGGTCATGCCAGACAAAGGCTTTTTTCTGCCGAAGTGACCAGATCAGTAGACTAAGGCAATGCTGTGGATGCGATATACAGTCCCTAAAATCTCAGCAAGGCATTTGATAAAGTTGAATATAGCCTCCTTCTTGATAGAAAGGAAAAATGTGGGATGGAGGGTCCCACTACCATATGAATTCACATCTGGTAGAACAACTGTACAACTGTACAAGGTGAGTGGCCATATAAATATGTAATAATAATAACAACAACAACAGTATACAACTGTAATGGATCTATGTCTGCACAAAAAGACTGCAGGGGGATGCCTCAGGGTTCTGTCCTGAGTCCAGTGCTCTTCAACATTTTTATAAATGACTCAGACCTGTGCTTTTCAAACTTGGCAGCTTTAAGATGTGTGGACTTCAGTTCCCAGAATGAAGCGATACTTGCCCATATTCACTATTTGGATGGCCAGTTTTGAGATGGCACATTTCTATCTGGATGAGGTTGGTGTTTGTTCATGCAGTTCTGGGAGTTGAAGTCCACACATATTAAAGTTGCCAAGTTTGAAAGTATTGACTTAGACAAAGGGATAGAAGGCATGCTCATCAAACTTGCAGATGACACAAAGCGGGGGGGGGGGGGGAGAGGAGGGAGGGTATTGCTGATGTCTCAGAAGGCAGGCTTAAGGTTCAAAAGGATCTTTATAGACCTGAACATTGGCCCCTATCTAACAAAATGCTGTTCAATACTAGGAAATGGAGGGTTCTGCACTTAGAAAAATCAGATGCACAGGTACCAAATAAGTGGTACCTGGCTCAGCAGTATTACTTGTGAGAAATATCTGGGTGTTGTGCTAGACCACAGATTAAGCATGAGCCCACAGTGTGCTGCAGCTGCCAAAAGAGCCAATGCAATCATGAGCTTCATCAACAAAGGGTACAATGTCAAGAGCATGGGAAATTAGAGTTTCACTCTGTGCTGCACCAGTTAGACTGCATATGGACTACTGTATCCAGTGTTGGTAACCACAATACAAGAAGAATGCTGAGGAGCTAGAAAGAGTGCGAAGAGGAGCAACAAAAGTGCTGAGAGGCTTGGAGGCTAAATTCTAGGAAGAATAGTAAAAAGAACTGTGTATGTTTAGCTTAAAGAAGAGAAGGTTAAGGGGAGACATGATAACAGTCTTCCAAACTTTTAAAGGCTGTAGCAGGGAAGAGGGTATAGATTTATTCTTTATAGTGATGGAAGGTAAGACAAGAACCAATGAGTGGAAGCTTTTCAGAAAGCGATCCCAACTTGAAATGAGGAATTTCTTGATTGTGAGAGCTAAAGGAGTAGAACAGACTGCCTCATAGAATAGTGGGGGCTGCATCACTACAGGTTTTCAAACAAAGGTTGGATAGACAATTCTCTGAGGATTCCTGCCTGGGGCAGAGGGTTGGACTAGAAATCTTCTAAGATCCCTTCCGAGGCTATGATTCTATGAAAATACTTCAAACTAGACTTTGAACGTAGAAAGTCATTTAAAATGGAGTCAGATCATTGGTCCATTGTTCTTGAGATAGGTTACCTCAGTTGACCCCAACCTGCTGCCCTACAGATGTTTTAGGACTGAATATTGATTTTTGAGAATTATGGATTAGAGTATTAGGTTGGGGAAGCCTGCTCTAATAAGCCAAAAGTGAGGCCAGATAGAGCATGTTCAGGGGAATATATCAGCAAATGATTGGAACCTCTCGCCTTTTAAGAAGATAAAATCTCCTTTACGTTGTGTTGTCTGCTGGATGTGTTCATGTAAGGGACTTTGACAACAGTACAAAAGAAGTTTGTCATTGCCTTCTAGGATTTTTTCTTCCAAATTTCCAGTGTAGCCCATAGCAATGGGATTTCTCATGATCTCCCATCTAAGTGCTAATCATATCTGATCCTGCTTACCTTTGGGGAGTTGGCCAAAGTCAGCAAGATGCTGCCTTCCAACTGGGCATGGCCTCTTCCATTATTAGGAAACAGGATTGCCTCTGGCATAATATTTATATTAAGGGAAACATTCATCTACCCCATTCTTACCCCCTAACCAGACATTTGAGGACTTGCAATTTTAATGAAGAGAGCAGATGCTGACATGCTTACTGTGCATACGCCAGCTCCTCCTCCTACACTGGGTGCCATCTCCTCTCCCAAGCTTTCAGAGGAAGATTACTAATTATACCCTTGGCTTGGATGGCAGGTGTCTGACTTAATTCCAGTTGCATAGCCTTGTGGTGAGATCATTGGGGAGTGACCAGCTCAATTACAGGGGAGAGTGTGCTGGGCCATCCAGCCAAATACAGGGAAAGTGTGAGTCTGGAGAACAGAGGGACAATGTTGGAAAATGTGGCCAGAGAGTGAAGAGGCAGAATTCAGCAGTAATCATTGTTATTAAATATAAGATGCCTTTTCTAACTTGGGTCTCCTTGAGATGTATGGACTTCAACATCCAGAAATCTCAGCACTAGCTGTACTGGCTGAGAAATTCTGGGACATGAGGCCCACATATTTAGAGGCTCCAGTTGGGAGAAAGGTTGTGTAAAAAATAGTGTTTTGCAGGAAATGTCTGTATTTTTTTTCAGTCATTGTCTTTTAATTTGATGACATTTTTTTTCCCTCAGAAAAGAATATTTTAGTGAAATTGTCATGTATGTAGTGTGTGAATTTTATGCCATTACCTTCCTAAACAAGATGGCTGAGAATTGTGCACGAACCTTTCAGTATGTAATAAATTCTAGATTCTCCCCGGCTGCCTCCCACCTTTCAAATAACCCCTCATAGGAAGATATCAACAAGGAACTATTTCTTGGGGGAAAGTTCATAGTAGGAACTGGGGGCAACCAGTGTAGCTATGTATAGTGGACAGATGAACAACCAAAACAAACTTAATACTGCCAGTACTCCAGTATCTTCTACTACCAAAAGAAGTCTTCAAATCTCCAGAGAATGAAGTAAACAAATAGAACCCTCTTCTACAGGATAAGAAAACTTTTGGAGACTGATAACAAATTTTGGCAAAATAGTAGTAAAAAGCCACGACAGTTGGCTCTAAATGGCCTAAATGGAAAGGGCAGGGTGGAATCATAATTTGGAGTATTCTAGAAAGGACGCGGCTCCTGGCAATCTGAGTGGGAGGATTCTGTATTCCTTCTTTTCCTGGAGGACCTGACAGTCTGTTGTAGACACCACCTATTGCCAAGGCTGTCCATCCAAATCTAGATTAAAGACAGAACCATCAAGTCAGAACAGAGGGCTTGGAAATTACCCGGGAGGTAAATTTTGATGACAGAGATAACATATTGATCTAGACAGAGAAGTTCACATGGGAATTGTTTATTATGCTAGGTTGAGGTTATTAATTAGATGAAAGCTAATAGTTGCTACAATTATATCCAAATTTGCATACAACCGTATAAATATTAGCATATCTGAATGATTTACCATTTGGGTCCTCTTTTTTGGGTTGATACATTTTCTCTTTTTCTGGTGGCCACTATCTCTTACTAGTAACTGAAATTATTTTCAGAACTACTTCTGCAGGAGTTCAAAGCTGTAAGCCCCAAGGTTTACTGAAAAATAGCTCTTCTAGGGCACCTTCTCAGAAATTCCAGCAAAATGTCTTACCTCATGAGAAATAATCCACAATGGAGCAGAGTAGAATGGTTAGTGGGGGCAGCAAGAGCATTAGATCATAATCTCTCTATAAAAATTTAAAAAAAGAGATCCTATAGGAACATTCTCATCATTATATCTCTATAAAAATTTTTAAAAAAAGATCCTACAGGAATATTTTCATCTATTCCAGTAGGATCTCTTTCCAATATCTCTAAGCACCATTTCTTCTACCCTGCTGCTAACCTTAACTGCATTTCAGCTACTTAGAAATGAGAACTAAAAACAAACCAGGAACGGTTGGAAGCCAGCTAGAGACTTCTTAAAAGATCTGAATCAAAACAATTCTGTGCAGGCATTTATGTGTAAGGGTTACAAGGAAGGGAGTAGGTGAGCAAAGGAAGGTTTACCCCCACCCTCACTCATGCAAGTACCACAAAGAGTCTTGTGTCTTTGATGCTGAGGACTACGTGGGTGTTATAAAGTATTTGGTTGAACACTGTTACAGGGCATCTAACATACAAGAAACCTGTTTTGGTATGTTCATTCCTGTCCCATGAGAGCAAGGAGCTGCTGGTGTGAAAGTTCATTGGAGAATTCTGTCTCCAGAGTTCCCACATTAAGACTCTTGATCTCTGATTTTAGGAACTGTCTGGATCTTGCAACTCTCCGGCTGGGCTTGGTTATCTAAATCTGCTCAGTTCTTTTTATTCCACATCCCAACGCAGCTGCCACTCAAAATCAAGGTGGCTCAAAATCAGTTGGATGCAGTTTGAACTTTTCCTTGAATACTTACTGTATTCAGACTGTAGGTAGTAAGTATGGCTTCTTCTGGGCTGAAGAAGAGTTCAGCTCACAAGGCAGCTTGGCTAGCTTCCAGCCCAGGTGCTCTGTATTCAAAAGAGCTGGCACGCCCTCTGTGTCCTCAGCCCAACCTGCTTAGCACTGCACAAAGGAGCTGGGGTTAGGTTGCTGTGAACAGCTGGGATGATATACACAAATAATGTACCTTTCACACCTGACAACACTTGTCCTGTTGGCTGTGCTGAGGAAGGACCAGCTCTTGGGCAGCCAAAGATAATTGACACCCAGCCAATTCTTGGGGGAGACAGTGGCTGCTGCGAATCTTCATGCAAAGACAGCCTTGATTCCCACAAGAGCTATGTCCAACCATAAGAAAATCAGGGGTGGAGGTACCTAGGCAGGGAAATCTGCCCACATGCACACTTGCCGTTGAGATTCTTGGCCCAAACTATTACCGTGTTAGCACTGGAACATAACAGTAGCCCCAGGGATGCAAAAAAGACAGTTAGCAACTGGCTTCCATATTTTCTTACTTTACAGATCTTACTGTTCTCCACAAAAGTATATCAGCTGCAAAGCCAAGACAGATGAGCTGGCATGAGTGCTGGGCTGACAACATCTTACTTATTTAACCATCCATCCCTTTATTCCTAAGATACAAAATGAAAAATAACAAAGCAAACAGAATGGTTGCTGAAAGCAGGGAAGACTAAAATGGCAGAGATTAAAGTTTATTAGTTTAGAATACCACATTGCAGCAGAAGTGCAGAAAACTACAATTATGATAAAATTAAAAAGCCTGGGAGAACTCAACGGTCTTTGCCTGGTGCCAGAACGATGACAAAGGAGGCCCCAGGCATGCCTCTTTGGGGAATGCATTCCAGAGATTGAGGGGAGGGGTGACTACTACTAAAAATGCTGACTCCCAGTAGCTGCTTGCTGCATCTCAGGAGCAGTTCCTCCCATTATTTCCTCTGGGCTCAGACAAATATATCCAGTAAGGGACATTCCTTCAGATATTGTGATCCCCAAGCTGTGAAGAGCTTTCTAGATTAGCACTGGCAGTCTGAAGTGAAGTGGGAGCCAACATCCCTGATGCAATGCTACTATAACTTGATTATAACCTCCAATTTATAATCTTTTATAACTTGACATCTTTTTGCATGTGAGGGAGAAAAATGTAAGAAACGGTCTTGTATCAGGCTGAATCATTGATCCACCAATCTCAGTACTGTCTTTTCTTACTGGGGAGCATCTCCCCAGTTTCCTCAAATTGAGGTCTTTGGTGTTACTTTCAATCTCATCCTTTGAACTGGAGATGCCAAGAACTGAACTGTGGACCTCTTACCTGTAAAATGTATATTTGCTCATTTTGCAATGTCTTCTTACACAGTCTGCTAATGTGGGATTTTACAGTTCCAAAGGCAGCAAGATTTCTGATGCTAATCTCTTGATTGCTAACAAATATTTTTTACTGGGTTTGCCACTAGCAGTAGGTTAAAACCAAAGGGATGACATTAAACTTGAGTGATCCCTTTGGGTCACTCTTTGTTTTGGGGATAAAGAAACGTTTATTGGGATGTTGTTGCCCTCTAGCTCAAGTATACTGGAATTTGATTGTCAGATGCAAACTTCACTTTCCCTTTGTGGCATTGTTGGATTTTGCAATAGGTATCCCAACTTGTTTTCAAATGTGTGACTGTGGTGACCAGTTTGGTCAGAGAAAAAATGATAGAGACTTTTTTTGAAAGACTTGAAACTTTATATGGACTTTTTATTGAAAGAAGAAAAAACCAAAGTGTGATTTTGGGATTTGGGGATTAAAAAGAATGAAGAGGTTGGGGAAAAGTTTAAGAGGATAATTACTCGATAGAAAGAATGGCAAAAGGCATAATGGAATGTTTTTTTCTTTTTTCTCCATTTCTTATTTTCTATCTTTGTTTTTTGTTTGGTATATTTTCATTACATTGAAAAATCCTAATTATATATGTGTGTGTGCGTGTGATTGTGGATTTTTGT
The DNA here is from genome assembly GCA_030867105.1 of Liasis olivaceus. Classification (NCBI taxonomy): domain Eukaryota; kingdom Metazoa; phylum Chordata; class Lepidosauria; order Squamata; family Pythonidae; genus Liasis; species Liasis olivaceus. Next base: position 15,895,801 of record CM061360.1, on the reverse strand, counting down.
GATATATTTTTTAGATTACTGATTTAAGTGTTCTCATTTGTAATTTAAGAAATGCATAGGAGCCTTTTGGGAACCTTGGCAAAAATGATTCAGACGAGGCAAACATAAAATAGACACAATGTATTAACTATTGCTATATTTATTTGAGAAATGCTTTAAGAAGAGAAGGAATGGGGGTGAGGGGAAGACCACACACGGTTATGCTACAGGTGGAAACAATGGCCAAATCTGAGCATTATAATAGCAACAAAAATGGGAATCAAAACGGAGGTCCACTGGCTAAAACTCAGAGGTGCTTCGGCTGAGATAAAAATCTATGAATTTGTCCTTTTGCCATTGCTGAAGTTAGAACAGAAGAAGGCAAAGCGCATTAGGGAGGGAGCTTATGCCAGCTTTAGACTGGTGCTATTGAGGCCCCAATCCAGCCCTTGCAGTTTGCGTATAGTTCGGCATGTCATGCCATTCCAGGACATTGGGTGAATATACCTGCTTGAGCCAAGTGCCTGCTGCAAACGGGCAGAATCAGCGCTAGTCCTTGCTGGTGCGAGCATTTCCACCCACCGGAGAAATGACCTTGTTCATGCAACTGTGTTTTTCAGATGTCCATTGCAACGCCTGAAGCCGAGGCATCAGTAAGAGTTTCCGAGAAAATAATGCTTTTCTCCAATAGCGGATGGAACTGTCCCCGTCAATGTTAAGGGAGAAAGCTGTAGCCCGGAATCGTTCGGACATGCCAGCTTCTGGAGCACGAGGACTTGAAAGTCCCGCCAAAATCCGCAGGACTTAATTCTAGGTAAACGCCAACCGCGTAAGGAGGCATCCTCGATCTGGTTCAATGCGAGCGCCGGTGGGGAAACACTCAAAAGGAGCAGCTTGGAGAAATGGGCGTGGCCAACGCCCCGCCGTCTTTTAGCTCGCAAGTGAGTTAGGCAGCGGAGGGGGCGGAGCGTTGGTTGCCTCAGCGTGAATGGTTGAAGCTGGGGGCGTGGCTTAGCTCACGGCGGTCCGGCTGGTGAGATTCGTTGCCCTGGGTTACCCGCGGGTAACTCAAGAAGCGCAGACCTCACAGAGGGGAGGTTCCCTTCGTCCGCCAAATGCGCCTACCCTGCCTCCTTTCTTTTCTTTTTTTTTTTCAGAATGCCGGCTGGGATCGAGCCAATAGGAGAGCGCGGAGGTCTGGGTCATGTGCCGCGCTCCATCCAATCAGGAGGCGGCTCAGGGTCAGGTCAGTGTAACGATTTGGAGCAAACGAGGGAGAAACCCGGGAAGCCAGTGGGGGGGGCGGCGAGGGGGGAGAACCCGGTGCGTGGGCGGAGTCAAGAGAGCAGCTGGGCCTCGTTGCAGGCGGCTCGTCGCGCGGCGTCTCTGCCCGGCTTGTTCGGAGAAGCGTGTCCCAGAGATTCCCCCGAGGGGTTAATGCACACTGGAGACTCTGCAGGGAAGGGGCTGAAAGGCCGGTCGTGTCTCCAGGGTGGCGCCTGAGGGTGGGAAGAGACCCCCTTTCTCACCCCGGGTGATGCCGTGCAGGCGCATGGGAGGTGTAGTCCCATGTGCCTGCAAGGCGCCCCCCCGCCCAAGCCTGGGAAAAGCCAAGCGCGTCGTTCGGCCCGTTTGGTGACTGCAGCCTGACGGGCGGGACGTCGAGGCAGGGTGCCCGGGCGAGGCCAAGCCGCCTTGGCCCGAGCGCTGTCCGGAGGCGGCGGCTGCTCGCGTCCTCTCCCCCTCGCCTCCCGGGGAACTCGGCTGGGAAATACCCGGCGTGTTGTGGTCACGTGCCTTGGCGGGCTCCCGGGTCAGGGACGGAGCAGCCGGGCGAGGAGCCCGTGCGACTTTCGCGCGGCCGGCCAGCAGCCGGAGCAGCGCCGCCAAAGCAGGCGGGTGGGCGGGCGCGCTGCTCCTCCTCCTCGCCCTCGTGTAAGGTGCTGGGCGAGGCCCCGCCTTTCCCCCCTAGCCAGCCGGGCCGGCCCTCCCCTCCCCTCCCCCCTCCCTCCCTCCCTCCCCTCCCCGAAGTGCAGCCGGCTCGCCTGGCGGTCTCGTTGGCTGCCCTTCCCGCGCGCGCTGGTGTCGGTCGCAGGCACTGAACGCTCTCGGGGCTGGGTGACGAGAGGGCACCGAAGCAGGGAAGGGAGAGTGGCGGTCGCTCCCGCCGCCGTTTCCGCCGCTTTCTCCTCCTCTGCCGCCGCCGCCGCCGCCGCCGCCTCCTCCTCCTCAGCATGTTGCCATCCCGTCGGGTCCCCAGAGAGAGGCGGCGCCCGCTCGGGGCGGCACGAGCACAGCAGCAGCGGGAGGAGAAGAAGAAGAAGGAGGAGGAAGACGGCGGGTTGGCCAGGAAGATGACAGCGACGGCGACCAGGGCTGGCTGCCGCCCCGAGCCTGCTAGCAGCAGCAGGTGCTAATCGTCAGAGCGCGCTCTGCCTGCCTGGCCAACAGGCTGCCCAGTCCAGCCGGTGCCTGCCTTCTCCCGGTGCGAGTCTCCTCCGTCGTCGAGGAAAGGACGGAGCGATCATGGTGGCGCTCACTCCGCACCTCCATCCCCGTCTCTGGACCCCTTAGCGCCGGATTCTTCCGCTACGCCAGAACCGTCTTCTGAATTTTTTGCATATTTTAAAATTATTCTGTTTTTCCCACCCTCGGCTTGGAAACGTTTCCTCTTCGAAGCAAGCGAACTGCCTTGGCCTCGAGCCTGGGGTCGCCCCGGAAAGCTGAAGGCAACCCTCTCCCTCGAAAGCACGCCGCTTCTCCTGCGCCCAGCGCGCTCCAGCTGTTCATCTGTTGCTCGAACGGGCGTTCCCCTCCTTTCTCTTTCGCCGGGCTCCATGGAGAAAGCCGCCGCCTTTGGCCGTTCTTTGCCCTTCTAGTGGAGCCTCCTAGAACCGGCCGGGCTGCGCTGTGGGCTCCGGGCTCCCTGCCGCTCTCGCTTCCCTCCTCCCTTCCCACCGCTCCCCCGACGCACCTTCCTCCCCAAACCCGGCGAGGCAACGTCTCCAATCCCGCCTCCCTCGCGCTCTTTCTCTCCCTCTTCCTCCCCGACCCACTTTGGTGCGATGCTGCTGCCGCGGAGCGTCGCTTCCTAACGCGCCGTCTGCTCCGGAGCTGCCAGTCTACGCTTTGGGCGGGGAGGTGGAAACCTTCGGCTGGAAATTTACAAAGGAGACCGTCTCTTCCCTTCCCCGGGATATAAAGCAGAAAAAAAGAGAGAAAGGGGTGGGGGGGAAAGGCGGCTGCGGGGGGGGGGGGAGGGGGAGGAACATGGATGAGAAGCTGCAGGCGCATCAGGTTGACATCGACCCGGATTTTGAACCTCAGAGTCGGCCTCGCTCTTGCACCTGGCCGCTGCCTCACCCCGACTTCCCGGGAGAAGAAGACGATGGAACCGGTGGTGCGGGAGGCGGCGGCGGCGGCGGCGGCGGCTCTAAGCACCCCTTGGCCGGCGGCACCGAAGGCGCCGAGAACGCCGGCGTGGCGACGGAGCGTGGCAAAGCGACCCCTGCGCTGCCTTCCTTGAGCGCGGACGTTGGACAGCTCCGCAAAGCGAAGACTTCGCGGCGGAACGCCTGGGGCAACCTGTCTTACGCGGATCTCATCACCAAGGCGATCGAGAGTTCCCCGGAGAAACGGCTCACCCTCTCCCAGATCTACGACTGGATGGTCAGATACGTGCCCTATTTTAAGGATAAAGGCGACAGCAACAGCTCCGCTGGCTGGAAGGTACCTGGGCATCCTCCCTGCCCTGCGCCCTCCCCTCCCGCTTCCTACTCCCGCCGAACAGATACCTAGTTTCCAAGAGACGCTGGGGAAGTTTTACTACTCTCATCCCCCGTGGGTAGAGGGGGTCTCCAGCATAGCTTCTTTGATTTAGATGCCCAGGAGAAGGGGCTGTCCACTGGTTTTAGCCTTCCCGGGGCTGCAAGGGGAGGTTAATTAAGGGTTGTTAAAATGGTGGTGCCCCCCTCTCCCTTTTTCCATCCTTACTTGAAAGAAGAGGTTTCAGCAGGAGTTAGTGTCTGGAGTATTAGGGTAATGGCAGGGATGGCCAACACTGAATCCTTCTGAGAGATTCTGTATCCGTCCTTGAAAGCATATGTTATTTGGTCGTCACAGAGCAGGGCCTTTGGCTTTATTGCATGAATGGGGCAAGAGTCCCCGCCCCCCATCTGTTTGGGTTCAGAACCTGATTAATGAGACATTCCTATATTGCCTTTGACCCTGGAAGGAAAGTTACTCATGTAGCCTTATTAAAGCCATGTTGGAGAGCACTTTTTCTTCTCACTGATGCCAGAGGAGAAGAAAGTATTGTTGGCAGTGGTGAAGAGGATGTGAGTGATTCTATCTATCTATCTATCTATCTGTCTATCCATCCATCCATCCATCCATCCATCCATCCATCCATCCATCCATCTATCTTCCCCCCCCCCCCACCCCCACTGGGGAAGAGAGAGGTCATTTATCAGTAGCCTGGGCACTTATTCAGCTGCTTGGCCAATCTCCCATATTTCCTTCTGCTTCTTTGGTGCCCGGCAGCCAGGAGGTAGGGGGGAAAATGATTCCCCCCCTCTCATGTTGCAGTTAAGTGGCACCTGTCTGTCTGGTAGGCTGAGGGAGCCAGAAGTACTTTTTGAAGCTTTCTTCTGCTCTGCTTGATTGAAATGCCACTTGGAGAAAGGACATGGCAGGGGGGTTGCTTTCCAGCTTTTTGCTTTCCAATTTGGGCAGTGGGTAGGTGGGTAGGGTGGGGAGTGGGGACAATGTGTGTGGAGATCCTTTTTCTTCTGGAATGCAGCCTGGATTCCTGGAGCCTCTATCATTATCCCAAGGAAAACTTGAAATGTGATTCCTTCTACCAGTTACTTTGCCTCCCTCTTCCCCCCAAATTGAGCCAGTGGGACAAATGTTACTAATCCCACTTGAGATATGGATTCCATCAGGTCAAAAACTGGAAATGTAATGAAACAGTCTTCATGTGCTCGCTGCAAACTTCGTATGTGGGCATCTTTTTCCTGAATCAAAATGGGATTTGATATGCTTTCTTTTTTTTCTTCAGTTTCTTTCTAAGGTCAGGTCATGAATAGAAACAGAATTATTTGAAAAGTTGTTGCTGTGATATACCCTTGATGCAGGGCTTGAAAGAGATTCTCCCCCACATGTGTACTGGCCATAGGGAACACTTATAAATCTGGAAATAAATGATAGGGGAGAGAAGACAAGAGAGTGGCTATTTTCTTTCTCTTTCTCTCTCTCATCTGTTGGTCTTACCCAGATAGAGTTAAGATACACACCCCTCTCAATTTAGCTCTGCTGGCTGAACTCCAGGCTATTGCCTTTGGTTTGTTAAATATTTCTGTCAGTAGTAATCGATTCTTCTCTTATTGTGATTTAGTGTATAGTTGTGTTGCATTCCCTCAGCTTACAAGAAAAATGTGTGTGTATGTTTGGGTGGGAAGAGTCTACTGTTTCAGTGAAGACAACAAACTCTAACCTTGTCCTTTGCAAGAAAAGGTATTTATGAAACGAGACTGCCTTTCCACATTCACACCTTACCACACTGGTGATCAATTATGGAAGGGGAGCAAAAAGTGAACACTGTTGGCAACAGAGGTTTTCCATTTTCTTTAACTTCTTTTTACTCTTCAGCTACTCAGTAACAACTGTTTCTTCAGGAAGTGTCTGCTCTGGTATTATCCAAATGTGCTGTGCTGGACCACAATTCATGGGAATTGCTGAAGGAACAGTTTTTTATTGGTGTCTTTGGATGCAGAAATATTCTTGAAGCAGTGAATCGAAAGGTTAGACCAAGGGTTGAGCTCGTTATAGGAGTGTACACTTTATATTTGGCAGGTTACATTTTCCATCCAGCCCAGCCTTTCCCACTCTGGTGCCCTCCAGATTTGTTGGGACTGGCACTCCCAGAATTCCCAACCAGCATTACTGAACTACCTGGGAATCCTGGGAATTGTATTCCCAGCATGCTTGGAGAATACAACTGGGATAGGCTAGGATCAGTCTTACTCAACCATCTGCTAGTCCAGAATCATGCTTCCCAGTGCCCAGTGATCTATATTATATCTGCAAACCCTACAAGTAGGGCACAAACTCAGGTGCTTCTTCCACTCTGGACTTCCTATCATATGCTGACTCTGACCACGTGTGGCTAATAGGCAGGTTCCTTTCATTTCAGTGGGTTTTGTTTAGAAGCGTGTTTTAACTGGTTATTCTGTATCAGCAGGTTCTATGGATTATGGTTGTTGTACCCTTGGGTAGAGAAGCTTGCCCAGTTAAAATCTGCAACAGTCTTGCCTTGGATACACAATACAATATAAAGTTGACAAATGAAACTTTAGGTATACAGTACAGTATATATTTATTGCTCTGGGAATCCATGGCAAAGCACAGACCTTTGCCATGGCTTGCTCTGAGTTTCTTGGCAATTAATAACCACAATTTCTTCCCACCCCTCCAAGAAAAGTTATATGCTTCATGAGGACCCACATGAAGCAAATCAGGACCATCTCTTTCTTGAAGAAGCTGAAGCTTTCTTTTTGTTCAAAGCATAAAAATAATAAGAAGAATCCAGCAGCGTATCAATATAACATGTCAGTAGAAATTAGCAGGGATGGTAGTAGCATTTTTAACTTGCAGTACTCTGCCAGTGGGGAGTATGGCATGTGGAAGAACTTCAAGGTAGCTTTCAGAGTTTCAGAGCTCTTATCATAGAGGTCTGCAAGTTGTCCAGTTTCCATGTTTTTGTTCTGGAAAAGCTCTAATGCACTTTGTATAGTGAGGAAATATTCCTGCAGAAGGGTGACCATCTATCTATCATTTTTCCTGGGATTCTGACAAAGAAACTGTGGACATTAAAACTTTTGCCAGTGTATGTGCTAGTCCAAGCTGAAGTCTTTTGCTCATCTGCATGGGGTAAATCAAAGGGGTTCTGCCAGAATGTATTTCATCCTTCCAATCTGGACCTGCCTGTACATGTTCTTGTGAGATTTGGCACTGGTGCTCTTAAGAAGTTCAGAAGTTAAGCAGTTGCTTTTTTCTCTCCCCTGAACCCCTTTCTTGAGAGTATTGCAACACTGGCAACTCTGTGGTGCATAAGAATCAGGTCTCATGAAGAACTGAGATTGCAGATGAAAAATATTGGAAAACGTTTATATTCGGGGTTCTGAACTGGACAGAGTTTTGTCTATCTACATGATATTGTACATTCTCTATATAAAAAGAGAGCATGGTATAATAGAGGTGACTAGGTTTCAGCCAAACAAATTCTGGCATGGGGTCAGAATGTTAGGTGAGACTGTTTTATATGTCTTTTGTGTTTGTTGAAGCTACGTTGTAGGCCTTGAGCGTGATTTATATTTAAATTATTTTTTTGCTGTTCATTTACTGTTTATTGTGTTTTTTGTTTGTTTTTGTTTTAATCTTGTGTTAGTTACCCAGAGTCACCGGTATGAATAGGTAGCCATAAAAATGATGAAATAAATAAATAAATAAATAAATAAATAAATAAATAAATACAATAAAAATAGAGGGAAGCATTATCTGAAGAAAAATCCAAAGTTTATTCTAATGAACACTATTTTTCTTAGTTCTATTTCATACCTTTTTTTAAAAAAAAAGAAAAGAAAAATTTGGTGCATTAAAAAGTAGCTTTTCCCCAACCAAAGGCATTTTAGATAAAGGCTTTTGAAATGCCCCAGCTGGAATGGTGAATGATTGGTGAGAGGCTGTTTCATAGCTGCTTGTGTTATCTTAGAGTCCACTCTTTCCATGCTAAGAGTCACAGGGTAAATCTCCAGGATCTCCAGGCAGGACTGGAAGAAAATGCTGTTGAAAAAAAAAACCCTAAAAAGGTGCCAGGGTATGCACACATTGTCACTGATCATCTTATGGCATCCTTCTTCCACCTGTCCTAGTTGGAAGGGGCAGATATACCCGGGTAGTTCATGGTGGTGTCTCACATGCTTTGTACTTGCTCATGCTGGGAAGTGAGAAGAAAGGTTATAGACTGATTAAGTGTCCCATGGCAGGGGTAAAGAAACTCAGTAGCTTTCTCTTTTGGCTCCATGAAAATTAAGAGTTGGCTTTAAATGTGACAAAGAAGAAAATTCCTTTGCAACCCCCAACATAGCGATAAGATGGATCTTATCACCAAATTATCTGAAGAGTTTCAGATGGCTTTGTTTGTGGCGACATGTAAGAGAACTTGGGTATCACTGTGTTCTGAATTGTTGCCAAGAAAGAGAAATGATCCTTTTGGGAACAGTGGAAGGGTACCGCCCTTCAGATTTTGCAAGTTAACTAGTTCTGGTACTGAAAGTGGGAGAAGCTGCATTGTTGATTACTGCCCTGCAAATCTGTGATGTTGGATGTTTGGTATTCCTTGCCCAGGCTTGCAGCCTCTTTCCAGAGTTTAATGTTAGGCCTATTTATTCTGGGATGGTCTCTGACAATGAAGCATGGCTGCTGAATTTTCCTTATTGGTGATCAGCCCTAGTTTGAGTTTTTCCTTGTAATTTTGCAGAAACATTACTTGCTTGGATTGCATTTTAACGTAAAGGCCCAAAGTATTTTCTCATGCTTGTGATCCAGACCCTCTGTTGTATTGCCTGGTCTGTAATTTTTTATTCTTACCCCAATTTTTTGCTTCTTCCTTTGCTTCTCAGAACTACTTTCTACAATTAAAACTTCCCCTCCCTATTCATAACTCTGAATTCTGGGACGTTTTATGCAAGAATCTTGCACAATATGCTAAACCCTAAACCAGGTCAAAACCAAACAAGATTGATGCATTCACATTATATGCTACACCCAAACAAATAAACCATATTATGGCTTACTGTGATGACTTAGGTTATATAATATGCTAAGACAATGGCTGGGTTCCCATAACGTACTAAACCATCAACTAATGAGCCCTCCTTTAGCCTAGTCTAACAAGTTATGCAAACCCAGGCTGTATGTCTAAGGTTCAGAAGCATCACAGTTTTAAAATTTCCTTTGTGTGTGTATGAGGAGGGGGCATGCTTGATAATGGGGACTTTTTTGTAGTTACCTTACATAATTCATCTCCTCTGGTCCCTAATGAATTGTCAGCCATCAAACCCTCTTCCTGATTCACCGAGAATTCCAAAGCATTTTCCTGTGTTGTAGAAACAGCTTCCCCCATCTTACCAGCCGCTGTTTTGAAAGGTGGGATTACAAGGTAAGATTTAAAGCTCCCAGTTGTCCCCTCAATCCTCTTCCCTAAAGCCAATTGAGAACTTCAGCTCCTGTGCACCATTTAACTTGCATCATCGCATCCCTCCCTCCCACCCCATGCTGTTAACGTAGATCTATTATTCCTCAGGGAGCAGGCTTCTGCTTTTGAACGAATTATTTAAGTGGGATGGGGAGGGGGTGTTTAGACAGAGCTAGGCAAAAAGTTACTGACTTTAAAACTTAACCCAGCTTAGCGTGTTATGTAGAAACAGCCATTAGGTTTGTAACTGTGCTAGTTAAGCATGTTGTGTGGGCACAACCAGTCTCTCCCCTTATCTCCTGGCCTTTAACAGATAGTGGAACCTACACATATGTTTTCACTCTTTAACTTTTAAAAGAATATGGGTGCTCTACAGAATAAGCACCATCAACTTCAGTTCCCTAAAGTAAAAAGCTTCTAGGGAAAAGAGGATGGCAGGTTGGGTCAAGACTGAACATCTGCTAACTTTTGTTGTTGTTGTTTTAAACAAGTGGTATTTAGTTTTGAAACCTTCTGAACTAAAAGGCCTGCTAGGTCCTGCTGAACCCTAATATCACCTCTGAAGAACAATGGGGCTAAAATAAAACCAGGATGAATTCAGACCCCAAGAAACAGGATAATTTATTTTTAATGTACCGAAAACAAAGACCTGGAAAGTTTGAAGGAAGTTGTGTCCTGCGGATCTTTTTCTCCAGTATAATCTTCCTGATATTGCTGGGGGTAGTCCTAAAAGTAGTGGGTCTTGTAACCTATATGATAGCTTGTAACCTGGAACAGGGCTTCTTGATCTCTTCCCAAACCTGCTGAAATGCAGATCACAGCAGCTTTGGTCAGTGTGACTTTGGGTGTGGGACGTTTGTCCTGTAGTTAGGGACTCGGTCTTGGGAGTCTGTGCAGAGGGCTCCCCTTTCATTTTGAGTTTTGGAGCTGCGACACTGCACACGGGTGGAGGTGGGGGGTAAGGGGGATATTTCCCGTTGTCAGATGCTGCATGGAAAGCCTCTTGACTGACAGTTCTGTTTAATTAGGGAGTTGTTATTTTATCAATTCCAAAGCGCTTGGAGTTTTCTGCTCCAGCTCCTGCATTCTACTTGTTAATGGGAAAACCAACACCCTCTGTCAAAGAAGCAGCGACTCGGATGCATTTTAAAGCACTGTTTGTGCCACTTTGACATCTAAAATATAACAATAAAGCTATCAGCTAGTGGAAGCCTGCTTGAGGCAGGTCTGACAGTGCCAAAACCTTAATTGCCAAACCTTCCCTCCCTTTTTTCTCCTACATCGTAAGGCTGCCCTTTTGTGGCATGTCTTGGAACTAGCAAAGTGGCATCAGGGCTTGAAGTGGAGGAGTACCCAGCTGATCAGGCAGGGCTTGCCCACAGTTGAAGCCTGCAAGTAAACCATAGCTTTCTCAGTATCCTCCTCCCATCATTTCTCTTGCTCCTGAGCAAGCCCCTGGAGAGGATTATGGCCAGGATTATGCAATTTCAGGCTCTAATATTCAGCATTAGGAGAAGGAAAAGTCCATTTGTTAGCTAGTGTTCTGGTGTTGCAGCTTGGCCATTTTGTAGGTGCTGAGGTTATTCTTCAATTCTTCTGCATGGGAAGGGGGAGAAAATGTGTGCTGATTAGTGTGATGTTTAGGACACTGTGGCTTGGAAGAAATTGGCAGGCTGTCACATGATTGAGCAGGGGGTTCTGGGCTCTGTCCCAGCAAGTCGTCTTATATTGGATTCATTTGCACAACTGCTTAAACAAATCAGTTAAAGACCTACTGGTTACAGGCTGGGTCTGGTTAAGTTTTAACCCTCAAGTTTTTTCCCCCCTTTCTGGTTTAGCATGTTGTGCGAATTTAACTCTCAGTGATAGGCAACCTAGTGTGCTCCTGATATTTTGAACCACAGCTCCCATCACCCCAACCATCATGGAGAATTTCAAGTATCTGTGGGATTTGTAATTAAAAATAACAACCCAGATTGCCTATCTCTGTCTGCCCATTTGGCCAACATATATTTCAGTGTATTGTACTGATCCAGGAAATGGGTTAATTCATAAACCAGGTTATATATTGGGCACGTCAGGCAAATGTGGTCCTAAAATTTAGACTACGGAATAGGGAGGACCCCTCAGTACATCTGTTCCTTTTCTTCTTTTATTGGCTACATTCACATAACAAACTTAACCTGGTTTAGGAGCTAAACTGATTTCTGGGTTTGCACCAAACCCATACAAAGGAGCAAGGTTAACATGAGAGCGGGCTAGGCTGACAGAAGCCACAAAAAGCTAAGCTTAACCCTAGCCTGGCTAAGCTTGCTACGCCAATGCATCTTTACCTGACCTGATTCAGTGTGTGTATGACCATTTCCGGTGTGTTATAACTGAAGTGATCCATCTTTTCTGCATTTGGGATACTTCTCTGAAAGAGGATTTTAGAAAGGAGGTTTGATCAAAGCATGTTTCATACTGCTCCTGTACTTCTGCTATATGTTTTGTTTAAGCGTTCTCCTTCCTTCCTTCCTTCCTTCCTTCCTTCCTTCCTTCCTTCCTTCCTTCCTTCCTTCCTTCCTTCCTTCCTTCCTTCCTCTCTTTTCACCTTTCCAGAATTGCTTTCCATGCAGTGCTAACTGCTGAAGTAACACAAACCTGCTAAATGGACGAGCTTTATGATAGCATAAAAATGATACTACAGCAGTGAGTACAGCTTTATTAAACCCCAGGGACAGGCTGCAAATGAACAGCTTGCTCTGCTCTTAGTTTTTTTTCCCCCTATATAAAAAAATAACTCAAATATAAACTACAATTAAGATGCTGTGGACTAGAAGCACTTTCAAATGACATGCTAACTCTGATCCTTCCCCCATTACAACTCTCCCCCAAAATCTGGTTGCTTCCATTTAGTGGGAGTTCTGATGGAATCATAATTTCCTGGTGTTTGTCTTGCACTGATTGCTCAGATAGGATCCAGTGAGAAATGTGAACAGATGAAAGTAGAGAGATACCCCCTGACCCAGTGCAACTATTTTTTTTGCTTGAATGACAGGCTGTTTCCCCAGCCTCTAATACTGTTACCAGAAAAGTGGGATTACAAAGTTGAAATAGCATGGAATCATAGGTTAGGTTCATAAAACACAATAAAACACTAATGCTGGTTAAGAAACCAAAACTGCTTTGCCCACCTAACAATCTCATTCCAGATACACAAACTAGATTATGTTTGACGTGATGGCTGCTTTGCACAGTGTTCTAAAGACGACGGCCAGGGTCCTACACCTTGGTGAATTACAATCTCCCCAATTCCATTTTGGCCCAGCTAAATATGTTGCGTGAACCCACCCGTATCTTCCAAACCTGAGAGTTCGTCCTTCCCAGTGCTTTCCTCAGTATAGAATCAGCAATGCCGGGTGCAACTACAGCATCCCTTATGGAGGATCATCTTCTTTTAGTACTTTCAGTATTCCTGGCAAGCTTCCATAGATCCACTACTGAAAAGCCCTTGTACAGTAAAAGCACTCACAGTTTGTGCATCAGCAGTAAGGAGAATGAGTGGTACCTGCAACAAAATGTGCACAGAATCATAGAATTGTGTAGTTGGAAGGGATCATAAGGATTATCTAGTCCAACCCTCTGCTTGAGGCAGGAAAACTAAATGAATCATCCATGAGAAGTGGCTGTCCAGCCTCTTCTTCAAAACCTCCTGAGATGGAGAACCCACAACTCCCATAGGTAGTCTGTTCCACTATTGTTCAGAGCTTAATATCAGGAGGTTGTTCTTACATTTAAACAAATTTTTTATTTCTTTATTTTATCGTATGGCACATTCACATTGCAATTCAGTAGAATAAAAACACAAGAGATAAAATATGAAATATGAAATATAAAATATAAAATTATAAACATATGTCTAGATTACAAATATAATTTTTTACTTCATTTGTTACAGCCAGGAAATCAACGAAATCTCCATTATAGGCTCTGTTTTAGCACTCTGTCACTGTATGTTGGATAGTTTGTTTTTCAGCCCCACAATCACAATTTGGTGATCTTATTTTGCCCCACTTATAAAGGGCATCTGCACATCTACCACGGCCTGTGCGAATTCTGTTCAATGTTGTCCATATCGCACGAGGCTGGTCAAATCCAGATGGTTTCTCTGAGATGCAGAGCAAGCTTCGACATTGTGGGGGGCAATTTTCTAGCCAGTACTGTTTCCACATGTTGTGGACATTAAAGTCATCTTCTACAAGTGATTTAAACAAAATCTAGGCAGCTATAAGTTATACCTGTTATTTCTGATTCTAGTTTCTGGGTCCATGGAAAATAGTTCTTGATCATCTTCCCTGTAGCTTACTTTAACTTCCCTGTATCTTATGTGCCTTTTGTATTGGGGGATGCTCCTATTTAGGTTTCTAGCTACTATTTCATTCCCTGTTCTTCTTCCATCATCCTCCAACAGTTCTCTCATACATATTTGGTTATCACTTTCTTAAAAAGCTGTTTATGCTTCTGCAAATCTTGGTGTTCTCCCTGTCTTGCTCATGCTGCCATCTTGTCTGTCCATGGCACCATTTTGATTAGGTTAGGCTGCATGAACTCTTTCCTGTTTCAAAGGTGCCCCTTTGGAAAGAGGTAAGCCATTCCTGGATGACTGATCTGGTTAGTTCTGGAAGAAGAATAGAATGTTTCAGGAATGTTTATTGATTTATTAGCTTGTCACATTTGTACGCAGTATTTCCTATGGTCTGCACCATCTGCTGCTGTCCTATAGCTGCGTGTGGCCCTTCAAAGATTTGAGTGTGGCTGTAGAGGAGTATGGAGATAACCTTGAAACAGGAATGCAAGTGTGATTATGTAAACATCAGCTGAGCCCTGAGAAATAGGAGAAGGTGAGAAAGAAACTCAAGATTGTCCTGTCTTTATTCTCTTTGATATAAGGGAGGGATGGGCAGTTGGGGGAGAAAAACTCTGTCAGGCTTTTAAGATTATACCCTGTTAACAATAAAGTGGAGTTCCAGTAGATTTTGTGAAGTTTGTTTCCTGACCTGGCTTACTTTGATGAGTTGGTAAGGTAATAGGTTGTGTACCTTACAGCATGGAGCCACAACCATTTGGAGAATGTGTTGTGGGCCCCTTCACAAAATGGCTGCCACTGTGGGTATGGCCAATCACTAGACATCCCTTTATAACAGGAGGTAAATTGGGCAAAGCTGCTCTCCCTGTCTTTTCAGGTATGTTCATTTTCACTTCAGGGTTTCTTCTTCTTCTTCTTCTTCTTCTTCTTCTTCTTCTTCTTCTTCTTCTTCTTCTTCTTCTTCTTCTTCTTCTTCTTCTTCCTCTTCCTCTTCCTCTTCCTCTTCCTCTTCCTCTTCCTCTTCCTCTTCCTCCTCTTCCTCTTCCTCTTCCTCTTCTTCAGATATGCTTCCCTCCAAAATCTCTGCTGCAACTCCCTATCATTTTTATTTTCTAAGAATGCCTCCAGGGTATATGCAAGACTTCAAAGTATTTCTGAAAATAATGATTATGCCTGAGGCTGGTGCTTTGCTTTGCAACATGCTAGTTTCCCTGATTATTTTAATTATCTAATCTATAAAATTGCATTGGGTGGGGCATGGAATTTGTTGGGCAGCAAAGGAGGTGTGTGGGGGCACATCCAGTGATGCAAGATCGGGAACCCAGGGTTTGCAGCAGCAAGGTAGAACTTGGCATCAAGTTGGCAACTTGGGACCAGACTACCTTGAGGAATTGGGGGTTTTAAGGGAAGACAAAAGTGCCTTTAGCTCCTGTAAGACTTAAAGCACACACTTTGCCCTTAACCCTCCCCCAATACCAAAAATGGCTAAAAGAAATGGGCCTGAAAATGTTTGCCTCACCCACTCTGCAGAAAGGGCACTGGAAAGATTCCTTGGTCTCTTTCCCAGGCTTCGACTTCATTTCTTTGCATCTCTTGTTTATAGCTACGATCCCCAAATCAGATTGCAACTCCCCTCCCCTCCCCCCCACCCCACTAGAGCACTCACTGGGCTTTTTAGTCCAGCACAATCTCCCCTTTGATCTGTAGCCGCCTGTGTGTTCCCAGCTTCCTCCCAGCTTCCCATCCCTTTTCGCTAACCATCTGCTTTGTCTCTGCGTCTTTCTCCTGCAGAAGGTGTCAGCAAACCGGTTGGAGGTGAAAGGCAGCTGAGGTTATGGAAGGACCCTCAGAGCAGCTTTGCTTGTGTCCTGCTCAAGCTCGTTTTGGACAGCAATCTGTTCATTATTATGGGCTGCCTTGGCAGCAAAGGAAACCAAGAGAGAGAGAGAGAGAGAGAGAGAGAGGTACAAAGATTGCTTTCACCCGCTGGAGGAGAAAAACAGCTGAGGCATGGCTAGGAGGGGGTCATGCTGGTTGGAAAAGAAGGCCGAGGGTGGGGGATGAATGGGAAAGGCCAGCATTCAGGGATTAGAGCTCAGCTGGGTTTGGGCACCTCCCCTGCCAAGGTTTGAAGGATTTGTTTGCTAGGTGCTCCCTAGGCACCAGGGAACTATCTTTCAGATCCTCTGGGTGGTGGCAAACCCAGCTTCCTAGAACTCTGTATGTTTCTGAGAGCATGGAAGAAGGAAGAAAAGGCAGCCAGCAGTGTGTTCTGCTCTCCCTCACCCCAAATCCCCAACTCTTTTTGTTTCCTAGGTGTGCCACTCACTAGCTCCCACTTGATTCTCTTTCACCACTAGTGCCCCATTCTATCATACATGGTATTTTCCAGATTGCTACGGCAGCGGCCTTCCACACTTTTCCATTGCATCATGCTGTCCTGTACAAGTCTTCTACTCAAGTTGATCATCTGTTCCATAAACTCCATACCATGACCAACCCCACAACTGCTGCAATTTGTGAATCTGATACAGAAGAGTGGGACTTCTAAGCTCCCTCCTTTGCAAGATGACTGTCTGTCTCTTAAATCAGTGCATCAGGAAAAACTCTATATTGGATCAGTCTGTCATGACTGTCAATGGCCTCCTCTCCACTAATGGAAGGGCTGCAGGGCTTTTGCAAGTGAGGGAGGCAATCCATCCCTGTGCCCCAATGAAGAGTCACTTTGCTTTCCACTTTGTTCCTTGTGTTTATACACCACTGATGGGACGGGAAGACATGCCACACCCAGTATGACTGAGAAAGCTGAGATGGTTTTTTCCATGTATCCTAACTTAGCTTTTTAGGCCTATAAAGTTTGTTCAATCAGAGAAGCAGTTTCAGAATGGAGTTTTGCTCCGTCCTTGTTCAAATTTGCTATTTCAGTAGCAGCATGCTGTAGCTCAGTCTCAGAGTTCCTGCTGAGTTCCAGGTTCACTTCTCAGCACTGCCAGTTAAAAGGTCAGTTCTGCTACATTTGAGTCCCCAGAGCCCGGAGGGAATACTATAATCAAGTGTGCAATTTTTGTGTGTGTGTGTGAAAGGGGCCATTTTGGGGCTTTTTTACATTTTTGGTGTACTGGGGTCTCCCCTCCAGAAAACAATGGATGGGGCAAGAAAAAAAATGCCGTTCAATTTTGTTTCATTCTCAATCTTTTTCCTTTTCTGTCCCATTAAAATTTACAGTTTGGAGGAAATAACCAGCGTTTTTGTTGACCACCTGAGCATCCTGGGCCCTACTGCTTGTGTAGCTCTGATTTATATGATTGGAGATCTGTGGATGCCTTACAGGGCACTAAGAAAAAGAGAACAAGAAATGGCTATGGGCCAAGCTGTTGGTAAAAATAAAGCTTAGAAACCCTGGCTCCTTTTGTCAATCCTATTTGTTTATTATTAATTACTTGAATGTACGCCTTGCCTTTTGTACTAATGGGGATGACCTGAAGATTATTTTAAATAATAAATAAATCAGTAGGAGTAACTTGAGATTGACTGACTCATATTACCACCAGTAAGTAGAACACTATGTACATAAACATAGAAAATGCAGCATAGTTCAGTCTTCACCATTCTGGTGTTCCTCCAGATGCATCAGGTTGCATGATTGAAATCAGCTTTGGTTGGTAATGAAAAACTCTGAATAGAGGAAGAAACAGTTTATCCATATTTCTGTATTTGCACATCTCATGAATATCTCAAGATGATCTCTGGTCCCTTCCACATCTGAGATTGGTACCACAACAACTAATCTTGAGAGGGAACTGGGGTGAGGACTAGAACCTTGCCTCAGGTGGTGCGCCAGAGGAAATGCAGAGATAACGGTGCAGGATTTCCTCTGGAACTGCAAGGCTGACAGTGTCCTGTTGGTGGTATGTCTGTCATATCCTACTTCCTAGGATATGACAGACTTACCTTCCCACCTTCCTTCGTTAGCTGCTATGAAATCTTGTTATCGTTCCATTTAGTGAAAGGAGAGTGAGTGCTGGGTGGGAAGCTGGCTGCCTGTTTTTGACGCTCTCCCACAGGCCAGTTTGGAGGAGTGCTAGCCAACTCCATGGGAAGGAGAAGTGCAGCACTGGCAATGCCTATATCTAGTGAACATTTACGATAATGCATGAATGCAAGGAGCACAGCATCCCCAAAGGTTTGCATATCATTAGTGAGTGAATGCTTATGGATGAAGCAGATAATAATGCTTATGGAGCAATCTGGGTTAATTATATTGAAGCAGAAGGGTGTGATCTTTGGCACATGGCATAAGGCATAGGACTTTTTCAGTTCTCACTTCTAGTCTTTTATACTTTTCCCCCCACATGTCTCCTTTTCTTACCTTTCTTCTTTGGCTGGTAGTTCTGATTTAGTTTTGAATTGGCAGTCCCAAGCTTTTAAAAACGCAAAACAAAAACCACAGCAAAACCCTGTGGCTGTGCCCACACAACACACTTTGCCAGTCAGTTTCAAAATTAGCATTTGTATTCAGAAAATATGCTAAACTTAGTTTTAACCTTGGTTAGGACTTCTGTAACTTAGTGAGTTATTTGAATCCAGGCTGTTTGCTTAGTTTATTGTTCAGTGGATAGTGTGAACCCGGAAAATGGGTTGTTTTAATGGCCAGATTGTGTATTATGTGAATATTTATTATGAATTAATTAATTATATTCAACAGTTGTTGCCCAGCTCTGGGTGGTTCATAGTATAAAAACAATGAAGAAATATAATGTACAATCAAAAACAGTGTATAACAATAACAAGATGTCAAATCTGGTAAACAACACGAACATGTCATACATCTGAAAGGGTGAACGATCTATATGATCAGTGGAGCTTGCCCTTAATACGTGGGTTCAGGAATGCAAGTTTATGATTTGATTATGGACATTTAGAATAACAATTAAGAATGTAAACGAAAAGTAAATAAATAAAATGGATGCAAAAGCAACATTGACCGATTTCTGCTTTGACTTTGATGAGCTTTTTGCCCTAGCAATTCAGAATTGGTGATGCCACAGTAATACAATGTTCTGCAATAATAATCAGGGTATTGAGTCTAAGTGGAGCTGAGGAGGAGGTGACTGTGGGGACACAGACTATACAAATGGGAAAATCCCATGGTTTGCTCATCATCTGCAAGACATGTCATGGAAAATGGATCAAGCCATGGGTAATATAAAACATGACTTAATGTTATATGCAAGGCTGGCTGTAGCCAAGATCACAAGAAGCTCAGATTTTAAAAGGAATTATAGAGATGAGTTCACTGATGGAATTTAAAGCTGTTATCATTGTACCAAAATGGCTCAGTCATAAATCTACCTACGTTGAGAATCAGTGACTGGAAGGGACTGGGCAATCTGGGAGGAGCACACTTTATTTTAAAGTTTATATCCTGTAATCCAGAAAATGACATGCTGTAGACCCGAATGGTGTCTCTCCAGTTCTGCATGGCTGATTCTATAGCATTCTGTGAAGCAAACTCGGCACAGGAATATATATGTCTCGCTATTCAAGAAATTCTGACTGAGTCACATTACTTGCCTATTTGGAAGGAATTGAAGACTGCTTGGAAGAGACCAGCTGAACTCTGTCTGGAGAGCTGTTAGTTGATGCCCAAGGGCATGAATGCTTCAATCTGTTTACCTGGCTGCCTTTGTGATGAGCGGGGAAAGCAGCAGAGGTGGGTTGAGGAAGTGGGTAAAGGGACTTGCTGGAGACAGGCTGGCTGCTGTTCAAAACCCTCTATTATACAATGGGGAAAAAAAGTCTGGAGGAATCTCTGGGGTGGCTAACGAGCTTCTGGTTGTACCCATAGGACCCTGCCAGGTTGGGGATTAAAATAAGAGGTAGCGGTGAGGAAATTTCCTGGGACGTTAATTTCAAATTTCATTATCTGCTGTGTCTAACAAAACCACTGAGGTCTCCTTGTATAGAAGCAGTGTGCAAGACACTTTTCCAAGATGCATATAAGCACAATGATAGAGCAGGGTAGAGACATGATTTTGCTTTCTTGGGGGGTTAACTGAAATTTGAAAATACTCTGAACCCTCTATTTTTTTTTTGAAGGGGAAGTGTTGTCTGAGCTTTCTCTTCACTCCTTGCATAATACACACAATACTCCTTTCGCAACCCAAGCAAGACCTTGACTTGCACTCACATACCAGCAGAGCAAATCAAAGGATTCATCTGCAGAGAGCAGAAATGACACCCCCCACAGGGGTTTTGAGACATGTACATATTTTAGATATCCAGCATTTAATTTTGGTACTTGAGGGACCAATGAAAAAAAGAACCTGGAAAGATGTTCATAGTAGTAATTTCTTAAAATCAAGTTATTAAAGCATGGATGAACTAACTGCCATTTGAATAACTTGAAGTCATATACATATCAGTTGTTCTCCTTGATAATTTGTTTTGGTGGTGGAGCTGCAGAATTCCTGTTATCTCGGGGATAGGAATGCTTTGGGCCAAAGAGGTATGGATGGAATTTTCAGAACATGTGGTGTCTGCACAAAATCACTGCTGTGGGTGATGGGCCTTTTCAGATGACAAAGTGGTGACATGGTGGGTATGGCCAGTCCAAAAGCACACCTTAACCTACAGGCAACCTACTTACTCTCTTTCTAGCTGTCAGGATATTCTCTATGACCACAAACTAAACTTTCCTTTTTTTTTTATGGACAGGTAAGTGTACCTTCTACACAAAACACTAGGTTGCAGCTACCTACCGCTTATTTATTATTATGTATGGAGGCATGCCAGCTTCCCATTTAATTAAAAAAAGTTGAAAAAGGGCATCCCAAGGGAACCATTCTAGTATACATTAATGCCTACTTTTGCTTAACCTGAACATTCTTGGATATACACAACCAAACACTACTACTGTTTGATGAGCTCTTTGGATTAATGTGATCCCCAAGTTCTGGAGCTGAGAAGTGACTAACGGAGGGAAATGGCATTGTAGTCTCTTCTAGCTGCTGACTGGGGCAAAGGACAGGGATCATATGACACATCTGTGAAAGGTCTGTCCTGGTCATCAATTGCCTGCTAGGCAAAATCTAAGATGTTCATGTTTGATGTTTTAAATCCTAAATGGTTTATGACTTGACTATCTGTGAGATTGCAATCTGGTCAGCTACGTGTATCAGGAAAGACCCTTCTGAAGATGCGTCCCCTGCTAAAAGATTGTCTATTGCAGGAAAGGACCTTCTCTTGTGTGGAGGTAGATTGGGCTCCCACTCTCCCAGTGTTTAAGAATATAGCGAGGACACCTCTAAGCTTCTATTTGTTCATTATTTTAAAGACTGATTTTAATGTTGATTTTAATTGTGCCCTTTCATTTTTTTTTTATTATTGTTGCCTTGAGTGTTGGATTACACAGAAAGGCAAGATATAAATTCAGAAATAAGCATAGTTGCAAGGCCCTCTAATAGCCCTTGAAATGAAGACTATTTGTAAAGTAGGGCCTATCACCACCCCACCTGGCAAGCAGGGGGAATGAATGGGCAAATGGCCCCTGGAGTCTTTCTTCACCTCCATCCAGCCTCAGCAGAACAAGAAAGGACACGCCTTCTCTGCTTTCGTCTAATTTGAGTGAATTCAGGGAGGTCAGCCCAGTGGGAAAGATGCAAGCCTTGAGAGATGGTGGGCAAGGAGAGACGAGGAGGGGAGGGGGCAGGGCAGTGAACTTCTGAACCTGAAGTCTGGAGATCAGTTCATTACCTTAAAACAAGTAAAAAATAAATGCCTCATCTTTCTAAAGCTGTCTGTCTGCAATTACAGCTTGGCATGTCTGCTTTGGAGTTCTGGCATCCATCCAGGTGGCACGCAGCTTCTAAGAACCTTCTCTAGTGCTTGCTCGCTCTCTTTCTCTTTTTGTAACAAATCAAAGGTGTCTGCTCAGCTTCCCTGTCTCCGTCTCCCCCTGCTCTGGACGCTCCCTGAGACGCCAGAGTTCTTCAAAAGCTGCCCTGAGTTTCCTTCAGCCTTTCTGTTACCCAGGGCTCGACAAAATATTTCTCCTTTGCTCCTTAGACCCCTGGAGTGGCTCGGATTACCGCCTTCTTCCAAGGGGGAAAAAAGAGTGATGGGAAAGGCAGAGGCAGCCATCTTTTAAAAGCTTATTAGACATTCTGCCTTGTGGAAAAAGTGGCAGTTGATATCCCCTCCACTCTATAACAAGGTCACATCGAGTGGGCACACAGTGTTCACACTTGGGATTTACTTGTGAATGAATCCTGTGCCAAGATTTTTTGGTGGGAAGAAAAAGTTTGATATCCTCTGGTGACCACCAGCTGCAGGCGTCTAGTCATGTGCATGGACGAGGAGAGAACTGATGAGGTGTGCATGTTCTGAATCGGTGTCTTTGGGAGGTAAGAGGATGGATGAGGGCTAATAGACTGAGTGTTCATCCAGGCAAAACGGTTGTGCTCCTAGGTAGGAAAGGGGGAGTGGGGATAGGTATTCAACTGGTTTTTAACAGGATCGGTACCCCCTTGAGAAACTACATGTACAGCTTGGAATGTTTGTTTCAAGTTCAATCTTTGGACTTGAAGGGGCTGTTGCAGCTTAAGATATCATGGCTTCCATTAGGCTAGTGTGCTAAATTATATCTAGGCTGGATTACTGTAATGTAGTCTATCTGGTCTATCTTTGAAGAGTTTGAGAAACTACATTGGTTTAGCAAGTATATTGGTGGGTGCTTAGTTGTGGGATCACACAGCACCTGGCCTACACAAATTATGCTGGTTGTCAGCTTGTTATGGGGCCCAGTTCAAAATGTTGGTGATGACCTTCAAAACCAAAAATGATGTAAATTCAGGATACTTTCTCAATTACATCTCAGTGTGCCTATACACTGATTTATCAGAAAGGTCCTTCTCTGTCTCCTGAATATGGGGGTGAAAGTTCAGCTCACTGGGGCAAGATAAAGGGCAGCACTTAAGGCAAGGGCAGCCTATATGGCCCTTAGAGCCCTCCCTGACTCAAGTGTTGGCAGTTTCTCACCTCTTTGAGGTGGGAAGTATATGAATATTGTGGTATAAACCCTGAAATAAATAAATCACAATTAAAAAGCAAAGGAAACCTCCCTCCCCACAAAAAAAAAAAGTTCTGCCCCCACATGTGTGATGTAGTTCCATTGATCTGACGGTACATACAAATTTATCCATACAAATGATAAGCATGGTTCTTGATCCCCAGAATATTGCCCCTCTTCTAACCTAAAATGTGAAATCCTTGGTTCTCTGCTGCTTGAATAGTGGTGGTTGGCGAGGATTTTTCTGTTTATATAGGTTTTGGTTGGAGCACTTCAATTATTTTGTCTTCTATGATGTCTTTAAAACGTTATGCTAAATCTATAATGGGGCATGTTTTGGCTTAGCCCAACCACTGTGATTTAAAAGCCATAGTTTATAACTCAATTTTTTGTATGAATCCGATAATTGTGGCTGTTTATTTAATAATCATGGTTAAGGAAATTATGGCTTGGGCAATATGTGAACCCAATCCATACCTCTGTTTTCATCTGCTGCACCTGATTTCCTTTTATTATATGGCATTTGTAATTTATGGTTGATTTTGTGACTGTTCCATTGTTGGCAGCTTTTCTGAGTGGTGTATACACACTAGGAAAGCAGTAGCCCTAGCTAAGGATTGGGTGGGGATAGGGAAAGATTACCTAGTGTAATGTAAGTTGTTTAGTGACTGCCTCGTTTAGTGACTGTTTGCAATTATGACAGTGATGAAAAAGTGACTTTACGACCAATTCTCACATTTACGACCTTCACAGTTCTGTAAAGCAAAGGAAAGCTGAAGTAAGATCGTAAACACAGTCACGGTTTCACTTAGCAACCACTTATCTTAACGACTGAGTTGTTGGTCCCAATTGTGGTTGCTGAACAAGGACTACCTGTAGTGTCTCAGATTGTGAGGACCAAAATAAGAAAAGCTCCATTTTTCAAAACAACCATAGATCCACTCCACAAGTGGGTACAGAATTGGAAAAGAACCTGAGAGGTCCATCTTGGCATTCAGGGACTAGAAGGATATTCTTGAGGTCCTGCAGCTATTGAGGTCCTTCCATGCTTGATTATTTTAATATTCTGTATAAGGACAATCTAGTGTGGCAGTAGGAGAGGGTATGAACACATTGGTATACAAGTATCAGTGAAGGAGACAAGAGGTCTAACATCAGCTTACTATTAATTAGGATACAAAGTTTTTGTAGATGTGATAAAGTATCACAATACTATATACTAAGGGAGACCACGTCATGCATAGTTGAGCATGACGTGATCTAGATAGGTTATAGATAGGTTATAAAAGATACAGGGGATATTGGCTTTTGTACTTGCTGCCTTTCCCTTCTTGTCTACATCAACAGTAAGCATCCTGGTTCCTGCCAGCTGTTTTGCCCTAACGCTTGCATTAGCCCTAGCTAGCATGCCTGATTGCCAGAACTTATAGGAGCTGTAAATCACAACTAGCATGGATATGATCAAAGCTGGTAGGAACTAAATATCTGGAAGCTCAAGCAACAGTACCAAAGATCAGAGCTATTGGTGGCTATGGACCAAAATACTTGGAAAGCACCGAGTTGCCTATCACTTCTCTAAATTCTCCTCCTACTTCTGCTTACTGTTATTAACATAAACGAATATTCACTGATAGTTCACTTCTTCCTAATAAGACTGTGATTTCAACTGTTCTGTGAGAGAAGCCAGGGCTTACCAGTGTAAACTTTTCATTCAGAGAAACAATAGCAATGCCTTTCCCTGATCCAGAATCATCTGGAATGTGTACAGTGGGGGAAAATAAAAGGTCAGCCCGTTAAGAGTGAATATCCCAGGATTGACCAGTTCACCTTAGTTCTTCTTCACCTCTTAATTAGCTGCACTTCAAGTCAATTATAGTGAGTCAAAGGAGCTTATTTGGATTATGATAAATGGGGTTAAAAGCAGATGTGGAATAACTCACAATGAAAGATCTGCTGGAAGCACTAAGCAGACTCATAGGAGTTTAAGGCAGGGACTTAAGTAAGAAGGTTCAAGGGTCAGCGTTCATACTTAAATGGAGAAGTTACTTGTGACATAGAAGACCTACTGAGATATCAGAGAGCTTTTCCCAGAGTAGATTATTTGGCTAGATAGATAAATAGGGTGGGTTCACACATGATATTAAGTCAGCATATTTTAATGAAGGTTTGTTGAAAAGCCATGGTAGCTGAGAGTATACAGAATGTTAAGCTATTAAGCTAGTTTAATTGTTGTGGCTGGTCCACACCTTGTGCTAAGACAAACCCAAACATACTATATTATGGCTTAACATGATGTTTGAACCCAACTAGTTGTTGTCCTAAGACTTCTGGCATAAAATGCAAGGGAAAAAGGTAAGGAAGAGAAAACCAAATTTGGGCACCAGCTGCTGTGAAAACCATAGCGTCATGGAAGATTGCCAGTTCAATTGTTTAGGAAGAGACCAAAGTAGCTGATCTCTCAGCAAAGGGACCCTCTTGAATAGTTGCCAGCTCATGGTAGCTGGGGAGAAGAGTGCTAGATTTTCCAGGAAGAGTTTAGAAAGCATATCTACTTTTGTCCTCATTCAGTGGTGTCTGCATGTTCAAAGTCTACAAGATGGTAGGTGCCACATTGTGATTGAAGCCCCATACTTTGGTATGTGCACTGATGTTACATGCATGTAGAAAAGGGGAAGGGCTTGGGTTGCAACACAGTGTCTGCCATCTTAAAGGTTTTGACCCTTCTGTGGACAGCCATGTCTTGTTCTTGTGTAATTCTCCAGGCCGGGAGCAAGCTTGGATGTGGCCAAGGCACATTTAATTTAGTCATGTACAGCTACCTTTCTACCTTTCTATTAATTTTAACAAAGAAAGACGTAGAGAGCTTTAAAATCCATTCAGAGTATTCAGATGTTAGAACCAAGTATCCAGACTTACTACTATACTGCACACCTCAGCACTCAATGCCAAGTAATACGGGGATTAAGTTTGCACAGTTGGCTATGCTAGGCTAAAATGGGATTGGGCACTTGATAGTTCAGAATGCTGGGGAAACCCAATCATTGTCTTAAAATGTTGTGTGAATCTGGCCTTCACAGGTGTGATATTTTATGTGAATACAGTAATTGGGTTTTGTTAGCTCAGATTGAAGGGATAATGGATTGTGTGAACTCAGCCATAAAATAAAAATTAGCATGAATACCCCTGAGCAACTGCTAAGTGCAGGGCCTTCAAGCACTGAGTCTCTGTACCAGAGTGCACAAATGTTGAGATTCTGAGGACATACTTGCGCACTTAAAAGGTCTGGACAAAACTGTAGGTGGAGGCCAGGACAAAACTGTAGGTGGGGCCAGGACCATAAACTAAATTTGACTGAACTAAACTTACCTGATTTTATTTAATTACATGGCTTTAATGTGATTACTTCTTCCATCATAGTTGCAGGGGCCATACCAAAAGCTTTTTGGAACTGTGTGTGGCCTTTGTCCTCAGGTTTACACCCTGTATATACATCACCCTGTGCATATGAGTGGAAAGGAGTCTGCACACATTTGCAACTATAATCCATTTTTACCTCCTTGTGAGCTGTGTATGTACAACTGTATTTAAGATTATTTATAATAATAATCTTGGTGTAACTATGGCATTGCTAGGTATCATTGTGCACAAGCCTCTTTCTTGCACACCAGTTGTATCTCCGATTGGGGAGCAGAGCTGGAAGGCGAAGGGCCTGCTCTTGGGAACTCCTGTCTTTTTGTAAGAAAGCAAATGTTGACATGCATGTGGGTGTGATCCCACTTGTACTCAGTGGTTCCCAGAGAAGAAATGGAAAAAGAAGGTTCTGTGTGTGTTCTGGCCATGGAACTGAGAAATGACATGGCAGCACAACACATTCTTTGCATGCCAAAGATCTAAAGATAGGTTCCTGACATCTCTGGGTAGGGCTGAGGAAAGATACCAGTTTGAAGCTTTACTGCAGTATTCCCTAACTTGCTGCCTTCTACATATGCTGGATGTCAGCTCCCATAATTGTTTGCCAAAAGCCAGAATTGTTGGGGAATAGAAAACACATCAGGCTAGGGAAGATGGTTCTAGAATACTCCTTCCAATCAGTAAAGACAGGACTGAGCTAGATGGAGCAACAGTCTGATTTAGTAAAAGGCACTTTCCTAGGATATTGCTATTTTATATTGTTCCCTATTTTTAATTTATTGTCTTGGCCAATAATGGGATCTTACAGTGATGCCTTCCATATACTCCAATAGCAGTATCAGTTGCTCATCTTCTCTGATAATTTTTTCCCCTCTGCTGCACCTCATATTTATTTAAATGCCTTTCATTTGAGAATCTTGTTAGTGGCTGACAGTGGATGAGTTAAGATTAAGGCCTCTTCTGGACTCCAAATTTGCATTTTTTAATGATGATTTATAATTAGCAGGGCGCTGATCCCATGCATCTCCAGAATTTGCCAGTTTGAGGGACATGTGCCAAAAGAACAGGTATGTAATGATGTACAGCAAGATTGAGATCAACATTTCACAGACAAAATTAGGAAGGTTCTGTTTTTGTTTTTGCAAGTATAACCCTCCTCTATTTTTGGGATAGAGGGTTATTATTTGATCAGTCCCACTCCCCCACATTATTATAGTCTGCTAGTTATTTATGGCAGCTTCTGAATTAAGTACGTTCATAACTTGACTGTAACTGTTTCTTGTAAAAAAAAATCTTAAGAATGTGTAACAGAATGCATCATCTTCCAAAGGATGTGGTGGTAATCTTGCAATCGTTTGACCATGATTGGATGCGTTGCTTAACTGCTAGCTGGCTGTTGTGCAAATAAGTATTTTGAATGTTGGATAACATATTCTCTCTTATGATTTTTGGATATTAGCTGAAGTTAGAAATTGATTTTTTTTCTTAATTTTGAAAAAAAAATTAAGGAACAGGAGAGATTATTAAGTAGATTCACACAACAGACCTTGGTTTGGTTTGGTTTCTCCCTTTTTTGGTGGTTTAGCCTGATGTGTAAGCCCAGGCAATTTGGTTGGTTATTGGTTCAATGATTTATTTATATATATAGCCGCCCATCCCACAATACAATGACTGTAGGCAGTGAATGAAAGGATAAAAAGTGAAACAGAAACAGTATAAATAGCCACCAGAACAAACAAGATAAACAGATGAGTGGGGTCTAAAAATATTCCACTTCCAGTTTAAGAACTGGAACCAAACACATCAGCCAATAGGGTTCCTTGGGGAACAACCAGGTCTTTAATGCCTTACAAAAATCCAACAGGTTGAGGCCATCTGTCAGGAGATATTGTTCTACAGGTAGGTGTTTGTGTGGCATTGAAAAATAGGCAATATCTGATTTGTAATCTAATTTCATGAAATTATTGATATACAGTAATGCTGATCTCCTCCAGAAGTGATTAGACTGATGATGGGACCCATTTTGCATGCCCCTCAGTTTATGGGAAAGGAAGGAGGACAGAAAGAGAAGGTGGAATGAAACAGGGATTAAAAATGAGTGGGAGAAAGAGAGAAGAGAAAGAAAATAAGGTTACCCTGCCTACCTGTTACAGGCTTTGTTCTAGCACAAGAACTGGCATGCAGTCCTTGACATATTATCCTCAGAGTAACATGCCTTAGACAATTAAAACTTTTGGTTTTTTCCATCTTAGCTAAATTATGGAATTTTCTGTCAGAAGGTGTGATGGCCATCTGTTTGGAGGACAGATTAATGGAGAATTGGGTTATCTGTGGCTACAAGTCATAATGGCTATGTAATATTTCTAAATCAGAGATAATATATACCTCTAAATGCCAGTTGCTGGGAACTTGAGTCAGAGAATGCTATTCGCCTCATGCTCTTTGTGTGCTTCCCATAGACTTGGCCATAGAGAGAATGTAAGCAAAAAGTTTTGTTTTTTCTTTTAAAAAGCACCATTCATGTGAAATTTGAAAGCACAGAATGAAATATTATTTTGAAACCACCATTTTACATTGGCTCCTGTTGATGAAATCATGCTTCATGATTTTGAAATAAATAAAGCCACTTAATACCACGGTGAGTCATCCTGGTTCTCTAGTAGGATTCTCTGCTACCTATGTGGTCTTGATGATCATGAGCTTGGCTCAGGGGATCAATTAATTTGTCAATCTGTCAGATTGACAAAAATGAGTCATTGGTGAATTGTGGTCCATTATATGTTGGAAATGTATTTGAAATCCAGGAGGAACCAAGCTGGAAGGAGATATTATGAAGATGATTATTAGTGTGGAAGCACCCAGAAAGCATTTGGTACATTGCAGCTAGACAGGAAGCTTTTGGTCTCTGCCTCCAAAGAATGGCTCAGTAATCTAGTTACTTGGCAAGTTTGGCAATAGAGCATAATGGGATGAAATGAGTAAGGCTTTTCAAATCTATGAATCTAAAACGAGCATTTCAGCAATGAAAATTACAGCCCATTATTACTCTGATTATTTGAGGAGAGAGTATAATTTCAGAATCATGCATAAGTTTTGGACTTACAGTTTGTAGTAATTAGTTACTTGAAAAAACTGTTTCTGGATTATGGTTTGTGTTAAATTGCCGTGATTGCATATCATCCTTTGTCCTATACTAAGAACATTATTTGTTAATTATATTACAATTTCATGTCAGTTTCAGATACATTTTTGCTTAATTTCATGAAATTGGAAGCGTTCCAAAACAACTGGAGAGGACATTCGTTTGGAAAAAGGTTGGCTTTTGCTGAAATTTGGTGCAACAAGATTCAGTTGCTTGGGTAGGGAACTTAATTTAGTGCACAGGTTAATCCTGTCCTATATGGTAATTTCATATAACAGTTTAATCTGACAATCAATGACCATATTGTCACAAGCCTTCTTCCAGTGGCTCTTGCCCAGTGTGACAGCATAATATGGGAAAGATCAATATAAACAGGTAGTTTGGAGAAAGAGTAGTTTGCTGTGTTACTCCTGCAAATTTCAAGTAGCCCTGTGATGCTCTGAAACCATTATGCTAATATGTTTTTTTTAGTTTTTTTTTTAATCAAGGAATTTGGAATGTTTAAAAATCATATAATTTGGATATTTTTGATTTCTTTTCAATGCTTATGAATTAGTTTGAAAGAAATGCTTCAGAATGTGCAGGAGTGCAAGTACGACATTCTGCATGTAATTTATTCAATAGCTGTGTCTGTTTCTAGATTTATGTAGCTTTCTTGGGCAACTGCATAATGCTAAATAAAGATGCAGTTACTTTTATGAGTCACAAACTGGTGGTGCACTTGTATTCTGCATGTTCCAAAGGACTAGGGCAGTGTAATACTTTGACAAGGAATCTAGAACAATATTTTAGAAAGGAGAGGTAGAAACATAGTGCCTATCTGCAACTCTTCAAAGGAGCCAAATCTTTTCCTGGGATAATATAGCAGCTGCAGAGATGAGCAGTGAGGTCCCAAGAGAAGATACTGCTGCTTTAAAGAGTTGCAAAAAATGTGCATTCAAGCTCCTGCATCCTCCAAGGTGACTTTTCTTAAGTTTTTTTA
This sequence comes from Liasis olivaceus, assembly GCA_030867105.1. NCBI lineage: Eukaryota > Metazoa > Chordata > Lepidosauria > Squamata > Pythonidae > Liasis > Liasis olivaceus. The sequence goes on along the minus strand of CM061360.1, from coordinate 15,865,610 downwards.
AAAAAGTGCTACATAGCCCTACAAAACATCTTTTCCAAACTGAAGTTGAAGCATTGTACAACCCTACTGTGAAATATGGCGAAAGGAGGCCTGGAGTGGGCTTACACTAGAATGGGAAGAAAACATATGTTTTTCCATCTATGTGCACTGAAAACCATGTCATGGAAGCTGCAGTTGGCTTCAGTTTTGTAACAAGTTATTGTAACAGTTGTATAGGTAGTGTGGAATTTATGGGACAGCTGGGGAAATTCTTTTTAATCATTTTACAGCATACATCCAGACAATTCTATAATTATGATGAATGTTCTAGTATTTAACTATTTAAATTCCTCAAGTTTTTAGCATTTAATTTTGATATGGTAAACTACCACCACCATCACCACCACCATGGAAATATTAAAAGAATTAGATTTTGTTAAGGTGTCCCATCTGGTAAAAAGGTATTTTTTCTAGGCAAAAACAAAACAACATGACAAAAAACAACAAGAATAATTTAACAAATGCATAACTATTTAATAATATGTGACCTAGGTGCACATTCTATTTTTGTGGCTTAATATGGAATCCATACAGAAGACTATCTGCTTCAGTTATTGGCACTCAGCATATTTCTTACTCTTGTTTTCTCTTTGTGGCATGTTGTAAGACTGAATCATGACAAATTGATAACAGTGGCCATTGTCATCCATAGATACTTTTTAAAGGTCAAATTCCAGTCCTGTGCCTGGGGCATAGCCCAATAATGAAACCTAGATGGTGGCTTCCAGATCCAGTCTTTGGCATCTCCAGTTAAAGAATACTGGAAGCTAAGGCTGGAAAAGATGTCAGATATAATACTAGCTCAGTTAGAACATATTTATTTTCAAAGTCTGGTGATGGGCAGATAGGTTAGGACCTGTAATGGTATGTGGGAATGACCTTGGGAGACAGGGCAACGAGACGCAACCAAGGGAACAGTCAGATAAAAGGCAGCTTAGCCCGCAGCAGGAATGTGGGCAGGGCAAGAGGCTCAGAAGGGACCCTTCCTAGTTTTTGGGCTGTAAAGGGGACAAGGGTGAGAGAAGTATTTTCAGACTTGCAAGATTGATGTCAGCCTTACGAGGTAGACCAGACAAGAAACATGACCAGATGAGCAAATTCTACTTTATTGTAAGGTTACATTAAGAGAAAGTTGCAAGTCTGAAAGTACTTCTCTCCCCCATCCCCTTTACAGCCCCACAACTAGGGAGGGTCTCTTCTGAGCCTCTTGCCCTGCTCATATTCCTGCTGCGGGCTAAGCTGCCTTTTATCTGACTGTTCCCCTGATTGCGTCTGGTTGCCCTGTCTCACAAGGTTATTCCACATACCATTACAGGACCACAGCTTTCAGAATTTCTATTCCACATAGTTTCTGATTGGCTAAGAATTTGGGGAACTGTAATCCAACACACTGGAATTACACAGTGAGGAAACATGCAGTCTCGTAGCCTTAATGGGTTCAGTATAGAGCAGATTAATTCATAACAGAGAAAATGCATTTTTCATTATAAGGGTCACATGTCACTCTTCTAATGTGCAGTTGCTTTAAAAGTTTGTATTTATGACTTCACTTTTATTTCCTCTTCTTGCTAGAGCTCAGAGCAATCTATTCCCCCCCCCCCCCATTTTATCCTCACAATTCTGCAAGTTGAGTTAGCTTAAATGCCTACTGTTGGAAGTGGCCTTTTAGCAGATTAAACTGTTTTCCCATTTATTCCTGTACTGTGCCTTGATTAGCCAGGGTCTTGGGCGGAGATCTTGAGTTTATAGTTTATAAGTAGCTTATTGTTCAGATGTGTATATTGGGAGGCTTCCAAGTTGCTCTACAAGAATAATATACAATAAATATTCTATTGCATATGAAGCTATTTGCTATCTGATCCTTTTCACTGGAGCTTTCATTTCAAGTATTTTCTGCATGCAATATGTATATTTGGGTTCTTTCAAGCTCACAGGGTCCAGTGACTAACCATGGTAATCCAACAAGCTTCATTATTTAGGTAATTTCCCCACTACCCACTTTACGGATAGTCCTTGACTTACGACCATTTGTTTAATGACCGTTCGAAGTTACAGTGGTACTGAAAAAAAGTGACTTACAACTGGTCCTTGCGTTTACAACTGTTGCAGCATCCCCACAGACACATGATTAAAATTTGGGTGCTTGGCAACCAGCACGTATTTATGAAGGTTGCAGCGTCCTAAGGTTACATGATCGCCATTTGTGACCTTCCCAGAGGGCTTCCGACAAGCAAAATCAGTGGGGGAAGTTGGATTTGCTTAATGACCGTAGTGATTCGCTTAACGACTGTGGCAAAAAAAGATTGTAAAATCGAGTGCAACTCACTTAATGACCGCATCGCTTAGCAATAGAAGTTCCAGTGCCAGTTGTGGTTGTAAGTCAGGACTACCTGTGTAGCATCTTCTGATGCCACCTGCTATCATTGAGATGATGTAACAGCTGCCCTCATTATTGTTATATTGGTACAGTGATGGATGATGCTAAAAGACACTACGAGTATCTGGTGGAGAAATGGCCTTAAGTGAGGCTTTCCATCCAGTTTCCACTGCAGTTTGTTCAGGTTTAATATAGCCTTTTCCAACCTGATGCTATTCAGGGAAGTTGAGACTGCAGTTCCCCAAGTTCTTAGCCAGTGTGGTCAACAATCAGGGAGTAGAGGGGTTGTAATCTAACACCATTGGAAGACACCAGGTTGTGGAACAATGTAGAAACTACTCAATGTGCCAACTTGTTTATGTATTGCATACGTAATCACTTTCAGTCAGCTTTTTGAACCTGTGAAATTGGGTCTAGACTATTGTCTATCAAAGAATAGTGGCAAACTTCACCTGCTAAATGATGCAAGGAACAGGTTATCTACCCCATATCACTTTTTTAAAAAAGGGCGCTAGTGAGCCAGAAACGTCATGGCTATGGTTAATTCAAGATTCTTTGGGCTGTTGCCCTATTCTCTTTTCCTTGGACAGAGAAACAAAGGATTAACAAGCTTGTTAGGAAAATGACAGCCTCATAAATTCTTTCTCCCCTCTTCCCGCCCACACGCCTCCCTTTGAAACTGTCAAACCTGCTCGAGTCCCAGAGATGTTGGTTGCTGTTTTATTTCTTCTGTCCTGGAAGCGACTCTCTGTTCTGCTGCTTTGATTTATCTCTGCACTTTGTACTGATTGGATTAGAAGTTTAAATGCTTAAGAGTGCATAATAATATATTTTTCTTATTAATATTAAAAAATCATTATTGGTTTTTTTTATAGTTCTGCCCTGAATTGAATCTCCTGTTTGATTTATTCTCGCTCTCAAAGTGGAATTTAATGCTAATAGAAGCAATCATTGCTTTGTTTTGATTCTTTGACTGTTTGGAAAACTTTCACTGCAAAAGGAAATTACAGCATTATTAAGAGTCCATTAAAAGAGGGTTTGCCTGGTGTTGCTAGTGATTACCTGCAAGGCAGAGACAGAGTGAAAAAGCAAAGACAAAGGACTTGTTTTGCAAGGCCCTCTTTTCACATCCTCCTTGGCTGTAATGTAATTATCCCAGTTATTATAATCAGGTCTATTATATTACAGGTATTAATTGCAGGTCCCACTGGTTAAATTTCTTGTGGGACATTGAGCTAGTAATGAATGTAAAATCACTGGGATGCATAATTCTTTTGTTTTAACCTTTATATTAGGTATATGTGCAGCTCTTTCTGATTCATTGAGGGCCAATATCCAGGTCGTGTTAAAACATCTTTCCCTTTTTGCATATATCACCTAACCTCCATACCTGATTCCTTTGCAGAATGCTAGCTGGTAGGCTCTGACTGTTTACTGCCATATGAATTGCAGCCTTCTGCAACACAGCTTTCTCCAAAGGTGTTCGAGCAACTTCCATTATGAATGCGGATTTTGACAAATAGTGATGTTGATTTTAGGGGGATTAAATTGGATTGATATGGATTCTTGTTCCAGGTAGTCCTTGTTTAGCAACTGCCTTGCTTAGCAACTGTTTGCAGTTATAACAGTGATGAAAAAGTAACTGTATGACCAATTCTCGCATTTACAACTTTTGCAGGTCTGAAAAGCAAAGGAAAGCTGAAGTCAGATCATAAGCACAGCTGTGGTTTAACTTAGCAACTGCTTTGCTTAACGATCAAGTTGCTGGTCCCAACTGTGGTAGCTAAACGAGGACTATCTGTAGTTTTATATGAATTTTGCTAAAACCTATGGTTGTGAATAAATGTACTATACTACTAATGTCTGTTAGCCAATCACTATTGATCATGCTGGCTGGAAGTTCTAAGAATTGCAGTCCAAGACATGTAAAGGACTCCAGGTTGAGGGAAGCTGCTTTATAGAGTCTTCCCCCTGTGGCTGCATACAGAAATAATAAAGCTAATAACAACAACTACTACACTTTTGTAGGAAATGGAGCTACCCTGTCTAGCCACTGGATCTCAGAGGATACTCTTTATTAGGATGGGATGAACAACCTTTAATCAACTGAGGCTCACATTTCTTTGGGGATCCTTTCCTAACCTTGGTGCTCTCCAGATATCAATTCCCCGAATTCTTGGCAAAACCATTTTGGCTGGAGAATTCTGGATCTATTGGTGTAGGCAGCCTTAAAGGTAATTTGGTGGGAGGCACTATTCCATTTTCCCATGCCCCCTTTTTCTCTCTCTCTGTTTCTCCACCTCCTCTCTCACTTTCATTCATTTTCTGAGGCTCTCTTCTCTCTCTCACGCGGCAAGTTGCCAGGGAAAGGATAGATAGCTTTTCCCAGAGATCTGAATTAATTACTCACTGTGGAATTAGGCAGAGGGCTGCTTGCGCTTCTGTGGATGCAGATTTCCAAGCCCTGCTTTAGAGCAAGCCTGCCACTGTGGCAGGAAGATGGGGGAGAAAACAATGCTTTAAATTCCAGTTAGAGGAGACTGTGTTGATTAGTGGTTCTGCATTGCACGTGCTCAGTCTGTTGAGGAATGTCTGGATTGGTCCTTGCTGTGATTCTGCAGGACTTCCAGCTTTGAGTCTGTAGTCTAGAAGCTCAGTCGGTCGGTATCTGAGTCAAGCAGGATTTCTGCTTTTATTGCTGGAATGGATATGAACACAAGTCAGAGTCTTTTCTTACGCTTATTAATTTTTCTACACAAGATTAGAAAACCTAAACACAGATATATATACATGGAGTTTTTTTGGTCAAGGCTATAATAGATCCTTGCCAAGGATGTCTGCCCAAAAGCTAATTCTGTAATGTTTTCAAGTAACAAGGAAGAATGATTTTGTATAACAAAGCATTCTAATTGTATGATGCCCGGCTTAACAATGTGTTTTTTACTGTTGACATCATGTTGATCTTGCTTTTTCTGTATTACAGTGTTTCTTGATTTTGTTTACTGAATTTAATCCCTTTTCAGAGCCAAAGACAGGAATATGAACACACACACACGTGTGTGTGTGTATATAGTGAGAGGGCATGAGAGCGCATGTGCAAATACTCTTTCTCCCTCACGTTTTTCTTTTTAGTATCAAGAGGTTCTACAGATGCTACTTAATCAGTTTTGGAAGGAGGTTACTGAAGTTCTATTAATGTTTTAAAGTACATTTGTTTATTTTCAAATATACAGGAAAGAGAGATTTTTAAGAGCAAACTTCTTGCTCTTAAACAAGCTGTTTAGCATATTTGCCATGAAAGTTGTGGAAAAGAACTAGCATTCAGGAGCCATCTGTCTCGAGACAATTGCAGTTGGTGGATACATTAAAAGATTGTGGAATTCATCCTAGGTGAGCATGGTGGTTGAGTCACAAGGAAGAGAATTGTCAGGAGAAATATAATAACTTCTGATCTGGAGCAAATCTGAGAAGTTAATACAGTGCCAGAAGATGTTAGTTTGGAAGTACCTCAAGACTTAAGATTTCAAACTGTTTTGTCTCATTATTAGGGGAAAATAGGCAATAAACCTGCAGGTTGAATGGTCTCTCCTGGCCTTCCTTCTGCTCTCCTACTCTTGGAATTCTGTTTTTTTTTTTTAAAGAATTTGAATTTAAAACCACATGATTCAAAGACTCTGACTTCAAACCCTGCACCTTTATGTAAGAGGTAACACTCAGGTGGAGTGCTATGCTACTTATCTTTTTCAGGTGGATCTAGAAGCATCCAGTTTTTTATAAAACTATCCTATCTAATTTGAATCTGATCTATCCCACTTCCTCCTCACTTCTACCTTGAACAGTAGCAATAGGTAATCTTTCTTGATAGTAGCAAAAGGAGCTAAAGGAGAAAGTTATTCTGCTTAGTACACAATGCCTCTTTTGACTATTGTTTCTGAGCGCAGGTGAGAGATTTAAGCCTTACAGTAAAGTGATGGATAAGTGTCAGTTTGGCAGATATGCACACTGTGAACTGATTTGGGCTAAAGAAATAACCCCTTGAACAGTCACTTCCTTTGTAGTTGGCAACATTTTCATTAGTTCTGCTCTTGTGCCTTAACAACAAGTCTGACTCCCAAAATGTAGATATCCCTCTTGCTCCCCATGTTACTTTATCCATCAAGCTAGGAAAAACTGGCAGCCTGGGGTTGCCAGTGTCTTACCTTCTGATGACAACTCAGGGAGCAGATGTTAGCATATAATATTTGCCCAAGAGTAGCCTTACTATTAGTCAGAAAGAGGCAAAGGGCTCAGATGACAGATGCCAAGGAGTAGAGAAGCTGACTGAGCTTTGTATGCCATGGGGCCTGTCTTGTGTCTCCCTAAATTAGCATCCTTTCTTCAGTTGAACTTAGGAGATATTGTGCCATTGCCAGCATCAAAACCAGACTCATTGGCTACTCCAGTTGACTCCTATAAGATTGTGTTTGCACAGCACACAGAACAGTGAACTAGCCAATTCTGTTTGGGGTAGAGTGCTGTACCCTCCTTTGCAGTTAGTTCATAGCTCAGTCTGTTCTATGGATCCAGAGGTCAGTTGCCAAAGGGTAAGTTGTAACTTGTGGACACAGCTTATACTGAAGGACAGAGAGGTGTCCTTGCTTTTGGCTCTTAGCAGCAAATTGGCCAGTCCTTTATCAAGACTGCTGCTTGGCCTGGTGTTTTCTGCAGATCAAGATTAGCTTAATGTAGCCTTCCTTCCCAAATCTGGGTACAATCCAAATGTTTGGATTTCAATTCCCAGAACTCCCTAATCAAACTGTCCAGTGCTGAGAGTTCTGGGAGCAGACATTCATACAGGTGGAGCCATACAGGTTGGAGAAATCTGTGCAAATGGCATTGGAACTAGCCAAGAATTAGCTCCCCCATCCCTTACCCTTTGGTCAGGTTGATAATACTATGCTAATTTTTAAAAAATTTACGTTTTGGCAGGGCAAGTTAAAAAATAAACCAAAACAAAGAAATAACCCTTGCCATCCACCCAGACCTCTCTGAAGCCCCATGTTTGTGAGCAACAGCTCTGTCTGGTTGGGGAGTCGAGGGCTTTGGAGAGCTCTCTGCACCTGCCTCCCTCCTTCAGAGCAACATCTGCCTCCTCCGCTGAGGAAGGTTGGAGTGGAACAAGGCTGGCACCTGCTGCTGGTCTCCAGGGCCAGAGTCCTGCTGCAGTTGTTCCCAGCTTCTCCTCAGTCTCCCTAAGAAGCTGTGGAGTCTGAAGAATCTGACCTGAGTACAGTTCTGGGGCGTCTTTGGTCATTTTTTCTCCTAATCTGCCCACTTTGAGCAGAGCCGAAAGACCTTGAGCTTTCCAGTGCAGCGGGGGAAGGAGGACCAGGTTGTGGAATCTTGGATGAAGGACTTGTGGGGAGGGGGGGAGGGAGGGATTTTCCAGGTGACAGTTTGTGATCCATCTTCCTCTCCCCTCTATCTGGATTCCTCCAGTCTGCTGGCCTTCCCACAACCTCGTTCCTGCACTGCCAGCAACTAGCATCCTCTTGCACGCTACAATGCCCCAGATAGCTTGGCTAGGGCTGGCGGTCTGCTTGCTGTTACAGGCATGCTGCCGGGTTGCTCTTTGGCAGCCTCTCTGCCTGCACTCTGTTGCATGGAGGACTCTCTGAGTCCAGCTCCTGCCAAGACGGAAATGAGGCTTATGTGCTCTCAGGGCTTGTTTTGTTTTGTTTTGTTAAAGGAAAGAAAGAAATGCACCCAAAGGCTTGGGAACACACGTACTAGAAAGCACATGCAAGGAAGGTTGTAGAGCTGGTATGAAACAGGCACAATGTGCTGGGAGTTCCCTGAGTCTGTGTGTGTGTGTGTATGTGAGAGAAAGAGGGTGGGAGGAGGGAATGTATATGGTTTCCAAGGTGCCTGTTAGATGGTTTGGTTTAGAGTCCTAGACCAGCTGGGTCAATAAGACATGACTGGAGAAGCTATGATTCTCCCACAATTTTCCCCTCTTCACCATTGGCTACGTTGGCTGGGGCTTTGGGGAACTGTAATTCAGCAACATTTGGAAAGCCTTTCCCTATCTCCTGTTCTGGAGGAAGGCATCATCTCTATGAGAGACGCATGAATTCATTTCTGTTTCAGCCTTTCCAGGATTAACCCACATGTAGTACTTACTGACTCACACTGGGACCAGGAAGCAGCTTCTTCCTCACCAAGGTTAGAATGTTAAGAAGTTCTGTAGCATCCTATCTTCGTTTCTTGTCCTCTTCCTCTCATGATGCCCCCTGAAATATTCTTTATTCTGTTACATGATAGGACTGGTCTGGTTTACATATCTTGGAGAGACATGGGAGATGGAAAGCACAGATGGGAGCTTAACCTTCCAGAAAGCAATGAGGTCATATTCTTATTCAGGTGTTAGGCCTGACTAGGGGACTGTACTATGTGGTGGCGGGGGGGGGAGAGCATGCACTGGACTAGTTTCAAACAGTCTTGCCAAAGGTGGCCTTAGCCACAACTTCAAACTAACCTGTACTAGTTCTGATTGTGCTGTTTGAACACTGGAAGTCTTTAGATGATTGGAATCCCTGTTTATAGTCAGAGTAAAGGTTCCAAATACAATCATGAGCAGCTCCATAAAGTGCCTTCTAATTCTCTTATTTCTGTTGGTAGCTCCTCCCCAGGCTCTCTTGAAGTGCCCACAAGTGAACATAGGTTCTTTGGGTGTGTTGTAACTTTATTGCCAGAGTGGCTATGAATTCTGGGTATATTTCCAGCATCATCAATACAGCTCTTTGAAATTATCTGTTGTTCCTTGACATTGAACTTGAATCTGAGTCTGTACACTGTAGGGCAGTTGTAGCTCCCATGTAAAATGTCTCAGAAGGCATCATTTTAAAATCCAAGGTTGTTATTTTCTTAGGACAGGTATCCCAGAATAGAAAGAGATGGAGTGTGTGAATGATGAGAAAGAGATAAATCTCTGTCCAGGTCTCTGTCCTCTTGATCTTTTTGCAGTGTCCTCTTCTCCCGTTGAGTCTGAGAGCACAAAAGCTACATTTGGTGATTGTGATTGCCTGGAGATCCGTTAAAACCATCCTGGGTGCCTGCTGAAGCTTTTCTGCCCATCTCTTCTAATTCAGGCCCAGCTGCTCAGTTTTGTTGTGACGGAGCCCCCTCCCCATCTGCAGCCTGATATAGCTGAGCTGCTGGGAAGAAGAGGTGGATATCCCCTGAGGGGTGATCCCCTTTTGTGCCTGATTCCAATGATTTTTAAGGCTTGTATTTTCCATCACGATGTTTTTGTGCTCATTCAGTGGAATTGCACGCATGTGCACAAACACACGTGCACACACACAGACACAAATACTGCATACTAAGCTTGGGGAACCTATGGCCCCAGGGCTGCATATGAGCCCTGAGTCTCTTTTTTGTGCCCACTGAACTCCTCCAAGTGCAATAATTAAAAATTGACAACTCAAAAACTGCAGAGTACTCTCTAAAGCACCATTTCTCAACCTTGGCAACTTGAAGTTGTGTGGACTTCAACTCCCAGAATTCCCATGGCTGGCTGGGGATTTCTGGGAGTTGAAGTCCACACGTCTTCAAGTTGCCAAGGTTGAGAAACACTGCTCTAAAGCAAGCTGAACATTGTTTGAAAAAGCATGCAAGGGACCCCTCCCAAACTCCATGGAAGCCCAAGAAGAAAACCAAAAATACCCCCACCATGTAACATTGCTTTACCTACTGCATTCAGTAATGCTCAGCATGACCCCCAGCCATTGGTTGCTTTCTCCCCTCATTCTGTATTAATAGCAAATTCATTCCCTGACAGTGGATCTGTGTGTTCCTCAAACTGCATCACCCATATACAAGGAGGAGAGATTCAGCAGATAGAGAAAAATGCAAAAGCTTTCAGAAGCACACAAAAGACTTTCCTCAGGGAGGGGGGCTCTGAGAGAGACCAAGTCCTCTTCCCCTCCTTTCACATGGGGACTCTCCAGCATGTGCAGGTGGCTAGAACCCCGAATAAAGTCCTCCATGCTACAATACTTCCACATGTTACAGAAGCTAGGAGAAGTAAAGCTGTAGCAACTCTGATTCTCCAATTAAGAGTAGTTGTCATAATCCACAGCTACCTGTTTCTGAAGGCTCTGCTCCATTTGCTCTGAACTGTACTGTATTTATTTCTTCTGTTATAACTTGATTCTCATATTAATACCAAGAAGGAGTGGTGAACTGCTGCAGTTCAGGAGGGAAACAGAGTTGTTTCAAAATGAGCTTCAACAGAGTATAAAATGGTAGTATGTGTACAATATGCACAGTAGGACATCTTGCTGTCCTTGCATATAAATCTGCTGATGGGTGCATTAGGAGCTCTTTGAAATCTCTTTTGAGATCTTGTTTTTAGAGATCTTGGGGGAGGGACAAAATTCAGAGGAACCATACATTTGGTGTCTTAAAACAACATTCTAACCTGGCATTTCCCAAAGTATACAAATAAGCAATTAATAGAGGCAGTAATTTAACATGGTCAAGTACCAGAAGATTAGGAGCAGTTTTGTGTCACGAACTGACTGAACAGACATCAGTTTAAGAATAGGCAAACTGATTCATTAAGCATTCTTTGGACAGAACTGCAAGCTGCAAAAAGAGACGTTATAGGCGGACAGCCATATTAATCTATGATGGCAAGAATCAGGAGGAGTCTGGTAGCACCTTTTCCGATTAACAAATTTTATTAAAAGGCATATGTTTTCTTGAGTTGCTGCAGCTCGTGAAAGCTGATGCCTTTTAATAAAATTGGTTAGTAGGAAAAGGTGCTACCAGCCTCCTCCTGATTTTCTGGGGGAAAAAAGGCTTTCCAGTCTATCATAAAATCACAGAGCTGGGGAGGAGAGAAATTAAGACAAATCAAATGCTCAAGAGAAGCCTAGCAATATTTGAATACACCATTAGGAAAAAGGAAAAAGAAAAAAAACCAGCAATGGGCTATTCCTTGGCAGAGAATTCCACTGTCTCAGTGTTGCAAATGAAAAAGCCCTGTTGCTTCTCCCAGCCAGCTACTTTTCAGATGACAGTAAGGTCTTGCAACAGTGGGGCACCTGGCCCTGCATTTAGAACGTGCCAGATTCAATCCCCAGCATGATTAATTAATTGTTTGTAAAGGTGTTCCCAATTAAATGGCCACGAGATTTATTACACAAAAGCTTTTTTAAAATGCCATCTTAAAGCAGTCTAGCTCTCTTGTGTGCGAAGAAAAATCGAATGCAAGTCACAGTGTGTCTTTTGATTTTCACTGCTGCCACGGTACTGAGAAGATGACTTTTCTATATATGCCATATTTTTTTCTGCACTATTTTTGGCGGTGTCTTGTTTGGGGTGGATTTTTTCCTCGCTTTTCTGTTTTTAATGTTTTTAAGGCACTTTATAATCTCCCCACATTTTGTTCGTTGCTGATAGATCATCGTCTGCAACTTCTAAAAACAAATTTGGTATCCTCTGGGGATCTAAGGTGTGTACCCCGCACCTGTACTTGTCCTCTGAGGCAGGGTTCCTCAACGTTGGCAACTTTAAGCCAGCTGGGGAATTCTGGGAGTTGAAGTCCACCCGTCTTAAAGTTACCAAGGTTGAGGAATCCTGCTCTGAGGCACATGTAACTTATGATTTATTAGTAAATTAGAATTCAGGAGTTTTGGTCAGCTAAGAGGTAGCCTTGGTAATGGCAAGAAATGTGAGATGCTGCAGAAGAAAATTCCAGTTGCCCAGTGGGCTACTGAGAAATTACATTATTTCCCTCTCCCTCTGCTTTCTCCCTCCTCCACCAACCTGTATGGATGCATAAGCTGAAAGCGAGGAGGGAAACATGAAGTGTGGGGGTCAGGGTGGGCCACCTTCTGCGGGCCAACATTACACCCACTGCTTCTTCTCTGTAGCAAGGCTTGAGTTCATTGTTTAACCATCACATCTTCTGATTATTAATCAGCACACATGGCACATGCAATATGGTGGCAGCTGTCAAGCTTGCTGACACCCAGCACAAAGGAGGGTGTGATTGCAAATTGCACCTTGGGCGAAGAAGGGAGGGGGCGGTGAGTTCAATCAGGGTGGGGGTTGACTGAGGTTGGAGATGGTCTTTAGTCCAACTTGGGTTCAAGACAAAATCTAGGAAGGATTGCCTTGAGAAGAAGAAAAGGAAATGTGCTTTTTCCCCCCCCAGGAAAGAAAGATCCTGAGGCCAGGGCTGTACAGGAAGTGTAGGTGTCGGCCTTGGCAGCCCAGCAAAAGGGAAGGGAACTATAACAGTACAGTCCTTTCATTCCAAACCTTGCATTATCTTTCAGCCAGCAGATAATAAGGTTGGGATGGCCTGGAATAAAGGATGTTGCCTTCTTTGTATACTGGAAGAGACTAGAGATGACGAACAGCCTCTGGTGAAGGCTGTTCTGGAGTATTTTAGGGAAGTTACCTTGTTGAGTTTCAAACATTAAAGTCAAGGGGAGGCTTTTGGGGAGGCTTGGCAGTTGTGGGAAGGACTGGTCTGGATGTAGCAGTGCCGGACATGGTGGGAAACAGAAGCAGTGGCTTTTTGAGTCAGAGCCCTTTCATAGATGTCACAGTGTCTGAGAGCCAAACTGCTCTTGGGGCATGCCTGGTTGGATTTAATGTATTTTTAAGTAACAGCCAGGGAGAGAAGGGAGGGAATAAGGACAGGGTGGGTCTATGTTTCTGTAAATCAATATCACAGTCCCAGTGATTTGTCTTCCCCTCCTCTGAAGGTTGTGAGTTGACCCTAGGAGGAAGGGTTATTGTAACCCACTAGCACATGGATGAGAGCAAGGCTTTTAATGACAATGAGAGGTCCAGAGGCAGAATCGTCATTTAATGCTCCTACCTTCTTATTATAATAGTGTAATTTGTTTTCCTTTCTCCTCTCTGATTGAAGGTCATTAGCACATTGGGGGAAACCTCAAGCCCCAAAATAACCTCCAAGATTATTCCTTAAATGATTTGTCTTAATGCCTAAAATCAAAATGATTTTTTAGATGATTTCAAAGTATGAATCATATTTATATAAGCCACCCAGAGTCGCCCTCTGGGGGAGGTGGGCGGCATATAAATTTAATAAACAAACAAACAAACAATATTTTGGAGAGGTCCTTTTTCATGTGTGGGGCCGTTGCCCACAACCACCCACCTACCTGGAAGAATGGATGGCTAACCTGCAGTCCTCAAGATGAGACAGGACTGCAACTCCCAGCAGCTGAGCCAGGGTGGCCAGTAATGAAAGCTCCTGAGAGTTGTCGGTCACCAACTTCTGAAAGGCCGCAGTCTTGCATAGCAGTTGCACCTTCCAGTGATAATAGCAGCAAGAGAAGAGATGTTAACATCCTTTCTGCAAACCACAATCTATCTTGATTGGGCTTTCTTGGCACATCACCTGCCCCAATCAGGCCTCTGTAAACATGTTGGATTACAGCTTTCACCATCCTCAGCCAGCATGCCCAAATGGCTTGGCAGCTGGGGAAGATGGGACTTACAACCAACATTGCTAGAGAACCCCAGATTGTGGGAAGCTGAGCTAGATAGGCCAGTAGGGTGACTTGGGATAAAGCAGCATTACATGATCCCACCAGTGGCTTCTGTGGCCCTTTATTCTTTTACCTCCCTGACTCAGCTGGTGTGAGAGATAAAGGGGGGGGCAGTCCTGAGCACTGGGGAGAGTTCCAGTCTCTTCTCCCACACACCTCTTTTGCTTGAAAGCTCCTCCTGAGGAGCAACCGGTTTTGCAGCTCTCACGCTTGTCTGGGAGAGCAAGTCAGGCATGAAAGCTTGCAAGCTCCATTTGATGGCCTCTCCACTCAACCACTTGTCCTCAAAGCACCTCTGGCAGGCAGGGAGCAGCCATGTGGCTGCTTTTCCCACCACCCTCTTCACAGCCAGCCAGGCAGCTCTGGAATCCCAGCAATAGGATTTACTACTCGACATCATTCTTGGCTCAGCTGCTGTCCTGCTCTTTTTCCCTTAAAAAAGGAAGCAAGAGAGCAAATGTTTGCAGGGGAAGCTGTAAACCAAGCTTTGAACCAGCTGTTAGAGCTTCAGAATTCTGTCGGGCTGGAGGCCGATGGAGAAGGCTGTGGGTTAATTTTGAACACAGGATTGTTGCTCGTGCTTGCATGTGCAGATTCCTGACCGGGAAATACCAGTGAGCAAGAGAGTCCTACCCTGATTTAGTAGCAGACTTGGCACTCGCCCACCTGCATGGCTTCGGGCAGTCTTGGCTTTTGTAAGACAATTCTGGCAGCTGTTTGCAGTGCCTTCTCATGCCAGTTCTCTGGATTGGAAAAGGTGGCATGGTGAGAACAGAGGCCTTGGTTGTTGGACAAGCTAGATTGCCCAGTTGCAGATATCTACACAGCAGCCGCACCTACCCTGCCCTCTCTGTTGCATAATAAACATTCTGCATCAGACAGCTCAGACTATAAATTCAGTATCATTTAGGTGTAATTCAGAACACAGTGATTAATTTGACAGGTTCCATTTTCAAAACAGGATTTGAACCTGAACTTCCCTCTGGGATTTGATCCAGTTGCTTAACCTCTCTGGGGTATAAATAAAATAAAACAAAACAGGAGACTTGGTGAAAAAGTTGTTGCATGGGCTAAAAGGAGTTTAGTGGGTAATCTCAGTAATTTAAAAGGATGTACAAATGAGGCCATCCGTTCTGGAAAGTGTGGGACAGGATCTGACTTTGGATGCAGCTTTGGCCATACATTCATCCAACTTCCTAAATGGAAAAAAGTTGAATATGTGAAATGAGGAGCGTAAAGTGTTAAGACAGGTATTTAAGAGCCCACTTGTTCATTCTATTGAGTGGGGTGCTGGACTTCTGCTCCAGAGTCCCTCCTAGACAGCATCACAGCTCCTGTTCCTCTTCTGACAATTGAGAGCAGATAAACCTCCTTGACTTCCCAGAAGATACTGCTCCTAACCCTTTCATCTTCCTACGAAGGAGCAAAATAAGAATCGTATTCACATAGGTCTTAAGAGCGAAGCAGCCTCTGCTCTGTGGACAGCAATCTTTAAAATGCTCTTGGCATCCTGTGTATCTCCCAAAGGGAAGTGGGGTACAGGGGGTCAACAGGAAATATCCCAAAGACTTTGCTTGAAGCTGCATACCGCTCTAGGTGATGAATGTGATATGTGCTACTGTTTCCAGAGCATCCCCTGTAACCTATCACATTTATAGATTGTGTGGCATCCCCTGTAAGCTTTCACGTTTTAAACAGGACCATGTTTTTAACATCCCTGCTGCAGTTCCAAAGATACATTTTTAAATACCTACCTTGGGGTACAGTGTAATTTCCTAGGATATTTTAAGAGCCAAGAAATTGTTCGTATTTTAGGTTAAAATAAAGGTAGGTAACTTGGAAGTCCAAGGCCTGCAAGTTACATTTAGCTAAGTTTCCTGTGACATTTAACAGTCAGTCCTCCGCAAGAGACCTTTGACTTTTCGATCAGGCCATTGGGAAGAGGGTGAGAAGAGAGGAAATAAAGCAGCAAAAAGCTTTTGGTTGGGGCCACCTACCCTTGAATTCTGCCCCAGTCATTGCTCCTTTGTGGCTTCTGATAGATTACTCCTATGGAAATATGGCATTCAATAAGAAGAAAAAAAGTTTTCCCAGAGACATGTTAGAGAAACACAATTGCCCTGCAACTGGTGGAAAACAGTTCAAAACAAGCCTTGCCAACATGAGAAATGGCAGTCTGTGTGCAGTATCAGAATGCTTGTATGTATGAATATCTTCCACACACATTCCTTCTCCCACATCCACCCCTTTTGGGAGATTTGAGGTCTAAAAATCCCCAGAAGGAAGCCAGATTTCCTAAATGTCCTAATGTAACATATTCAGATATAGGAGCCTTTTTTTTTAAAAAAAGGCATCTTAAGAGATTTATTAAAGGCAGTGGTTTCAGCTGTGATTCTGGTACAGGTAGTCCTTATTTAGCAACTCCCTCATTTAGTGACTGTTTGCAGTTACGATGGAGGTGAAAAAGTAATTGCGACCAATCTTAGCATTTACGACTTTCGCAGGTCTGTAAAGCAAAGAAAGCTGAAGTAAGATCACAAGCACAGTCGCGATTTTACTTAGTGACCACTTTGGTTAATGACCAAGTTGCTGGTCCCAACTGTGGTCACTAAACGAGAACTACCTGTAGTTGGGGCACATGCAACTAGGAGGTAGAGGGCAATGGCAGGTATGCTGCCCCCATAGTCATCATTCTGATCCTCCCTCCTACAATCCCTGTTGTCAGTGAGGTCTCCTGTTGTTTTGGAATTTGGTCCCGCAGTGGAGAAGATGCTAGCCCAAAATGCTGCTATACACCCTGCGAGCTTCTTTCTGAGTAAGTTAATGGCCCCTAACCAAGCACTTGTGGAAGGATTGAGATTCAGATGCTGTTTGCAGGAGGAGGGCAGCGCCTGCCAGCCTGAATAATTGATGGCACCATTACGATAGTCAAATGTCCTTCTCTTCATGCTGGTTCTTCTGTCTGCAAAAGCACCGTCTGAGCCTGCCAGGTCTCCCAGACAGGAGGGTGATTGAGGCCCAGCAATGGGCCAAGATGCATTTGTCAACTCGGAGAGGTAGTGGTGAAGACTCCTGCCTGCTGCTCAGGAGAATCCCTATGTTGTGTCTAACCTGAGTTATGCAAGAAGGTTTGGGGGCCACTGCAACCCAGTTTCTGCACCCAGAAAATTAGGATTCTGTGAACACATCTATTTGCATAAAAGCCTGGTTAATACAGAGAGCAACACTTGTTGACCCTTGTGGCTGCTTTTCAGATCCCATTCTGGTTCCTAGGAGAGTCCACAGAAGGTCAGCATTATTGCCATCATTTTGAGAGAAATGTATGAATTCTGCATCCTGAACAAAAAAGGCTTTTGCACACTGTCTGTGGCCGGGGTTTAAATTCCACAATTGCATTTGAATCAGAGAAATGGGGGGGGGGGGGGAGGAACTACAAGTAAGACATTTATGATTCCCCTGCTGAATGATGCTAAGCTTGTTTAGTGAGGAACAAATCCCTCTGAGTTCAAGAGGATTTACTCCTTGGTGAAGTTTGCATAGGATTGCTGCTTTAGGCTTCTAATTAAATCATTGATGTTATCCTTCTTCCTAAGAGGAGAACATCTTGGCTGCTAGTCTGTACAGGTATTGCTTTAGATGGCCCAAAAGTCTAACTTAGTGTAAGGGTGCTTTTTTTATTACCTTTCTGAGCCCGACACTGCCTGTAGACAAATGGAAGAGACCTAGCAGTGTGGGGATTCCCAAATTTAATTCTTTGCATCTCCAGATGGGGCTGAAAAAAAAATGCTGAACTCCTGAAGAGGTATTTAAATCAGTGGCTGTATTCCCACAATGTGCTTAGTTAAGCTAGTTAAAAATCTGGCAACATGATTTGTGTAGCATTCTAAAGTTTGGTTAATATTAACCTTGATTTGGGTGTGTGTGTATGCAAACTACTGTTCATGATTAGTTTATGGTTCAGTGGGTTGCGAGAACTTGGAAAATGATGTGTGAATGTTGCCAGGATAGGTAATACTGCATTAGATGGTCTGACTTGGTATATAGCTGCTTCCTAAATGCCTGGGTTTCTAATCTAAAACTAAAAGTTACCAAATGAGTTTCTAAGTTCTGGTTTTGCCTAATCTTGGACAAGGGAAATAGATGGCAACATTAAATATTCTTTATTTTACATGTTTAAATGAAAGGAAGTGTTACGTTGCATTGACTTGCACACCTGCTTTGAAAAACAAATTCAGGAATAAATAAGCATAGCATACAGCAGATAGAGAAAGCCTTCAGCCATGCCTAGGTGGGACTCTGTGTGTCGGTGGGCTCTGGCATGGTAATGCTCGATTTTTCAGTTTTCATTATTTTCATCTATGAAATGTTCGACAGTGGCATTATCATTATTTATATGAATAACAATGACATGAATACTAGCATGTTGGATGAGGATGATAATAATAAACAAAATCAAACACAATACCTATAACACCATCAGATGACAACATCTGCCTATCCCAGGTCCTTGGGAAGGACTCAATAGGTGGATAAAAATGCCAAATCCAGTCTAAACATCTGGCTGACTATACAACCAACCGCCAGCACCACAATAATAATAAGATACACCTGATAGGAGTGGAGCACAGCTGCCACTTGATTCTGTAGGAGCAGCTCCACTTTCCTTCCTGCTTTCGCCCAGGACCTCAGTGGGCTGCCTGTGAGGGGTTAACAGGAATAAAGCCCCTGCAAAATTTTGATTTGAGAGAGCTGCAGGCCAAAAGTACATTTGTAACCTCAAGTGGCTACTACCTTGAAGACACTCCAGATCTGTCTAGCAGCCGTCTGCAGCTAAAACCCTTTGATCCACTCACTCTCCTCTGGGGAACAGACTGCAGTAATGGTGCTAATGCCCGCATGGCGACAGGGGTTTAGCCGCTAGACGATGGAGGGAAGGACCTCTCCCTCCCCTGCTGGAAAGCAGCACAGTGAAGCGGGGGGAGTGGGCTTTGTGACAAAGAATGGATGCCATGGGGCCTTAACTCTTGATGCGCCCAAATGCCTGGCTTGGAATGCACCTCTTGAGTGCTGGATTGGGAAAGAAATGAAAGCTATTCATTATTTCCAGGCCCAGAACAAACAAGTGGAAAAAAATGGGGGGGGGGCATCATTCTTTGTATAAAAAAGAAATAACCAGTTCTGGGCTGCTGAGCTGTGTTGCTGCAGCATGGAAACAGCTTGGATTGCCAAAGGAAGAGTGTCTTTGAGATCACAATTAGTACATATGTGTGTGTGTGTACAGGTGTGTTAAAAATCAGGAGTCTGGTAGCACCTTTTCCAACTGGCAAGTTTTATTAAAAGGCACAAGGTTTCTGAGCTGCAGCTCACTTTATCATAAGTGTGTGTGTGTTTATGTTGGTACACACAAATTATAGTGCGAAGGGGGAGGTATGCAGACCTTGAAGTGTAAAACTTAGAGTCCCTTCTGTCCATGGAGGCTGAAAATTAGCAGCATACTTCTTTGCAGTTTTGAAGTGAGAAATGTACAAAACAGGCATTCCATACGGCTCAAATTGGGCTTCAAATCATTAAAAAATAAAAGAGAAAAGTTTCCCAAAACTCTTCTCTCCACCCCAAGTGCAAGAAAAATGAGAAGATCCTGGCTGCACCCATATGTGTCACACAATCCCCACCCCGTAGGAATTCTGGCAGCTGGAATCCACGCACATCTGAAACACATCGGATTAGGGAGGGCTAATGGTGTCTGCTGTTCTCCTCCAGTCCTATAATTTTGAAGCCTTTTTCTTTTTCTTCTTATACAAGTCACGAACAAACACCCGGGGCTCCTTTTTGGTACCAATACCAGGAAGGACATCTGCAAACAAGCAAATGTTTGTGCTCATGTAGAGGCGATGCTTAATCTCGCCCTCTGGATGGATTCACACAACCCATAGGCCAGCCTAAAATGAGGTTGGATCATATGTCAGCCAATACACCTAAGTGCCCATGACTGATCATGAAAAAAAGGTAAACAGGGTTGAACTTGATTAGCACTCTGAGGGGAGACCACTAGGACACTGTTTGCCAAAGTGTACTCTGAGGACCCCTGGGGGACCCCAAGACACTTTTAGAGGTCTGCAAAATCAAAATTATTTGTCAGTTTATGTTGAAAAATAATACAATATTAAAATCCCATCAAACAATCGTGAGAAGTGGTAGTGGCAGCAAATGCATCAATTTTAATTTTTAATGCAGTAAATACTGATAAATATAACCCATACAAACAAAAGCTCTTTGGGGGTCCTCCGTAATTTTTAAAAGCGTGAAAGGGTCTCGAGAGAAAAAAGTTCGAGAAACGCTGCACTAGGAAATCCCAGGATTGTAAGCAAGGCTGAAAAGATGAAGACCAAAAAAAAAAAAAAACTTCAGGAAAAGACAGTGAGAGAGACTTTATCTGTACCTTGGGTGTCATTCCACCTGTTGTGAGAACCAGACCCTCACATTGAGCCATCACATGGCTTACCTATTTGAGCATAGCATGATATATGAACCACAGCCATGCTTTGTTTGTCCATGTTGTGGAACCCAGCCACTGTATCTCTGCTCTAAGTTGTTTTTGTAAGCATTTGGTATAAATTTGGTTAGAATCTAGGTTTCCAATTTTCAACCAAAGAATGTCTTAGTTCCCAGTCCAATTACCTTTCCTCACCTGGTGAGCAGTGAGTGACGAATTGCAGATATTTGGGTCACTCTGAGCCCTAGAAATGAGCATGAATCTCAAGTGATGACCATGAATCTTCATTTCCTTGTTTGTTCTTCAGAGTTAAGATAGGCAGTTGTTCTTCAAGGAGCAGAGTGTAATTTCTGAAAAATAGGTGTCTGGATGGAGGTCTTGCTGCCAAGTACATTCTCTGAACTTTGGTTTACTTTCTCTGTGGGAGGAATTTGTGCCTATGACTTGTTAAGCGGGATTCAGGGAAATGCACTCTGTGTGTGCACAGAAGCATTTTTTTCTCTTTGGAACTCAGGTCTGAAAATATTTATTTATTTAAACAATTGATATAGTTGCCTATCTCATTGCAATGATTAATCAAATTCTAGTCAAATTCAAACTTTGACACATGAAGGGAATCTTGAAAAAATGTGGGAAAATGGGAGGGAACTGATGGGAATGTGTGTGAATCCAGACAGTATAGGTTGTTTAGCAAACTCTGGTTAAAACAAACCAGGGTTTAGTGTAGTCTGTGAACTAAGACCATGTGAACTTTCAGTCCTACTAGACGAAAGTGATACTTGGAGAACCTCTAGGTTGGTTTCGGAAGGTGTCAGCCTTACTAGGTAGACCAGATAGGAAACATGGCCAGATGAGCTAATCCTACTTTATTGTAAAGCTACATTAACAGAATCTTGCAAGCCTGAAAGTACATCTCTCTCCTCCCCTCCTGTCTCCTTTACAGCCCAGAAAACTAGGGAAGATCCTTTCTGAGCCTCTTGCCCTGTCCACTATCCAGCTGTGGGCTAGGCTGTCTCTTATCTGACCATTCCCTGGACAGCGTCTTCAGGCCCTGTCTCCCACATCCCATTACAGAAGGTCCTAGATGTGTCCCCAGGTAAGATCTGGTGGATGCTTTAAGGCACCCATCACTTTCCTGAAGCCCCTTTCCAAAGTGGGCTCTGGCCCTCCATTTTGGGAGCGTGGCCCTTGATGGGCCATGCAAAGCCCAATACAGCCCCTGAATCAGTGGAAGCAGGCCCTCCCTGGTTTCACACATCAGGTGCACCAGCCAGTTCCTCTTAAACTAGAGGTTATGGCTTAACATGCTGTGGGACCCGGCTGTGTGTGGTTTATTCAATAAACCATGGTTAAGCAAACCATGGCTTAGTATGCTATGTCAACCCAGGCCATCTACAGTAACTTCCTGGGTTGCTGAGGACAAAGACAAGCTTTTTCTGCCTGAAGACCTAGACGGAGTTCAAAGTGGTGATGGCCTGTCCCAGGCTGACGCAGTTTCCTGTCTTCTGAGTGACAGCTTTGGCGGCTCACCCTGCAGGGGAGGAGGCCAGGCCAGGCCAGGCCAGGCCAGGCCAGGCGGGTGCAGCATGCTGGATGAAGCGAGCACAGGGTGTCCTGGCCTGGGCCGAGCTGCTGTTTGGAACATTCCACAGCCGCGCTGGGAGGAAGCGGTCTCCTTGGCAGACTGTCGCTGACCCTGGCTGGGAGAGGCTTCTCAGCCCCAGGGTGTGTGTGCGTGTGTGTGTGCGTGCATGCGCGCATGCCTGTGTTTGGAGGGGGCTGTGCTCCTTCGCCATGCCTAATTGTGTGCATAATGAGCCCCATTCCAGCCGGCTAGGCCTCCCTGAGGCAGGAGGCGTTGGAAGGTTTTTGTCAGTACAAAACTGTTGGAGAAGCAGCGGCCCCAGTAGGTCAGATGGCCAGCAGCGTGCCTGATGCCCTGCCTGGTCATCTGGGGACGTCGTGGTCAGCCTGCATGTGCCGCTTTCTGAGCGAGAGTATCTTATCTGGAACGTGGGTCGTGATCAAGCATTATCTTCCAGGCTTATCGTTAATGTGTGTGTGTGTGTGTGTGTGTTTTGGGAAAAATAAAAATCAGAGGTCACTAAAGCTCAGACTTGCAGTGCATTTTTAGCTGTGTGGCTGGATTAGGTCAGATGTATTCCTAAATGCAGGAAGCAGCTGTACCCCCCCCCCCCCATGGGACAGAATTATGTTGCATTTTGCACCACAGCACAATTCATCACTGGGGATGGATTGACTTTCACTAACAAGGTTACCCCAAACCCAAAGTGACTTGCAGTTGTTGGCTGGATAGATCTGATGAGTCTTGCACCCCTCTCTAGCAATCCTCTGTTTGGAGGTGTTTGAGATGGGGGAGGCAAATGCACAGAAAAACAATCCCCCCCCCCCTCGCTTTTTAATTGCTAGTTAAAGAGAGTAAGAAAGGGGAGTGACCTCATTTATTTACTTTCAGTGTGGAATATTTTGTGTGAGTGGGTGGTGGGAAACTTTCTGGAAAGTACCAAGTTAGTGCACAGCAGTGAGAAAAATTAAATGATAATTGGCTAATTAAAAAAGTGTCGGAACCAAAGGCAGAAACATCCATTTAAAATAAATCACTGGAACACATTAAAAGCAAATTGGTGAAATTTTAAGCCCCAGCTAGGTGGCAGCATGTAGCTGACCTTGGCTTATTTCCAAAAGCGAAGCAAAGTCTAACATGGTTAGTTTTTGAGTGGGAGACCACCAGGAACCACTCTGTATTGTTACCGTGAAAATATATGGATGTGCAAGAAGTCACCAGGAACTGAGTTCAGAATGAGTTTTGTCATAACAAGCAGCAGCGCTGAACTCATTTAGATTGATCTTGACAAAGATAAGTTGAGTCGGACTTGATCAATTATTGGATGAGCGGGAAATTTAAGTCTTATGGATTCGACTGAGGAGTCAAAAATGCCCTGCAAGGAGACAATGACAAACTCCTTCTGTACTGTTGCCAAGAACAATGTTGTTTTAAACACATTTTTGATAACTCTTAAAACGCAGAGATCGCAGAGACCATTTCGTCCCTGAAAGAAGTAGGTATCACAGTTTTGGAATGATGCAAGAGAACCCCATTTCCTATGTGAAAAGAAAAGCCTGTTTCCAGCGTGGAAAGTGGAAATCTGTAAGCTCTGCCTTATAGATCTGAATAGTGGGGCAATTTCATACTACGTAAAACAAGTAGTTTTCATCGGCCTGTTGAAAGCTTTGAAGTTGAAGACTGTATCTGCTTTACTATCTCTTCTCTCCTCGTTTCCCCCTTCTTGTTTATTAAAATGTCTCCGTTCCAACTCTCAGACAATGGCTTTTTAGGCAGCAAGCAGTATTTCAAAAGACGAAAACACTGTTAAACAATTCCAAACCACAAAAAATAAAATAAAATAAAATCCACAAACAGAATTTGAAACAAGAAGGAGCATGAGCAGACTGAAGAAGGATCTTTGCTCTATGGCTAAGCAAACACCTCTGGGTTCAGTATCTGGCACCTCCAGTGGAAAAAAATTCATAGTCTTGGAAAACCTCTCTCTGCTGGAAATCTCAGAGAACTGTTGGGGCTATTGCTGCTGGTGGGAATGCAGTAGGCAAAACGGGATCGGCGCCACCACTCTGCAGTTCAACTGTCTTGCAGGTCTTCTCTCTCCACTTTGCTAGTTCTTCATCCAAAGGAGATGTTTTCCAACAGGTTGGCTTTTTAAAAATCTTTGTTGGGTCTTCAGCAAAAATACTTTGATTTTATGAGGGTTTTGGAACAAGGAGCAAATAAACCAGGATGCCTGTGGTTAAGACCAAATGCACTCCAGGCAAAGGTTTTACCTATAACTAAGGGTAGAAGGGATATTCTAAGGGAGTTCTCAGATTTAAAATTTCCTCAGCTGTCTCTCCCCCCCCCCCCCCTTTAAACATGCTACTGGATATACAACAAGGGTAGGGAACTTGAGCCCATCTGCATGCTGGTTCCAATACCTAGCAGCCTCAGCTAGCTAGTGGCCAGGACTGATGAGAGTTGTAGTCCAACAACATCTGCAGGACACAGATCCTCTGTTTCTGCATTACAAGATTTCCTCTGTGCTAGCACTTATTTGCCTGGTAATTATTTTCCTTGAGACACCAGTGTTCCTTTGTCTTTTGCAATACATGTTATTAGGCTAGAAATCTTTGACGTTTCAGTGCTCTGCCCTGGGCCTGAAGAAATTAAGACTCCAAGTTGCTTTGGGGCAATGATTGTTGTCACCTTTATTACATGCACAAATTTGGTGTGTTGTAAGGATACAGATTAAAGCTCTTTAACTTCTAATGGGCAGAGCAGGCATTTTAGGGCAGGGGAGAGTTTATATTGGTCAAAGCAGAAGGAGGGAAGGTGTAACTTTTTATTCCCCACCCTGATTCATCCTTCCTTCCTTCCCAATGTTGCTGTCTTAGTGGCAGAAAATTCACATCAACTATGGTATGTCTCTTCCTTGTTCCATAATGAGTGAATGGGGGGCTACTGGATTCTG
Organism: Liasis olivaceus; assembly: GCA_030867105.1. Lineage (NCBI taxonomy): Eukaryota > Metazoa > Chordata > Lepidosauria > Squamata > Pythonidae > Liasis > Liasis olivaceus. The sequence goes on along the minus strand of CM061360.1, from coordinate 15,840,581 downwards.
CAATTCACTTCTGACACTGCCCCCCAAATTAGAGCAGCCAGAGCTGAGCTGCACAAATCTGGTCAAGCGTTAGATGGCAGTAAAGCAGTACTTTCTGTAGCCATCTAGTGGTTGTCTGGAGTTTTGCAGCCCAAATCTCATAGCTCTACCCCAAATACCTCCACATTCCCCTTATCTTCGGAAGGACTTTGTGTGGAATCTGAATGTTCCATTATTATTAAGATAGGATGATTTTAGGCCCTGGTTTCTCTCTGCAGATGGGAAGGAGGCAGTTTAAGTAACCTCTGGGCCCTGAAACACCCTTCCACATTCCATAGGGTTGCAGCCAAAATGTTATTAAAGAAATAGGCACATTTTAGATTTTATCAAACTGAAGCTAAATTTAATTTCAGTTCTTGCCTTTGGTTTAACCAAAAGCACTCAGCTGCCTCATCGTCTGGTATGAACAGATGAAAATCTTAATGTTTGAGCCTTTCCCGCATTCGGTAATAATGCATTCAAGTGATAGTAAGTGTAGGAAATAGTAATTCTCAGGCTGTGTTCACAAAACATAGTTAACCTGATAACTGAATGAAGCTGTTTCAGGATTTACAGAATATATTGAAATAATCAGATGGCCCAAGTTTACCCAAAGTGCTAAAGCCCCCCAAAAAGAAAAAAGAGAACAAAATAAAACCTAATCAAGGTCCTAATCAACTAATCATGGCTTCCAGTTTATGTGAATGTAGTTTTTACTGTTTTGTACTTCATAGTTAGCACAAATGTCTGGAAATGGTTTTGTTGGAATATCATGCTTAGTCTGTTAGTTACAAATCTAGTGGTGACATTCACACATTATGTTAAACTTGGTTGGTTTTAGCCCTGGTTGATTTACTCCTGGCTTAGGAAGTTATGTTAATCCAGGCTATTTGCTTGGTTTATGATTCAGTGTATAATCTACATTCCAAAAATGGTTTGGTCAGTAACCAAGTTGAACATGTTCTGTAAGCAGCCCATATGTTTTGTGAGCTATCATGGAGCCTTTAGTTGCATTCTTCCTGGGAGATCTTGCATCGATGAGGTTGAACTAGATGTTCTCCAAGGAAGCTTCAGCTGTAAAATTATGTGATTTGCTACGCTCATGAGGGAAACATACAGTGCATAAAGCTAAGGCCAGCTCCTAAAAGTGGCAAGGCCCAGGCATTCTCTAGAAACCCAAGTTTGGCAGAGGATGACAATTTTCTATTTGCACAGTCTAACCAAGATGATCAAATGAAGCTTAAGTGGATTCTCCAGTTGCATTCTCTGTCCTTCTGGGATAGGTATGCACTTTGAAGGTACCACCTCAGGACCTCATCATTTCTGGAGCTGGGAGTGCAAGGAATGGTTAACTAACTGAGTGTAAGTGTGGGCATGTATGAACAGAGCAAATGCTTTGGACAGTAGAAAAACAACCCATTTTTTAAAAGCTACACAGACAGCCAGTGACAAAAAAGGACTCCAGATGATGTAATTTTTGCCATTACAGGTAGTTTTTGAGCCCTTGTGGCTCTGATCATCTGGGAGTTGGTCACGTTTCATGTCAGTCTGAGATTTTTCCTCCATGGGATTACAACTGTAATGATGGCTGCAGCATCAGCTTCAACCAGAATCTGGTCCCATAACACATTTTGCCAACTGTTCTTAGAATATTATAGGCTAGTGTTTGTCAACCTTGGCAACTTTAAGACGTGTGGACTTCAACTCCCAGAATTCCCCAGCCAGCATGGGGACCATGGCTGGCTGGGGAATCCTGGGAGTTGAAGTCTACACATCTTAAAGTTGCCAAGGTTGACAAACACTGTCATATGCTATCCTGATGTCACTTGCATGTGTTTGAATCCAAATTGTTCTTGTTATCAAGGATTTGTTTATGTGACATTACTCAGCTGGACCTTCCACTACCCACAGTGGTTCATTTGAAGTGCCCATCTGTCAGGTTGCCATCCTCCTGCCCATATATTTAGCTCTTTTTTTTTAAATTGCACCCAGGAATGGAAATGCCCAACATGGTAGCTACCCAGTTCCAATGTCTACATGTAGAAGCCAACCATTACTGGTCAGACATAGCCCATCAGAAAAGCTTTTACTGCTCTTCTAAAGCAAATCAAGGAAGGAGCCAATGGTGACTTGCCAGAATGCAGCCCCTTACTGGCGTGTAGCTAACTTTAGTTCAGTGTTTGTCAACCTTGGCAACTTTAAGACGTGTGGACTTCAACTCCCAGAATTCCCCAGCCAGCATGGGGACCATGGCTGGCTGGGGAATCCTGGGAGTTGAAGTCCACACGTCTTCAAGTTGCCAAGGTTGACAAACACTGCTTTAGTTAGTATGCTGAGGGGTTTCATCCCTCAAAATGATTTGGAAAAGTCATTTTCTGCTGGGAATATCCAGGTTTGATTTTTGAGGTGTGTCAGTTAAAGTTCAGCAATAGTTTCGGTATGCATAAGGATCCATGCACATTATTCATGGTAATCCTTTCTGCTGTGGGAGTGAAGTTAATAGGTTTAAAACAGTTGCAGGTAAGGGATTGCTATTAAATACTATGAAGTATAACATGCCAAGGGACTTGGGAAGTGTTTTTTTACAAAAATGTAACTTATTTTTAATCGTACAGAGTCATGTACAATAGATGCAGAAGCAACTAAATCGATTTTTAAAGAACAAAATAGGAAAGATGGCTTAACGCAACCTTCTCTAACCTGTTATCTTAGATATGAGTAGGTGTGACATGCATTTTAGTTCTGGCTGGGAATTGTGGGAGTTGTAATCCCTATACACTTGGCTCCTTTGTCAATAATCACCAGAGGATGATTTTGATTATTTATTTATTTATTGAATTTTTCAACCTCCCATCTCCCCCCAATGGGGGAACTCTGGGCGGTTCACAACAAACATTAAAACATAAAATATATAAACACATAAAACCTTAGTTTAAAACATTACTAAAAAGAAGAAGGAGAGAGCAAGAGGATTAGCACATGTTACACGTTTTCCTGCTGTTGGGAAGCATACAATTGCCTGCTTTAAAGCGAGGGATATCCCTGTGCAATAGTCCACCCAGATCCTGCCCCAAAGCATCAGCGGGCTCCCAAGCCAACCTCATGTGTCCAAGGCCAACTCTCAAAGAGGCTAGTGCACAAAAGACTGTGCAAAATGAATATTGAGAAATCCTTTCAGATATTTTTTTGTGCTTATCCTGGGGAGGCCACACATTGTACGAGACTGGCGATGCATTGTTTGCTTCAGCCCTTATTCTGAACACCAATCTGGTTTCCCTGCTGCAGTTTGTCTTTAACAGAAACTTTTGTATAATAGTTCAAACTGTATTCTGGAGCCAGGCGGGGAGGGTTTATTCTGGGTTTGCTTTTGATTCCGTAAGGCATTCTGGAGAGACTAGTGGGATCGCCTCAGAGATGTGGATTGCAAAGGCACACATAGCCAGAGGTCAATCTTACATTCACTTGAGCTATTACTGGATTCTTTTCATTGCCTTTACAGCTGAACCTTGACTGTCAGTAATAGCTTGCATTGGAAAATGACAAGCTACTCTAGACAGGCAGAAGTGTTGTGTGATGTCAAGGTCTGGGAAAAGAAAAGATGTGTCTTTTTTTCTCCTTTGCTCTTCCATTTCAATGGAATTATGTGCGTGTCCTATTTACGTGGAGAGATTCAAACTTGGAGTTAACTGCATTTTCCAGGTACCACCGTGTGAAGGATAAGCAATCCATGTGATAAAGAAGGGGCCAGTTATAAACCAGTGGAAAAGGATGACAGTACCTCATCCTGGACTGCCCATACAAGGAAGAGTTGCTGCCCTCCTTTCCCCCAGAAGAACATGGCTCATGCAAGGTTAAAAGCAAAGAAAGGCGTTGCCTTGAACATCAGCTCTTCCCTAACCTGCCAGGACCCAATCTCAGGGTTCTGCGTTTCCCTGGCAACAGTAGAAGGCATCCCTAACACCTAAAGCAGAGAATTTCCCTGCTTGGCTCTAAGGTGGTTGCAATGTCATCAGCCGTTTCCTGGGTAACACAGAATCCGGAAGCTAAATCCTGACAGGTGGGGGTGGGGAGATGCTGAGTTTGGCAGCCCCTTCTGTCAGATGCATGATTTTGCTTCATCCAAAGCTTTGCTGTTATATGATTGACTTGTACAGATGGAATTTACTGTTCTCCTGTTTAAGACTCAGCCTGTGTTTTCTCCCACCCACAGTGCAACAGGGTGTTCCCAAGGCTCAGCAACAGGTCCCATGGCAATACAAGAAAGCATCCCATAATCCTTTGAGAGGTTGATTCTATCCTCTTGATGCTGGAAGACCTAAGGTAGCCTGGCCACGTTAGCAGAGAATTCTGGTGCTTTCAGCCCCAACCTATCTGGAAAATATCAGGTTGGGCAAGGCTAACCCCTTCCACTTTCTTCAAGAGAGACCCACCTGTTTGGTTCCTTCCTGATACTGGAAATAATTGGTTGAGAGAAGTAGTGTGGCATGTAGTGGTCCAAGTATCCTTCTCATATGAAGTGTCCTCCAGATGGTAGGATTACAACTTCTTTGCATTCAGTCATTGTGCCCAAGTCTGAGATGTTTGTAGATGATGGGAGTGGTAATCCAAGAGTTGTGAAGGTCACCAGATTAAGATAGAATGTTGGATTTAAAGGCAGACTAGTAGAAGGGGAGCTGGGTTAATCTATGGTAGCCAAAAATTAGAAAGATTCTGGTAGCAACATTGAAGACCAGGTAATGCAGTAAAGAGTCTTGCAATTATAAGCTCAGTTTTTGGTGGCTTTTAGTCTCATTTTTTGTCTGAAGAGGTTGAACTATCTTTTTGTACATTCTTCCATGTGCAGTATAGTTCTTTTTCTTTTAATTAAATTATTTCCTATCTAACAATTCCTTGGGGGAAGAGAGACTGAAAATGTTCCTTTCCCATTTTCCTCTTGATGCTTCCCTCATTCTCCAGTAGCCTTCACAATGCAGTTTTTTCAGAGAATGCAATCTAGTTCATGTCATCATCCTGTAATCAGTTTTACAATGCACCTTCCCCTTGTTAATATTCCACAACAAAAACTGACAAAACACAGCTTTGAAATATATCATAGCCAACAATCCACTGAACCTACAATGACCCAAAAAGACCTTTTACAGGACAAGGCATTGAGGAGAAAAAAAGAATAACTTGGCAAATAGCTTTGAAACTATGCTGTGGAACTAGCACCATGTGTTCTGGGAGTGAGGCAGTTGTACATTGATAGATATAACATTTGCATTAATCTATCCTAGGTTTTCAGCCCTATTAACCCCTGCAGTGTGTGCCTAGCTGTAAACTTACCACTTGGAGAGGCTTGGTTGTGTATTATTGAGTTGTGTGTCCTCAGCAAAGGAGGTGGAGATATAATAACTTTAGTCTTGGCAGAATCCCCCTTTCTCCCTCCTTTGGCTTGGATTTTCAGTAGGCCATAAGAGAAGTACCCTGCGGACCAAGTTGTATTTATACCTACTCTGTTGGATAAGTAGATTTGTAGGTCTTTTCAAAGGGCTTAGTTGTGTCTTCCTCTGAATCACTCTTCCTACTTCTTAATTAAGCTCCCCCTCCCTTCCAGAGCTCAGAAGAATCTTTCTTAGTGAAGCCAGTGGACTATGTGTGCGCGCGTGTGTGTGAGAAACATTCCTTACCGTTGGGCAAGTCACTTAATGATGAGGTCAAGACTGCAATCCAGCCTGTGATCAAGCTCAGGAAAATTCATTGCTTGGACAGCTGTAGTTAGTTGTTCTAGCCTTGCACAGCTGCCTGGCTGGAGATAGAGACTAGATTGAAAGTGCAGCCTTGGGGAATGTCTGATGGCTCATCCATTCTTTGCCCTGCATTGAGGGACTTTCCTGAATCTCAACTCACAGGCCATTGGCCATGCTCCAGACTCCTTTCTGCTTGTCTAGACCATCCCAACCTTCTATGCATCCTTGGGCTACATAGAACGAATGCAGACACAGTGTGGAGGATATAAGGGGATGTGGGTGGTGGTGATGGGCATGGTAATCAGATGTTTAAACATTATTTGGGTGTGGATTTAGGCCTCGTCTAGACATGCAGGAAAGAAGGCAGTAAAATCCTGTGGTAGTTGGATGGAAAGGAGAAATCTAAATCACAAGGGGGTAATGATATCAGGGAATGCTCCCTCAACTAAAATCATAAAACAGTGTTCCCTATAGGCTGCCTTTTTTTAAAAACCCTTTTTAGCGTACATGGGGACTTTAAAAAATGGGATTTCCTTTCTACAGCTTGAAACAGTTTAGCCCAGACATGATTCTGCCACATCTGGCCCATTATTTTCAGGGTTGTACTGGATTTTTAAGGATTGAGAAATGGAATAAAGGATGCATTCAATTTTTTTGTCATGTTTTGTGTATGTTTGTGGGTTGCAAATGGTTACACTTGCTTTTAGACTGCGGTTCGTCTTTTTTCCCCCCTGCACTCTCCTTGTGTAGAAAAGCAATTCTAAAGTGACAGACAGAATGAAACTTGGGGGAAATCCAAAGCTTTCATTGGATGATGATGGTGGTGTTGATAATAATAATAATAATAATAGATTTATATAGAAACAAAATCAGAAAGTCTCAAGGCAGCATATAAAGTTAAAAACATAAAATATACAACCACATACAGAAATACTAACAGTTTGGGGAAATATACGAAGAAGATACCAACCATCCATCATCAACCCAGATGGATCACAAATGACTGACTCTCCATGATTGTGCAATAAATATTACTTTATTGGAGGAACAAAAACCCGCCCATGTACTGAACTGGCCCCAACAGTCTTTTTTCTCTGAACTACCTATAGTAGGAGTGAGAAACCGGTATTGAATTACAACTCCCAACAACCCTCACCATTGGTTGTGCTGGCTATGGCTGCTGGAACACTAACATCTTATGGGCTTCATCCCTTATTTATAGGCATTGTCAGCAACACTTAGGGCAGTGTTGTCCAAACTTGGCCACTTTAAGATGAGTGGACTTCAACTCCCAGAATTCCCCAGCCAGAATTCCCCATGGCTGGTTGGGGAATTCTGGGAGTTGAAGTCCACTCATCTTAAAGTGGCCAAGTTTGGACAACACTGCCTTAGGGAGTAATGAATCCGGGGCATTTTGCCTGGTAAGCTCTGTCATTGAGGGTTTTTTTTTTCTTCCCTCTTTGGTGCCTTCAAGTCAGTGTTGACTCCTGGCGACTGCCTGGACATGTCCCTGCAGTTTTCTTGGCAAGGTTTTTCAGAAGTGGTCTGCCATTGCCGCCTTCTTCCTAGGGCTGAGAGAGAGGGACTGGCCCAAGGTCACCCAAGTGGCTTTGTGACTAAGGTGGGGCTAGAACTCACATTCTCCGGATTTGTAGCCTGATGCCATAACCACTACCCCAAACTGGCTCTCATCATCAAGCTCCTCTGACTGAATCTTGGCAAGTCAACGTTCTGGTCCATTGGATTTCGTGTTATCTGTGCTGGTCTTCTCCAACATGGTTCCCTCTAAATCTTTTGATCTATAAAATTCTGTCAGCCCCAACTGGCAGTGCAAAGTTCAGGGATGATAGTAGTTGTAGGCCCAAACATCTGGAAGGATTCAAGTCCAGAATATCATAAAGTCATCTGGAATTGCCAGGGATATACCTGGCAGTGTTTGCATGCATAATGTGCTCTTCTGCTGAGATGTTGATCTCCATAACATGGTGAAAAACACTTGGTGCTGGGTGTGGGAGTACAAAACCAGTTCAGTTCAGACCCAATCTGCCAATATGATAGCGTATGATTCTAATCTTTTTCTGTCTCTGTGCTTTCCCTTTTATCAGTGAGTGACTTGGCTCCCTTATTTTTGCTAATCTTCCAGACTTCCTCAATTTCTGTCCCTCCCTTTTATCCTCAGGCCACTTTCCTTTCCTTTCTTGTTAGCTTTTCAAGGGTGAGCTTGGATGATGTGTGCAGGGTGGCAGGAAATAAAACCTTCTTTCCATCTCTCTCTCTCTCGGGAGGAATGTACCAGGATTTTTGCCAGGCTGTGGGCTGTGCCTGTGACTCACAGTGCATTAGACTACTTGCTTGTGCCTTGGTTTCCCAGGAAAAGCCAGGAGGGATGTGTGTGAGCAAATCTCCCAGATTCCCTCTCAGCCAAGGAAGTGGCAGACCTCGTTGGCTTGTATGCTGAGAACCGGCAGAGCCAAGCCCCTTCTGGCTGCGCGTGTGCAGGAACGCATTGCTTGGGTCAGAGCTGGGCTTTAGAAAGCCACCTGGTCCAAGCCCAGCACCATGATCAAGCTTCTCTGGGGATCCTAATTTCATGCTCTCCCCACTCCACTGATGTCCGCCTGGCTCTCCGTTTAAACTGTGGCTTTAAGTCAGCATGTACATTTCTCAGACTGCCAGGTTATCCTTCTATAAAGGGTGCTAATTTTCTGTTTGTGTGACAGTCTTAAAGCAGGGGAGCCTTCCAAAATGAGAGGTACCCATCACACACACCCATCAGTAATCTGCTAATACACTGTACTGTGTTCATGCCTGGTTCACTTTATCTTAAACTGCCCACTTACCTGGCAGGCTAGTAAGGAAGGTGAGATCATACATGCATGTACTTATAACTTGGTCCACACACCAAGCTAACCCATGCTTGTTTAACCATGGTTTACTGAATAAACCATGGTGTGCAGGCTTCACTCACTTTGTGAGGTCATAAAATGTAGTTTACAAGCCACAGAGTTAGGGTTCACACATGCCGTGCTAAAATGAAACAAACTGCAGTATAGCTTTAGTGACTTGTACAAACCTGCCCATTGTGTTTTTCTGGAGTGTACATGCTTGGTTGTATAAGAAAAAGTGGACAAAAACAGCTTCCCTGAAAAACGAACTATAGGGTTGTTTATGTGTATATGCAAAGTAGTGTATATGTGTAATATATATGTGCATATTGAACTTGATGGGGCTATCCAGCGAAATAGAGCAATTTGGGGGAAAAAATTGAGGAGAAAAAAAGAATTTGAAGGAATGACTGCTGACAGAAGTTTTAACAATGACTTTGTGTGGTTCTGCATTTTGGATATAGTAGGCTCTAGGGGACGCCATGTGTCATGACTCAGCATGCTTGCATGTAAACCTCAGCCTCTTTTATGCTCTGAGCATTTGCTGGTGGATCTGCCCCAATAATCTAGGCTGGGGAAACACAGTATCCTTAAAGGGACAACAGCTTATGGGGCAGAAGAGGAGGTAAAAGGCAAAGACTCCCTTGAGTTTTGCTCAGGTCCTGCTGATTCCATGGACATATCTGGATGTTTGCCATTGTTTCTTTCAAGGGTTTTTTATCAACTTCCCAGTTCTAGCCTAAAGCTCTGAGATTTCAAGGTGGACTCCCATCAAATATTGACTCTGTCCTCCTGCCTTGCTTAGCTTTTGGTGATCAGCCAAGGTCATCTAGATGCTGCCACCTACAGCATCCTAGAAAAGGAGACAAGCTGTCATTTACTGCTTGGGGTGTGTGTGCACTCATCCACACCCATACCACACACTCCTCCTTTGTTAGGGATAGATACTGATGGTTAAGATTGGTGGGGTTATGCTAACTCACCCTTACATTCTCAATATGAATATATGTCTGTGGTTAGAAGATGCTATTTTATTTATAAGGAAAAAGTGTTCAGGGAGTTTTCTCCCTAATTGCTGATTACAATGTCATACTGACGTATTTGTTTCTGGAATGTTCAGTATCCAGCCCCAGGTCCCCTTAGCAGGACATGTTTGGCTGTGGTCTTGCACAGGAGATGGGGGTGGTGTGAGCATCTGGGCACAGAAGCTACATGGTGAGGGCAGCAGTAGCACCCTTGCCAGCAGCCATGTGGTTTATTGCCAGCCAGGCACACCCATCCACTGGGGAAGGGTGAGGATGGTTGGAAATGGACTTGCCCAGCTGTACCAAAACTGGTATGCTTCCCCCTTCCCACACTTGGTGACATGCTGGCTGTATGTTTTCTGCTTTCTCTCCTTTTTTCTTGCCTGTTTTAAGTTTCACTCCCTTTCCTGCATAGATGCAGCCGCCACAAACACATCCCAAAAGCCAGCATCTAAACCAAGCAGAGCTCTGAGTCTTTGTGATACATCCACGCATACATATTGTCTTGTATCCCACTGGCCTCAAAGTGCCTGCTGCTTCGGCAGATAAAGTAAAATGAAGATTGGGCATTGAGGGATTTAGATCAGATCTTATCTTGCTAGGGGTGGCACATCCATATCTCCAGAGAGACCTGACCTCACCTCCAGTTTATAGCTCAATCGTTATCTTCCCTCCCCACAAAAGTAACTTGGCTTGCAACAAAGATCATGGGTGAAAGTCATATTGGACAGTCCCAGAACTTTAGAAAGGGCTATTTTAGACCTTGTGTCCAGCCCCCTTCTCAGTTCAGGAATCAGAATCAAAGCTTCTCAAAGCAATGACTGTCTAGCCTCCACTGGAACACATCCAGTGAAAGAGAGCTCACAATTTTCCTGGATAACTAGTTCTAGAGTGAAATTGCTGTTATAGATAGGAATGTTTTGGCTAATATTCAGCTGGAATCTGCTGTCCTGTAAGGCCATTAATCCATGTCCTGCATTCTGGGGAAATGAAGAACAGATTTTGATCTATGGGACTCCCCTTCTGGATTTAAAACTGCTATCATATCTACTTCAGTCTTCTGGCTAAAGATAACCAGATCCCTCTGTCTGGCCTCATAAAATGTAGTTTCTTGTCTCCTCCTGGCCATTACTTTTGCCTTCTTTGGACAAATCCAATTTCTTTGGATGGCAGTGACAACAATGTACATAGCTTCATTTATTTGAGTGCATCATTTTTCAGCATCTCCCTGACCACCCTAACCTTAACCCATGCTGACCAGGAATTCTGGGAAATGCAGTCCTAATATATTCAAAAGGTTCCAGGTCAGGAAAAGTTAGTCTAGCTAGTTAGCTCTATTTCTGGACACTGAACAGGATGACTGGAGATTGTAGGAGTTGTAGTGCATCACCTCTGGAGGCACTAAGTTGGAGAAGGCTGCTTTAAGTGGACAATTGTACAACTGTCATTTTTGCTTTTAGAAATAGAAGTCCCAACCTTCTCTCCTCACCACCACATATCGCCAGTGCGTAATTGGCAAAAAACTTGGTCACTGTGAAAGTCAGAACTGTAACATTTTGTGTGTGTGGGGGGGACTAAACAGAAAAAAGCTACAATGCCAAATCTATGATTGTATGATTGTAATAGTCTAGAATATGATAGTTGGGGTTTTTCAAGGAAGCACCAGCCAGTTTGTTGCTGACCAGCTGTTGCTTACCAAAAGAAACATGGAAATAAACTGGAAGCAAGGCATAACAGGTTTCTCTGTCCCCTATGTCGATCAACTCCAAATCCTACTAAATAACTGGACAAATGCTGTGAAATCATCTCTCTCTCTCTCTCTCTCTCTCTCTCTCTCTCTCTCTCTATCTATCTGCCTGCCTGCCTGCCTGCCTGCCTACCTCACCATATATTAGTTAGATTTATATCATACAAAGTTTTTTTTTTATTGATACCTCCAAACTCCAAAAGCATTATCTGTTGGTGCCCTTTCTACAGTTTGTAAATGACACTGTGTCTGCCTGTTTAGATTCATGCAGATAGAGAAATAAAGTCAGATAATCATCTAGGGGTGAGATGCATGTCATGTGGAATTATATCTGCTTTTAACTATCTGATAAACTGGAAGAAATCATTTGAACTATTCACCTTACCTTGTAAATTTTGGCCTTTGTTGATTTGCCTGGCCCATATGGCATTAACATCGATGTTCACAAGATACATTTAACATGATTACTAAATTAAACCATTTTCTGAGTTTGCAATATATTTTGAACGATAAACTCAAGTAATGGTCTTAGTTCACACAATACCCTTGAACTATGCATACACATACACATGGACACAGCTAATCAAGCATAAAACTAACCGATATTAACATGATGGTTGAATCTACTAGGCTTGACCTGGTTAAATGTGTTGTGTGAACAAAGCCATGACTGTTAGCTTCTTCTCCCTCCCATACAGGAAAATTTACTATAGTGCCTAAAGGTGTGCACGTGAGATTGATTTGTGACTGTCCAAGATCCCACCCCTTCAGAATAATCTGTGTGATCAACTCAGCTTTAGAAGAAGACAGATGAACTATCTGGGGATGCCATTTTAATCCTGTTAAGAGTGGTAATTGTAAGAACGCTTTTATGAAATCAACGTACTTGATTTCAAAGACGGTAATCCTTCAAACATTGAGGGGAAGTACCATAACATATGTACAGGAGCCCCCTCCTTCCCCCCAATCAACCCCTAACATATTTGATGGTCTGCAGTTGAGTATCATCTGGGATTGCGGGTGGTGGGGGAGGTGGGGGGAGGAGATGTAGGAACTGGCCTGTGTGAGAATCTTGAGGCTGGCTGTTTAAAAACAGCCCATTGGACTTGGGCGGCTATTACAAATTTAGATAAATAAAATAAAATAAAAAGCGGTGCATACTTTTTCCAGGCCAAGGACCATGTTGCCCTCCCAAAGCCTGCATTCCAAAAAAAAGCAGGTGGGGCGGGACAAGAACAAAAATTGATTTAATTTCATTTAAAATTAAGTGATTAAAATTAAGTATAAGTCCAGAGTAAATTAATCTGATTAAAATTGAATGTGTCCAGTATAAATTAATTTAATTAAAATTAAATATGGTTAATAGAATTACTCTCCTCTCCAGCATTTGATTGGTTTCCCTTTCTGTCTCTTAAAAATGATAGTTTAGTAATGACTTCTGGAGGTTTCCAAGACCTGCCCACAACTTGTGGGAGCCTTGTGCAACCTTGTGACCTTAGGTGATGCACCCTCATAAGAGAGCGTAAACATTGGCTGAAAAGTAGGACAAAAGGGATAATTACGTAAGCTAACTTATATAAATACAGGTAGATGCATGTTGAGAAATAATTACTGTAATGTTAATAGATGCTCAATATTTCTTGACCTGGTGTGGAAAACCTGTGACCAAGTGACCTATTTATCTGCCTACACAGTCTGTTGTCCCAGATCATAGGCAATTTCAGGTCCTGGCTACCGTCACACCTTCTGAGTCTTTAAACAGGACTGAAAATGAAATATCTGCCAAACAAAACACCATGTAGCTTTAAGAAAAAGAAGCCCTAATTCCCCTTTTTGTTTATTGGTTGAATTTATATCCTACTTTTCTGATTATACGGACCCCGAAAGCAATTTACAACCATTTTTTTAAAAAAATACAAAGTATAAAATAAAACATAAAATAGATGGAATTAAAGTCAAAACCCGAAATTAAAATATGTGGGTTGAAATCATTAACAGTTGAAATCTTGGTGAAAGAAATGCTATTTTGCCAACTTCCTTTCCCATTCTGAAACATCGAGAGATTGAATTGTACAAAGACTTGCCTCGTCCAACTTCTTGCACTAACTGAAGGAATGCAGAAAGTCTGACAGATGTTCCTGAAGCGTGTGCTTGTGTGCTGTATTACGTATTTGTGGGAACGGGATTCTTTTCCTCCAGGAGCAAAAGGCAGCACGCATACCTAGCACAACTTCTCTGCACACTCACCCTGTGAGGCAGGTTGGGTTGAGAGAGGCAAATGATCCTAGAGCCACCCTGTGAGCTTCCATGGCTGAAGGTGGCTTTGAACCTGGGTCTCCTGGCCCAGCACCTTAACACATGGCCTAATATACTACACTGTACACGGCAGCATCCGTGCCATTGTGGTCTTGCCCTGTACAGAAGGGAGAGGGAGGGGGGACGCACGATGAGCATCCGCTCAGGCCTTAGGAGGTGTTCATGACCTCCTGCATGGCCGAACGCCTGGTTTTTTTGTGCAGGATTGGAAGAAGACCAGCTGGACGATAGATCATGGAGTGGGAAAATAAAAAAGCTGGCTCTTCCTCAAAGAGATTTGGTTCATGCTGGTGTCCAGGGGCCGGCCGCTCCCCTGTTCCTGTCCAAGCGCCTTTTGACTGGAATTCTGCTGGAGCTCCCACAGGGAATGGCTCTGAATCTCTCTTTGTGAATGAATAGTTTTCTCTGTGGGACTCTGGCATTTCTGTTTCTGCCTACAGCGTGCTCTGAGGAAGAAGGAGTGGAGATGAAAACCTCTTCAGAGGCAAGAGCTAAGCCCAACCCTTGTTCTCTGTTTATCATTTGGGGGGCCAAGGAAAGGTTGTCTCTTACAAACCGGATAGTGGAGTCAGTCTGAACGCTTTAAAGAGCTCCGTGCTACGTATCAGAAACAAGCTCTTAGATAAAGATATTTCGGTGTGAGATATCTATTATTGTGTTTCTAAGAGTAGGCCACCCCATACTTCCTTTCTTACCCTGATCAGTTGGCAATGTTTATGTACATTGTTTTTATTGTACTTTAATCTGTATTTATTGCGGTCTTCTTGTAAACTGCCCAGAGTGGCTCTTCGAGTGAGATGGGCGGTGACTAAAATTGAGATATAAATAAATCATCTTAAAACATTTTTGAGGCCCACAGATGTCTTAAAATGAGATTGGTAAATGTATTGAGCCGGATCAAATCCATCTCCACGGTACAAGCTGATTATTCCGACCACGCATGTCCTGTGTGTTGATGTTTCTTCAGCGATTTTTGGAACAAGTTTCTGAAGCCTGGTCTTTTCTCGTACCCTTATGTTTAAATTTCTCAGCTTTTGAACAATAGCACATGTTTCAGATTCTCAGCTTGTTAAAGATAGCGCTTTTGCCCATCCAAATGGTTTGAATTCCAAAAGGGAAAAGCCAACTGGGACTTTCCAAACTGTTTTTCCTACAGTTTACTGGAAATTGGCAATGCTGTTACTATAAACCCCAAAAATCCCCATTTAAATATATGTTCATATAGTCATTCTGTTCATATAGGCATATCTCCTTTTCCTCTTCCCTGCATTTTTTCTTACAGTTTTCAGTTTTTGTCAGTTGGGCTATTGTTGTTTATACCAGTAAACTTGCCTGTCTTCTTCAAATATTAATTTCTCGACGTTCCAAAGAAACTTAAAACTATTCTTCAATATGGAAAACCAATGATTTCCCCAAAATTGCACTTTGAATTTCTGAAAACCTTAAAATTAGTGAATGGATTGGTCCTAGTGAGAAGGAAAAAATACGGCGTTTTGTATTTGCCTTGTCTACTGATATTGTCTTTTTGTGTGTGAATATATAATGAGACTTTGTTCAGAGCCAACGTGATAACTCTGTGGAACAAGATTCTTGAAGCAAAAAGCCATGCAGGCCCAATTGGAGTTTTTTTCCCTTCTGTATTATATAATTATCTGATTATGCCACACAGATGGGCTGTAGCGGTAGAAGCATTGGAAATAGTTTTTAGGAAGTTTTCCTTTCCAGACTGTAAGTGTTTAGAGCAGTGTTTCTCAACCTTGGCAACTTTAAGAGGTGTGGACTTCAACTCCCAGAATTCCACAGCCATGCATGCTGGCTGGGGAATTCTGGGAGTTGAAGTCCACACCTCTTAAAGTTGCCAAGGTTGAGAAACTGGTGTGGAGAATACTCTGTCCAGGGCAAACTTGGCACTAACTTTGCTGCAGGCTGTGGAATCACATTTAGATTTCTTACGTCATAGATTATGCACTTGCTTTTATTTTGCACCTCAGTTGTATGCATGTATACATTTTACAGCCAAGGGCTGTATGTCCTTCGAGTGAGCCCAGGGCCAAATAATTGGCAGAACCAGAACAATTAAATTTGATTTAATTGTTAAACTAGGATTGCACTACATTAATTAGATTTCCATCATTGTCTCCATGGACATGATTGTTTCCTCCTTTTGCCATGGTAAAAAACAAAACAAAAGAAAACAAAAAAACAATTCAGTGCTAAATTTTGGATTTGGGGGCTGTATCAGCAGTTTTGCACATTACGGGACTGCTGTTTGGGAGGAGGGATATAGTTTAATGGTTGAAGATGTGTGGAAGGTCCCAGTTTCAGTCTGTAGAATGATAGAATTGGAAGGAGTCTTTTAGAAGATTTGACTCCACCCCCTGCTCTATGCAGGAATCTCAAATTGCCAACTACTCTAAACTCTGGGGAATGACAGGCAGATGTAGGCTGGGTTCAGCCAACAAAGAGAAAATGAAGCAATCTATATTCTGGTTTTGCTGGGCCATTAGTATAAGGTAGGTTAGCTGGAACACTCTTCTGTCACTAGATTTGGCAAAAGACCAAACACAAATGTTTGAAATGGATCCATCTTTTCTATTTCCTCTACTTCCAATTTAATGCACAAACGCTGAAGCAAATTGGGGAAATGACCATGGAGAGGCTTTGCTAGAAGCGTACCTGTCTGGGCTCATAGCTTTTATTTTATTCTTTCTTGCTCTGTATTTGGCCTTTGCTCAGTTGGTGACCCACCTAGCCAGGGACTGTGGTCCTCCAAATGCTAGGCCCATCATTATGGTCCTGAAGTTTCAAGTGTCAGCTCCCAGCTGGCTAGGAATTCTGACAACACATCTGAAGGTCACCAGCTGGGGAAAGCTGGATTAATCTCTTGATTTAATTTGCATACATTTACATGGGTTAACACAATATCCCTGAAATAAGAGATATACTTTCCTTTACGGAAACTGGACTTGTGGATCACGGGAGGCATTATTAAAAAAAAGACTTTCGTTCCTAAGTGGAAAATTTAAAAAAGTGGGTGATGGTCTTTAAAGGTCATGCTCACTTTTTTCTATTTCTGATAAGGATGCCCATAATCTTTGTACAAAAATAATTTTTTGCCTTGTTTAATCGGGGAGGCATTTTACAAATCAGTTGTTAGTTGCTTACTGAATTATATGTGCAAGTAACTTTTCTAAGGCTGGGGGCTACTATAGATCTATATTCAGCCAGGCTATAGGTGCATGGTAGGAATGTCTTTAAGGGGGCCCTGCTGCACTGTTCAGTTCCCCCTTTTTCAGTGTCTCTAAAACCTAAAATAACTGTTGAGGTATTGAAGATGAACACATACTTTACGCCTTTTTTTTTTTTTTTTAAGGAGAGAACTGTGCTGTTGTTAGCCCTTTGAGGTAGTCCAGACAAGAAACACATCCATGAGTACTAACTCTATCTTTATTGTAAGGTTACATTACCAGAATCTTACAAGACTGAAAGTATTTCTCTCTTCCTTTCCTTTTACTCTCCGGAAAACGCGGGAGGGAGGTCCCTTCTGAAATGCTTCCCTCCCCTCCCCTCCTTCTGTGGGCTGAGACACAATATGGAGGTTGCCATATTGTGTCCTAACCAATTAATGGATTAAATGTTGCAGGCCGACTTAAACCACTTTTCCCTCCTCCCTTCCCATTAAACAAATCTCAAGGCTCTTTTCTCTGCTTGTTGAACACTGCATTAAATCTACTCTGTGACAGACTGCTGTGCACTGATTTATGGATCAGGCATGTTAGCAAACTGACCATAACAATGTTCCTTTTTTCCCCCCCTTTTATTAGCAATAGATTTATGACCTGTCTTTGAAGCCCACCCCAAAGTTTCAATTAAAAAAAAAAACTTAGAAAATTTAATCTGGCTGCGCTTAACTGATCACCTTAATGGAACTGTACTGTATATTCGGATCACTCGATTTTTAGTCTTGGGGTAAAAGGACATAGCAAAGAATCTCTGTGCTCACAGACTTCTAAAATTCACCTTCTTCTTCCCCACGCCAGGACTGAAGATGGACAGTGGTTTTCCCATGGATTTTTATTTCTTTACAATAATAGTATGGAGTTCTCTGAGTAATTAATGGTAATATCTAAAATCCAAAGAGCTACTGTGGTGTAGTGGTTAAGGTGTTGGATGAGGAGCAGGGAACCCAGGTTCTAGTCCATGCTCAGCCACAGAAAATCCTCAGTCACTCTCACTCGGCCCAACCTACCTCACAGGGTTTTTGTTGGGATGATTTAAAGGGAAACCTCCTCCCCCGTGCTCCTGGACAAAAGTCAGGTTATAAAGCTAATAACTAATAATTTAAAAAGCACATGGGCGAAAGGAACATAATTTAAAAAAGAAAAGCATGGTCCAAATTGAAATCAAATGTCCTACTGTAAATATCAGAGCCAGAAGTTCTTAGCAGGCTGGAAGATTCAAACCTTTGGAACAATGAGGGTGCTCTTGTTTTCCCCTTGATGCCACAAAGATTACAGCATGGGTGGCAGGCAAACCTCTCTAGTGACAGATGTCAGGAAAAAGAGACAAAGAAAAAGGAATCAGAAGAACTGTCCATGCTAAATAAGCAGCAGTTTAGCATCTACTGGATCTTCTTGTGAAAGGCCCTCCGTTACATGGGACCTGACTTAATGCCCCCATTTGTCACAACTGCTTCTCATACCAAAGAGGAGTTTTGCATTGGGGGTGGAGGGTGGGATTGTTGCCAATTTCCTCTGCAACCCAGGCAACGTAACTCTTCCTCTTCTCTTCAACCTGTGCTGACTTGTCATGGCCCACAAGCAGTTTGGGAAAGGGCGTGTGCTGGAGGAGCGCCTGGGTTCCCTTGTGAGAAAAGTAGCTTGGTTGAGCTTTAATGATGGGGATGCTGTAAGAACTCTTGGTGGAGGCAATTGAACCCAGGGGAGAGAATACTGTAATTTCATGCAAAAATTACAGGTTAGCTCAGCGAGATGTTCTGCTCGGCTTCTGGTGACCAGCGCAGGGGGGTAATTAGAACTCTGCCTATTAGAAAGCCCATGGCCTTGTCGGTTCCTTTGGGGGAAATATAGCCGCACGGCATCAGCTCGCAAGTGATCATCTAGCACCAGTGGTAATTGCTATCCTGGAATGAGGGTGCCGCCTGGTTTTCGGGTCTGTGCAGAGCTCACCTATAAGTACTTAATTGCACTGCTGTTCTAATTCCTATCTTTGATCCACTGAGCGCTGGGCAGCATAAATGGGGTTCCCAAGTGGTCCTGTTATCAAGGCCTCACCTGGATTTAAACTTGTTCCAGCAAGGTTGCCTTCAAAACATACAGGGAGAAATAAATGTCTGCCAAAAAGAAGCCTTCAAAATGTACCTCTTCTATATATTGTTAGCTGAGAGAATCCAAGTGGCTTACAAAAGCAGGTAGCAACAACAATAGAAATCCAGCACGCGCACACACACACACACAAACACCAACGTAAGTATGGAAAAAGAAGAGAGACAGTATGCATTCCCAAGAGATGCAGAATTTTGCACATGTATTCTCTGGCCTAGGAGAAAGGATTGATGATACAATACATTTTTAAGATTCCTATAATTCACTCCACATGGGTCTGTCTTTAACGAGCAGTCCAACTGTAGATGCCTAGAGGCAGGAAGAATCCAAAGGACCAAACTAATAAAAAACCTCTTGTGTGGAGCTAAGTCAGTGTTCATTTTCTTTCCTTTCTTTTCTGGGTTCAACTTCAAACAAGGCTTTTAATTTTTGAAGTCCTGAACTAAGAATGGAGAAATTGTGCCCCTTCTCCCCCAGTTTTGCTGAGTATCAGCTCAGCAAGTGCTTGGTATGGCCAATAGTGAGGGACCCTGGGACTTGTAGTTCATCAACACCTGGAGAAGTACAGATTCACCGCCTCTGTTATTCTTTGCATGAGCATAAGAGGCATGTGTACAAATGCTTCTGCCTCTTATGCCCTCATGCATACCATGAAAATGCCAGACAGCGTTTGCCGGGGGCGGGTGGGGGGGATCAAACAAGTCAGTCCGACAAAAGCAGCTTTTGAGATGCAAACTCCACCCCTTTTGTCTCACACATGTCCCAGAGAGTCAGGAGCTTGTTGCACAACAGCATGGTGCTGCTTTAATCAGTTGGACGAAACTAGTCAGACCCTCTGGGCACCCATATTTCCATATAAGGCTGAGTTGATTGCATATCTGTCCTTGGTGTGGTTTTAAGCAGCAAGAACCTGGACATTCTCAGTTGTGGTCCCATCTCTGCCACTACAGCTCTGTACCTTGGAAGCTATATTTACTCAAGTTTTCTGCTTGATGTTCAGAAAGCGGCTAAAGATATTTAAAGACCATTTGGAGAAACCTGAGAGCTAGAGTGAAGACCAGTGCTATTTTTCTTCTTTAGATTCTGTTTTTAGACTTTTGGTGGTGCTTTATTCTCACAGTTGTTTTTTTATGATGATTACATTTATTCTTTATTTGCTGATGACCACCGCTGGCAAATCATTCTTTCAATTTTGTCTCAATATCGATATTTTTTTGCTTACAGTGGCAAATTTTAATCTGAGTGAGTGTCATAGAACTTAATACGATCCCCCAGGTTACAAATTTAATTTAACTGGGATAGAGGGACAGCATACAGTGAAGTGGCCAGATACCCAGTGGCTGTGTTAATGCCACACATTTAACCTGGTTATTGTAGAGAAGTGCAGGGATAGCTTTGAAGAAAGTATGTGACAGCTGTTACAAAAATATCAGCTTAGCTGGGAAAGACAGGAGGGAGTGAGAAAGAAAATCGAGATTTCCCCACTTTGATTGCCTTTGGTATCAGAGGAAGGAAAAGAGACACTCTGCTAGGCTTTCAAAATACTGTTGTTATAGCCTCTATCCATAAAGTAGAGTTCTAGTATTTCCTGTGGTGTCTGTTTCCTGACCTGGCCTACCTCAAAGAGTTGACAGTTACTGTGTTAATTCTTTTTCTGGATTTGTGTAATATTTTGAACCATAAACTCAAATGGGCTGGGACTGTACAACACGCTAAGTTTCCCACACAAAATATCCAGGCCCTGTCTAACAGTAGAACTACTTGAATTTAGCATGTTGTGTTAATGCAGCTGCTACAGTCAGGACCAGAAATATTGGAACAAGGATAACTGTTTTGGCATTTGGCCTCTGCACACCACCACATTGAAGTTAAAAGGAAGCACACCCAGATGGGAGCGAAGTCAGGATTCTCAGCTGTACTTCAAGGGGTTTGACAAAAGTGGGGCACTAACCATTCAGGAAGTACAGCCAGTGGCATACATATACCCCCATCATTGGTGGCTCATAAGTAATGGAACAAATGGCTGACAAGCAGCTGCGTGGCCAGGTGTGGCCTGTTTCCTGGATACCCCATGACCAATCAAGCAGATAAAAGGCCTGGAGGTGGTTCTGAGTGTTACATTTGTATTTGGTAGCTGTTCACTGGAACTCTCAACATGAGGTCCAAAAAGGTGTCCACGCAAGTGAAGGAGGCCATCATTAGGCTGAGAAAACAAAATAAACCCATCAGAGAGATAGCAGAGATAGAGTGGCCAATACAACAGTTTGGAACATCCTGAAAAAGAAGGAATTAACTGGCAAGCTCAGCATCAGCAAAAGGCCTGGAAGACCACAGAAGACAACTAAAGTGGATGACCGCAGAATTCTGCTCATGGTGAAGAGGAACCCTTTCAAACATCTAGCCAGGTCAAGAACGCTCTTGACAATGGCATGCCTACCTCCTCAACATCTACAGTCAAGAGACGGCTTTATGAATGTAAATACAGAGGCTTCACAACAAGGTGCAAACCACTGGTAACACTCAAGAACAGAAAGGCCAGATTAGACTTTGCCAGCAAACACCTAACAAAGCCTGCCCAGTTCTGGAATAAGATTCTTTGGACTGATGAAACCAAGATTAACTTGCACCAGAATGATGGGAAGAGAAAAGTATGGAGAAGGAAAG
Source organism: Liasis olivaceus (assembly GCA_030867105.1). Lineage (NCBI taxonomy): Eukaryota > Metazoa > Chordata > Lepidosauria > Squamata > Pythonidae > Liasis > Liasis olivaceus. The sequence goes on along the minus strand of CM061360.1, from coordinate 15,818,852 downwards.
GAACAGCTCATGATCCAAAGCATACTACATCATCTGTCAAACATGGTGGAGGCAGTGTTATGGCATGAGCATGTATGGCTGCCAATGGAACTGGGTCACTGGTGTTGATTGATGACCTGACTGCTGATAAAAGCAGCAGAATGAATTCTGAAGTGTATAGGGCTATACTTTCTGCTCAGATTCAGCCAAATGCTGCTAAATGGATAGGACGCCGCTTCATATTGCAGATGGATAATAACCCAAAACATACAGCAAAAGCTACGCAAAAGTTTCTCAAGGCAAAGAAGTGGGATGTTCTTCAATGGCCAAGTCAGTCACCTGATCTCAACCCAATAGAGCATGCTTTTCACTTACTGAAGACAAGACGGAAGGCAGTAAAGGCCTGGTTAAGCATCTCGAGGGAGGGAACTCAGCGTTTGGTCAGGTCCATGGGTTCCAGACTTCAGGCAGTCATTGACTGCAAAGGATTTTCATCCAGGTATTAAAGGTGATCCTTATGTTTGTCATGATGTTGGTTTGTTCCATTACTTATGAGCCACCAACGATGGGGGGGGGGTGTATACCACTGGCTGTACTTCCTGAATGGTTAGTGCCCCACTTTTGTCAAACCCCTTGAAGTACAGCTGAAAGTCCTGACTTCGCTCCCATCTGGGTGTGTTTCCTTTTAACTTCAATGTGGTGGTGTGCAGAGGCCAAATGCCCGAACAGTTATCCTTGTTCCGATATTTCTGGTCCTGACTGTAGATCTTTAAATCTGATTAAATGAGTTGTGAACAGAGCTGAGTCCAAGAAACAAGCTGAAAGACAGACATTTGCATTCACTTTGGAGATGCTAATTTGTATTAGCAAGACCCAATGATGTTATCCAGTATGAACCATGAACTGTACAGTTTCTATTCATTTTTACTCGTTCAAAGGTCTGTTAGATTAACTTTAGAAACTGTAGAAGTTGTAGAAAGAAGAAACTTAATTCACATAAAACCCTGGGTTCGTAGGCATTTATAACCAGTCTCTCTGATGTCAAACTGACAACACATGCTCTATCATGTCATTGCACAAATTGAAGCATTACATATATGAGTCATGTTGTCTGATGCAAGTATGTAAGTCACATCATGAACATGGTAATGCTAGGCTGCATATGTCATCCCCTCTCCCCCATGGATGCCAGTGCCTGGCTCTCCTCCAGAACTGTACCTGACCTAGTGAAAATTGTGTAACATTTTCCCAGAATATGGCATTTTAAAAATGTATCCTGGGACTAAGAGTCCAGGAATTTTTATTGGAACTGATTTAGGAAGCAAAAACCGTTGTTTGTTTATGCTTTGAGTCATTTATACTTTCAGTAAACATCCAAGGGAGGTTGGACCATTTTGGTTTTTTGGAGTTTTTTGCAATTTATTAGATAATATTTGTTGCTTTCAGTGCAGTACTTTGGAAGATCATCTGATCCTTAATGCCTGCACAATTGAGAAAGAACACTGAGATGCAGACTGTGCTGTTGTTGAATATGAGTTACAAAAATTCAGTTTCGGCAATTGTCAGGTTGGAATTTTTAGTGGTTTGGGAGAAGTCTGTCTTCCTTTTGGTGGGGAACTTCTGCTTCATCTCATCTCACCTCCCTCTGCCTGAACCCTGAGCTGTCCAAGAAATTTTGCAGGCTTCATCAGCAAACTTTATCTCAATTGTAATCAATTTCTGATCAGTTACACCCTGTTAAAAACTGCCCAGTTTGATTTTCCCTGTTTGGCACAAGCAGCCTTTATCAGCCAATCTGTTCTTAATCCTTATAGTCAGTTTCACATCAGTTTCACACTCCCCATTTAAAGAATCTGCCTGGCCTAATTTTCCCTCTGTATGTACCGGGTATAATTTCAACAGGCTTGATGAAGCAATTGAGATAGCTGCAAATCTTCAAACTCTGTCTGGACACATCCCACCCAGCCCAAGCTTGACCTGAAATACCAATGCAAACTGTGGCTAGAGGGAGTGTCACTTCTAAATCTATAATAGCATGTGAAGCTCAGCAAAGTCTTTAGAGCTTAAGTTGCATGCTTATTAAGCACTTAATTTCCAATTTACTGGCATTTTGAAGCAAATGGAAATTGCGGTGTGCTTAATACAAACATCTTAATACTAACATCTTACACTGAAGATTTTTTATTATTATTATTATGGAATATATAGATCCACTTTTGGAAACAATCGCTGTCTATTAAACAGAGGATTGTCTTCTGACAGCCTGGCAGGTGGAGGATTGTACACCTTACAATAGGACACAAGGCCACCCTGGACAGGGAGCCAGGGGGTATGTGCCAGCAAATAACCATAAACATGAAACCATGACATGTTTCACTGCCATGTCACATGCTGAAGATAATTTTGATCTGTTAAAAAGGGATTGCATTTTTGATGTGATAGTAAAGCAAGAAGATTTCAATCCGTAGTTTTTCTCCTTTTCAAACATTGGCAAGCCAGGGTTAGTATCTTTTTCTTAAATTAAAATGATCGCTCTTCTAGCGTATTTGACTCGAGCAACCAGCACCACAAGGAAAGAGGCTTGCAGAATGTTTTCTGCTACCCTCTTGGAACTGCAGGGGTGCGTGTGTGTGTGTTTGCATGCACCAGCCTCTTTTTCAGGGCTGTATGTGGGGATGCTGGATTATGCTTGCCTTGATACAAGCGATCATGGTATCTGTTCTTGGATATGCTATCATTTCATTTGGGACAGAAGCGGAAAAGTCAGTTTTGGCCATATACTGATATAGGTTGAAGCTCCTATTTTGGATGGAAGTTTAGGATATGGTTTTAAAGTCAATAAACTATAAGCAAAATAATTGATCTTGGTACTTAAAGCCAGTTCCATGTCTACATGGTTTGTTGTCTATTAACAACATATTGTTAAAACATAGAGATCATCCATATTCCATGGGGTTCATGCATTATGCTAGGCCATGGTTGATTTTCACCATGGCTTGTTCAATGAATTCACATATTGTGCTAAGTCATATAGCAAAGCATGCAAACCACAGTGATTGGTTTGCACAATATACTAAGCCAAAATCCAGTAAAACAGGGCTTTCAGGATGGGTGAACACAGACTAGTTTTAGTATTGTGGTTTACTGAATAAGCAAAAATAGACTGGGCTGATTAGGTTCACAGCTTATAAATTACAGTGGCTAGGTTCACCCATGACACCAACCTAAAGCTGAACAAGTCACATTATAGTTTATTGTAATGTGTGAACCCGAACTAGATGTTTTTCTAGCCCGAAGTTGCCTGTTCTGATGGACAACCAATATCCAAGGTCTTTAGAGAAATCCTCTACTTGCCAACTGATGCTTTTAACTTAACTGCCAGGGATAGGATATGCAATCTTCTGTTATAAAGCATTAGACTTGCTACTAAATTAAAACTCTTAGTCTTCACTTGTGTCCTGTTTTCAGTGCACATTTAATTCCTATAGTCCTCCTGTTTATAGGTCTCTTCTGAGCATTTTTGCTGTGGTCTTTTTTTAACTGTGCTAAATTTGCACATAGTTAGACATCTGCCTTTCCCAGACACTACTCACTGTGCTAGGGTTTGCAAAACTAAAAGTAAAAAAAAGAGGGGAGGGTTGTTGAAAAGATAACTCTGTGGGATGGTAAAATAGGCGGGTGTTTGTGGAACAGAAGATAACAAAGTCAAGAAAGCTGGAGAGCAGGTGGGCGTAAAGAACTCAGATTTAAAAGATTAAAAAAAAAAGTCCTGATAAATGTGGGGGAGGAAGGGTGGGACAATGTCCAAGATGATGAGAGTTGTGAAATGTTTTGCAACAGCTAAAGGACTCAGCAGTAAAATAAATAAATAAAAATGTACCTATATTAAGAGGCAGTTAGATATTTTTCTCAAAAGCCAAAAAAGAAAACGTAAAGGGAACCAGAACGGAGCTGATCTTCTCACTGTACTAGCAGCTACAAATATATGGAACTGATGGAAACTTGAATGAATTGTGTGTTTAGTGTACAAATTCTTTAGAGGGTCTCTGGAGCAGACAACTTTGCCAACCTGTTGCTCTTGAGTTATATTGAACCAAGTTGCATGACCCAATAGATCTCGAGAACATGGATTGGGGGAAAAAAACACAATGATTTCAGAGAGTATTTGGGAATATGAATTGACGCCATTGGTGACTGATTGATCGATGTACAATTATGTTTGTTTTATTGCTTGCTACTTTTATATTTATACCACGGAAGTTCTGTTGTATTTTCATGGATATACGTAAACTGCCGAGAGTCTGTCTTGATTGGCAAGTGTTAAGTCAAACAAACAAATAAATCTTCCTTTGACATACAGAAAACAGCTGTACAATAAAGCAGAAACTCGTTCTGTCTAATTTTGGGTTGCCTGTGGGAATGCACAACTGAGTCTCTTGTCTACAGGGGCCTCCCAAACTTTGGCTGTGACCCCCAGATTAAAAATAAAAGGTTGTTGGCCCCTGCCTTCTGGGGAGTTTTGTTGACTTTAGCCTAGAGTCCTGTCTGAAAACACTAGACATTTTTAACTAGATAGGAGAGAAATTATTTGGTGCCTAGGCAATAATTGTAATTATTTTTTTATGGAATTATATTTATATTTTGTCCTGAGCCCACCTACTTTGTCTTGACCCATATGTTAGGATATGCCTTTCCTCTGCTCCCAGAAGGGAACTCAAAGGCTACATATATGCAACTCACTTAACTTGGTTACACTTAAATAGATTATTTATTTCAGTAATTCAGAAGTACAGCAGAGTATACTGAAGCATAAACTCATCAAATGGACTGCACTGGAATATCAAGTGTAGCCACAACAAGGAAGGAAGGAAGACCATTGTTAAATACTTACCAGGCTTAAAATGTGCAACTGCAGCTGCCTAGTCTTTAACTAACCTGGTTATCTGTGTTGTGTGAATAAGGCCAAAGGCCAACTGTGTGTAAGGATTGTGGGCAGGCTGGTAAAGGAATTGATAGAGACAGCAGACATAATCAAGAAATAGCAGGCAAGTCAACTGACAGCTTAAATGGCAATTTAGCCCAGGTGGAGAGAAACCTGGGAAGATGTGTTTCAAATCATTCAAAGAGACTCCACCTTAATGAACTTAATATAGATAAGGCTGGGAAATTCCTTTCACTATTTTCAAGATTCTGGATTTACTTCTAAGCTAGCATTAAAGATCCCTTGAAATTTTCTCACTCCTACTACAGGAGAGGCCAAGGACTGTACATGGGTCCTTTGTAGACAAAGCTTATGCCTTCTCCCTGAGCTATGAGGGCTATGCAGGGTAAGGCTGTGTGATAATTTCAGTCCAAAATTTGTGGAAGTTGAAACAAGGTTGGCTAGTTTGTGGTTTAGTGCATCATATGAACCCAGGGGTATAATGGGGGATGGAAAATTCACATGTGTGTAGAAGCTTGACGATTAGGGACAAAAGGTAGCCTGAAAATCAATGTGGAGTCCATAGGATTCTTGTGTTGTTGTTCCTTTGGGGCATCCTGTTAAATTTGGGCTGATTATGGGCCATAGTCCCCAGTTGTAGTTCTGTTCCTGGTTACAAGCCTGCCAGCCCTCATCTACCTGTGAGGTTAGGAGTGCTGAGGTCTGTTGTCATGGCGCTAATGCCATGTCCCCAGGGAACCACCTGGCCTGCCTTCCTCTTCTCCCTCCCCACTGCATGGGTGCTGCTGTTAACTCCTTCACCACAGTGCTTTGGGAGACCTTTGTCCTTGTCATGGTGACTGTCAACAGGATTTTTTGTGACTCCCTCTGCTCGGGCTGCCCAGGGAGAAGACAGAGGCAAGCAGAACATGTGTGCCAATTAAAACAATCCAGACTCCACAATTGAGGTCCCCAAGGCCCATTAACATCTTGGCTCCAATGGAAGAGGGTGGGGTGAACAGGAACTAGCATCTATCAGAGGATTGGGAGGACAAGTTCAGGGGTGTTATAGAAATTAGGCAACAACTGGTTCACTTTCAGCACCTCATCTTCCTAACACCTTCTGCCCTTTCCCCCACCCTATCTTCATAGTGTTCCCCACCAGGCATTCTGCAGCTTTCTAACAGCCTGATGTTTCAGTGCTGCAGTTTCCTTCCTGGTTCACACCTGTGCAAGGAAAACAGGTATATACTAGGGGCTGAAGGAAGATTGGGTCTTGGATCTTTTACAGCTTGACTACTGCAATGTGTTTTCTTGGCTGTGCTTGAAAAGTATCTGGAAGTGCCAGTTGACGCAAATTGGGGCAGTTAATTAATTCTTAAATTTTGGATTCTTGCAATGCCTGTTTAAAAGATCTGCAGTGGTGGCTGGTTGCTTTTGGGTACAGCGTATTGACTTGGGGTCAATCTATGAAGTCTTAGAGGTCTTAAATCTGAAATACTGCTTCTCTTCCTTTGTGAGCCCATCTGGACAAGCTTGTTACTGACTGACATCAAAATCTTGTTTCACAAGGGAGTAATATATTACACGTGTAGTATATTTCTACTGGAAGTTGCAGCTAGCCAGCCATGCCTACTTCATTGGTATTCTATTGCATTCCCCTCTTCCCTCTGGCAATCCGCATTTCATAGCCACAAAACCTGCACACATACTTTTAGGCTGTTTTGTGGGATTTTCCCATCCTTCTAGGGATAGGTTTTTCTTTTCTAAAACCTTGGGGTTCCCCCAGTACCTACTGATACTTCTCTCTTGCATGGGGGTGGTGCCATTTGGGATACATAACAAGCGACGGCGCTCACAGTGGGAATGTCAGAAATAGACAGAATGTTATTTACATTCATCATCTATTCTGTCTCCAGGGAATAACAACTACAGTAATAAGCATGCAACTGTTATAAAAAATGCCACCATGCTTCCAGATTTTCCCCTCTAGAAAACAAACTGGAACCTACATTGATTGATGTTTCAGATTTTGGTGTTTTCTTGCTTCACAAATGCACTGTCAAAGCTCTGCTCTTTTTAAATGTTGTCATGATACACATAAAAAAGAGGCAGGACTTTAACTGTGCAGTTGCAGCTACCATCTTGACATTTTTATACTGTATTTCCACCACCACCCTGCCCCACAATGATCCTGGCCTCAATTATATGTCATTGGCTTCCATTGGCAGGGCAATAAAGAACTTTGGACAACCCAACAAGAGGTACATTGCTAGAAGTTAAGTAGGAAAGCCAAATTCTTCACAAATACCTATTTTTTTTAATCTTAATAACATCATTTGATCCCAATTGTCTAAGAATGTAGCCCAATATTATTATCATTCCCATCTTTGCAGGATGAGAGATTTCCCACTGAATATGCATAATTCACAATAGCATTGATAGCTTTCAAAAAGTAACTTGCAGGTCCAGGCAGCTGAGCATGGAGGAATAGTTGTCTTTTACCAAGCAAGTTCTTTCTGACTTACCAAATCTTGGGGGGAGCAGAAATTATGAATGCCCCCTTCCTTTTATTGTCTCCTTGGCTCTTTGACATTCGTTAATGACTCTCATAACTTGATCATATCATGGATCCCAATCTAATATCATAATCCTTTAGTTACTTTCACAGTGTCAATAGTTTGTTCTGGGTAGCCCATAGAAGCTATGGTTGTTCAGAAGAAGCATAATATAAACATAAAAAATAACATGGGGAAGGGCAGGAGATGCAGTCAGAAGGGCAGGTTGGAGGACATGTCATATATTCCATAAATGAGGCAGCTATTGCACTGCTGTGATATAACACCTTTGTATAGATCTGTTCTTGGTATAAGGACTTCTTATGTTCCTAAAACACCTAACTAAACTCCAGTTTGAACAGCATCACCGCTGTTACAGAAATTTTCTGTCTTCACTTGGTCCAGCCAGTAATGGGAGAAACAGTAACCTGCAAAGGACTTGCCCCCAGGGTTCACCCCATCTCCCAATGGAGCTTTCAGGCACTGTTTCCTGGATCCCCTCCCCGCCTTTCCAAGCTGCATTCTGCATCTTGACTGGGAGAGCCCCGCCGGCAGCATGGTTAAAAATAGCTCCGAGGAGGCTGTGCTCAAGCATCTAATCAGCCGCCAGTCAATTGCCTGCCCGTCTGAAGAGCAGCTCATCAGAGGCAGGATTGCCAGCGGAGATGGCAGTGGCAGCAGTTGCTAATCAACAGTTAACCTGGGGTTGCAAGAAGATCCCAACCCTGGAAGGCTGGATGTGCCTCTAATGGGGAGGACCAGAATATAATGTGCCAGGGATGGATAGAGTGTGCAGCCCACACTGGTGGAGCCCCTGGGACATACTTGCAGGACCAGACCTGATGGTGCTGTCCACGTGTTTGGTGGTTTCCAGCAATTTTTCCTCACCCTGGAGGAGGGAGGATGAGCTGGAGCAGAGACATGAGCTCAAGCCTGAAACGATAGCTGGAGGTTTCTGTGTCAAGGCAGCATGCTGGCATGGTTAAGCTATGTCAGGTCCTCCTCACAGAGACTTGAGCAAGCTGGCCTGCGCTGGGCTTAATTGCTTAATTAATTCAAAGGCAACCAATGTCTTTGATGCAATCCTCTTCTCTCTTTCACATTGTCTTGGTTGCCATTTTGTTGTTGTTCAGTCGTTAAGTCGTGTCCGACTCTTCGTGACCCCATGAACCATATTGCGTCAGGCCTTCCTATCTTTCACTGCCTCCCTGAGTTTGCTCAATTTCATGCTCATTGCTTCAGTGATGCTATCTAGCCATCTCATCCTCTGCCGTCCTCTTCTCCTTTTGCCTTCCATCTTTCCCAGCACTTGGTTGCCATAGACCCCCCTCATTTTCTGTTTCCCCCAGATGTGTATATGCTTTCCCAGCTGTTGTGCAGCTTTCCCACTAGTGCAAAGTCCTCCCAGCAACTTGTTTGCATCCATGCTCTATGTCAAAACTATCATCCCCTGGGTGCTTCACCTTTTACTGGCTAGATTTACACATTGCTTTAAGACATAGTGCGGTCTGTTGGAGTGTGCAGACTCAATCTTTGGGGGTATCAAGCACTATCTGTGGCTTGGCATAACATGCAATGTAGTCAATTGTGGTGTATTTTACAAAGAATGGTTAAATAAAATATGGCTTAGTGTACTGCACAATCCAGATTACTATGTTTGTAGGGTGGCATCTAGGCCTACATTTGGATGGTGTGGTGTAATCAAAACATATGCTGCCTCATAGCTGAAGTTATTTTCACACCGTTGTTTTCCGTTTTTCTTGGGAGTAGTTACCAGGAATAGAGCTGCTTCTGTTTCTTTGTGTGAAGCATGAATCTTTCCTGGCATCTTCCTGTAGGAGAGTTAATAATTGGTCCTCATTTATTTATTTAGCAAATTTACATGGCTATCCAACTTAATCCTAGGTGGCTAACAAAAATTACAGGTAAAAACACAGTATTAAAAAATTCCATTAAACAATACCAAATTATTGAGGCATCTCACAATTACTTGATAATACAAAACAAAACATCCATACAAGGTTTGCTCCAACAACATCCCAGCCCCAGTGCCTGAGGGAAGAGCCAGGTCTACATGACCTTCTGGAAAGCTAGCCGAATCTCAGGGGGGAGGCTGTTCCGTAGGGCAGGTGCCATGACAGAGAAGGCATGCTTCCTGTGTCCCACTGGATGGCATTGTTTCATGGAAGGGACCCAAAGCATGCCCATCCTTCTGGCTTTGGTGGTAGGAACAGAGTCCCACAAGTAACCTGCCCCTGCGCCATGCAGGGTTTTAAAGGTGACAACCAACATCTTGAGTTGCACCCAGAAGTCTACAGGAAGCTAGTGCAGCTCTTGTAGCAGTGATATTATGTGGGTTTACTGTGGCGGACTCAAAGTTGCACAACCTGTCACATTCTGAACAAGCCTGCAATTTCCAAATGCATTTCAAGGGCATCTCTATGTAGATCACATTGCAGTAGTCCAACTGAACATGACCAAGGTTTGATCATGAGCGGTGCCTTCTGCTTCTGAACAGGCACAGCTTTGTGGTGTTAAGAGTTGGCGTTGACTTGATGACACCCTAATCAGTTAATCACTACATCAATGAGTTCCATACGTAATGGCTTTGTTTAGACAACACCCCTTAGCCAGGCAAGTCTTCATGCTGCATTTGCACAATATGCTAAGCTTGGTTAACATTGACCTTGGTAGTGTGCTATGTGAACCCAGGCTATTGGATAAGTGTATAGTTCAGAATATTATGCAAGCCCACCAACTAAGTTAATTTGGTTGAACTGGTGTTTTATTGAGCCTGTCTGAATCACTTTGCAGTGACTTTTTCTGGTTCATCTCAAGGGTTACTATCATGGGAGAGGAAAGAAAGTTTTACGGCAACATTGACATAACCCCTCCATCTTCCAGCAAAGGTTCCTGCGGCTCCAAAATGTTCATGACATTCTGCATTTCAGTAGAGCATAAAGCTGATTTCATGAACTTGAGCGCTTGTATCAAGCAACACCCTGCAGTTGTTACTTTGCTTTTTTATTCCCTTGTGGCACACTAGACTTCCAAGTGTCGCCCAGCGAATGGGAAAGGGTGGAGCAGGGGTGGGTGGCTGATGTGGTTGACTTTGCGTCAGTCACTTCTCCTGTCGGTTTGAAAATAGCTTTTGTGGTTTCTGGTCAGGAGAGAGGAAGTTGGACTGATTGGGAAACAGCCCGCCCCAGTGCTGAGCCTGAGAAATAACGAATTAAGAGAGGGTAATCTTCACTTAGAGATCACAGCATGCCCTCAAACTAAGGGAGGAAGGTCTGTTGGCCCTGGCAATCAGAGAGTGGGGCTGAGTGAAGGTACCAAAATGGGCTACATGGATGTATTTAAATAGAGGCTGGATGGCCGTTGGTTGGGATTCTCTGTTGCATTCTATCCTGCACTGAGCAAAGAACTAGGTCAGTGTTTCTCAACCTTGGTGGCTTTAAGATGGGTGGACTTCAATTCCCAACTGCTGGCTGCGGAATTCTTAAAGCTGCCAAGGTTGAGGAACACTGGACTAGATGACCCTGCGTGCTCCCTTCATGGAAGCACCAAGCCTATTTCTTTGTTTCTGTTTCCTCTTCCTGATTCACATGGAGTCCACAGGCAGTGGTGCTAAGTCTCAGTGGGAAGCAGCTGCCAGACGTTGCTGTGCAAGACAGACAGACAGACAGCATGGCCATGATGGAAAACAGTTTCATAGGTTTATATAACTCAGGTGATCTGTCTTGTCTGGCTCACTCCCCTGGGTAGGATAGAGAGAAGCTGAGCAATGCATTGATGATCAGCTCTCTTTTCCCTTAATCCAAACTAGATGAGTTTAGCTTCTGCTAGGCAAAGGTTTCCTGCCATGCACTACCAGTCGCCTGCTCATTAAGCACACTAATGAGATGTGAGCCAAGTTCCCGAATGACAGGGCTGTGGAAAGGGGAAGGGGGGGGAGCACACAGCAGGCCAGTGTCCATGACAAGCAGAGGAAGAGTTCCAGATGAGCTCCCACCGATCCACACTGGCTTTCTCGCAAGGAGATGCCAGACTGTGGGCCATGGAGAATGCAGTGAATGAGCACCCTCTTGTGCCCTTGAAGGTTGAGTTTGATGATCAAGCCATAGGCTGCTTCTAGGATCAGGCAGAATGGGAACCTATTTCCCTTTGGTTCCACTGATCAACTGCAGAGAAAATGCTTCAGGGGTCTTCGGGTACACTGGGTGGAAGCAGGCTTAAAGCCCCTGTGTAGCTAGTGGGATTCCTTTACAAACAGCAAGTGCATCAGCAAGTGGAAGCACAGGTACCTGCAGACGGGGATGAGGGAAAGCACAACAGACAAAATAAACTTCATAATGTTGTGATGCAAACTCTGCCCCTTGCATGCTTGTGTGCAATGTCCCGGTGTAAGCTGGAAAGGGCAGAGCTTGCATTTTGATGTCAGGACACTAATTTCATCATTTTGGCATCTTCATGCTTAGGTGCGGATGCCTATGGGTGAAAGAAGTGCCATTGTATGGCTGGTTACTACTTGGCTCTCTGGCTGCGAGTATCACACTAAGCCGTGGCTTGTTACGAGCCTCATCTGTGGAACAAACCATAGTGGCCCAGCTCACACCCAAAGCTAAGCCATAAAAGACCTGCCCAGGGCCAGGGTTCTATAATGGCATGTGGGAAAGACCTTGGGAGTCTGGGCCCAGAGACACTGCCCAGGGAACGGTCAGTTACGAGACAGCCTAGTGTGCAGCTGGGTAGTGGGTGGGGCAAGAGGCTCAGAAGGGATCTCCCCAAGTTCTCGGGTTATAAAGGAGAGTGGGAGAGAGTTGTACTTTCAGACTTGCAAGATTTTGTCAACGTAGCTTTATAATAAAGTAGAATTAGCTCATCTGGTCGGTCTACCTAGTAAGGCTGACAGGCTCACACATCACACTAAGCCCGAACCAACCAGCCAGTGGGGAATCTCTTTTCAAGGGTCACCTTCCTTCATTCCTTTTGTTGGACATGGCAGTGGGCAGGACTGAAGCCATATATGAATGGCCCTGTCTTTCTTCAGGCTTTCTGTATGCGTCCTGTTTCTACTGCTTAGGGATTGAACTGAAATGTGGCTGTATATGACTCTGGGTATAACATGAAAAAATACCCCATATGTGAAACATATCCCTCCATCAGCATGAATTTGGAAAGCCTGTGTTATCGTATTCCGAGTGAGGGAAGACCACTCTTGGCTTTATATGAATTAAGGCTGAGTTCTGATAGAGGGTCGCTTATGGGCAAAGATTAATTCCCTGTGGAATGTGCCCCAGCACACCTTGTCAATAATCATTTGGATTAGGGCTATGAAATAAAGCAAGCCTATTATCTCATTCGGAGGGAAGGCAGGCAACGTTATCTTGCTCTGACTTGGCATGATGATGTCATTTTGTAATTTCATCCAATTGGCTGCAGAACTGTGACGTGAGCCTGCTGGCTCCTACAGTATGAGTTGTTAAAAATATGCAGGGGCTGCTGCTGGGTGCCAAGAGAAGTGGGGAACCAGGGGAACCAGTGCAAGAAAGTAAAAGGAAAAAAGAAGGAAAGAAAGATAAAATATATGTTATTTGGGGAGGGGGGGAAATATCCCAGGGAATCACTTATGTTCCTTGACATAAACCTCCTCTTCACAGAAAATGTTTGTCCACAAGAAATTGCTCTACCCTGTTTGCTGTCTTACTGAGCAGGTGACACCACGAATGCGGCGCTGGAGCACCAGTGGGAAGGGGAGGGGTGGTGCCAGGATTCAGGAGGCACCTGTGCCTGGCCCCTTCTTCTTGTCTAAAGCTTTTCCTGTAATGGATTATGCAGGCACGTTGGGCCCAGGCTGTGCTGCTGTGAGCAAAGATTATCACAGCAAGAGCAGCATTTCTGGGGAGTTAGAGAATTAATTAAGGATGAAAGGACAGATTTATCAGCTCAGGATTGAATAGCTTAAATGCTGCCACTCTACTCTGTTTCTTTTTCTCTCTCTGACTTCTCTCTGCCACAGAGAGGGACAACTGTGGGGCAGCACGAGGAGGGAGGCCCAGAGGTAACGCAACCTTTGCCAAGCTGGACCTCAGCTCCTATGGCAAGGTTTCTCAACCGTGACCACTTTAACATGGGTGGACTTCAACTCCAGAATTCCCCAGCCAGCCATTATATGAAATTGTTTTTGTATAATAAATGTTTGGAGGTCAATGAACAATCTGAAACTTCATGTAATGAGCTGAAGAGTTTGGCGAGCCCTGGTCTAGGGGAAGCTGGGAAATTGGGAGGGTTCCTCCTCTTGCAGACAGAATAGTAAACTAAATGGGTAATCATGGGGATGTGAAGCTTTAGAGAAGTATCTGACGTTGATGAAGCTTCAAGTGAAAGCAAAAGTGTATCATTACTCCCCCCACCCTCAAACAGAAGAATGAAGTGGCTTAACCATTTCACCTTGATTGGCCAATGGCTTTTGCTCACCCTCAGTGTAGTGTAGAAATATCTTTCTGCAAAGGAAGGCCACTGTCACACAGCCTCACTTCAGTATCCTCCTGTTGCAGAAATTGAGGTGCTAAGGCAGAGGGGCCCTCCTTTGCGCACCCTGATGGGCACCCACTTCAGTGAGGTAGTTCTTTCATCTTTTATTAGAAGTGGTTTGCATTCAATAGCTGGTTTACAAGCACACTAAAGCTGGGTTAACCAAATATAATGCTTATGCACACAACATGCGGTGGCCAAATAATCCAATTTATGGCTGAAAATGATGCACTGCTCTACATAACCTGCTAAGTAAATGGCTGAGTTCCTGAGATATGCTATACCACAAAACTACCCAGCCTATTTGAGCCTTGTCTGTCGTGTTGTCCATAGCTAGTCTATCACTTCTTCCTAATTTCTTAATCAGCGCAACAATTCTTGTTGATAGATGGGGTGGAGTTTATATACTTTTGATTTAGCTGAGAGGATTCTAATACCTAATACGGGACAGCTATATGCTTTTTAATACAATGGAATGGATATTAGTAGGCACTGAATTGACATCCTGGCATACCTATATACAAAGATTTGACATTATAGAGGTTCCTGGCCTAGCATTCAAACAAGAGAATGTGGATGTGATGTGGCTTTGAGTTGTGTGGGTTCTTGGCTAAGATTCTAAGTGGTGTTCAAAATTGATACAAAAATCATGTTAATTTTTGCTAGCTGCAACCTTGCTCAATACCTAGCCCCATTTAGTTAAGACTGTCAGAGCTCAAAATCCACTGATTGGTGCATTCAAGGCAACAAACTGTTTGCACCTGACTTCAAAATTGGCAAGTCACAAGACGCTAATTGCAGAGTCATGAATTGCAAATGACAACAGTCACTTATAAGCATTCCGAAGGCTATACGGTAGATTTAAGTACAGAATTTAGAGGGAGAAAAAATGGACTTGCTGGTTGAGAGAAAGGCAGATCTAAAATTGCTTCTAGGGAGTTGAGTTGTACACTGCCATTGGGATGACGTCAAATGTAGAAAGTGTGCAGACAGCAGGCTCCAACCAGGGGCCCTCCACTGGGTTGGATGACAGTTCCCATAATCTCAATCTAACAACTGGGCATTGAGTCGTGCTGAATTAGGGAAGGCTGATTTAGTTGTATGTGAACACAGTCACAATGTTTACAGTACTTGCTGCATAGGGAAGATCCATTCTGCTACTCCAGATTTAAGCCATTTGAGCTAGAGGTGAGTCCCCCTTTATCCATGCCTGCTCTTACCTTCTCTTGTGATTAGTGGACTTTTAAGTGTCCCCATCCTGAATGGCTATCCAAGCCGGTCTGGATTTGTGTGTCCCTGGCTCTAATTTCCAACATTTTCCATAAGGCATGTATGTTTGTGCCTGCGTGTGTGCAAAATAAACAAATGGCAATTAACTTTGAAGCAACACCCATTATTAGCCCACCATTGAAGGCTCCACTGACTTGTGCGACCTCAAATCTTATTAGCATTTGCTCTGGTTAGCCAGCATCACCCGCATTAAGACTGTTCCCAGGAACTGACTTGTTAAGCAAGTGGCCTGCTATCAGGACAGGCGCTGGCAGAGATGGCGCTCCCTGTCATCTGCATGACCTTCGCCTTCTGCAGTCGTTTTCTGAATTATAGATAAAATGAGCTCCATCTGATGCCTTTCTAGCAGGCAAAAGGCTCTTTTTCCAGCTTGCTCATCTGCCCAAAACAGGTGTCCCAGATGCACTACAAAGTTTCCCACTGATGTTCATGAATTCTGAACGTTAGCTTGCCGGCTGGGAAGGAGGCCTAGTGTCCTTGCAGGAAAACCCAGTACAGATCTCTATATAAGGAGTCCAACTCTATCTGGGAAGCAGCAACAGACTGGCTGATATCAAGGTTGGCTTTGGCAATACCCATTTTTCCATAGTCGTTCCTTTCTTTCTTTGTAATAATCTCTTTGTTTATATACAGAGGTAGCAATTGGCCTGGCAAGAGAACGTACAAAACTTCAGCAGTTCTTTTCGCTTGGTAGCTGAGTGAGTTCATGTGTCATTTTCCATGTATGACAAAAGCATGAGTGTGTATGTTTTCCTCCAGCTGGTTAGTTTGCAGTTCATGCCGCCATCTTGGTTCATTGTGGTTCTCTGTTGAAAGTCCTTCCAAATTTGTTATTGCACAAGTGTTTAAGCCTTGATTAACCTTATTCCCTCTTGCAAACTTTGGATTCTAGTTGGTCTGCAAACTATGCTTTCTTCAACTCAAATGCACTTTGTCTTTCTATATAGCTTTTAGTATGTATGTATGTATGTATGTATGTATTTATTTATTTATTTATACGATTTATATGGCTGCCCATCTTAAGCAACTCTGGGCAGCTCACAACAGCAATAAAACCGATAAACAAAACAATCATAAAACAGTAAAACAAAAACCCTGCACATTAATTGTCCCCTTGGGGTGCCCCACAGCAGGCTCAGCTACACTCCTTCTATACTATCTCCCTATACAATCCTATCCCAGCACCTCAATAAAAGGGCAGGTCTTGATGGCCTTCTGAAAGGCTAGAAGGGCCTGTCGAATTGCTGGTGGGAGGGTGTTCTACAAGGTAGGAACAGCCGTGGAAAAGGCATGGCAAAATTTCAGGGGAGGGGACCTGAAGCACGCCCATCCTATTTGATCTAGTGGACGAGCAGATATTCTAAGGGAGAATTAGTCCCACAAATAGCCAGTGAATAACCAATTATTTTCACGTTTGCATATGGTATACAGGGAAGCACCCCCTTTTGTCCGTGCCTGTGTGTGTGTGTGACAGGGATGCCTAAGTAACCATCTTATCAAGCACACACTTATAATATAGGCACTGATGCAAAGTACCAAATGCAGTGGCAGTGGGAGACTGCCTTCAAAGAAACTCTTTAACCTGGTTACTGAATGAACTCATGTTCTGGGTTGACACAATCCACTGAACCATAAACTCACCAAGTGGGTTTGGTCTGCACAACATGCTGAATATCCAACAGACCAAAGCAATCCTAAGAGTGAAAGTACTCAAACTTAGTAGATTGTTTTATTTATGTTTCTATATATAATTTTTATTGAAGCTTTTAAACAAGAATATAAAAACTAATATAAAGTAGAGAAGAGGAAGAAAAAGAAATCAGAAAAGGAGTAAAGGATATAGGAAAAGAAAAAAAGTTGAAGAAAAACAGAAAAGAAAGAAAACAGATACAAAGAAGTGGCTTCCAATATTCTTCACAGTAGTTATGGGTACAAATATATTTTAACCACTCTCTCTAAAATTACATAATATTACTCTTCTTTCCACAGTCTATCCTATCCAATCATCAAAACCATAAATTACAAGTTCATTTTCACACAAAAATTCCATAAGAGGCTTCCAGTCACCAACAAATGTAGATAATGTCTTCTCTCTAATCAAAGAAGTCAATTTATCCATCCCAGCGACATCTATCAACTTCACCAATCATTCCTCCATAGTGGTTAATGTTGAATCTTTCCGTCTCTGTGCATACAGCAGACTTGCTGCACTAATCATATATTGAAATAATCTCCCTTTTTTTTTTCTAACTCTTTATCCACCAGTCCCAAAAGGAAAAGTTCTGGGTTCAACTGAATATTAATTTTTAAAATCCTCTGTATCAAAGTATACATTTGAGTCCAAAATTTTCCAGCTTCAAACTTGGTAGGTTGTATGAAAGCAGCTGCTAAGACTTTATCTAGCCTGATCAAATAGATTATGTGAACAGGGACATGAGGCATATAATGGTGATATTTAAGTGGCCTTCCTGCCCAGAATATCCCCAAAAGAGGGAGATTACGGTTTTGCCTGGGAATGGTTAAAGCATGGAGATGGCCCCACGCATTACTGTCAAGGGATGAATCCAGGGGGATCTGAAGGGACTGGGGTGGGGGAAATAGGAAAATCAAGATTTCAGCCACAGCCATGTGATCAAAGCCCACCCCTTTTTACATTCATCCCAGGGAAGAAGGGGTACAGCTTTAATTGGACAGTCATAGTGGCTACTTCTGGATGGATTGGCGCTAAATCAGGAGGAAATCAATCTGGGGGGTGAGAACATGGGAGCATAGGATTTATGTACAAGATGCCCAATCATGGTTTGAGCTGAAGCTTCCAACAGACCACTGAGAAGCCAAGCAGGCAAATACTTTATTTATTCCATTTAATGTCATAGAATGCTTTGCTGATGATAACCCTTCATAGTGACAGTGGATGTTGTAGAAAACCAAATAATTGAACAACAGCAGAACAATTTTATATGCTGAGAAGTGACAGCAGAACCATCACCAGGAAGAAAAGGCCGCCCTCCTCTGTGCAAAAAATACAGGTAGTCCTCGTTTCACAACTACTGCCTCTTTTAGCGACCGTTTGCAGTGATAACAGTGATGAAAGAGTAACTTTGCAACCAGTCCTTGCATTTATGACCTTCGTGGTCTGAAAAGCAAAGGAAAGTAAGATCATAAGCACAGGCGTGGTTTCACTTAGCGACTGCTTTGCTTAACCACCAAGCTGCCGGTTTCAATTGTGGTCACTAAAGGAGGACTACCTATAGCTTAAAGATTGTGTGTGTGTGGGTGTTTGTGCATGCATGAATAGGACAGGGCTTCTTAGAAAACCAGGTGGGGCAGCGCGCATGGTTCTGCAGCCTTGTCAGATCACGTAGCCCAGGCTCAGGCTGTGGCATCCACAGGCCTTCAGTCAAGCCCAATTTGGCAGCCCCGAACATTTTTCCATGCTGCTTGTTTCCTCCTAGCAGAAAATCCTTGAGAGTTCACTTGCCCTGTCCTGGCTGGCAGGGAGCGAAGCAGGCAATTCCAGCCTGGAGGCCCCTCGGTCTAGACCAACAGCTGCTTCTCACCAGTTCATTTCAGGACAAGCACGTGGTGTGCTGGAGAGAGGCAAGCTTGCTGTGCGCAGCCACCAGACTCGTGCAGTGTGTGTGTGTGTGTGTGTGTGCGCGCGCTGGGATAGGGGAACTGTCTAGTCAGCATGACTTCTCCTGCATGAAAGAGGCAGGAAATTGGCAGAGGCCGCCTCTCTAGCAAAAAGGGTAGAGATGGCTCCGTTTCTCATATCTCCCTGACCTTTTTATTCTTTCCCTTTTCGGCTGTGTGGGCATAAGTGCATGTAATAATCAGTATTTTCTGCAGCCAGCTGGTCCTACGGGCAAGTGGGGTGTGGCTATTTCGGGGTCTCTGGCTGCTGACTCTCTCCCTTTCTCGGAGGCTGAACCCGAAGAGAAGTGCCTGCTGTAATAAAATGCCTCAGCAAGGTGGTCCAGAGGTGTTACCTGACCACTGGGCCCCTCTCAGTTGCAGGATGCAGCATCTCACCAAGGCTTACCATGCGATTCCCTAGCAGGAAAGATATGGCTCTTTCCCTTACTTATGCTATTAATTTTATTTACTCATTTCTAAAATATATCATTTGCCTGTACAGTGGCAACTCTGGGGGTGAATAATAATAATAATAATAATAGTAATAATAAAAATACATGTTAAAAACACAAGGAAGGAAAACAAGGAAGCAATCCAATGGTTGCAGAGATTTAAAAAACTGCAGCTATGTTAATTCGGTCTAATATAGTATTTCTCAACCTTGGCAACTTTAAGATGTGTGGACTTCAGCTCCCAGAATTCCCCAGCCAGCATGCTGGCTGGGGAATTCTGGGAGCTGAAGTCCACACATCTTAAAGCTGCCAAGGTTGAGAAACATTGGTCTAATATGAATGTAAAATCGCTATAGGAGCTGATTAGTAGTACACTGTAAAAGCCATGTTAGTCTATGGTGGGAAAAAATCAGTAAGGAGTTTTGCAGCACCTTTTGTGACTAACCAATCTTATTAAAAGGCGTAAGGCTGTAGCTTCTGATTTTTTGTAAATTACCGAGGGTGTTACATTCCTATCATACCTGAACCTGGCAATTATCTTTGGAGGACCTCTGGCTGCTCCTCTCCCCCTTGCTGAGTGTGGATGGATGGTGGGCTCAGGAGAAGCGCTACTATCAAAACACAGTTACTTTGTCAAAGAACATGCTCGGCTGAACCAGCTGAATGGTGGTGAATATGACGGTCTGATTTATATGACAATGCTAAGCCAATAGCTGGGTTCGCATAGGGTGCTGAACCACAAACTCATTCTAGTCTAGTCTAATTGGTTGTGTGAACCTAAACAATACAACCATGTACTTCCAACATAACTGCTCTAGTCTTCACTCTTCTCATTTTGCTGTCTTCCTCCTTGATTTGAAAAATCCCCAGTGCTTTTGTCTTACCGCCTATTCTTATAGTGGGGAAAAGATTTCAATTAACTTGATTGTGTAGGGCAGTGTTCCTCAACCTCGGCCGCTTTAAGCTGTGTGGACTTCAACTCCCAGCTGGCTGGGGAATTCTGGGAGTTGAAGTCCACACAGCTTAAAGCAGCCGAGGTTGAGGAACACTGGTCTAGGAGATCCTTTTTCTGTATCTTTTCCAACGCCACAATCTTTGCTTGGAGGAGGGAATAAATAGAACTGTTCAGTGTTCCAAATGGTTCTGCACTACAGATTTATACAGCAAGGCATTATATTTTCCTGACAATTATATTGTTTTTCAGCTGGATATGTAGTGCAGATATCTTCATTCCCTTTATTTCCAGGATTCGGATAGGAATGCCATTGCTTTAATAGCAAAATGGCAACAGCCACATAAAAGAGAGACATTGGTAGAGAATACTGCTGAGTTTTGCAAAAATACCTCCATCTGAAAAACAGGAGAAGTACGGTAGCATTTTTTCAGGTTAATAACTTTTATTAAAAGGCCTAAGGTTTTGTGAGCTACAGCTCACCATCGCATACACGGAGCTCATGAAAGATTATGCCCTTTAATAAGATGTGTTCGTCTGAAAAGCTGCTACTGGACTCTTCCTGATTTTTAGCAAACATCACCTGAAAAATTGTAGGGGAAAAATCATTCTGAAAACCATGCTGTCGGATGAGAGCTGAGAGTGCTCATTGGCCATCAAACATTAGAAGGTGCAGACATGGAGAAATGGAAGGCTTTTTTTGAGGAGGGTGGGGGAAGAAAGGAACAGAGTACCTGCAATCTGGAGCAAAAAGTATTCCACACTGCAACATTTTGTTGCTGATCTTACTCGTGGGCTTCTGTAGGCTCTTAGCCCTGATGGCATTTGCATTGCGGCTGCATTAGAACAGCATGCTTAACCTGACTGGTAGAAGAATCATAACAGGCTGGATTTGCAAAGCATACTAAGCCACAAATAAAAAACTAACCAATACAATATTAACCAGGCTTTCAAGGTTTGTGAATGCACTTGCTGTGCTTTTACCCAAGTTGGTTAAACCCATTTGGTGAATACAGCCAGGGTCTCATATGGTTGATCAATCTTTGCTCTTATTTATTGCATTGTCCCTTTTAAAAATGTTCCAGCCAGGGAATTCTGGGAGTTGAAGTCCACACAGCTTAAAGTGGCCAAGGTTGAGAAACACTGATGTAGTGTGACCTTCTCCACCCCCTAGAATGTTGCTCAATTATAGAAAGGGCAATTTAGGTTGGTTTGGATTGTCATCTTTGTTTTATTTATATTTATACAGCAAGGACCGATAGTGAAGCTTCACGAAGGGTGGTACTCACAAAGGCTAGATGCAAAGCTGAGCAAGAGTCCTTGGTCAACCAGTTCTTCCCTTGTTTTTTCCCTGCTTGAAACTTTCTTCCACCTCTGACCAGTTGGGAGGGGACAACCTCTCAGTAGGCTGCACTGAACTGTGGGTGCTTCAGTGGCCCAGGCAGAGGCGCCATGCGTTAAAATACGGAAGGTGCATGTCTGTTTATGCATGTTCAGTCAGGCCTTTGGGGGGAAAATATAAAAACAGGAGCTTTGAAACACCAGGACCTCTTCTTTTTCACTAAAAGACCCTGTGAAGCGAGGCAGATGGTCATTCTCAAGCCACATGCCATTTGTAGTAAAGAAAGTGGTTTGTGGCTGAAAGTTGTCCAGGAATAACATCCTCTTTCTGGCCGCAAAAGGTCTGCCTCATCCAGATTATATGCTGGATACAGTTGTAGTTATTTTGAATGGGGAATAGTGTGAAGTGCATTTGTGTTACTTGTTTTTATTTTATTTTATTTATTTGGTAGATTTATATAACTACTCCTCTCACATATATGACTCTGGGTGGTTTAAAAACACCGAACAGCTTTAAAAACACAAAACCAATACAAAAAAATAACAAAAAGCATAAAAACAAACATCATTACAAACGATTAAAACCATAAAAAAATAATCCGCAGGACAGCACAATTAATTTCCTAGCAGTACGGCCATTTGTAGAGCCCCTGATTACATACATGGTACTTTTCACAGTAACAGAAATGGGAAAGGTCCTTGCCTCAAGGAGATTACAGTTTAAAGTTCAGAATAGCGGAGATAGTTGAGGGGGGAGGAAAGAAATGGAACCAAGGCTGACAAAGAATTAAATGGGATTCAATTCAAATGCATGTAAACTGAACCATCATATGAATTAACTACACAAATATATATAAACTACAATTGGGCTAGGTGTGAGTGCAAAGAACTGTGTGGTTTTTCCCCCTCCAGAATGACAATCTCAACACCCCTATTAGATTTTCCTTGCTGTGGGCTTTTAAGTTCTCCAGGTCATAACAGATGAAGGGAATTGGAATTTAGAAAGAAAAATGGTATGTGGTGGTATAATATGCTATAGTGGTTATGGTATTGGGCAGGCAGTGGGGAAACTCAAATTCTTGTTGCCCTTCACCAAGCTCCTCGAGGGCTTTAGGCCTGGGTTGTTCATGGGAGGGGGAAGTGTTAGGAAAGCTACCTTGAGCTCCTGTACAGAAGGTAAGAGGGAGGGAGATAGATGGATAGATAAAAATTAAATAAATAATGTGAAGCAGAGATTCCAGTATTTCTGCCCTTTTCTTTGACGGAGTTCCTACTTCATACTAACTGTTTAACTTCTTTACAAGATGTTTAGATTTGTAGTTAGAGCTAAAGGTTGCGTTTCAATTGACTAAATTATTCCTGTTAATGTTCAGGGCAAACTTATTCTATTAGAAGAAAGCATTTCTGCCTTCAGGAGAGTTGGTCCTTCAATTGCAATCATGCCCCATAAACTTAATTATAAATTTTTAATAGTGGTCGGCATATTAATCTTAAATGTCTCTTTAGCTTCTTTTTAATGTGAGTGTCAAGTCCTTTGGCAGGGTTCACACAACACAGAAAGCTAAAATAAAATGAAGTTAGATTGTTTGCAGTTGCAATATGTGGTAGGAAATTTGGCGGTTAGTACAATGTATAAATCAGGCCATTGCAATTAGCCAAAATATGGCTTTGGGTGTGTAGGTGGAGTTCTAAAATGTGTGTGCCTAGTTATTTTATTCTGGTAACCTGGATTTAAGGTTAGTGTGTTGTGGACATGCAGTCTGACTGGGGATTCTTTAATAGTTGTATGGCAGAAGAGCAAGGCTGTGATGAGTTGCTGCAGTTTATGTAGTTGAAGAAAATAATTTATCCTCTTTGCAGACAATATTATTAAACAGAGCAGATTGGGTCTTTCACTATTTAAATTTGGTATGGTCTAACAAGTACCTCTGTATTTTGCTTAATGTATCCAGAATATTCTTGCTTCAAATTAAGCCAGCATAGGATCAAATTAAAGTAGCCTGCCAGGCTGGGTAGAAGTAGTAACTTGATTCGCCATCAAAACTCTTTCTTAATTGAACATACAAATTTATTGGAGATATTTCAATATATATGAATTTGGTGAATTCACCAAGTTCATGAATTCCAAGATGTCATCCCAAATCAATAATTCTAGTATGGATTTGTTTTTACATGCCTATAACTTTGTTCCACCTATTTTTTTACTTTTTATTTTATATGATTGATTATGTGCCATGAAGTCACTGTCTATTCCTAGTGACCACGTAGATAGATTTTCTCCATGACTATCTGTCCCTAACCTGGTCTTTCAGGTCTTCTTTATTTTATTTATTAATCAGTTTTGTTTTGTTTTTTTAAAGAGAAAACAGACAAGCAGAAAAGCCACCAAAACTCTTGTTTTGAGTGGAAGCCTGTTAGCGAGGGGACTGTGGTGGGACTGTCAACTCACCTGCTTAGAGGTGTGGTAAGAGACAAACTTGTAATGTCTATTAGACAAGTTCCAATAGAAGAGCATACCTGCAGCTTAGGGTTGAACAGTGGAGTCCTTGGTACTCCCTGAGCTTCGTTTGTTTGCTTGCAGATGTTTCATTACCCAAACTAGGTAACATCAGTTGGGCAATGAAACATCTGCAAGCAAACAACCAAGCTCAGAAAGCACCAAGGACTCCACTGTTAGACAAGTCTCATCATGTCACTAGAGAGGGAGAAGAAAGAGAAGCCCATTCGTTCATCTTTTGTCTTCAGTGGCAAAGGCCCTTCCTTAAAGAGGAAGGGTTGGGTTTTCTCCTCTTGAGCATTATACCCATGCATAGAAGTGCGAGCTTGGAGCGTAGGCCTACCTACACAAAATGTCTTAGTACTAAGTTGGACCGAAGCCTCTTCCAACATTTTGCACTGTTGTTCCTCCCTGACTAGTAGATGGCAAGAACTGACCAGGATGTGCAACTTTGCCCTTTTCAGGCCTGGAAACCTCTGGATTTTGAAAGTGTAATCAATATTCTCACAAAGTGGAGCCGTTGGGTGGTCCTACCCAATTGGAAAGATATATTTCCGAGAAATGGGAAGGAAATGAGAAAGAGCTTGTCCAAGGAACAAAATTCAAGACATGATGTTGGGCCTGAGTTCCAAAATAAATGATTGTGGAACACAATGTTTTCTAAAGTTGTGTTTGCATAGAAAGCAAAGGCTCAGAGACAAAGAACATGGGCAGATATGGGACCAGACTCCACATACAAAACTGACCTGTTTGCTCACAAAGCACAAAATACCCATTTCACAGAAGGCAAGCTGAGGATGTTCAGAAGAACATTCACACATAGTGACATAGTTGTTTTGTTTTTTTTAATTGAAAACAAACCAGCAAAAATGGGAGAGGGGTATGGTAGGTACCCAAGAGAGATTTGTTTGCGAGCTGCCCAGGGTTATGTTGCATAAGATGGACAGCTGAGAAAGAAGGAAGGAAGGAAGGAAGGAAGGAAGGAAGGAAGGAAGGAAGGAAGGAAGGAAGGAAGGAAGGAAGGAAGGAAGGAAGGAAGGAAGGAAGGAAGGAAAGATATCCACAAGCACTAGTTCTGTGTGGCCCCATTGTGGATTGAACACATCTGATCCAGTCTTTGGTGCTATTCCTGCACCCCTGAGAGCTCCCAAGGAGAGCATTGCAGTCTCAGAATGGGAACAGCTGGGGAACGTCTTAACAAGTGAAAGGTTCTCTCTGAGGTTCTCAGCTTACCAGTTCTAGTTTGCACAACCTGTCCTGCTGCAACCCTGCTTGGAATCCAAAGGTGGGGGAGAGGGTGGGGCAGTACAGCACCTCTCACGTGCCGGCTGGGTGCTAATGCTTTTATGTGGTCAGCATTCTGGATGGCTTCCGTCTTGCCCTTATCATGCCTGCAGAACTTGCTATTAGGCTGGGGCGACTGCCCATCAGTGCCTGCCACTGTGGACCCGCTTGGCCGAAAAGGACACCAGGAGAACTAGCATCAAGGGCAGCTTGTTCCAGATGCAAATTGATAGTCAAGTCACTCATCAGAACAATGCCTTCGCCTGTCCTCCCCTTAATCCTTTTACAATGGGACTAATTGCTAATCAGACTGATTTCACACTGGCTGTTTTCCCTTGACAGTCAGCCACCTTGGAGGAAAGCTCTTGGAGAGGGAGGGAATGGGGGGGGGAGGCACCAGCAGTCACCCTGGCGTATTGCTCCCCGGTGCCCATCCGCACAACAACCTCCTGCACGTCTGGAGTGATTACTCCGTTCAGCCTGTGCCTACCCGGCTGGCAAGGGGACTCTGATGGCTGCAAGCCCAGATAACAGATGGTCTTCCTTGGCTTACGGCAGCTGGGGGGTGGTGGTACTGTCAGAGGCCTTTGCCTGCCTGATGGACCCCTTTGGAATGCGTTCATGATCCAGGATTTCTCTAGCTAATTCCACACCTCTGCTCCGGGGACCCTCGTTCAGCAGAGGCTGCATTTTGGCTTTGTGTGAGTCTCTCTCTGTCTGTCTGTCTGTCTCTCTCTCTCTCTCTGTGTCTTTACATTGAGATTAAAGGATCGCAACATCTGACGGAGCAGCGCATCACTCTTGGCAGCACAGTGGCTGCTTGTTCCAGATACTGGGCTTCCCCGTCCAGGACTCAGCAGTAAATCACTTTACACAGCTGAACTCAGTTTCTAGGCTAGGAGTAGATTGCAGTCTCACAGACCCAGCTGAGTTAGAAGGAAAGCAAGAAAGCAGTGCATTGGCCATGGCCAGTGTGAATGTGCAAAGGCTTCTAATATCCGCTGTGTTCAAATCCATTGTTTTTTCCTCCTGACTTTCCCACGAATTAACCAACCCTCTGCATGGTGCTTGGTGGCCTTGAAGCTGAGGGCTGGTTGAGTGTTTACAGAGCTACCAAGTCTGGCCTGAGAACAGCTGTCTCTCAGCTTACTTCTCACACATGGGGCATGCTGGCTTGGCAGAACCGCTCCCTGGAGGCTGATCTGAGTTG
This sequence comes from Liasis olivaceus, assembly GCA_030867105.1. NCBI lineage: Eukaryota > Metazoa > Chordata > Lepidosauria > Squamata > Pythonidae > Liasis > Liasis olivaceus. Next base: position 15,792,192 of record CM061360.1, on the reverse strand, counting down.
GTGGCAGCTGTCTTTCTCTCTCCCTGTGGACTCCTCCTTTCCTGGCAGAGGGCTTGTTTGCATACAAGGGCACCCTGGCTCCTTCCCTCTTCTGTGCTCCCATCACCTATACTCGTATACGTTTCCATCCACCTCTGCTCCCAACTTCTCCTCTGTGGGACTCTGAGTTATACTGAAGAACGCAGCCAAATACCATTCAAGATGAACCTGTTTATATAGCTAATGCTGGGCAGGGAGCATTCTACATTTTCCCCATAACAGTTCTCATTCGACTGATAACAGAACATTTACGTTCAAAATACCTTTCCGTGGAGAAAAGAATGCTAGTAAATTTCTCATGAGCTGACTGGTTTTTTACACTTCGTTAAAGGTTAGTCGAGGGATATGAATGGATGCCGTGACATTCATTACACGGTCCCCTCTCCACTGGTTGGCAGCCTCCCTGGCTTCCTACATTGCCATTCAATCCCAAGGGAAGGCATTGCAGGGCAGGTTGTGGGGGAACAACTCCTTCCTTGAGGTTTTCCAGGACTGATGCTACTGTGACTAGAGGGGGAATCCTGCCCTCGAAACATTGTTGGAGAGTTTCTCTTCTGGAGAAATTTGGACAAGACGTTCACCCACTTTTCCTGCCTGCAGATTTAGCAGAGAATCTCAAATTTTTTAAATTTATTTATTGTATTTATATAGCTGCCCATCTCACATAAAAAGTGACTCTTAAAATGCAAGTTGTGCCCAGATCAACATAATGCATCATTAACTTGGGTCCTGTAAGTGGCACCATGTTCCCAAAGAGATGTCACAGCTAAACAAAGTCTACTTCTTCACCTATCCAAATATTCAAAACTACCAGTTATGCTCTTTGGAATTAGTTAGCAATGTTTCTTGTTCTCCTTCAATTCTCCTTTTCCTCCCCAACACTCATTCCAACTCATTGGATCAAGTACTGGGGAAATCATGGCTTGGCCGTGCACATATAATATTCCCAGTATCAACACCTAAAATGATCTCAAATTGAAAAGCCACTTGTCTGAATCCCTGGAGACCTGTCATGGCAGCTGTCATGGAGCTAAATAAAGGAACTCTGAAAGTCTGTTTGGAGCAGGTTGGTGTCTGTCATTACCTTGGTTGCTAAACCAGCTTTTACAGATGCTCAGCATCTATATTCAGTGGTTGGTCTACATATATAATTTTAGAGTTTGGATTTATATGAGTCCTCTACTTAGATGGCTGAGTGTACCACTTGGTTTTCCTGAGGCTCTTTTGCTCATTCGGCTGAGATTCTTGGGTGTCTGCTTCAAAGCTCTACCGTGGAGACCTTGCTCCCTGTATTTTATTTGCGTCCTCTGTATTTCATTTGCATTTTATATTTTATTTGCATCTAGCCCTTCACTAAGGCAACATCTCACCCTGATGCAGTGGGTGATGAAGTAGTCACTTAGGGCCAACTTGAAGACAAGCTATTCAGTTAGCATTCATACAACCAGCTTTACCCAAAACTTAAAGCCACGGGGATATGCAATATTGATCTGGATCTTGGCACAAGGCTAAGAGAACTTCAGCCCTTGGACTCTTCAGTCACCTGCTATCTGAACTGATAATAAAATCCCTGTTTCCTCCAAATTGGAGCAGTTTCTTTTTTAAAAAAATGTGATGAAATTTATGTATTTCTTTGTTTATTACATTTATTAAACGCCTCATAAAATAAATTCTCTAGGCGTTGCACAATTCAATTAAAGGCAATAATAGTACAACAAAAACACAATAGATCAATAAAATTCAGTATAGCGTTAAAAAAACCCCAGCATACCAGTACAGCATGATAAACTACCATCAGGTACTAAAGCTGTTTTTTTTCCCCCTTAATCCTTCCGGTGGACTTAAATAATAAATCTTAAATGATTAGAAATGCCTGCTTTAGGATCAAACAGGGAGGGTGCCTGGCCCTTTTGTAGCAATATATTCTCTTTTCCAAAATGGGGGCAGCAAGAGCCATAAACCTTTGGCTAGGGCTGTGGTTGCAAAGAGATGTTTCCTGTTGTCCTTTTAATTGGTTAGTCGAGCATGGTTATATTTGAGTGTCCCTGCGGAAGAGGATTTCACTTCGAAAGTGTTGCAAAGAAAGAGTAAAAATGAAGAAGTAGAACAATTCTATTTAAAAAAAAAAAAGAGTGGTCGTTCTGAGATGGAATGGAGTCCCTGCCAATGCTATCATCCTGCTAATACAGCCTGCTACCTATTGCTGTAGAGCGGTGTTTCTCAACCTTGACAACTTTAAGATGTGTGGACTTCAACTCCCAGAATTCCCCAGCCAGCCTTGCTGGCTGGGGAATTCTGGGAGTTGAAGTCCACACATCTTAAACTTGCCAAGGTTGAGAAACACTGCTGTAGAGAGCCAGGGAGAGGGCCTTGAAGCAAATATTCAGAAACCATTACTTAATCAAAGAGGACAGCAATGTCCCAGGAATCCTGGGAAAGGATAAACTGTAGCATCAAGAAGAGACTCAGGATAGCTCCTCCTTGATTTAGCAGGGTATAAAAGGGAGGGGAGGAGCAGCATAATCAGACTTGCAAGATTCTGTTATTAAGCCTGTCTCAATAAATTATAGTTCTGATCTTCCTGGATAGTCAGTTTCCCGATCTGGCCTACCTCGAAAGGTTGGTGATTGCTTTCACATTAGTCTTCAACCTACAGGCTCAGCCATCCCCCACCTCCATATATTTTTAACTACAACTCCCATCACCCCCAGCCTCCAGTCCCTCCAATCCAAAAGCCATGTGCAGATACATCACATTTTGTCAGTGACCAAATTCTGTAGTGTTAGTATTGGGGGATGAGGAGAAGAAGGACACCTCTCTTAGGGGAACATGCTTTGAAAGATGATACTTGCATCCCCAATGGGTGTAGCATTTATTGTGAATAATAAAGATAGCAACAGCAAGCATAAGGGGAAGTCTAGAAATTGCATTATTTATGTATTATGACGTTAATAATACACTGTCCCTCAAAAAGGAAATGATATTATCCTTTGTGTTTAATTTTTAAAAATTAAGTATCCTTTCAGCGTCATTTTTCAGAAGATCAATCTGAAAACTTGGGCTGATTTTTAAAAGAATAATAATAAAAAGTATTCTGCGTCACTTCAACTCAAAGATATCTGGTACATCCCCTGCCAGGGTGCTCCGAAACTGTGTCCTGACAGGGATCCTCCAGCTGCATTTTTCCTTTGTACGTATATTCTTGGAAGTAACCTTCCTCTGTGGGCTAAGCACTGTCTGTGGCATTGTGTCCAGACAAAAGGTCGACGCAGTTTCCAGAGAGTTAAAAACCTCCTCGTCTCACCGAGTTTAAAATCTTAGAGGGTTTTTTTTCACTGCATGGCTAAGGCAAACACGATGGAAGAGGCTAATTGTTTGTTCCCATGTTCCTCTGTGTGGTTCAGCTGACAGCAGACGCACGGCCAGGGGAATGCTGCGTGGGTGTGCTTAGGCGGAGAACACCCCTCTCTTTTTCTCGCTTTCTCTGAGTCAGAGGAAGACTCCCAAGCCAGAGCCTGCCATCCAGATTCACAAATAAAAATAATTGTGCTGTGGCATGGAGGAGGCAAAGTCGCTGCGCTCCCCAGGGTGGGAGCATCTCCAGCGCCACCCTTAAGGGCCAGAGTATCTGATCTCTTGGCACAGTAGATGCCATGCCAGGTGCAAATTGGCTTCTTCCAATCCCATTAATTAAGCTCGCTGTCCTTGTCACTCCCACCTCTGCTCTCACTCTTCTGGCTCAACCACCAATGCCTACACAGCCCTTTGTGGAGGCCATGTGGCCTATTTTAGCTCATCTTAATTGCCACTCCTGTGCTGTTGTAAATCATGATTTAAGAACTTGACATCTAAACACTGGCAACCATAATTTCATTTTTTTTTTTTTACCTAAATGGCAAAACCAGAGGCTTTCCATTCAATCATGATTCATGACAAGTGGCGAGTGAAAGGACTTCAGCCCAGCCCGAGTCATAACCCCCTTTTTTTTGTCAAAAACCGAAACTCTACTTGTGAGAAAGGGGAGCGGTGAAATGCTTCCCACAAATAGAAAAGTTGTATTCACACCATGCTTAGCCAAGGCAGTGAAAACTCTAGCCCAGTGTTTCTCAACCTCAACAAATTTAAGACGTGTGGACTTCAACTCCCAGAATTCCCCAGCCAGCATGCCATTGCATTCACACAACATGCTAAAGTTGATTACTTTTAAATTTGGTTTGCTTTATTATGGCTTAGTATGTTGTGCATATCCACCCTGTTTATTGAGTTTACATATTAAGGTACTATAAACTTACAGAATAATTAATTCAGTAATCAAGTTAAGTTTGTTATGTGAACACATCTGCTGAGATTGATTGATTTGATTGATTGATTGATTGATTGATTGATAATAAACGCATTTTTATACCTCAATTCACAGCAACCTATTCCTGGCCAACATAAAGAAGGAAATGTTAAAATACTAATAGCAAGTCCAAATCTAATAAAATAGCAAAGCAGAAAAACATCTCAACAAATCAGTTTTTAAAATAGAACATCTTAAATTGCCTGTGGCATTAAAAATATTTTAATTTGACCTGTAAAAGCTATCCAAATCAGTGTTGGATTAATTGCTTTGGAGAAAATATTCCACTCCTACCTAGGGCGGAATGGATGGAAGCCCAACATAAGGGAAGAAAGCCACCGACTTTGTGATCATCTTTTTCAGGGAGGGGGAATTCCAGGGTGGGCTTCTTTGGAAACTTAACAATTGAGCAGGTTGGTTGGGGAGCAGGTAGTCCTCAAAACAGTTTCCAACTCATGAAGGATATTTTTTCTGCCGGCAATTGGGACGTGACTCTCAATTCCAGGAGCCTTGTGGGGAAAGGTTGGCCATGCAGCAGTTCTTAGTCTGAAGACCCTTGCTTGGTTGCACACAATGGATGTGCCGAGCAAATTTTCCTCCCGGGCTTCCTGGATTTGCAGTCAAACTTTTCCAATGGGAGAAGTCTTGATAGTATTCCCCTCCTTCCCTAAAGAAAGTAAAGGGGGTGGGGAGGAGGGAGAAGCGTAGAAAGTAATGGCAGCATGAGCTCACAGCCGGTTTACCAAACTTTTGATTTTGGACAGGACTTCAGGGCAGGTGTTCCAATCATGGCAAGGTGGGTGGGGGGAGTTCCACAAATGCAGGATTTCTCATTTGAAGGAGGTGCAGTAGCATACATTGCCATCCTAAAAGGTGTGTGTGTGTGTGCATTTCTCAGCCTTTTTAGTGCTTATAATTAACCAATGTATCCTGATATCATTTAAAAATGAGTAAAATATAAAGAAGGATTATATAGTAAACCCAGGCAGATATAGTGGGTAACAAAATTGGAAGTGAAATCTCAAGCAGGTGACTTCCCAAACAGAAAGGTCACAATTGGTTGGTGAAAGCTAACAGAGATATTTTCATCTTGGTCTTCCAAGGCAGGAAATCCCACAGTTTAGATGCAACTACAGAGAAAGACCTTTCTTCTCTCCCCCACTAATCAGTCCTTTGTTACATAAAGAAAGGAATTCCACCATCAAAGCGTGAAGGGTGGACAAGCACGTATACAATGCAGTGATCCCTAAATTATCACAGGCCTATAGCTATCACCAAGACTTTGAATTAACGAAATGGTAACCAGTGAGCTCTTGCAAGATTGGAATAAAATCTGTTAGGTTTTTTGAAACAAACTGCCAGGAACGTTCAGGCCTAGTAGGAGGATGACCACTGCCATGAAGTTCAAGTCTGGATATCTTCTCCCTTGTCCGAACATTTCCTCCAGACCAGAGTGCAAGAGCACAGTGGAGCTAAATTGAGGCACATGTCCAAAGGGCTGGAGGAACCTTCACTTTGCAAAGTGGCATTGCAACCTATAGGAAAAAAAAAATGCAGCCTGTATTTGCTGCTTGTCTTTGCAGCTGGTGATTGCCTTAACTGCCAGGCCGAGAGAGCTTGGGTGGCGCTCCATCCTGACTACTCTTGTTATGCATCTCAGAGGAGCTGTGTTGCCAAAGTCTAGGGCTACCAAGTCATACAGTCTTAAACTTGAGTGGAAAGGCCCAGTTCATCAAGCAAGTCTTGGAAAGTAATGTTGAATCTTCTTCCAACCCTTCCCTTGGCTCTCTTCAGAGCAGCTGGCGTGTTGTCAGGTTCGACAGAAATGTGGAGTCCCCGTACAGCTCTTCTGTCGACTGCCTGTGATGCACTGTCACCTCCATCATGCTTTTGTGTAGTTCTTGGTGTCTTGCATTTCTTTCTGAAGAGGCCATGGAGGGCCAGTAGGGAGGGGGAATGTCTCTTTGCAACTAACTGCCTCTGGCAGTTCCCCTCATGCATAAAATGAAGGTATCGCTGCTGCTTTCTCTTCTTCGCAGGGAAAAAAGCGAGCCAAACCAACCATTTTCACAATCAAGGGCCTTTCACGGAAGTCACCAGAGCCAGAGCTGTGGCACTCCTCAATAGGAAGTAGCCAGCTACCACCAGACCTCTCCTGTTTGGCTCAAGCCAGTCCTTTGGACGCTTTCCGAAGCTTCGTTTTAGTAAGCCCTTAATTAAGGATATCGAATAGGGCAAGTTCTTTTGCTTGTACCACCTAGAAAAATGTTGTGGAGAGGAGGAGTAAATCGGGTTGCAAATAAGCCAGCATTGTCAAAAGTGGGTTCTTTATTTTTTTATTAGATTGTAGGGACAGACCACTGTCCGCCCTTCTCTGCTAGGCAAGGGAGATAATATCTCTTCTGACATCCAGTTGGTTTTGAGTTTGGGATGGCCAAGAGATATCTGCAGGGTCGGGGGCTTTAGTCCAAATGATGAAAGAAGCATTGCGCTGTGGCGATGCAAGCTCTGCCCCTTTTGTGTGTGTGATGTCATGACATACATCCAAAAGGGAAAAGCTGAAGTTGCAATGCCGTGTTCCTCATTCACTCCCCTTGTCTTCCCTGCAGACCTCTCTGGTGCAGTCCTTCCTCTGACAATCTTCTCATTCACCTGCATGCAGTCTCTGATTACTGAGAACAGTGTTTTTCAATTTTGGCAACTTTAAGATGTGTGGACTCCAACTCCCAGAATTCCCTAGCCAGCGTGCTGGCTGGAGAATTCTGGGAGTTGAAGTCCACACATCTTAAAGTTGCCAAGCTTGAAAAACACTGACCTAGAATGACCAAGCTGATACTGGAATAGGAGGCTGTTATAAATCTCAGTTCATTTGTTCCCTACTTCAGCATTCCCATTTTTCTTAACAATATTAGATTTTGGCATAAGCAGTAATCTTGTGCCACAATAAAACAATTAGTTTTGAAAATGCCACAAGAATCCTTTTGGTATATTTATGCATATTCGTTTTCTGGAACCCATTGGGGAATGTGCAAAAGAATAACAAAAATACATACACCTAAGCATATAATAACTCGACGCTTCATTTTCTTCTCTTGCAATTAGTCAATTTTAAATTTCCAGGGTTTTATCTCTGAATGTATCCCTTAACATTTCCAAAGTAACATTTCAATTTTCGCAGTCTTGTTTAAGGCAGCTGCTTATGAGCAGGGTCAAAAGCTAGAACAAGGGTTTGCATCAAATCTGCCAAAATACATTTAAATGTAGAGATGCAGGTAGAAATTTGCCACCACTGTTGCAACAGAATAAGAAATACTTATATTTATACCTGAATGGGAAGGGGAAGATTGGGAGCAGGGTATCTGTCCAGACAGGTGACTAAGCCGTGTACAACTCTCGCATGAATCAATGCTGACCCTCTGAACCTGTCTGTAATAATATCTAGTTGCTCTTCCAAGGACAGCCTGTAATTTCTTTGATCCAGCCTTACCTGCTGTCTTCCCATTTTTCTACTTCCCTCAACCATGTCCCTCCTAGTCCTTTTCAAAGGTGATGCGGTCAAAAAAAGGACTGTCCTATAAAATAAGATAGGCAGCCAACCTTGATTTGCAAATGGTTTGCCCTGCTTTCTGGTTGCCTTTGAAACTGCTTTGCTCTTCTGTGCCTTGTTGGGGAACAGCTTTTTCCAACCTGGTGCCCTCCAGATGTGTGGGGACTGCAGAATCCCACCGAATTCCCAGATGCCCTGGGGGAAGCAGGGCTCAAACTGAGCTAGAGTTTCAAAGCACACATGGAATTGGAGCCAGGAAGAGAATCCAACCAGGAAAAGTTAGCCCGGGCTGCTGTCTGAAATTGAAAGGTTTGGAGGATGCATCAGGGTGGCAAATTTATGAGGCAGGAATGCGAGCTTAGTGCCTGAGTTCAGACTCTGGCCTCTCTGCGAAAAAAAAACGTAAAAGGTCTCTGCCTAAAACCCTGAAATCCTGCCTCCAGTAAGAGTGAACATTATTGGGGGAAGTGATTCATTAATCTTCCTCGCTACGTGCCGTACATTTTCTAGATCTCCAGAAGGACAGCTGTCCCTGGGAAGAGCAGTGAAGTAAAACTGGTGTTTATATAAGAGACCGGTGCTTTTGGGGTGCTCCAAAAGGCCTCTCTTGCCCCCTGCTGCTGGTGGGGGGGGGGGTGAAAGGGGAGGGCACTCACAACAGATGCCGCTCCCCAGCCTCCTGGTCCTTTCCCTTCTTTTTGTCAAGGGTTTCTGTGCTGGCGAACCTCCTTTCCTGAACTGTGGGATGGAAGGAGTTAACAGCCAGGCCCTACCTGCTATTGCATTTTAAAGATGCCGAGATGAAAGCCCATAATTTATTCTCCCCACACACGAAGGAGCAATTAGTTCTAAACACGGCTTAATCAGTCAGCGAGAGATTGATTTCTGTAGACTTGGATTTGGTGGCTGCTGGCAGAGTGCCAGCCTGCAAGCAGTCTCCAAATAAATGAAGTGCAGAGAAGTAAGCCGTTCCATAATATGATCTATGGGCCTCTGTAACTTTCTTGCCTGCTGATTAGTATGCCTCTGGACAAAGGCATGGATGCAACTCTGCAGACGCCTCACTAGCTCTCACCGGGCGATTTTTCGACCCCTGTGCCTCCTTCCAGCCCATCCCCCTGGGTGGGTGTGCAATTGCTTGTCACTACATTCAGCCTTCAGCCTGGCAGCCTGCTTCACCCACTTCCAGACATCAACAACCACCACCACCACCACAAAACCACTCAGATTCTTTCTCTTCACAGTTGAACAGCTGATACATGCCAGCTTTGGTGTTCCACAAAACTCTGCGTCAAGCATGGAGCTCAGTGGAGAATGGGGGGAAAAAAGAAGCATAGAAAAATATTTGCAAGAACCTTGACTTCTGTGTATAGTCCATAGTTGCATAAGCATGTGCTCAGTTTATCATGCTAGACGATCCAACTTTTCATATTTTAAAAGCATTATACATGGTCCTTAAGGATATGAAAGTGGAAAGAGAGGAGGGATACTTGCTTTAATTTCAAAAGACAGGATATGACCAACCAGGCTGTTTAAGGCTACTGGATCTGGGGCTGCAAACGTTTGCTGCTAGGTGGCAGCAAATAGATTTTTGTGGTCATCCAGGATTTTGCATCTCAGATCTGATAGTCCCCGTTATTTTAGCACTCAAGGGCTGCTGTAGTTTTGGAGAACATGAATATGTTTACGCAAAACATGTAGAGGAATTTCTGATCCCTTTATTTCTCGCTAAATATTCCCTTTACAAGATGGAGGAAACTGTGGTGTGAAGGTAGTGACGGATACATCATAAAGACACTTGAGAAATTTCCATTCCCATTTATATTCCACCCTTTCTAAAAGAAGCTCAGCAGGGCAAGTGGTGGCAATTTTATTTTATTTTCCGATCACCCTGGCATGGCGGTTTAGGTTGAGAAACAGAACTGGGATCCCTCCATATTTTTGACCCTGGGGACAGGTCTGAAAAAGGCCATCCCTCCATGGCCCGGTCCTTAGCTTCCCAAATGCTCAAAATCAGCTGAAACTTAGTACAGTATGATGGATGAATGCAGCTTGTAACTGAGCTGGCTATTGTTACTGTAACCAAGCTGGTTATTGTGAGAACACAGCCATACACTGGAATGAGATGGTCATTACTTGGCCAGTTCTGAAGTAGTTACAGATCCCACCACTTCAGTCATTAGAGACGTTTGTGGCAAAATCGTGTTCTAGAATGGGCCTGCTGTGGACCATCCCTGCATTTTCCTTACACTTTGCTTGAATGCCCAGGGGAACGTTTGTCAGCTTAGGAGCTGACCCTTGAAGTGGTGCAATCTGCCACTCGATGTTGTCCCATCTATAGAGCAGTTCTGTCCCATTGAAGCATCCACCCTTGAGCCAGAAAGAGTTTCTAAAGGTCTAGTGGGGAGGATGGGCTTTGTCACTATCTGAAAGGGTTTTTAGCAGCCTCTTTGGGATCTTAATCCCAGCAGCAGCCCACTCCCCCGACACTGAGTTTGCTGTTAGTGATGGTTCCAGATGGTTTGCGGGGTTGGGGGGTGGGTGGGAGGACAGTGACCTTAGCCAGTTTTCCCCACTCCACTCCATCAGTAGCTTTCCTCCCCAACACTAGATGGTATGCTCCCATTTTCCCAGCCATTCTGGCCTTTCAGGACTGGTTCCTGCCTTTGTGGCAAGTAGCTAGATCCTCAGCAGCAGAGCAGAGCCGAGCCAAACCCCCATCCCATTTTGGCTGATCACCTGCAGGCTCTGCCCTCGGTGATGCGTTCACCCTTGCCATTGACTGTCGAGTTAATCAGGTGTGCAGAACCCCAGCGAGAATTCAATGGGAAAATTCCTTGGGAGGGAAGTGGAGAAGTAATCCACAGGTCACAGGCAAGATTCTTCCAACATTCTGTACCTATCAGGGATCAAATTCCCTGCTCACACAATCTCTCCTTCTATCTCTCTGCCCTCCATGTATTAGAATTAAAAGCAAAGCTGGGGGCTGAAAATACCTTCTTCCTCATTGGCACAGTACCTTTTTGGGAAGGATGGGGGGGGGGCACCCAACAGTAGAGAACACTAACACAGGAGCTGCAATAGCAGCTGCAAGGCCCTTTGCATAACACAAGAATGGGAGACCCCATAAGGCCTCTCCATTACAGACCCACTGAATGGGGCACTTGGAAATTGCCCAGAGTGCCAGGGTGCCCGAGTGTTGGAACATGATGTTTGAGGTGAAATAAAAAGTCAGTTATTTCCCTGAGGAGTGGGGAAGAGGTAGAACAGAGGAAAGATGCTAAGTCTTCTATGTTTTTAAGTTTAAGCGAGTAGAGTTGACTAAAGGAAGTTGGTACATGTCTGGTGCAGCCAATGCTTTAGGTCATTTGCTGGTTGTCTTCCTTGCTACACTGAGATGCCCTGCATCTTTGTTTCAGTTGGCTGCAAAAATCGAAGGCCCAGGGTTGCTTGTGCTCCCAGGAACCTTGGCATGACCCCTGGAGACCTTCCAAAAATTGTTGCTCAACTCTACTTTTCAGTGCAGTAGAAGTGAAAAATTACTGCATGCGTATGGTGTAATGATGTTGCAGGAAAAGATCATGACAAATCACGTTCACAATGTTTCCAAGAATATGACAAGGACATCTCCTTGAAGTCCCAGGAGTTGAGCTTGACTTCAAGGAGACTTTACTATAATCATGTTAACTGAGATTTAATTCTTTTAATGAAGTGCTAATTGACTTTATATCTGATTTAGTTTTTTGTCCTGGCCCTTCCCGGTCTTTGTCCTGGTGCTCCCCATTTTGGGGAGTGTGCCGTTAAAATCCCAGATGTGGCTCTTGACTTGAGAAAAGAGGGGGACTCCTGCTTTAAGGGAACCCCAAGCAGAGTTGGAAAAGCTTGGGGAACGTCAGCTGTAAAGCCATGGGTGGCTTTGGGGGACAGTAGAAAGCAGAAGGGGTGCCAAATGGGAGATGCGGGACTGCTCCTGGCCTGCAGTGATGGATTTTTCCTCTCTTGGTTTTGTTTTGCCTGCAGAATTCAATTCGGCACAACCTGTCCCTGCACACCCGCTTCATCCGTGTGCAAAATGAAGGCACTGGCAAGAGCTCCTGGTGGATGCTGAACCCCGAAGGTGGCAAAACTGGGAAGACACCCCGCCGGCGAGCCGTCTCCATGGACAACAACAGCAAGTTCCTGCGGATCAAGGGCAAAGCCAGTCGGAAAAAGCAGATCCAGACTGCTCAGGAACGAGGAGAGGAAAGCCCGGCTAGCCAGCAGGCCAAATGGTCAGAGAGTCCCACCTCCCATGCAAGTGAGGAATATGACGCTTGGGCTGACTTCCGGACACGGGCCAATTCCTCGGCCAGCACGCTGAGTGGTCGCCTCTCCCCCATCATGGCCAACCATGAGCCAGATGAGCTGGAAGAGGATGATGGGACCCCATCCTCCCCACTGATGTACCCCAGCCCTTCTAGCACCCTGTCCCCCTCCCTGAATGCCCGCTGTTCAGTGGAGATGCCCAGGCTGACTGATCTTACTGGCACCATCAACCTGAACGAGAGCCTGGGAGAGAGCCTCCTGGATGACCTGCAGGACAACTACAGTATGAACCCCGCCCAGCCACTTTCTGCTGGAGGACTCCGGCCCAGGACCTCCAACTTTGGCTTCAGCTCCAAGTGCTCCTCAGTGGGTGCAGGAGGTGGGGGAGGGGGAGGAGGTGGTAATACCTACTCTGGGACTATTTATAGCCAGCCTGCCATGAGCATCATGCGCCGTTTGCCCATGCAGACGATCCAAGAGAACAAGCAGGCCACCTTTGTTCCCATGAATTCCTACCGCAACGCCTCGTTGCAGGACCTGCTCTCCTCCATTTCCTACGCGCACAAGGAGGGTGAGCCACACCTGCCGCCGGCCAACAGCATGGGCCTGCCTCGCAGCCACAGACAAAATGCCCTGGTGTGTAGCGGTGGGGGTGGAGGCGGAGAGATAGGTTTGGTCCCCTACCCTCCCCACTCGTCCTCTCTCATGAAGAGCAACACGTTATACCACCCATCACCAGCTGGCCACCACCCTCCTCTTAACAACAGTGCCTTACCCTCTCCGATCAGCCTTATGAGCCTGCCCAGTGACACTTGCAGCATGGTGAACATGCCCCACCATGGGCATCTCCATTCCTACATCAACAACCAGGGGGCGCACATGAGCTTGCTAGATTCCTTGCAGGGACCATACCCAGAAGCCATGCATACCCCTGTTTTGAGTCAGGACAGATTCCCAGCAGATCTAGACTTGGACATGTTCAATGGGAGCTTGGAATGTGATGTGGAGTCCATCATCCTCAATGACTTCATGGACAGTGACGAGATGGACTTCAACTTTGACTCGGCTCTTCCGCCACAAAATGGTCTCAATGTGGCCCCTTTGCCCAGTGCCCCACAACCCACCAATCAAAGCTGGGTACCTGGATGAGGCCCATTCAGGTTGCTCAGACCCAGCAGTCAGTGGGGTGAAGAGGGTATTGGGAAAACAGAACTCTTTCCTCCACCATTCAGCCCTGCTATTCTTCTTTTCTTTGCCTTCATTTCTTCAGCCAGGCTAGAGCCATCTGTTGAAACTTGACGACAACACTACAAACATACACACACACACACACACACACAATGTAGGGTAAAATGTTTTGACAGGTACCGGCGGCTTCCCGCCTTGTGCCAGGTGTATTGTGCAGTAAGTCGGATCTGTCTTTGATGTGTGCAATAGGCACAAGTTAGCCATGGCATTGCAAAGTCGCTTCCCCCCCCCCAATATCCTCCCTCCCCTCCCTCCCTTCCTGGGCATTTGCACTATTGCACAGAAAGAGGGAACAGATGATCTGTGACCTGAAGAACAGTCTAGAGCTATTGCCAGGCATTCACACTAACCTAGATGGCTTCCATGAAAAGTTAAAAGTTTTTCACTGGCTGCTTTCCTAACTATTCTCCCCACATCTAAACTCTGATTTGATTTCGTCCTCTCACCCATTCCTTGCCCGTCCATGTCCCCTGTTTTATGCAGCCACCAAGAGCGACAGGGAAGAACTTCCCATGTGAAACCTAGGTTTATCATATGATAGCTCCATTATATCTCCATCATTTTAACTGAATCACTGAGGATTTGCTCAACAGGTAGGAAAAATAGATCTAAGGTATTTGTGGCATGGCTGGTGCAGAAAGAAAAAATGTGTTTGATTGCTATGGATCTAGCCACTGACTCTGTGAACTCTGTATTGCCCAGTAGACGTGGGGTGTAACAGGAACTGAACTCAATCTGATCCAACTCAACGTTGGTTATTTTTTATGTGCATTTTCATGCCATCTGGGTTTGCAACAGGAACACATAGTTCACAGTATGAAATGCGCATGCACGTGGCCACAAGTGGCAGGAATGTGCCCTGATACTATGCTCCAGCACACAAATATGTGCATTTTGCACTTAAAAAATGGCATTTGGCATTATGGTAGATATGGCTACTGCTAGGATGGGCAGGTTAAGCAGGAAGGTGGAACTTATTTTCAGAGTTTGCACCTTCAGAAATGAAACTCATAGGGCTGAACATAACAGGAAGCCAATATAAAACCCCCAAATAACTGATTTTGGTTCTAGAAATTGATTATTCCTGGCAATCTGGAACAAGGAGGAAATGGGCAACTTCTTTCTTCCCATGCAAAGAAATCTGAAGGTCTGCAGTTGAATGGGTTGAAAGGGGGAAAAAAACCCTGAAAAGAAAGGATTGGCTTTATTAGAATAGGAGCACCAGTTTAGGAGAACGAGAACCACAAGGTTATGAGAGAAAACTAGAGTTCTACCCAGACATGGCATGACAGGTGATGGATCAGTGTCAGGGTTAATGTGAGAAAAGACTAAATATCTGGGACCTGTCTAAGGTCACCTTGGTGTCAGCCTTCCCTTGGTTTCTGTCTGTCTCATTCATGAGTGTTGTTTGCTACACTGAGACCAAACATGGATATTTGGTTTCTTGAAATGCTCACCTTTCAATAATAGGGAAAAGTTTTGTAATGTCAAGTGTAAAGTCTCTACAGGAAGGGTAGCACGCTCCACAGAGTCTTTCAGCAGAATGTTCATTGTGTCTCTTTCTCATGTACATTCATGCTCTCAAGTGCACACATATCAGGCCTCTGATTCTGAAATGAGAACAATTTGGTTAGAATTAGTATAACTGCAGGGTCCCTAACCCATTTTAAACCCCGGATCCAGGCAGGTCTTCAAAACAACCCAATATATAGGCTTATTTAAAAAGTTTAGCACTTTAGTGCAAGCTGGAAGCACTGGAAATGATCACTGGAAATGTTTCTACAGCAGAAGGACTGGTTGTCCCTGTTTTCATGTAGGAAAACTCATGCAAAATTGGTAGAGCCCATCTGAGGCTGATTCTTGTCTCTGGCTTGCCTATGCACAGATGAAAAGGGATCAGTAGAATTATGACATCCTCATGGTACTGCTGGATTCTGTGGCTTTTTAAATTCCCAATCCTTTCAATCTGTAGGATGATAATATCCCTTTCCTCAATTATCCTTCCTCACAATCCCTCCTTCCTTGGGGGAACTACAAGAACAGACAGGACAGAAGGACAGAAAGCCAGCCAATAGTAGTAATAAAAGAGGCAGGTACAGTGGTACCTCAGTTCACAAACTTAATTCGTTCTGTGACTCTGGTCGCGAACCGAATTGGTCGTGAACCGAATCAAATTTTCCCATAAGATTCAATGTAAATACGGTTAATCCATTCTGACCCCTACGAATTTGGTCGCCAACCGATTTTTGATCGCGTCCCGAATCAAATTTCCCTATAAGGTTCAATGTAATTACGGTTAATCCGTTCTGAACCATATGTGTTTTTTTTTTTAAACTGCAAAAATATGACACAAAGTACAGTACAAAGAGAGAGAGCGCTAACCTTGCTCGACGCGAGTTCTGGCGTGGAGGACAGGAAGGCGGGTGGGGAGGCAGTTACTGCTTGGAGGGAGAGTCCCCCTCCCTACAGGAATCCGCGACCATGTGTCACGGCAGGGAAAATGGCCGCGTATCCTGTTCGTAACCCGATGCGGAGTTTGCGAACGGAGGCAAAATTTTGCAACCGGAGCTGTTCATGAACTGAATTGTTCGTGAACAGAAGCGTTCGTGAACCGAGGTACCACTGTACTTTATCTGAATTAAAAGTGTAATATAGTCTGGTGCTGAATTTAGTGACCTCCCCAGGCATTTTGGCTCTTGACTTTCACTTGGTGGCCCCAAATTGTGACACCATGGGAATTCTGTTTTTCCAACAGGCTTTTAATACCTCTAGTTTTGCAGGCAGAAGCCAAGTGAAAAAGTGGGGACAGAACATTGTTAAAACCATAGGAGAGTAGAACTGAAAACAGGATAATGCCATCCTTCATATTTCTTTACCTTTTCAACTTTTTTGAGAACCACTCCAAAAATGTCTGGGGTACTGTGACCCAGCCAATATTACGGATGCACTTTGAATGATTCCATTTGTTTCAGGAGTGGGATCAATAAAGGTTTTTTGTTGATGGAATTGATTTGACTGTGGTTTTAGGGCAAACCAAAGGAAGCACTTGTTCACATGGCAGATAATTAAGGACTGGAGTTTGTTGCCACAAGAGATGGTGACAGCCACCAGCTGAGATGACTTTAAAAGATGGTTAGCAGGGTTGAAGGAAAGTGGGACATCTTTTTATGGATTTGTCTCTGGTGGCTAAATGGAATTATTCCAAAATATGATGCTACTGGGTAGCTGATCCAAGAACAAGGAAGGATGTTTTTATGTATGCCTTCTGGGAAGCATCCAGTTCAACCCTGCTTGAGATGGATCTTCCAATCTGTGGCCCTTTGTTTGGAGCCAGCAGGGTTCTTCTTAAGTTCTGACCACACCACCATTGAAACAAATGATCTGCCTTGATATTTGTTAAGTGCAAACTAGCAGTAGATACATAAAATAGTATGGTGCGGTATATTTATGGATTTTTTTTAAGGCAAACTCTTTATATCCTGATTCAAAGACTCCCATGAGAATTTTTTGTTTTTAAAAAAACAACACTACACTCCTACCAGTTGGAAGTCTGACAGGAGGGGAAGAGCCTCATCATGTGCCTCAAAGGAGGGAGATTTCTTTCCCCATCCCCACCCTCCACATTTTCCCATCTCGTCCCTGGGCTTTTATTTCAGTAAGGCAAGTTAATGCTCAGTCAGCCTTCTTTACCCCGTTGGGTGCCTCCAAGGTCCAGATTGCCCAGCCAGCATGGCTGTTGCTTAGAATTCTGAAAATTGATAGCTTATGTGTTCATTCAGCATGAAACAGAATGGTATTCAGTGCTAAATCATGATAGAGATGCAAAATAGATGCACAGAAGGAGTGGTTGGAAAGACTCCAGATCCCAACATTATGTATAAGGCATGGTCACCATTTATGAGTAATGAAGGGAAACAATGTGGAATAGTCTCCTGGCTTCCCTCCTTCATTTTTGCACTGCTGTTTCTGGTGTTTCTACCAGCCACACTGTGATTCTTACCTGAGCCTGGTGTCCAAAGGCCATCTGCAGTAGGGAGGCATAGATTGCTCGTAATCAGCTGAGTTTGTCATGGGTAGAGTTCACACAACACGCTAAGACAAAATATGATTTACTTGCTTGTGGTTTAGTGTGTTGTATGAATTGAGCCAGTGTGATTTGTAAACCAGGGTTTATGATTTAGTGTCTTGTATGAAGTCAGTCAATTGTAGTTTATTCAGTAAACCATATTAAGAAAATCTTGACTTACATATTGGATAACTCACTTTTGCCCAGGAAATTAGCAGACTAGGACTCTGAATGGCCCATATTACTCTTTGTTCTGGGTCTATATTAGTGACAGGCTTTAATTTTTTCCCCCAGATGGGTTTTTTACAGATTATTACACTGAATTTACTATATTTTGATTCCATAGGATTCTCTCTCTCTCTTTCTGCTTGCTTTCAACTGTTTTTGTGATTACCAGTATACTATTGCATTCTGCTACTACTACTGTTGCAATTGTTTGGTCCAGCTCATGAGTTCATTTTATATGTTCAGCCTCATTTTCCCCAAATGTATGTAATGAAAAATGAAATTGTAAACTCACTGCCCATTTCTAGAACTTTTTGAATCCGAGGAGAGGAAGAGAGAGTGAAGAATCTATCACCATTTATACTAGAAAATGTGCAGCCACTTTTAAATTAAATCCAGTGAGATTTGGTACTAAGCAGACGATTACAGGATGACATATTAATGTCCTGCAGGGTGAACCCAGATGGAAGGAATAGAACAAGAGTCAGAAGGCCTCCCATTCCAGTGGTGTTTCCTCCCTCAGCTCTTTTGTACAGGCAAACAGAGCATAATTCATTTGGGTTGTTTGGGTACCATCCACACAGAATTTCCACCTCCAGAAAGTGATCCCCTTGCTCAGTCCAGGTGATGTATCAATGGGGGTCCTTCAGGTGTGCAATGGCATCATATTTGCCAGGTGTGATATTTACTGGTTTTTCTGGAAGTGCAATGCAGTGCTAAGGGAGCAGGGGAATCTGGGGGAGGGGTGCGTGTTAAAAAAGGCAAGATGGTGGTTATGGCTGCCATCTTGACTTTTTTGACACCCCCTGTGGATGCCTTGGCAAGAGAGGGTCTTGAATGTTGAGAAAGGGCTGGGCAGGGTGCAATTTTCTCTTTACCAGGTCTCCTTCAATTTAATAAAAGATAATTTATCTTAGAAAATAATTCAGGGGAGAAGAGAATTTAGGTGCAATTCTCATTCTTGCACTTATTTAGTTAGAAGGTGGCCAAGGAGTGTGTGTATGTGAAGAACATGTATTTTGTTGACCAATCCTTTCTCCAGCTGTCTGTAGTCTGGCTTTCTGTACTTCCATTCAATTTAAGGGAAAACATTGGGTAGAAACATTTCCCATAAAGTGTTTTCAGGAATGGTAGTACAGTACTGTCATCACAAATTTTTTCTTTCCCTGGTCCTTCTCTGCCCACAAGTTTGATGGAAATTTATGAAAGATCATTTTTGCCTGGCACTGTTTCAGGGAGGTGAGGATCAGTTGTTGCCTTAGGAATGGATAGGAGTGATGATTAATTTTCTTCTGGATCCTTTTGTGGTCAATCATCCTCTAGGGCCAAATTGAGTATCAACAGTCAAGCTGGCTAACAGATGCAGCTTTGATCATCTTTATTATTATTAACTTTACTTGGTTTTTACATGTCGCCTAAGATTTGGGGAGTACCTATTTCTCAAAGTCACTAACCTAATGACTTTGACCTAGTCTTCTCCAAGCTGGTGCCCTCCAGATGGGTTTGGATTTATAGCCTCCAAAATCCCTTAGCCAGCATAGCCATGAGGGATGATGAAGCTTGATGTCCAACACAAAGGGAAGAAAGTAAGTGGGGAAAGGCTTCCATAGACATTTCTAAACCAAGTCTCACCTGCATGCTTTTGACAGGTTCAGTTAAACAGTGTTGAGCAAATTAACCTCTAGTGATGGCAGTGAGGTGCACTGGTGTGCCACTGTCTCTGAAGTGCAGGGTGTCCACAAGGTATGGTCCAAAATGTCAAGATGGTGGCCATGATTTTTTATGTGCATGTGGAAGCTTCGATCATACTGTCATGGCCACGTCCTTGGCTTTTTGGACCCTACCCTGTGCACACCCCTGCTGATGTGCCTTGCTGGTGTGCCATGAAACAGCAAGGCAGCGACCATGCCAAGGAAGTGGAATATTGTCTCTGTTTCTAATCAAGTTGAATTGTTGCTTTTTGAGTGCAAAATTAGGATGGTTTTCCCCCCAATAAAGTATTCATTTGTCATGCCTGTATTTAGGATGGTTTCTTTTCTGACTATTTTTTTTTCAGGATCCAATTTAATTCACATGTTTGGAGGGTCAGTAGAAAATTGTTCTCAAATAGAAGAATTATGATTTTTCTCGCTAGACAGACTTAGACTCATGTCAGCAACCTGATGCTTATAGATAAACATTTTCTCTAAAAAAAGCCAATATTTCTACTGTTGAAGGAATGATTCTGTAATCTCAACTGGAGGTAGTTGCTCAGTACTGATATTCACAAGGCCTACTGTTCCCTGCTTTGCACACCTTCCTGAAAACTGCCCAGGAGTAGGATCGTCTGCAAGGTATAGTAAAAATAAAGTCAAGATGGCAGCCATAATGGTACGATTGACGCTTGCCAGGTTCTTATGTGTGTCCCATGTAAAGTGGTCAAAGCTTCAGTTTGCTGCTGCTCGTCAAAAATGGGTGGGGCTTGGATCACAACATCGTGGCTGCCATCTTGGCTTTTTGACCATACCCTGCAGACACCCCCGCTGGCAAATATGACAGGTACTCAACCTGAACACATAGCCAAGACAGCACATAACAAGAAATGAAAAGGGTGCCCAAAACATGTGCTGCATTTCTTTCTCTTACAGAAGCCAGCATAACAGATCGCATGAAACCAGGGCAGATCCTCCAAACCAAAAGAGATGCTTCATGGCAAATAATGTCTAGATGTTGAAAAAAATCGAATCCCCACAGTATCTTCTATGAGAGGTCAAGAGCAGCCACACTATTGTCTTGCAGCTCAGGTTGGTTGTAGACAATGTGCTAAGCTGTAAAGTGAATGATGTTTTGGCTTAGTTTATTGGGCAAACTCAGCCAATAGTGGTTTATTCAATAAACCATAGTTAAACAAACCAAGTGAAAACATAGTCATTGCATCCCATAGATCTCTGTGTGACTTCTGTTTAGATTGTGTGGTTGATTCTTCTTGGGCAAAGTTGTCCTTGGTTTATTACATCAAGATCTGTAGGCGTCATGTTTCAAGGTCACAGGAGACTGGCAGTAACATTGCTAGAAATATTGGGGCCAAAACATTTAGCCTACTTTTTCTGGAAGTTGGGAGGTTCTAAGTGCCCTGCTCAATCAAAATACAGTAGGCACATTAAGTCTCCCAAAGGCCAACACACCTATTTTGAGATGTAATGGCTATGTTCACCCAACAGGCTTAACCAGATCAAGGCAGTCAGTGGCTGCAAATGCACAACTTGCTAAGCTTGACTAGTGTTAACCTTGGTTAGTATTTTTGTGGCTTAGTGTGTTGTGTGAACCCAGGCCATTTGGTTAGTTTATGGTTCAATGTATTGTACAAACCAGAAAATGGATTTATTCAACCTCTAGGTTACAGGTGTTCTGTGAACATGGCCTATTTGTAAAGAAACCTGAGGCTTTCAATCCCCATCATCTTGCCACAAAATTTTGGCATTGGTGACTTTGCAAGACTCAACCACAAATGAGGCATGTGGTTCATGGGTTGCCCATGTTAGACCTCTGGACCAAGTGCAGCCACAGCACACCAGCCTGGCCATCTCAGCCTAGCCCTCAATCCTGCATCAGCCTTGTAGCCTTGGAGGGCAGCGGAGGAATCGAAGCACCTAAGACTAGGCTGCTTCAGGGAACACGAAGCACTGGGGTCTGTGAAATCGAGTTCAAAGAGCAGACCCACATTGGAGGGGCGTCCCAATGTCCAGAAATTTTGCCAAGAAGGTTGGCCCAACCAATTTTTTTCCAGTAAAATTAAAAGAAAAGTGTGTCTTTCTCCTCCTCGTATTTATAACTGTACAGATGCCGGGGCGGGGGTGGGCTTAGGGGGTTTTCAACAGGCTGTTATCTCTCACCACACATATATTGTACGCAATGTAACCTTCTTGATTGTGCTATTCTAGTTTTTGTGTATGTGGCAATGTAAAGAACTGTGTATAGTGCATTGTACAGCATATTTTCATGAATAAAATTTGTTTTAAATATGACAGGAAGGAGCGTGTTATGTTATATGGGACGCAGGGGCCTCAAAACCCACGAACTATTGGATGTTGGTGAATGTTCTCTTGTTGCCAATA